>OZ014524.1:109268631-110468631 GCA_963966055.1 Lathyrus aphaca | reverse complement strand
AGACAACGCTTTTTCAAAAGCGCTGTCTAAAGTCTTTTAATTTTAAAAAAAATTAAAACCAAAAGCGCTGTCTAAGGTAGGCCTTAGACAACGCTTTTTAAAAGCGCTGTCTAAGGCCTACCTTAGAAAGCGCTTTTATCAAAAGCACTGTCTAAGGTCTTATTATATTAAAATTATACAATTACTATTTTCATTTATTCCTTTCCCTCTCAGTATCAGACGCGACCGTGAAATCGCCATTGTTGCCCTACCACTGATTTTGTCACCGTCGTCCATAAAACCCCACCGCCGTCCAGCTCGCCGTCGTCCTTCCGTCGTCCTCCGGCAACCTCCGTCTTCAACCGTCGGTTTCGTTCAAAAAGGTATGTGTTCTCCATTGATTTCCCTACTGTTTGTTCATGGTGTTCTTGTTCTTGCTTGTTTTTTGTTGAAAAGTTCCAGAATAATGTATATAAACTGTGTTAGTTACAATGTAGATACAATATGAACATAATGAGGATTGATGGATATTGTTCTTGTTCTTGTTCATTTGATGGATATTGTTCTTTTTCTTATATATACAATGAGTTTAGCTAAATATTAACACTGAGTTAGGATTAAAATATACACTGTGTTTATATATACACTGTGTTAAAATATACACTGAGTTAGGATTAAAATATACACTGAGATTATATATACAATGTGTTAGGATTAACACTAAGTTTAGCTAAATATTAACACTGAGGTACGATACGATTAAAATACGTATAAGTAGGAAAACCATTTAGGATACAGAATTTTTGTTTAAAACATTTAGTATACGAAATTTTTGTTTAAAACATTTAGGATACTAATATTTGTTGTTATTATACGAAACTCTATTTTCAACTTCAAAGTTGTAAATTTCTGTTAAATGTGATAAAATGAATTGAACTTTAAAATTGTTAGAATATTCAAAGATACTACCTTAGTTATGTATTTTCGTCTGGATTGATTGTTTACCTTAATAAGTAGGAAAACCATGGATAAAACATGGATCTGTGCCGATCGACTGACCAAAGAGTACGATAGTGGGGTTGCGGAACCTTTTATTCTAGCATCTCAAGCTAAACAAGTGTTCTATGTGAATGACCCGAAGAGTACAAAATGGTCTATACCGGATGAGTCATATATAAGAAACGAAATGAGTCATGCATTAGACAAAATGAGTTGAATAGAAATGATGAAGTTGAGGATCTTATACCGGATGAGTCATATATAAGAAACGATCATAATGAGGGAATTTGGATCAATTCATCCGTACGCATTGCTAAGAAACAAGTGATTAATATTCCAACAAAGAAAAGAAAGAGATGTTAGTGACTGAGGTAAATTATGCATGGTTTCTTTATTTTTTTGTTTTCAATTGCTTTGATTATAAGTTATATCTGATAATGCATGATTTCGTTATATTTTTGTTTTCAATTGCTTTGATTATAAGTTATATTTGATAATGCATGGTTTCTTTATTTTTTTGTTTTCAATTGATTTGATTATAAGTTATATCTGATAATGCATGATTTCGTTATATTTTTGTTTTCAATTGCTTTGATTATAAGTTATATCTGATAATGCATGATTTCTTTGTTTTTTTGTTTTCAATTGCTTTGATTATAAGTTATATCTGATAATGCATGATTTCGTTATATTTTTGTTTTCAATTGCTTTGATTATAAGTTATATCTGATAATGCATGATTTCTTTATTTTTTTTGTTTTTAATTGCTTTGATTATAAGTTATATTTGATATTTGATGGTTTCCTTGGTTTATTACAGGTTAGACATGGCTGATAACCAACATGATGATCACGAGCATTCGACACATGAGGAAGTTAGTAAAAAAGTATCCGCGGAAGAAGAGATTCGAAGAGGCATAACAGTAATGAGAAGGGTGGTCCAAGGAAGATCTCGAGGCATCATACTAGATGTGCATTGGAGCCACCAGGGACAGCTTGTAGAACCTAATGGGCATACCTTAACTAGTTTTATCGGTGCACTAGTAAGGAATGAAATTTGTTCATCATATATTAGTTTTATCTGATCAAATTGTATGACTTAATGTGTAGCTGCAGAAGGAGAAAAGTTCAGAAACATCTCTTCCTGCACATGTTTTGTGGAAGGAAGCCCGTGTGGGCAAATCTGGAGTTCCTCAAGAAGACGTTTTACACGTATACCAGAAATGTGTAAGTATAACATTTTTTCATTAATTGAATAACATTTTTATACACAAATATTTGACAAGTATACGGTATTCATCTGATTTTTCAGGAGGCGCTATCTCAGTCTTTATCTCCCGATGATACTAGGAGCATACTTAGTCGGGCATTAGATGTCCCTAATTTGGATGGATTAGATAATATGTGTAATTATATTGTACATTTGTAGTATATGTAATTACTTGTAAATTTGTACATAAATTTGTATATATTTTGATACATTTAAGGAAAAATTGGTTTGAATTGGTATATATATATTTGTTAGCCAAAAATTGGTAGAAAAAAGGCCAAAATGGTTTGAAATTGCATATATAAAATGTGATATTTGTCTGCCAAAATTTGGTTGAAAACAGGTAGAAATTTTGGTTTATAAACCTGGAAAAAATGTGGTTTAAAACAAAAGCTGCAAAAATTTTCGTATACCTTAGACAGCGCTTTACACAAAAGCGTTGTCTAAGGTATACCTAAAAAAATTAAAATAGGAGGGGATTAGACAACACTTTCACCAAAAGCGATGTCTAAGGTATAGGGGCTTAGAAAGCGCTTTTATCAAAAGCGCTGTCTAAGGTATTCCTAAAAGCGCTGTCTAAGGGTACCTTAGACAGCGCTTTTAAGATTTAAAAAAGCGCTGTCTAAACCTTTAGCAACGGAGGTTTAGACAACGCTTTAAAGCGCTGTCTAAGGCTAAAAAAAGCGTTATCTAAGGTCTTGTTTGGCATAGTGACTAAAGTACGAATCGAAAAAGAAATCTAAGATTTTAAAAGTCAGGAGTGATCATGGAGGAGAATTTGAAAATGTATCATTTGAAATAATTTGTGGAAAATATTGAATTATTCATGAGTTCTTTCCTCATAGATCTCCACAACAAAATTGGGTTGTAGAGAGAAAGAACATATCTTTACAAGAATGGTTAGATCCATGAAAACAATTTACCTAATTACTTGTGGACAAAAGTTATAAGCACAACATGTTATGCTCAAAATATAATTTATATTATACCCACCATTCTGAACAAAACTCCATATGAACTTTTTAACGGAAAAAAGTAAAACATTTTTTATTTTCATATGTTTGGATGTACATGTTACATCTTGAACAATAAAGTCTACCTAAAGAAATTTGATGGTAAAACTCAGAATGGTATCTTCTTAGGATACTTTGAATGCTCAAAGGTGTATAAGGTGTATAAATTTGAAACCAAAATGGTTGAAGAGTCAATACACATCAAATTTGATGACAAACAGGTCGATAATAAAATGTTTGAGTTAGTTGAAAGTTTTTTTAGATTTTCATGTATCTGAAGACACCTCAAAAGTTGTAGGTTCATAAGCTATCAACCATTAAGAAGTTGGATGTCTAGAAGATGGTGGTCTAGAAGATAATCTAACTTCTGAAGTTAATACATAGAAAGCGAGATTTGAAGAAGATCATGATGGATCACACAGAGCAACTCAATCCAGAAAGACCTTCAAGTACAAATCTTCATATCCAGAAGAGCAAATCATTAGAAACAAATATAGTATTCTAAAGACAATACATGCATTCAGAGACGAACACTCAATGTTAGAGCTTATCTCCATGATTGAACCTACTTTTATTTATGGAGCTTTATCCGATGATGGCTGGATTGTGGCAATGCAAGAAGAGTTGAATTAGTTTTAAAGGAATGATGATCTGGTACCCAAACCTCATCAAAAAAACATCATTGGGACAAAATGGGTATTCATAAACAAGCACAATGAGCAAGGAAAAATGGTAACAAATAAATCTAAACTTATATCTCAAGGCTACAGTTAACAGGAAGGTATAAATATCTCTGAAATATTTGCACCACTTGCAAGGTTATAGGCAATCAAATTACCTATATCTTATGTTATTAATCATAAATTTTTTTATATCAAATGGATGTTAAAAGTGAAATTTTAAATGGTGTCATTTCTGAAGAAGTATATGTCAAACAACCACATGGGTTAGGGGGTTCACTCCATTTAGATCTCGTGTTCAAAGTTAAGAAATCATTATATAGCCTCAAATAAGCTTCCAGAGTTTGGTATGAAAGATTGAGTAATTTTCTATTAGAAAATGGTTTTCATAAATGGCAAGTTGACACCACACTATTCAAAAAGAATTTGAAAAATGACATCTTAATTGTTCAAGTGTATGTTGATGATATTATTTTTGGTTCTACTAATGATACTCTTTGCAAAGAGTTTTCTAAGTCAATGCAGGTTGAGTTTGAATTAAGTATGATGGGAGAGCTGGAGTTTTTCATTGGAATTCAAATCAACCAATGCAAGGAGGGAGTCTATTTTCATTAGTCAAAATACATAGAGGAGCTTTTGAATAAAATCAAGTTAGATGACTGAAAGATCACGACTACTCCAATGCATCCTACCTACAATCTGAATAAAGAAGAAAGTAGCACCAAAGTGTGTCAGAAGTTGTACTGAGGTATGATTGGTTCTTTACTTTACCTAACAACTTCTAGGCTAAATATTTTATTCAGTGTATGTATGTGTGCGATATTCCAATTAGATCCTATGAAGACTCACTTAACTGTTGCTAAGAGAAATCTTAGGTATATGAAAGGAACTACTAATCTAGGTCTATTTTATAAAAAATATTTATATTACAAGATAGTTAGATTATGTGATGCTGACTATGTTGGGAATACAAATGAGAGAAAATCCACTAGAGGAAACTATCAATTCATATGTGAAAAGATAATATCCTATGCCAGTAAAAAAACAAGCAATTATTGCTTTGTCTATAGCAGAAGTAGACTACATCTCTGATGCTAAATGTTCCAGACATCTATTATAGATGAAATATCAGTTAGAAGATTATCAAAAAAGTGGAAGAAATATTCCATTTTCTATGATAATACTACTACTATTTGTTTGACAAAAAATCTCATTCAATATCCAGTAACCAAACACATTGAAATTAAACATCATATTACTAAAGATTATGTTCAGAAAGGTATAATAGATATATAATTCATTGATACTAATCGTCAATGGGATAATATATTTACTAACCCTTTAGCTATTTGAAATATTTGATTTTATTAAAAGGAATCTAAACATGTATTTTTTTAAAGATTAATGATTGCTTCTGAATGAGGGATAAAAATCTAACGATGATCAGAAGTCAATATGAATAGTAGCCTCTAAAGTATTTCAACCTATGATGCTCAAAATCTAATTATTTGTCTCTGATAGTATTTAAGCGAAAACCCTTCTATCTTCATTGCGATAGTTGTCCCACTTAAATAACATGTATATGAAAAGTTTTTTATGGCGGTGATTGGTCACCATTTCTATTAGTTTTTCATCAATTATTCAGCATGAATCCGCAAAATCGGTAATACTTTGTTTTGTATTTTCATTGTTTTTCAAGTAAATTTTACTTGTCGTATTTTATTTTTTAATTTTATGATTTGCTGTTTTATTTCAACTATGTTGCATTTTATGCTTTGGTTTGGTAGTTTTCTATGGTGTCGGGTCTGAGTGGAAAAGCCCAAAGAGTTTGTGCGAAGAAAATGGAAGTTTTGGGAATTCATAAGAGTTTTTGGAATGAAGTAAAAGATGTCAGGACCTAAAATTCAACAAGCATGGAAAAATATTGGGCAACCAAGTCTCTTATTTGTACTATGTTATAGTTCTATTCATTAGCTTTTCGACGATTCAAACGTGGACTAAAACAGACAAACGAATCAAAAGTTATGATCAAAAGAATGTCGATTGAAGAATCCAGTGAGCTGACACGGGTGCCCGTGTCAGGAGGTCTGGCACTAAAAGTCAGTTTTAATAATGATAGTGGGCCAACACGGGTGCTCGTGTCCCATGACACAGACCGTGTTGGCCAAGGCGCTAAAACGACTGATTTTTTTTATGATTTTTGATGTTAAGTGACTCATGGGGGTATTCTTGGACTTTTGTTAAGTGTTCTGGAATTATTTAGGTTAGTTTTTGGAAAGAGAGAGAAAGACACTTTTTACTTTCACTATCAAGTTTGGAGAGATGAAGATTTTCGGAAGGCGAAAGGTTTTCATGAGCGGAAGCAATTGAAGATCAAAAGTCATCCAAATTCTTGTAATGTTTAATCTTTATTTTGTAATTTCTTTGAATATTATGAGTAACTAAACCCCCCAACACTAGGAGTGTCCCTGAATTGTTATGTAATGAATCTTTATGTTATTAACTCTATAAGATTATGCTTTTCCCTTTAATCTTTTATTATGCAATGTTCTTAATGCCTTTTCGATATGAACAATTGAAATCGATTTATGGTTAGGGTTTAGGTCGGACCAACCAACCTAACGCTTTTGCATAATAATATTATGGTAAATATTGTCTAGGAATGGGGATATCCCATAATATCCCTTATAATTTTGTTAAAACTATTACTTGATGTTCTTCCTAGACATCTAAGGAATTAGGGTCGAGAAAGAATATCAGAGGTTTTTCCGTTAAAGAATTAAAGAAAAGTACTCTTGAAATTGGGTAAGATAAGGTTTAAGATATGTCTCTTTTGAGTAATGATTAAGGTTATTACAGAGCAATTCACACACCTTACCTAGAATGTTTCTCATAATTGTTTAAGTCTTTTCATATTCTACTTCATTTATATTTGTTATTATAATTTCTCTAAACAAACATACCTAAGGCTAACGTACTCTGGTCTTACCGCACGATCCCGCACTCCACAACCGGGGAAACCTCATTCTGGCTAAGATACAGAACTGAGGCGGTCATCCCAGTAGAAATTAGAGAACCCTCGAGGCGAATGGAAGCGCCCCTAGATGAAGAGCTGAACAACGAAGCCCTCTAAGTGGAACTCGACATTGTTGAAAAGATACGGTCCGATACGGCTCTTCGAGAGGTATCCCTGAAACAAAAAGTGGCTTTGCGCCATAATGCAAGAGTCATTAGACGAGAATTCCAGGTCGGCAGCTTCGTCCTCTGGCGGAATCAGAAGAATCCACGAGAAGGAAAACTGGACGCGAACTGGGAAGGCCCGTGTCGAGTCCGAGTCAAGACATATAATAGAGCCTACTACCTCGAAAACCTACAAGGCGAAGAACTTGCTCGAACATAGAACACCAAAAAACTTAAGCAATATTATAGCTAAACAGCCCACACGACTACGACCCAACCAAGGGCGACGACGCAACCACAAGAGCATGGAAGGTACGACCATGACTCTCCATCGAAAGGAGGGCCCATAGTCCCGGGAGACGGATACGACCTTCCTCGACAACTGATACTTCAAACAAACTCCCATGTCGCAGTACCACATCGACAGGACACCCAACTCGCGATGAGGGTGTCCAAGCTGCAGGATCAGGACCTCGATTGTATAACCATGTTCTGCTTATCTGCGGACGTATAACCCACAACCTCGTCGGTTCCCTAAATTGACGAGTCTATCAAGTCGAGCAGTAACAATTCAAAAATAAATTAACAAAAACCATTTCATTTAATCAGTCAACCAAAAACTGGTCGGCACAAAAGTACAAAGGGGGGGGGGGGTTGCGCCTAAATACAAACAAAAACAATGGCACATAGGCCAACAAAAGAAAAAGACCAAAAGCATGCAGACCGAAAAATTACTACGACATGCAGGCCAGGAAAGTATTCTTCCTCCTCCTCCTCAGTTGAACTCTCCATCGGGCAGACGATTTTCCCATCAACAACGTCATAGTTGAAAGTCGTCCCTTCCGTTACGAGGTCCACAACAGGGTTGACAATCTTAAGCTACTCCATAGCATTTTCAAAACCCAATTTAAGGGTTTGAACATAGTCGCTCTCGAGCACCCGAATTCGAGCGATCATGTCAGCCCGGGTCCTCGTGGCCATGTCCTCCTCACCTTCCTCCTCTGTGGGGGAGACCAGGCTCTCTAACTCCGTCACCCTCAATCATAAGCGTTTGTTCTCCTCGACAACCTCGTCAAACTCAACCTCTTTGTCCTTAAGCTTTTTGTTCTCATCCACCAGGCTATCCCGCTCTAGCCTAACGTCCCCCAGCTCGATCATTAACCCCTCTAGGAGCTTATGTCGCTCCTTGTAATCGAAGAGATCATTGGTGAGTGTCGTACCTCGAAAAATACGATCCTAAAACAAACAACAGAGCCGCCACCTAATTCTATTTATTCTACGAGAGAAAAGGGAGATATAGATACAACCTAAAATATGATAAGAAATGGTTTACGAAACCAAATTCTAAGTTCGGGAGTCGGTTATGCAAGGGGAAGGTATTAGCACCCCTCATGTCTGTTGTACTCAACGGGAACCTCTTAGCTAATTATGCGATTAAATGTCTTAAGTCTTTGTCTTCTAAATGATTGTTAATATGTTTGTTCTTAAAGAAAAGTTTTAAATTAATATTAAGACGGAGAAAGGATTAAGGTTTTTTATTATTGTGCTCACGAAGGATTAAAATCCTCGTGCCTACGTATTCCCTTGTGCAATGGGAAAGTCAGAGCTTCGTAGTTCGTGTTACTATGGTTTATGATTTTTATTGAACAGTTGTTTAAAACGCATTCTACTGCTAAACGTTGGCTTATACTCGCGGTGGAGGCTGAAGCGCTAGCTTGCTTTGCGAGATAGAATGATTTAAACAAGGTTCGTTTTAGAGAAAAGTGTTTGACTTTTGGTTAAGATATTTTAAACGAAAGGGCGAATGAACCACGACGCGTGGGGCTAGCCCATGAGTGATTGCATTCCAAAACGTGCGGAGTGCTGGACTCCGGAGTTCCGTCTTTCGGTAATTAATTATGAAAAATGATTTAAATTGGTTGGTAAGTTTTAAGTTGTTTTAAGATATGAATGGACCACGTTGCGTGGGGCTAACCCAGTTGCAGTCCATTTTAGAACGTGCGGGGTGCTAGACTCCGGAATTCTGTTTTCGTGCATTATAAAATGGATGGAATATTTTGATGTACGAATGATGATTGAACACATCGCGTGGGGCTAGCCCAGTAGCGGTCCAATCCAGAATGTGCGGAATGCTAGACTCCGGAGTTCTGTTTTCGTACATTAATTTATGCAATTAATTATTTCGAAATACGGGAGGCGAATGGACCACGTTGCGTGGGGCTAGCCCAGTTGCAGTCCATTTTAGAACGTGCAGAGTGCTAGACTTCAGAGTTCTGTTCTTTCGTAATTTAAATTTGTAAAATGAATTGGATATATTGTTTTTAGATGTTTTAGAATCGATGCAGTTAACAGCGAAGGAGTGAACGAAACAATACGCGTGGG
The DNA here is from genome assembly GCA_963966055.1 of Lathyrus aphaca. Classification (NCBI taxonomy): domain Eukaryota; kingdom Viridiplantae; phylum Streptophyta; class Magnoliopsida; order Fabales; family Fabaceae; genus Lathyrus; species Lathyrus aphaca. The sequence goes on along the minus strand of OZ014524.1, from coordinate 110,459,129 downwards.
GCTAGCCCAGTTGTAGTTCGTTCTAGAACGTGCGGAGTGCTAGACTTCGGGGCTCTACTCCTTGTTAAATTAACCAAGACGCGATAAGTCGTGCAGATGGCGATCACATAATGATCGGCTTAGGTGTGTGCAAAACGGCGCATAAATTATTAATTAACTTGACGTTGGACCAAGAATTATTAATGGTGATCGTGTTTGTTTTTTATTTACTTTCCAAAATACAGTCAAAATACGATAAAACCTACTAATCTTCACAAGACATACACGTAATTATACGACTCAAATAACGGGCAAAGGCATAAAATTATGCCATAAATAAAGTTTATCCTAAGATAATAAACTAACTAAATTGAAATAATGATAAAATTAATAAATCAACAAGTTAATTAATAATCAAAAACAAATAAACACAAATAAACAAACAATCACAAATTATAAAGAATAAATAATAACAAATTAACTAAATTTGAAAATTTTGTTTTGAAGCATTGATATGAGCAAAAGAAAACGAATAAAAAAAAAGAGTTATATGAACTAGTTTTAAGACTTTAAAAAGAAAGGAAAAAAAAAAGAACAAAACAAAAAGAAAAACAACCCAAAGAGTCAGGGTTAAAAAGTAGAACAGGGGGTGCTAACGAAATCCGGATCACGGGCCCAAGCAGGGACACCTGTGCAGGATTAGAACGTTATCTCCACTAATGGGTGACAAGTGTCCAAAGTGGGACCACTTGTCACCGCCCCAAACGCATGCAGAACGGCAAACAGGAAGCTGGAAAAGCAATGAAATTTTATGGCTGTTTAAAAAAAAACTTTATGGTTGTTCAATGAATTAAATTACAAACGAAAACCAAAACCTAACGTTTCCTCATCTTTTCATATTCTCAACTATTCCCTCATTAACATGGATCACAACCTCAGCATATCGCAGGGGGTTCAACAACCGTGAATCAACAACAAACACACAAATCATATGAAAAGAGGGATGCATAGGGAGAAAACTCAGATTGTTCAGGGAAGATTAATCAAACGACAAAACAAAACCTGAAACCCTAAGTCCCAACGAAATCCCCAATTTCAACATGCTCCCAACGATTACATTTACGACAACAGAGAAAGAAAACAAAGCAAAGAGGTTCAAAAGTCTACCGACACTCGGATTTTTGGCGATTCGTTGACAGGTACGCTCTTCTTACTCAGATCCTTTTCTCCTTTTTTGTTTGTGTTTCCCCTTTCTCTTCTTCCGATCTCGTATTGTTATCGTTTGATGCGAGATGGTGGTTATGGTGGGCGCTTCCACATGACGGTGATGCTAACAGTTCTAGCGTTCCAAGTCGGGGATGGTTGTGAACTGAAGGTTTTGAAAGGTGATGATGAAGGCGGAAGAAAATCTAAAGGTGGTTGATGATCTGAAGAGATACGAAGGTTCGTATACTTATTTTTTTGAAATCTTTTTGGCCATTCTTTTTTTCTCTTAGTTTCGATTTTTATAAGTTTTCCTCTTCAACCCTCCTTTTTTCACAAACTGATAAACAGTCCTTTATATAGTGATCAGATTAGGGTTTAAGTTTTGAAAATATATTGATGACCCCTCTTTCATTGTATGGTTCATATTAGCCTTCTGATGTTCAAATTTTTTTTTTACCAAAACCATGAAACTTGCTTTGTGAAGCTTAAAAACATGATGCTCTCTTTTCACATTTTATGTTGACTCTTAACTTGTATCCGGATTGATGTTAAAGCTGCTGCTATTCTGCTTCTGCAATTTACAGGTCTAGACTTGCGAAAAGTGATAGCAGACAAAACCAGCTTGAGGGGTCCTTTTCAAGTCTAAGATGACGTTTTCTCTTTCTTGTTTTTTTCTTTAAAAGCTGCTTTTAAAATTTCAAATTTTCCCGTGCTTTATTACTACATTCATCACTTTCTTCTCATGACAACTTTAATTAAGCTTGATGTTTCTGAATTTACCTACACATCTTGTGATGCAGGACCAAACAAAGTCAAATGGTGGACACGAGATAAAAGACACGACACTAAGGCCTGATTGGGAACCAAGCCAATTAATCAAAATTTGTTTCTTATGCAGACTCGCTTATAGTTGCGGTGAGGTTTTTTAACTGTTGCCTCATGCCATCCGAGGGATGCGATGCAGGAATTCCCGGTTGCATCAGAGTAGCAGCTGCCACGGTCTGGTACTGTGAAGGCATTATGGGCGCCATAGGCCGAGAGTAGTATATTTGGGCCTATGAAGGATACGCAAACTCAAAAGCACAATTGGCGTGGGCATTAGAATTAAGGGCCATGGATTGTCACATTTAGGATTTTAGGACAATGTCAAAGTTTTTTTTATGACATATGAACAATAACTATATGATCTTAGCAACAAAATGCTTTAATCTTGGACTTTAAACACCCCTGAGTGTTTCTTGATTTATTTGGTATAGTTGAATAAATAAATAAAAAATCTTGAAAATGAATTGCTTAGGTTTTGAAAGAGAAATTGGAAGTTTGTCATAGAATTTGGTATGAAGTTTTCTTGAAAGTGATCTTCATGAGTTTGAGTTTTGGAGTTTTAAAACTAAACACTTGGAAATGAAGCCAAACTTGGTCATGAATTCAATTAAGAATGGACTTGATGTTATTACTTGAAATAGAGTTTGGAAGTAAAGTTGTATTTGGCATTGCAACTTGAAATTGGAAAGAGAATTTTGTAATTGAACACTTGGGGATATGGTTTGAAATAGGACTAGACAATTTGGAAATAAACCTAGAAATTGAGACAAACACTTGGAATGGAATTTATACTTAAACTAGAAGTTAGGATTAGAATTTTAAAACAAATTTGGACCATGAATTTTCTTGGGACAAAAGTTTACAAAGAACTTGAAATGCGCTTTTTTTTAGAACATGAATTTGAAACCGAAGAAATGGGATTGAAACAGACTTAGGATTAAAACTAGGGAATAAATTTTGGATTTGAAAAATGGAAAAGAATTGAAGCTAGACTTAGAGTTGAGATTGGACAAATGAACAACAATATGGATTAAGAATTAAAAAGAAATTTAAGATTTTTGGGCCTAGAAACTGAAATAAGGTCATGAACTCTAGAAAATTTGACATTTTGCACTCAAAGAAAAACAAACACAATCTTTCTTACCAAATCCCTCCTCGGTGAAAACCAAAAATCCACTTCACGTATCTTAGTTAAAACCATTCTTTAGGATCCATATTTTCTTTCCAATCCAAACTAACAAACAAAACTTGCTTCTTGAAGATCATCTGAACCAAATATCAACAGTTCTCGCTGAAGTTCCTCACTAAATAAAACCACACGTGTCCTGAAGCCTTAAACACGTCCATGATTCAACCTTGAAATTCTATAATCCTTAATGTATAAGACCAATCCACCACTCTGAGCTTCCTCATTTCTTGAAACGAAAGACCAGACCTCCAATACTTGTTGCAAACCAACAAATTCCTCTTATCATTCCTGCAAAACTTCAGAAAACATGGTATGCGCCTTGGTGTGCCGCTGGTGAGATGAATGCAAAAAGTTAAGGGTAAAATTTGGGGTGTGACAGTGAGCTTCTCCTTCTGGGCCCTCGAAGACTTCAATTTCTCTTTGATGAACTCCAGCTTAGATAGCGAGCAAGTGTTATCGGACAAGACCAATCCCATCTCCATAACCTTGATCACCACAATAATGTCTTGAGACAAATTCGTCTGTCTGGTCACCTTATCCAGACCTAGGATCTCCCTGGCTTCGACATCAGACACCCCAACAAAAACTTCCCCTTTGAAAAGCTCTCGTTAAATATGACAAGAGGGAAAGAGGTACGTCCTTTGGTTCTCGAACAAGGCCTCGTCCGCAGCAGCACCAGTTGGCGAACCTTTACCATGTTAGCGTTTGGCAGGAGGAATCTCTTTCTCAGAGAGCGGGCTGACATGTGTCACTGTGACAGGAAAAGGAGAAGGGGGTGTAGAAGTCCCCTAACCGCCGACCACATCGTCTGCAACAACTTGGAAGACACGACCCTTAGCTGACTTCTTCGAAGCTTTACTCGTACCTTTGTTCGACAGCTTCAGGACACGGTCTTTGAGATTAGGCATGACAACTGCAAAAAGAATAGCACAAGTTAGTTATCGAATAAAATAGTCAAAGACAAAAGAAAGAAGAACATAAACTACCTAAAAGACGGAGGCACTCCTCGTTTGTTCTACACTCGAGCACTGCCTTGGGGTTTATCAACCGAGTTTCAAATAGGGGTTCCCCGTCGTCAGACAAGACAAGATTATCCAGCCGATCCACACAGAGGGAAGGGGTAAAACTCTGGACGTAAGCGACCAATTTCTTATAGGCCGCTCTATCCTCGGGCCCCAGATTTTCCGGCTTCGCAAAAAACTATTCTGTGCCACGGTTGAAATGAGCCCACAGCCACTCGAGCGGGATGGTCGATACAGGACACTCTTCACCTCAGATATCTTGTTGCTGACATATATACTGTGCAAAGCCTGCACGGTGAGAGGTTTTACCATGTACTACCTATCCTTGAAATTTCTGACGGAATGAACGTAAGTTTTAAATAGCCTCCTCGGCTGCTTAAATGAAACCGAGATGTGTCGCCCATTCACGCCCTACCGCTGCAAATGGAAAACTCGGAAGAAGAGAGCCAATGTGCAACCGACTTCGAGGTACTGACACACCAGTTCGAACGCCCGAACGAACACGATGACATTTGGATGTAGTTGGGAGGGGGCCAGGTTGAGCCATTTGAAGATGCCCGCTTGGAAGCTAGTAAATGGAAGACGGAGTCCCGTTTCTCTAAACACGAATTCATACATAGGGAACCGCATTCCCCGAAAAACCGAGCAAATCTGCTGCTCGGGAAGAGAGGCGTAACACTCCCAGTTCTGAGGGCCCCCAGGGCCAAGTCCTCCACAATCGTATAGGCGGTGCGAGAATCAAGTACGAAGCGGGAAATCTTTTCCAGCGGTTCTTCTCTGACCAAAGACAAATCGGGAGCCCCAGAAGCGGCAAGCCTACTTCTTCCCGTATCGCGTTTTTGTTTGTACACCTCCTCCTCATCCACTTTTATGTCGATGTCATTCGCAGGGACATCCTCAACTCTTCTTTGCGGGTCCATGTTACCTGAAAAGTAGAGGAAATTGGTGAATTTGACGTCACATCAAATCCACCTTTCCATCTCATTTCAAGTGAAAGGGAGAAGGCCATAACCAAGGAAAGAAACGCCCGACACGTTCATCGCAACTCCAAGGAATTCCCGGGACATTCGTCAGAGATTCATTAGATTGCCCGGGACATTCATCAGAAATTCATTACAATGCCCGAGACACTCATAAAAAATTCAAAGAAATATCGGGACATTCATAAAAAATTCATTGGAATGCTCGGGGAATTCATCTCAAATTTAAAGAATGCCCGGGACATTCATCTGAATTCCCTTAATCGACACCCGAGGAGGGTATTCCTCGACGACTTTTGGGGAATTTCCACCAACAGATTCATATGAATTTGCCGAGGAGGGGTCTCCTCGACTACTCCGGGGGAAGAAACCACCAGAAAAAATGTAGATTAAATCTACTGTTACCAGAAAAATAGGGAACTTGCTTGACATGTTCGCTGGCGGAGATGTGACACAGGTGTAATGACGGCGGAAATGAGTTTTCCAGCAACTATTTAGGAGACATGAGGAATGAAATAGAGAAATAAGGGGAAACACTCACCTCCAATCCTTTTATAGGCCCCATACAGGGAGGCATGCCTAACCATCATTGCCTAGGCTGCCTAGATTCCCCTAGGCAGTCATAGACATTTAATGCGGCATCACACGTAAAACGAAGTGACACATTAAATGCCACAATGGTGAGAAACTAAGAGTCAGACACGTCACCTTCGGGAACATGGGCATAACCTTATTTTGGACTGGGCGAACGTAGTATATGTCGGGCCCAGGCCCAGTCTGTAGGGCACAGACTCATGGCCTAATTCATAGGGATGTGGGGAGAGCATATCCCCCACGTGCTCTACTCAATCAACTGCTCCCGTTATTTTCTCCCAATATCACGGGACAGTTGGACCAAGGAAATACCACATGCTAGGTCTTATCTGCTCTTACACAATCCTTGACAGTTCTTCCTTGGGCCTAGCTAATCTAATCCATGAGAAGGATTCTGGTCCAGTGCTGGGGGCACACTATAAATACCCTATTTCACTAGAGGGTCAAGTATTCTAACTCTCTTACTTACTACCTTATGTACTTGCATTCCACAACTTTTTTCTCACTTTGGCATCGGAGTACCTTACAAGTACACCCCCTCCGTTCCCCCGCCGTAGCTGTTCATCACTGGAAGGTTCCTCCTGTTTAAGTCAGATCATAAATAAATAATATAATGATAAAAAGTAAAACCGAAAGAAAATACAAATAATGGAAACAAAATATTATTAATATATATATATATATATATATATATATATATATATATATATATATATATTTGATATAAACTGATCAAATATATTAAAAAATAAATATACTTATAAATTGATTTAAAATATTTTTACATAAAATATTTGAAAATACATTCTTTTTTAAAATTGTGAATGAAATGATCATTTAATAGTTTGTATGGTTATTTAATATTAAAATTAAATTTTAATAATATATTAATAATATATTTAACATTCATTTTATCACAAATTTACTAGTCAAGTAAAATAAAAGGCATAATTAGTCACGAAGTCCTCTAACTTAATTTACTGTTTCACTTTAGTTCCCTATCTAAAAAATATTACAAGTTAGTCCCTTAAATCAGTTATGTTAGTCAAGTTGTTATTTTTTATTAAATTTTGTAAAAAAAAACGTTAAATTATGCACATGTGGCATGACAACATGATAAAAGTTAATATAATGAGTCATCAATTTTATCAAGTGATTAAATTAAAACGTTATAATTATTTAAGGGACCAAAACAAAAAAAGTTAATAAAACTATGATTATAGTGCATTAATAATTTCATAGCATTTTGGATTAATAAAACATTTGATATCAACATAATCTTAAATTTAATGACATTAAGCCATAATCTTGTTACATTATTTGATTCAAACCAAAAAGCATGATCCTATACATAAATAAATATAATCCTATGTTTTGATTATAAATAGCGAACTAATCTTTTCTCAAATCTAACGTTATTACTTCCTAAAAAGCACATATATCAATCTTCATCAAATCTGGACGAACATCGACCCTTTAGAGAATATTGCACCAATAATGTCTAGATTTATAGGAATTGACATAAACTTCAGAAGGATTATGGTTCAAAGAAAAAGGAAGCAATTGTCAGATTACTAATTTTTAATAAAAGACAACACAAAAGCAAATTTCTTGCAAATCCAATCCTGATAGTTATGACACAATTTAGCTCAAAATTTAATTGATGATAATTTAACGTAGTATGAAGCCATGATTTCATTAATATCCTGATGTAAATGTTGATGCATCTTTCCCATTAAAATTATGTTACATTTATGAGCATGTTATGAGTTATAACCATTCTGTTGTCTATGCATAAATCCAGGTCTGTAGGTAAATGTGATTGACAATGTTAACCTCCTAAATTATGCATAAAAAATATTCTAACCAACTTATGTTATGAGTTGTGAATAGAAACTAGAATATCTAATATAGCTGATAAAATATCAACTTAGGTAAAATGTTGTTTTACAATGAATGACTGGAGCAAATTTGCAATTCAACAATTTGAATAACATTACTTTGAGTAATACTGAAAGGCAATATTAACGAAAAGGAGTAGATAAATATTATAGCAGAAGATGCAAAATAATTCTAAAAAGAAAGAAGAAACAAATGTTGAGAATGTATCAAGTGTGAGTATGTATTGATAATAGTTCCACATTGGATAAGAATGTGGTGACTTGAGCATTTATAAGTGAGAGAACCCACCCACCTATCACCTTAGGGGTTTTGGTGGATACGTGGTGCGTCTCTCACAAAGGTATTGCTCAAAGAATGAAGTCTCACAATGATCAATACTCCCCAGTGAAAAATATCCCCTAACAAATGGTATCAGAGTCTGGTTCGAGAAATGAACCGACTTACTTGTATCGAAAGTATCCCACAGGATAGGCATCTCAGATGTGGCGAGTGTCTAGTTGAAGAGTGTTAACGGCGATACAAGTGTGTGGAAGAAGAGTTTCCACTTGAGGGGGAGCATTTGTGTGGACTCACACTTGAGGGGGAGTGTTGAGAATGTATCAAGTGTGAGTACATGTTGATAATAATCCCACATTAGATAGGAATGTGGTGACTTGAGCATTTATAAGTGAGAGAATTCACCCACCTATCACCTTAGGGTTTTTGGTGGATATGTGGTGTGTCTCTCACAAAGGTGTTGCTCAAAGAATGAAGTCTCACAATGATCAATGCTCCCTAGTGAAAAATCTCTCTTAACAACAAAAGACTCTAAAATATGTACTTAATAAAAAGCTCAACGTATTTAGGCGGTTGCTAAAATCTTGAAAAGTCATGGACTCCAATTAAAAATTCATGTGGAAACATTGTGTTAGAAACCCATCTAAGGTCCGCCACATCATCATCTGGTAAATGAAATCCCTAATTTCAGTTTCAGTTACAAAGCAGGGAAGAAGATGAATTTTACAGAGACATACTCACTAGAACGAGTAATTCAGTTGTGAAAATAAACTATATTTTTCTTCTTCATCGTCCTCGTGGTGTTGCTCATCGTCGTCGGAGAAGTCAAGGAGGTTGTCAACGGAGAAATCTTCATCGAAAACCACAATGTTCGAGTTAAAGCTAAAAAGTTCCTCACTGAGCGTTTTGCAAAAATAAATAGCCTGAAACTTTGTGAAAAGTATAACAACCATCTGCTACAGAGTTAGAGATTAAAACAAAATTAAAATTTGTGTTGCTTTGCTTATCAATAATTTAATGGATTCTTCTTCCATAGAAACATAAACTTCTTTCCACGAGATCTAGGATTAAATACAATATATGATTCAATGGAGCAAGCAAATGAAATTAGGGTTAAGGTGTTTTACATATTTAATAATAAATTAAAAATAAACAAAACAAAAAGTAATAACATACTTGTATGCACAGTTTAACATTTTTTCTAAAAATTTGACAAAATATATCAATTTGATTAACAAAACCGTTTTAAAGGACTATAATATAATTTTTTTTTTACCAAGAAACCAAAGAGAAACAATAAATTAAATTGATTAACAAAACCGTTTTAAAGGACTATAATATAATATTTTTTTTACCAAAAAACCAAAGAGAAACAATAAATTAAATTAAGAAATAAAAAGATAAATTAAATCAAAATAAAAAGATAAAATACTAGTAGCACTGTCGTCCACCACTGCAACGGATGGCCACTGTCGTTCCGTTAGCCATATCATTACATTACCCTAGCACTACTCGTCGAGTCAGCATCCTAGTCACCAACCCAACCGGTAACTTCACCCACGTTTCGACACGTGTCGGTAACCAGTCCCTTTGCGTTAGGGTTAGAGTCAGCGCGAACGGGTTTTCGGCGTCTGCTTCGTTCGCTCTTTGTCTTTTCTTTACTTTGCTTCCCAAACTTTTTGGCCAAAAATTACAACAAACTCGTTTTACAGTATTATTTATTTATTATATATTTTTTAATAATTATAAACAAACGCAAAAAATAAAAATAAAATAAAATCAAATACGACTTCTCCCTGAGGAAATTTCCACGTTTTCTTTTCCTCCAATTGTTGATACAGTGTTACTGTCACGAATAGTTGGAAATGGAATCGAATCAGAATCAATGGAGCTTACAAAACCCTAGCATTCTTCCGCCGCTTTTGCCTTTACCCACACCATGAAACTTTTCGGTAAGTATCTCTTTTTTTCATTAATTAACATTTAATTGTTTAATTTATATTATCACCTCTTAAGCTTTTTCTTTTCCTTCTGACGCTGCTTCAATTTCTCGCTGATTTTCAATTTTGTCGTCAAATCTTCAATCCTTCATATAATTCCCCACTTTTCTAGAAAACTGATGTGATTTTTTTCTCACTTTTTGTTGTTGGGAATTTTGTGAATTTCTCGTGATTTGTTGTATTTGTTAGAACTTGGACATGGTTATGCAATAAGTCGGAAATAGCTTTGTTGTTTGTTAGTTTTTGAATTGTTTTTTTTTTAATCTTGTTAATTTTGAGCATATTTTAATTCTACGATTTCTTATAAATTACTTTTTCCCCCCTAGTGATTTCATAATTTTGTTTGTAACATGGATCATCAATGATATCTATCTAGCAAGCACAATAGAGTTTTGGATAGTTGATGGTAATTTGAAATTGGAAAAGCTTTCAGCTGAGTTGAGGATAGTTGAGGGGTAGTGATTTGTTTCTGCTCACAAATGGCTGAAGATACCTCACGCCTTGGTGGGTTTTCAGCTGGTCTGGCTGTCATATTGAATGGCGAGGATAATAAGAAAAAGTTGCCGAAAACTCGGCTTCTTTCCTGCTGTGACGATTTTGGTGAACAGTCTGTGGAAAGAACGCTTGAATACGTGTTTGGTCTCCCCAGCAGATCTTTAAATTCGTTGGGTGGTCCAGTTGACAGCAGTTTTATTCATTCTGTTATTAGGAATGTTTTTTCTAGGTATAATGTAAATATTGGTGATTCTTCTAGTGAAAGAGATATGCTATGTAGACCAGATGTTGTTGGCCTAGAAGAATCCAGCATATGCGGTGATATTAAAATCATTAAACCACCTTTTCTTATAGAGAGTTTGGAATTGTTCAGTAGTGCAAGGGTTAATACCTGTGTTTGGAAAGGGAAATGGATGTATGAAGTTTTGTTGGAAACATCTGGCATACAGCAGCTTGGTTGGGCTACTCTTTCTTCTCCTTTCACTGATCATAAAGGTGTTGGTGATGCCGATGATTCATATGCCTATGACGGGAGACGAGTTAGCAAGTGGAACAAGGGTGCTGAAACATATGGTCAGTCATGGGTTGTGGGGGATGTCATTGGATGTTGCATAGATTTGGAACAAGATGAAATAATTTTCTACAGGAATGGAAACTCACTTGGGACAGCATTTAGAGGAATTCAAAAAATGGGTCCTGGTTTTGGTTATCACCCAGCAATCTCTCTCTCCGAGGGTGAAAAATGTGAGTTGAACTTTGGAGCTCGGCCCTTTAAGTACCCAATTGAAGGCTACCATCCTCTTCAGGCTCCTCCCTCTAAGAGCAACTTCGTCACACGATTGCTTCAGTGCTGGTCAAGGTTGTTGGACATGCATTCAGTGGAACGAGCTGAACATTCATTAGCTCAGAAATTGAGAAGAGTAAAGAGGTTTGTTTCGTTGGAAGAAATTTTCCGTCCTGTCTCTTATGCGATTTGTGAGGAATTATTCTCTATACTTGAAGAAAATGTTGGACACACAGAGTATATGGTTTGGGGTCCAGTGTTGTCCTTCATGTTGGAAGTTTTTGAGTTGCATGCACCCCATGATTATTCAAGTTTGGATAAAGTAGTTGAAGTACTGCTACAATTTCGAGGATCACATGTGCTGTTTGAAAACATCCTAAACGCACTTTCATGCGGTTGTAAAACGGCTCAATTAGTTCTAACTGAATGTCCTTACTCTGGGTCATATCCTTACCTTGCCCTGGCATGTCATCTACTAAGACGAGAGGAACTTATGGTGCTTTGGTGGAAATCACCAGATTTTGAATTTTTGTTTGAAGGTTTAATGTCACGAAAAACGCCAAACAAGCAGGATCTTGACTCCATGATACCCACTGTTTGGTGGCCCGGTTCATGTGAAGATGCTTGTTGTGAAGGTAACATGATGTTGGCAACCACAGCTTTGTCTGAATCAATTAGCAAGGTATATTCTTTTTCTCAGTGACCTAGTTTCATTATAACCTGAGTTGAATTTTTTTAATACAATGATCAAAATTATCCATGGTGTTGTCAACTTGTCATGATTGATGGGGTATGAGAGTTGTATGAACTAACGGAAGAATGCTTTTAAAATGAATATAAATAGTGACATGTAGTTTATTTTTCTGTTATTGTATGCCTAGACGAAGTCTTTAATTATTCTCACGACACTTCTTCAGTTATATGTGTCTTATTACTTCCACTCCTATACTGGTTAATACATGCAGTAACATGTGTGTCATTGTTCTAAGATCACATGAACAATTATGGTATCTGTCTTTTATGCATAAAGCTTATTGGGAATTAGAGAAAATAAGACAAGTTTACTATTGAATATGATGGCAAACTTATTAACTTAACACAGCCTTTTGACCTAATCAGGTAATCTAATTATTATACGGAGAATTTTATGTTATTCCTTATCATTTTCATTCAGTTGTTATTCTTGTTCATTATGAAATCACTTTCAAGTCATAATCTTATTCTTCATTATATTTCCATGTGATCATAGCATGAGACTAAGGATTAGGATTTAGGGGTTACTGGCAAACATTTTATGTCCTTGGAATTTTGTATAAATTAAATGAATTGTTTTCCACTTGCCAAGTAATTCCTCTCATTTTTATCATATAGAGAATTTGCTTATTATTTAACAATATAATATAAAATTAGAAATGATTAGGTTGGTTCTTTGAATTTTTAAGAATATCATTTCTTTCTTTTTTGAGGGCAATATTTTTCAAATCATTGTGCTTTTGGATGCTTCTTTTATAGCCTCCTTAAATTTTCTAAGTATACACCTCTTCCACTTGTAGATTGAGGAGAAGCATCGGGACCTCTGTCGCTTAGTTATACAATTTATACCTCCTATGGCACCTCCCCAATTACCTGGAGCCGTATTTAGGACATTCTTACAAAACCTTCTACTGAAGAACAGAGGGGCAGAAAGAAATGTCCCACCACCTGGAGTTTCTAGCAATTCAGTTCTTGTTTCAATTTATACTGTCGTGCTCCATTTTTTATCAGAAGGATTTGCATTGGGTGATATCTGTGGCTGGTTAAAGAGCTACAAATCAGATGTTGGTTTCCTTCACAGAGGTGGTCAACAAAGTTTTCCCATACACTTGTTTCTAAGAAATGACCCTCATAGAACTGATATTTCCAGGCTTGGGGGATCCTATACCCATTTATCAAAGCTACACTCCGTAATTGATCATGAAAGGGAAGTAGTTAAATGGGATGAAGGTTGTATGGATAATGAAGGAATCAGAGTGACTCATTCAACCAACCAGAAGCCGTGCTGTTGTTCAAGTTATGATTCTGAATTTGCAAGGAATTCAAAGGTTCCAGCTAAATACCTGGCCAAAGGGTCTCGAGGCCATTGTACCTCTATTCCCGAAAGACCTGCTCATGTTGCTGCTGAATGCAATGATGGGAGTTTGAATGGTGAGATAGCAGATAAACCCAGTTCCAGTGATCAATCTGAACCAGAGTATGGTTACCGCCAAGTGCACCATCTGAAGTCTGTCCCAAAGGATACTGATATGTGTATGGATATGCTACAAGAAGAAGAGCTGCTTGATGCTTTGTTATGGCTGTATCAATTTGGCCTTGCTCCAAATTTTAAGCAGGTGAGATCACGTTGACCAAATTTATTGTGATATCTTAGGCACATTCATAGGAGTTCATGCTAACTTTTTTTTTCTTTCCAAAAATACCCGTAACCTATTAAATGAAACCCACTTGCATAGGTAAGAGGAGTTTCTCGGCAAAATAAAATTCACAATAAAATAAGGTGTTTAAAAAGAATCTCAATTAATATACCTAAAAAATGTACTATTTTCTTATATTTAGGAACAAAAAAGAAAAACAAGTTGTTTCCTATGAATAGGACCGAAGGGAGTAGGATGATTTGATGATGAGGGACTTGAAATCCTCAACTTTTTTTTTAAAGATTGGGAAAGAAAAATTTAAGTTGTGGTCGAATAAGAGGCTTATAAATCTTTGTGTCCCTAAATGGTTTCACTCTGCTGAGGCTAGTTTTTTTTTTCTTTCAAGGTCAATAGTCATAAGAAATATTTTTCAAAATAAATTAAAAACTAAGTTTGAGACTTGGTGTGTGTGTTGTATCAGCTTATTTTGTTTTAAAACAACTTATAGACTATAGTTGAAATCCTTCCCAATGGACTTGGGAAAAAAACTTTATCCTAAATTAATCAAAACCGAACATGCATTTGAAGTCTTCACTCCAATTAAATTAGTTTAACCTCCCTCTAGGTTTGCTTAAAGTGCATTCATGATACAATTTAATTTGAAATTCTACAAGCATGATTTGCATTATACATTTTTCATCTAAAGGGAATTTGATAAAAACGATGGTATACAAGTCAATATTGGTAATAGCATAAACTTAATTTTTCTTTGCATTAGTGTCGTCTAACCTAGCGGTAAGATAATCTTTGTCTGGTGTTCGAGACATCAACTCTGTTTATCCTCATTTTGGTCGGTTTGATTTTTGAATTTTTCAATCATGTAGTTGATATTTAATATCATTGAAATTATACAGAAAAGATGTAGAAGAGATATAAGAGTGTAATTCTTTCTGTTTTTGCAGGCATCGTATTACATGACTCATCAAGCACAATCAATCTCCCTTTTGGAGGAAACTGATAAGCAAATAAGAGAACGAGCTTGTGGTGAAAAATTGAAGCATTTGAAAGAAGCTCGTAACGAGTATAGAGAAGAGGTTATTGACTGTGTTAGGCATTGTGCTTGGTAAGATGACCATATGAAGTGGCATTTTAGCTTATTTTACATTACTGTTTATTCTTTCCCTCGAAGCTTTTTACTTTTCAAGTACCTTTCTACTTCCTATGGTCTTAGATTGAAATTTTCATTAGCAGTGTTTATAAACTATTTTCTCAACCTCTAATTATATTGTCGTTAACCAGATTTTATGAGATGATATTCTAAACAAAGTTGACTGTATTCTTATTCTAACCAGATTTTTAAACCATCCCTTTCTCACTTTGTTTATGTTTTCTATTTTTGGGCCCTAAGATTACTGAGCTGAATTATTTCCAATCAAGATATAGTTTTTTTGAAGAATAGAAAAATGGTTTAGATGTTTGAATCCACAAGATTGTGCTTTCAAATTTGTCTGTTTTGTATTTGCATATTTGTTTTTAGTAAAATACTTGATGTACCATAGGTTGGAAGATTTACAATAGCCTGTGTTAGCTCTAATAATTGTGCTATCAGTGTGATGTTTACTTGTTTTTTAGTATGCTTTCAAAATTATTAGTGACATCAGAACTGTGTTACTGAGTTTTTTATGCTTCTCAAATATCACCAACTAGTATCCTTAAAAAAGCCCAGAAATCACAATTTTTGTTTACCTTGTGAATTGAGATGCATATTTTTGTATTTTCTCCTTATTCTGTGTTTCATTACGGGGCCACTTCTTGATTTATAGGTATCGTATCTCTTTGTTATCTCGATGGAAGCAGCGAGGAATGTATGCAATGTGCATGTGGGTTGTCCAGTTGCTATTGGTTCTTAGCAATATGGATTCCGTGTTTATCTACACCCCTGAATATTATCTGGAAGCTTTGGTAAATAAGCATTTTCCATTGGTTTAAATTTAGCCGCAGATTTGATTCACTCACTACTAGAGGACACATATCTTTATTAGTTATATGCATCTATACACTTTCTTAGTTTTGCCGGTACTTAACCATCACATATCTGATGCATTATGCTTCTTTACCCTTTCTTTTTTGGTCATGATATGAAAGCATTAATTTTGATTGGGAATCCCTCATATTTTGTCTGCCTCATTAATTTAATTAAGTGCATATTAATTCATCTATTACAATTTCTCCGAGCATTTCTTATAACTGAAAACAAATTTCCCGGCAGTAACATTTGTCTTTCATACAGGTTGATTGCTTTCATGTGTTGCGGAAAAGTGATCCTCCATTTGTTCCATCCACCATTTTGATCAAACATGGACTTGTTTCATTTGTATGTTCCCACCATTTTAGTTTCAGTTTCTTCATTCTTCATTTTTATATTTGACTCGTTCTGGGACTAAATGTATACTTTATGTTTATACTTATTTCTGGATTCTGGTTAATTAGATTTGAATCTTTAGAACCGAGTAATTGTTTGTCATTGGTATATATTTTAGATCTCACGACCTCTTCTAACATAGCTGCATCTAAAAACATTTGTTCTGTCAAACAATCAAGATAGAAAGGGAGAATTTATTTTTGTATGGTACTTGGGTAATAGCGTATAAGGGATCTCATCATTGACATTATTGGATTGAGTTGGGGTAGTCTTGATGTCATTTATAGCTTTTCCTTGGCCTCGTACACTGCTTTCCCATAAAAAATATTTATGTTATTTAAGGTTCTTTTGCTTTCCCCTTCCTCTCCCCCACAACTTAAATAGTAGGTAATCCTTTTGAATGGGATGTTTTTGTGAGTCTCCTTGATTATATTCATTTGTTCACCAATCCAGATAAATAAAACTTGATCTTTCAATTCATCGGGGGTGTTTTCTTGCAGTTGCAATTTGCAAATCTGTTTTATCTTCAATTCCTAAGTCATTGAATAGTGTAACATTCCACTTGATAAGCATCCTGACAGATCCCAAGCTTTACCAACATACCCAAATGAGCAACCTGTCCACCAAGGGACACAAGGGCCTCAACTGTTGAAAGGCTTATACTAAGACGGGAAAAGGAGAGAGCGGGAAAAATAAGATGTGGCAATAATTGTTGTTGTGCTGGCAGGGAAAGAAGTTAGTTATTGATTCTTAGGGATTTTCCGTTAACACATAGGAAGAAATGGTGTCAGGAGAGGCATCTTTGTTAGAATCATTTGTTAATTATGGACGGAGAACAATGACTCTATAGGAGCCTTGCTCTGTTGCAGAAGGAAGTACCTTCCTCTGTGAATCCTCATTCTCATCATAAATAATACATTCGGTAATTCTCTGTTTGGCTATTAATTCACTCTGATCGTTCCTAATGCAGTCCCTTTGAAATCCTCAAGCTCCCTCTAAGATTAATTATTTTATCCGGAGCTCGCTCTTTTAGTTGAACTTCCTCTACTTATCTGTGAGGTTAATTATTTTTTCTGATGAGTGCCTTATGTGTGAGGGTTCATTCCATTTCTTGCATTATCTTGCTGCTACTGTAATTCTTTGTTGGACGTATCCTAAGTTGTTGGATTAGTTTTTTTATTTATTATTATTTTTATTTTATGTCTTGGCAGTTTTGAAAGAAGTGAAGTAGCCAAACTTTTGTTCAAACGTGGATGTTAACAAGTTATGATTATGAATTTACTGCCTTACATTTAAATATTACAAATTATGATATGTAATTTGTGCCACAACATGCCTGATGTTTGTAATTTTGCCTTAGCAAAGTTGTTGAGTGTTTCTAGCATCGGTTCTAAGTTATTATGCTTGGATGTCATCTTCGCCAGGTCACTTTTGTAGTTACTCATTTCAATGATCCAAGAATATCAAGTGCGGATCTTAGGGATCTTCTTCTCCAGTCTATATCCGCCCTGGTGCAGTACAGGGAGTATTTTGCAGTTTTTGAGAGCAACGAGGCAGCCAACCAAAGGCTTCCAAAAGCTCTGTTATCAGCATTTGATAACAGATCTTGGATCCCGGTGACGAACATACTTCTGCGATTATGCAAGGGTTCTGGTTTTAGTTTTTCAAAGAATGGAGAATCATCTTCATCATCAATTCTTTTCCAAGTATGTAACTACCACATTTTGTTAACAAGTAATATTTGCTGGATTGATTTCTCACCAGAGATCTTTTTCCCCTTTGACCCTATGCAATGCAGAGATTGCTAAAAGAAGCTTGCATTAATGATGAAGGATTGTTTTCATCTTTCCTAAACCGTCTATTTAATATACTTAGCTGGAGTATGACAGAATTTTCAGTTTCTGTTCGAGAAATGCAAGAAAAGTACCAGGTATGATTTTTTTTTGTCCCTGACCTTCATTGAATTTGGTTCTTGGTTATCTATCTGTCTTCTTATTTTGGTAGATTTAAGTTAGAGTTCTGTAGCTGTTATAATACATATGCTACATGGAGTCCGGGGTTTAAGTTTTATGTTTTCATTCTTGTAGTTTATCAATTTATTTGTTCTAACTTGTAGTTTGGTTTGGAAGACATCTTGTGTGGATACATTTGAATTTGTCTCTAACGATTCCTGGTCAAATTTATGGTTAACTGTCTTACTTTAATATACGTGTAGTTCTTTCCATTGATTTATACTCCATACACTTATTTCACAGGTAATGGAGTTTCAGCAAAAGAAATGTGGTGTCATATTTGATCTCTCGTGTAATCTTGCAAGAATTTTGGAGTTCTGTACTCATGAGATTCCTCAAGCATTCCTGTCTGGACCAGAAACAAACCTACGGAGGTTAACTGAGTTGGTTGTCTTTATCTTGAATAACATTACTTCTTCAGCCGATGCTGAATTCTTTGACTTGTAAGTTACAAGCCCATGACTTTAATTTGAGATTATAGACCATAATTTTTTTTATTGTTTATCCATCTTCCATATATGGTTATTGCTTTAGAGAGACTGATAGTCCAACTTTATCATCTCATAAAATGATCCTTAAAAGATTCCCCTGGAGAATTTGGAACCATGTGGGTTTGTTGAAAATAGTTTCCTTCAATGGTTTTTTGAGAGGTTGCCTTTCGTTTTTATTCAATTTCAGGTCACTTAGACGGCATAACCAATCTTCAGAGAAAGTGAATCGAGGCATGGTATTGGCGCCTCTCGTTGGGATCATGTTAAATTTATTGGATGCTGCTAAGTTGGCAGAGTGTCGAGAGAACAGTGATCTTGTGGATGTTTTTCTAAGCATGGATTGTCCAGATACAGTTCTTTATGGTTTCCAATATCTTGTGAATTATAACTGGGTTAGTTGTTGTCACCCTTCTATGTTTTTGATTCCTAAGTATTTAAGAATGCCTTTGTTTGTAGAACACCTAAGTTGATGCAAAATGCACTCTTATCTAACATTTTGAAAATTCCATTTGGTTTAATTTGCTTACTTCGATTTGAACTCTGTGCCACTTAATGCTGAATTACTAAAAACCCCAAACTGGAAAGTTCAGCATTCATTCCAAAACTTCCTCAAGGAGATATTAGTTATGAGAATACTAGGATATACAATATGAATCTTATTGATATTTCTTTGGGGTACAAATCCCTCACATTTTTCTGGACTTGTATTATTATAGTATTAAAACACAGATATCTTGTAGCCAATATAGTTTTAGCAGTGTGAACAGTATGAAGTGGTTCAAATGATTAGAAAGCTGTAAAAAAATAACAGATTCTTCCTTGTTCATGCCAGGATTCCAGTTTTTGCAATCTTCGAAGATTTAATACTCAAGTTTGTTTAAGTGAGGTTTACACTGAAACTAATCATTTTTTCTATCATTTTGCTCTTTCATTTTTTAGGATGATTCATGTCGGGGAGAAGCATACATGGAAAAATATAAGCAGCTAGAAAATTTTCTGACCCTCCTTGCTTGCCGTGCTATGTCTGAACACAATGAAGTGAACAGTGTTGTAGATTCAGACCTTGATGATAACTTATGCTGCATATGTTATGCATGTGAATCAGATACCCAGATTGCACCTTGTTCCCATAGGTCTTGCTATGGCTGTATAACTAGGCATCTTTTGAACTGTCAAAGGTGTTTCTTTTGCAATGCTACAGTGACAGATGTCAGTAGAATTAATGAGAAGACAGGCTAAGGAACTCGTATTTTGTGGTTTGCTTGGTTCCTGTGAGAGAGTTGGTCAGAAACAGATTATCTGCCTAATTAAGAATATTTGAGAAACGGCAAGAACTGGGGAGAAAAACAGAACAAGGGGGAAAGTAATGAAAAATAGAGGAAGGCTGGAAGAGGTGGCAGCCAGGTTGGAGTTAATCTGTTCGAGGAATCAAGAATTTTGCAGGTTATGTAAGGTTTGTGCTGTAAATATGCGATGTAAATGGCAATCAAAATCTCTATAGTGAAAATCTTTATAGTTAATCTCTTTCGGCAAAGTAACACAGCACTATTCACTAGATTGGCTTGGATGGCCACAACATCAAACTCTGCAATAGAATATGGTTAGATTAGATGCATGGGGATTCATTATTAGATGGCTGGTACAGTTTTCAGCGAAAATATTTGCCATGACAAATGCTATGTGAGCATGCAGTACTAATTTAAGTTAGTGGGGTCACACGTCTTGTTCATCACATTAAAAATGATATAAGATGTAAAGAAATAATGCTTCTTTTCAAGCCACAACAGGGATTCCGAAATGGTGGGCATGGTTTGCTAAGAATTTGTTTAGCAACACTTTTAATACAATGAATTTTTATCTAGTGTTAATCACATCATTTGTTAATTTTCATTTATCCACAAACTACATTCTCCATTTGCATATTATTCTTTTGTAGTGGTAATAACATCATCATCTGTTTATTTTTATTTATCCACAAACTACACTCTGCTTGGTAATACAATAGAAAACATATATGATTTTTCTCATTTTAAAAAATTCTAAAATTTAGTAAATAAATATTTTATAGTATTCTAAAAATGGAAGAAAAAATTATTCAAAAATTTAAAAGTTTAAAGGTAATTAAACCGTTTTCAAAATTTTAAAAAACAACAAAGACTAAAATTGCATGCATACAAAATTTGTAGGAACTAAAATATATTATTTTTAATAAAAATTAAAAATTAAAATTAAAATATTTATAGAGACCAAAAACATATTTAATTTTTCATAATATGTGTCACACCCTTACAATTTACACCACATTAATTTTGATTGATTAAATGATGAGTAATCATATTTTTTTTATCTTAAAAAAATTAGATAACATATTTTTACTATTTTTAAGCATCATAAAATAATAAATGATACATTAACTAATAAAAGTTAGCTAAAATTCTCTTTTTCGTCCCTTAATTTTGATTTAGGGTCCAGTTTGATCTATTAACTTTAAAAAGTGACATATTGGATTCTTAACTTTTAAAATGATATCATGTGAATCCCTTTTGTCTAACATCCGTTTATTTAATATAGTGGCAGACAATATCATTCCTTATAACCAATGTTCTTCGTTTTCTACCATGAGAGCACAAAGCAGAAAATGGAAACAAATGAAATGCAATTAAGGAGAAAACCCTAACAACACAAAATCTGAATCAGAACTTTCTCAATCACAATTTGAATCTGCATCTCCGTTAACTCACAGACCCACCGCACGCGGCGTCGAAAAAGACTTCCTCCCGATTTTGATCCTCAAACGCGTGACTCCGATCCTAATCTTTCTGTTGATGACGTTGTCGCTGGAATATGTTATCGCTTTGAGAGTTGGAGTTTTCTCCAAATCGAATCTGATGAGGAATACGGTGTGTGGTTGGAGTTACGAAGGAGGTTATGGCTTTTGCATCAGAAAGTTAAGATCATTGAGGAACTAAAAAGAGAAGCTCAAGGGAGAATTACTAAAGGGATTGAAAAGAATGAAACTTACAACTGACCGACAAGTATTTACAAATTCAGAAAACGAGGTATGGGTTGATCTAGTTTCACATGACTAAAGATATTTTGTTCCTGTGATGCATTACCTGGACCAATAAGTGGGTCACGACACTCAAGTGCTGCCTCTTTCTGCCTGTCTGAGACTGGATTGTCAACACCAACTGTTACTGGTCGAACATCCTTAGCCGTGAGAGCTAGCCTAGCTTTTCGATTATTCAACCTGATATTGCAGAAATGACATTCTATTACAAATATTGCTTAATATTCAAGTCTAAATTCTGAGACCAAAAAAGTAATTATATAATACTCCATCCATTCCTATTTATAAACAAAATTTTGATTTTTTTGGTTCATTGAATAAATAATGTATTTGACTACATATATGTTAGATACATCAATTATTCAATGAATCTTAAAAGTTAAAATTTACTTATAAATAGGAATGAAGGGAGTAGTATTTTAGAGATCATGATTCATATATATTGACATATTGACAATACCTTAATTGATAGTAGTTCGGATTCAAATAAGATATTAAACAAAGATCCATAAGAGTTTTGGTAAAGAAACTTTGATATATAAATTGATACTAGATATTTCATTATATGATTCCTACAAAATAAATCTCTCCTATCATATCCCAATTTTGACCATAAATCGTCAAATAAAACCATCTGTATAGCATATATTTTGTCTCACGTAGTGAAGATAGTAGCCGGAATAATTTCTCGAATCTACGGACAGACTAGTCAAACAAATTTTCAACTGTACTTAGAATCAGTGAAAGAAAAATGTCAAATCTAAATTTGCAAATGTCAGTACTATTAATTTGCGGTTCACTTGGTTTAACCTGACATGCTAAATGTATTTTACGGCTATTTTTCGATCATGTTTTAATCAGTCTGGATCGTTTAACCGGTCATAATTTTATTTCAAAATCAGACCAAACGCCGTATTTTTTCGTGTAATTTATTTTGCGTTGAATATTTGGTGCGTATATTTTATTTTTTCAAGCACTTTTTAGGTCCGGCTTTTTTCATTTCATTTTAATCATTTTTATTTTTTAGTTGAATAATCATTTAAATTATTTAGTTTTAATTAGATATTTAATTTTATTTTAATTTAATTTAATTTAATTTAATTTTAATTTATTTATTAATATTTTATTTTTATAAAAAAAACATAAAAATATAGGTTTTAATTCTTTATAATTCTTGTCTAGAAAATAAAACATAAAAACACTTTTTGTAATTCCTTTTACTTTTCATGTCCAAATGTTTTTTAATTGGGTGGAAGGCTATTAGTATATATAGTGAGACAAGACGATTGTGAAACCCTGCAGTTTGGAGTTTTTTGTTTTAACTTTCTGTTTGATCGTTGGTCATTCAGTTTTCGTGGCATCTCAGTTTTAATTCCCGCAATAGTTTGTTATTGAGGTGATTTGGGTTAATAATACTACTGTTGCCATTTTGGTTTTAATTTGTGTTTGTTTTTGTTCTCGATTGTTGTCGTTGTCTTAGCGTTTACGTTTTACATGGATTTATGCTTCCGTTTTTTGAATTTGTTGTTGCTCATGTTTTGTTTAAATTCCATGCTAGACGATTGCTTTCTTTGGTCACAATCTTATGTCATGGTTTGAATGAAGTGTTATTAACCTTGAATTCCATGTCCGTTGCTGCTATTTTCCTGATAGTGTGATATTGTTGTGAGTTGATGGGCATGAAGTGTTATTAATCTTGAATTCAATGTCTGTGTTATTAACCTTGGTTTGTTTTGTTTAAATTCTCTTTCAATTTCAATTTGCAACGCAGGTTCATGAGAATTCGTTACCATGGCATAGCCACTTCACGCAATTAAGTTGGATTTTTATAAAGTCAATAACATATTTTAATTTTAGTATTAGCATAATAGATACTATCATTAAACATGATTATTATTATTATGGATAGGTTGAAAACTTTGACTTGAATTTCGTATATACGTTTTTTTTCTAGTTGTAAAGTTTAGATTTCTCTTTTCATTCTTTTATTTTTTATTTTATTTATTTTTTATTTATTTATTTGACCTTTTTGGATGATAATGATGTTTAGTGATAATATTCAATTGGTTTTTTATTACATTAAACACATTAACCATTTATTCATTTATTTATTTATGTACACCCCATTTTTACTGTTATTAATTAATTAATTGAAATGTTTTTTTAGTAATTAATTTTATCAATTAATTTTTTAATTACCTTGACTAATTGAGTAATTTTGCTTTAGTCAATTAAGTTGGTTGATTAATTTATTTATTAGTTTAATTAATTAAATTAATATCTATTAATTGATTAATTAGATAAAACCACTTTCAAGAAGATGGAACAATTGTCGAGCCCATTTTATCACCCATTTGAGAAAATGTACCCCGCACTTATGACATGTAATAACTTTTACTGCTTTACGTTTAGTTAGTTTTAATTATAAAAAAAATACTCAATCAATGTTTAAAAAATAAAATATAAAATAAAAATAAGATCCTTGGTCCAACGCCAAGTAGATCTTCACATACACTTCATACACACACGTAAGTCGGTCGTTATATCATCACCATCAATACTACTGAAATTATGCTATGACAGACTCAAATGTCGAATACAATGTTGAGACATCTGTTACTAATAAACATGGCAAGGTACATACAACAACATTCTAAAATTCTAATGTATCGGATTCAAACACTCTTTGAATATGTTTAGACATCTGATATGACATTCAACAAGAACACTGCATAAAATATAAAACAGAAAAGCTGTAAAGAACACATTCAAATTGTTAACCCAGTTCGATGCAACTCATCTACTCTAGGGGCTACCAAGCCAGGAGGAAATCCACTATGTAGTATCAATTCAAAGACTTCTCAGCAAACACCTACTGTTTACAGCCTTCTCACTTAATCACTACCAATGCAACTTCTACTTAGGAACTCCTAAATATGAGACACTCATCTCACTCCCTCACAATCACTTCAGTGATAAACTTAACAATTCAAATCAGAAGACACACTTCCATGACAACACATTAACCTTGCTTCACAGCTTCAGTCAAGAATAAAACATCTCTTGCTTAAAAGCTTAGAGAATTACAAATAAACACAACCACAAAGTCTGAAACTTGTTGCACACGGATGCTCCAAGAACTCAACCCTAATGATACAACTTTTACATCTTTGGTTGGTTACTAAACCTATGTTACAAGGTTTCTTTTTATAACCTAATCCCAACTGGATTTTGGGCCTAAAAATGCAGCATAGCAGCTGCTACAATAATGTAGAAAAATTAGCTACAAATAAAAAGATCTTCAAATAAACAAATTTCTAAAATATCTCTAAATATAGAAACTCTATATTTATTCAATATTTGATATTTATCTTCAATGTAAATCTGATTCTTCAAGATCTTTTAAAACAATGTCAATTGGATTGCTTCTGATTATTCTGTTTTCAGTTAATCATAACAAAATCTTCAATCCTCTTCTGTCAGTTCATGATGTCAAATGAACTGTCTTGACATTTTCTTCGACATGTTGCTCCAAATGTTGAATCACTTCAACACAACATGTTTAGGCGCACAATAGGACTCCTTGCTTAAATTGTTCTTTATTTTGCAAAATCCTGTACATATTACATTGTTGCTAGATTTGTTTTACAAAATTAATGGCAATACTAAAAATACAGAACTTACAATCTCCCCCTATGGCAAATTTTGGCTAAAACAAATAATAAAAAATACATCATATAATACAACAATAGAACTGAAAAAACAACAACAACTTATTCTTCCAGTGGACAAGTTGCTTGGCATCTTCATCAGCAACCTAGCTCTTCTTTCAATGGAAATAACAGTAATGGAAAAGGAGTTGAAAGTCCCGAAGTCTTGGCCGAACCAATCCATTAATACCCCTTTCCATTCAGGTTCTCCAGAATCCTTCCTCCCAAGTTGCTGAACATTCTCCATCAAGAAGACCAATGGTGGCATAAGAGAATAATCTCTCGTTCCCTTAGGTAACTCAGAACACAAGTCACAATTGTGTTCATTAACTCAGGACATAAGTCACAAAGACTAGCATTCAATAACATTCAACATCCATCTTAACATCCTGGCATCCACCACACAAGAACATAACATATGCAGCTGCTGTGACAACAACTCCAAACACACTATCTGCACACACTCTTTTCCCCTCTTTTAGCCAAAACTTGGCAAATACAACCCTCACAACACCATACCCACGTATTATTCATTCAGACATAAATGGACCCCATTAGAAAGAAGAAAAGATGAAAATACTCACATGCTGATGAAGGAGAAATGTGCTTCTATAAATAGGGAGCAATGACATAGATAGTAACAAACTATCTTTGAATAAAGAAGCGTTCTTGGCCCAAGATCTTTATGATAAGAGAAAAACTTATGCACCATTCAATGTGGATCGTCCAAAAACAAACCTTGACCAACTGACTTGTTCTCCCAACCAATAACAAACGCGCATGAATAAAGCTCGTGTTTCACACTTTACAGTCAACACCGTCCATACACAATCCTAGTTATCCTCAACACACACATGTTCTGAAACATGGTCTGACATCCCACCATATACTGTCTGGTAGCAACACTACAACATGGTCCACAACCTCATTAGTATCCACAAATACACTGCAGATAGCAGCTTTATTCCATAATCGTTTTGGACACACAAGACACTCCTTATCTGGATCACACATATGGAAGCACATAACAATTAAGTAATAACTATCAACCTGCCAAATAATTTTCCATACTTAGTAGCACATGTCACAACATGATGTGTAACTTCACATAACCTGTTTAAGGTACTCCTCCCCCTTAACTTCACAAATCCAGCTGCACAAGATTGTAACACACTCCCCCTATCAAGGATAACACATGCTTCTTTGCACTTTGATGAAAGGAAAACATAAGACGCATCTTCATGTCTTCAAGATCTCACCCTTTGTTCAATTCTCAATTGAACACATTTACTTCTTGTACCAATGCACACCTGATCCCTTCTTGGTTTGTTGTTACCACAAACTACAAATGTTGAACATCTTCTTGCAAGCAGGTCCTGACATTATTCCTTCACAGACCAATGACCATACAATCCAGAAAATATTCATCCAAACTAATTCTAACAAGAGAAACAATTTATGAATATCAACATTCATACTTCCAAGCAATCAATACCTGATCTACTCAATTCTACTCTAAATGTTTCTTCCAAGACAGATCTTCTACTTCATCATTCTCCCATATGATTAGGTAGACTACAAATTAGAAACAATATAGACAAACATCCCAGACAATGTCCTAACACATGTTTGAACATCTTCTATACACCAAGACCTTATTACCAAGATTCTATATGTGGTCCACCAACTGGACTTATTATAGCCTAGTAATCCAAGAACTGAAATTCTTCAACAACAATGTGCTAACAGCTTGAACCAGAAATCCAAAAAGAGAGATAAACTCTCATCCACCTTCAAGAAGAACAAATCTCATTGAGTCTTCAACTTATCACCCTTCTACCCAAGGGTAACTTGTTTCAATACAATCCTCAAGACCAACCAGCTGCCACAATCTGATTATCTTGATTCTTCGAATCCACTATAGAGATTAACCAGTTGCCATTGTTTGATCACCTAATTTAGGAACCCTCATATGAAAAAGCCAACTGCCAAACTTTATCTTCTTCACGTTTATCATAATTCTCTCAAAAATATTATGATCTATTTATTTTGTAAATCATCCTATCTTTAATTGATGTGTCACTTCACCAACTGAGATTCTGATGTTGAACTAGATGTTTGAACATTATCATTCCACATCCAGCTGTTGAACTCAACTCATTCTTCTTCCACTTGAAAGAACCTCCCCCTTAACAGAACAAGAGTTCCATGCTCTCATATAATTGATTCACCAACCCAGTTTGAGTAGACAACCTCCATTCTGTTGATTCTACACAAATTCCTACCAACATCACATATTGATGAGAAACTTCCTCTGTTTCTCCAAAGTCTTCAAACCTGCCACTGTCTGAACCTTCAGAAGGAATAGTTCAAAACTACACCTTACAAATATACTCAAGATGAAACTTTTCCTTGAGTAAAGAAATCTTCATGAAGTTTTAATAATATTGTTAATTCTAACTTCATGATTCTGCACACCTTCCTTGTCATGGGAAGAACAAAAACTCCAGCTGCACTTACCAAAAACCGTTTGCACTCTTGCACCAATAGATCACAGATAGAACTTCTTAACTCCCCCTTACAAGAACAACCAAAGCTCTTTCTGAATATGAGCATCAGTTACTCAACACACTTTCTGAACCATAAGATTCAGACTGCATATATGCAAAAATCTCAGATAAATACTAAGTCTCCCGTCAAAGTATCCACCTTTATGCATCATATAGACAAATACCAAGTCTCATGTCAAGGTACTTACTCTAGGTCAGATAAGATTACCTTATCACACAAGGTAGGACATGTAGTCTGGCTTCTTCTTCTTTTGCAGGCATCTGACACCTTCTGAGATGATGTTCTAACATTCTTTCAGACATCAGTATCAGTCACAACAAAACTACACAGATTGCTATAGTTCTGAGGACAACCTTCATAGTAATTCACACATACACATGCAGGGCAACATGTTGGAGTACAAATAGAGTAAGAGTTTTGTTATCGATCCACAGAGATTGTTTTGTGATATTTAAGTCGTTCTACAGTTGCGCTAGTTTGAGACTTAAGGTAACAAAAGAGTTTTGATTTTTGTATCTAAAATAAGACTTTTGCATTCAAATAAATTCTAACATTTAAAAGTATTGGTTGATAAAAGATTTAAAAAGCATATGCCAAAGTTAGGATTTGATAGGTTTATTTGCACATATAGTTTTGATCAAATGACAAACTTTTTATAATGATAAACATATGCACAATATCCTCTCAAAATGCTTATTTCTAACACATAATGTGAGATTTACCATTTTGATCTATTGATGATCTCTCACTAAATCTATCAAAATGATAACATTTTAGTTTAATACAGAGTGAACTCCAAGTCCATAACTATCTCTAGATTATGTTCTTTGGGGGATGAAAACCTAGGTGCAATGTTGAACAAATTTCTCAATCTTGAAACAACATAAAATATATTTTATCAAAACAAAGCTTTCATCATATATTCATCATCAAGAGTTCTTATAAGAGGATCAAAGCATATACATACAAAATAAAGACCTACCTACCTTCTAACCTTGACATACTATGCGTTTAGCTCTCCATTTCCATGGGAGCTTCCATCAAAAGAGAGAAATGAATAAGAATGAGCACCAATGACAATCTTTTGACAATTAATGCACAGATTCTTCGAAAATAAGGTAAAATATTGATCATGGTGTATTTAGGTCTGAAGTTCAAAGTTACATCCCAAGAAAAATGAGGAACAGATGCTTAAATACAAGCTGAAAAACGCAGTGGTCGCTGAGCGAGCTATCATTTAAAAGTTAAACCGCCATAGTTCGCTGAGCGAGCAAAAGCCTCGCTGAGCGAAAAACTTGTTGGAAGTTTCGCTGGGAGCTCGCTCAGCGAGCTTGGAGCTAGCTTGATTTCTTCAATTTCTTCAAAAACTTCACAAAGAGAGTTTTGATGCAATCCATTCCTTATTTCAAAGATGCAACCTAAAATTACAAAAACAAAAGTTAAATAAATGATACTTTTAAAATGCTTAAAGTAAACTATGAATAAATGAAAGAAACAAAGGGATAAAGCATAAGAGATCCAAATAAACTCTTGAAAAGTGCCAAAAAAATCTACTAAATAATCACACTAATTTGCACTTATCAACTCTCTCCAACTTTCTTCTTTGTTTGTCCTCAAACAAAGGTGAATTATTTTAAAAGAAACAAACACAAACTAAACAAAAGGTAACACACCAAACAAAGATGGTTCAAACCAAAGGCTTTGCTTACAAGTAACAACCGACTTCTCAAAGAATTACAACATAATCATGAACTAACTTCTAAATACAAATAACAAGCTATTAACAAAAGCAATGAAATGTTCACAAGAGAATCACCTAAATACTTAACTAAGTCAAGCATCAATATCAAAAAGGGACAAATCACTCTCATTTGTAATATTGTTAGCGCCCGGAACAATTCATGCAAGTATCTACAAATTCACAAAGAAAATCAAGGAAACAAAGATCACAAGGGCTTTTTAATGTTATAATGGGGCAAGGGTTACCAAGAAAGGGATGTATATAAAGGCCAATGATTCAAAATGGGTTTAAAGGTTTTTGAAAAACGAAGAACACGCCAAAATCATAACAACCAAAATTTCTCAATTCTCCCTAACTTCTCCTTTCCACACTATTCTCTTTTTTTTCCCGATGGTGCCCCTTCTCAAGAATCTTTCTCTTTTTCAAATAAATTCTTCATTTTCAAGAAACTCTATCAAATAGTGCAATTCTATTCTCAATTCATTCATCAAATTTTTTTCTTTCTTTTCTTTTCACAAGAGGCACCAATTCCATCCATTCTTTTTTTTACACTAACAACTCTCCACAACTTTAAATTAAACCATATAACTTGACAATGTTCTTCTCAAAAAGTGTTCAAGCAAAATGGGTAAAGTGTCAACAAAAAAATAAATCAACCTAGAATGAATCACAATGTATTTTTCTTTTCATTTTCACCACAAGGATTACCAAAGGATGGTAACTCGGCACTTTTACCACAATTATGATTCATTCTAGTTGTGTGAAGGCTCCAAATCGGCTAACAAATTCTCTCACTTCTCGTCGGGTGACTAAAGCCTAAATGAATGTATGTTTTTTCTCAAAATCAAGCAATGCCTAGATCATTTCCAACTTTCCAAAATTATCCAAAGAATACAGATACAAGCATGAATCGCACGAGTTCACAATAATTACAACTACACTAATATATGTGAACAATGGAAGTCGCTCACTTTGTGGTCTGTCCTAATTGATTCTCAAATGAATATTTATGAAATTGAATAAAACTTGAAATATGTGTAAAACAACTAGTTCATGTACATGTTATTTTCTATAAAGTGCGAACGAAGTACCTTTCTCGTGCAACTTACGAAAATATATCATCACCATCCAAGAAAGGTGAAGCCACACGCTTAGATCACAAAAAGTACTTGCTTCCATAAAAATACCACCTTAAAGTGAAAAACAAACACAAAAAATTTGTACACAAAATAATAGTAACAATGCATCCGCCCGAATGTTAACTAAATCATAAAAATTTAAATTCAAAAGCATCCGCCTGGATGTTCACTACATCATCAAAATGTTAAAATAAAACCATTCGCCCGGATGGGAACCAAATTCAAAGTTAAAATATAAAAACAAAACACATCCGCCCGGATGGTCAAAATCCACAATCTCTAAACATAATCCTAGAAATATCATAAAAAAAACATAAAGACACAATAAAATGGACAATCAAACCGTCCAACAGAAATCACTCGGAAGAATCGGAATCCTCAACATCATCACCAACATCACCAACACCTGCACCAACATCCTCAGCACCTGCATCCCCGAAGTAGATAGCATGTCCCCAGGCCAAGCAGAATGGGCCCGGTAGGCATCCATGGACCTCAACGAATGTCCCTCCCGCGGCTCCTGAATCATCAGTTGTAGCTGAAGCATGAACTCATATATCAAATCAAGAGAGCGGTGGTGGGATGCATGCATTGCCCAGTTAGTGGTAGCATCAAAACCCACACCACCCCTCCCCGGGGAGGAGCTGAAGCAATAGGGGCAGTCAGAATAGGAGGCTCACAAAAGGTCTTGCAGTACTCATCATCAATCTTTTTCAACTTCACATTCCCAGTAGACGGAAGAGCAACACCAGCCCTCTTACAAAAAGCCATGATCAAACCAGGGTGCGAGATAGCACAAGATGCCCGGGAACCATACTCGGTACCACTAGTAGCCACCCTCTTTAGCTTAGAATCTATAATCGAAGCAAGATCAACAACCTTGTCCTCCAATATGCAATAAATTAGGGCAGTCACTTCAATGGTGAAGTCCGAGACATGGCTCCTAGGAATTAAGTTATGTAACACAATTGTCATTACCACTTGAGCCCGGTTGTGTAAGGCACTCCGCTTGAAGCGCAATGGTGTTCCAACTGCACTTACTTCATAAGTTTGATCCCGACTACAAAGGTGCACCTTTATGACCTCAATGTCCCAAGTTCTTCTTTTCTTCATTCGAGCAAAATCATCTTATCCAATTTCAACAATTATCTATGCACTCCTCCAATACCGTCACATTCTATCTGATACCGTCACATTCTTTTCGATACTAACATTTCATTCCCTAACAACATCTTACATTTGTCCTCATCTTATCTAATTTCAGCAATTATTGCTCGACTTCAAACACATTTATCTCCTTCAATACCAATCTCTCAGACACACAAAATCATATTCGAAAATGAAGAGAATTCCGTGCAGATTCCAGGACTTCAAGAATCGCTTGAATCCGACTCACCAGTAAAAAGGTATCCTCCTTGCAATGGGTCTGGTCAATAATTCACATATGCAGAATTTTCCAAAAATCAGTATCAGACCAAATTATTAAAATGCACTTATCTCCTTCCTTACAAACCTCCTGAAGGCAAATCTTATATGCAAACTGTAGGGAATTTCACAAGCTTTTCAAAAAGTCCAGAACCTCTTCAATCAGAGTCATGAGTGAGAAGTTATGCTCAATTTACTAAAGACTGTCCCATACCCGCAAAACTGAAAATTTTGCAATTGACGAACATTAGTCCTTCCTCTCTCTCTTTCCTCCAAGATCATCCAACTATCCTCGTTTTCTTGTCCAAATCTGAAATAATCCTACTTCAATCCAATCATACTCAAGGTATACTAGTTAACGGTTGATCCATCAATTCGACAATTCCTTTGGAGTAGATCTTATTTCTCAAATATCCCCTTAACCCGTCGTCATTAATCCACGCACATCTTATATAGCCGTCATCATACACGTACACTTATATAAGCTTCATTCTACAAGAATCACCTTACTTGTTTATCCGATATAAATCACCCCTTAATTGTCTCCAACTCTTATCTACACTCCAAAGACAAGTCACGATTATTCTTCAAGAGACATCCAAGATTATACATCAATTACATATCACCATTCGACACAATGCTCTCCATTCTCCGAGGAGTAAACATCAACCATACTGGCTTGTCCTCCCTTAAGTCAACTCAAACTTAATCGGAATCTAAGAATTCGTGAATTCACACTCTCTTCGGTTCACGACATTACAGTTCCAACATCACTTTTACTTTTATCATCCATATCACCTTGAGTTAACTCCTCACACTAGAAACATCTCCGGAAAACAAGCTTCTCCCCCACTTGCTTCAAACCAATTCCTGGAGACAAACATTTAGAAAACAAACAAGTACCAACAGTGTTTCACACACATGTCACATACTAAGGAATAAACAATATAGACAACACTGGTCGGACATACCGACCTGCTCTGATACCACTAATGTAACACCCAACTAAACCCCACGAATAATCACAATACAGCCATAATAATTATCAAATCGTCAAGGTACAAACATGGGTGTCACACCTTTATAAAACGTCTTACCACAACAATCCTGCTCCGTAACACGGGTTGCAACAAAATTATAATCAACATAACACTTTAACATCATAAATTAACTTATTTAGAACTTTGCAGCGGATACATCATGACTCAAACCTCTTTTATAAAATATTCTCAAGTACCGAAAAGGTATTTTAAAAATAATTCAAGTTTTTCCACGTAACTCATAGTTACCGTCTTAAAGAAAATCAAAATTATACTATAGTTCATCAAATATCACATAAACTCCAAACATAACACAAAAATATAAATCTCGTAAAGTCATTCAACCCCAATCCCCGATGTTACGTATCAGAGCAAGACTCCTTTTACTTCTACGAAGTAAACAACATATTCTGAAGCACTTCTAAGCTTCTTGCACTACACTTGATTACCTACAAGTTACTCGCATTCAAGGCAACAATTTCAAGCAGAAAGGATGAGTAATTATAATCATTATAAAAGATTTAGGAAACTGACATTGTTAAAGTTTCACAACAATGATATCAATAACATTCTCAAATATGTCATATAACTCATCAAGATTATCATAAAAATCAAACAACACTTATTGCACAATTAACGTCAAAACACAATGCAAATGCAACTCATAGACTCTATGCACGCGGTACCGAAACATCACTGATGACCTAGT
Organism: Lathyrus aphaca; assembly: GCA_963966055.1. Lineage (NCBI taxonomy): Eukaryota > Viridiplantae > Streptophyta > Magnoliopsida > Fabales > Fabaceae > Lathyrus > Lathyrus aphaca. The sequence continues at coordinate 110,425,157 of OZ014524.1, read as the reverse complement.
CATCGTTGCGTCAATATTCATCACTGATGACTCAGTCATCGTTGCATCAACATTTGCACTTAATCCACACAATGAGATTTAGGCCATCACTGGACATCATCGTCCTAAAATTCGTCATTGGATTTTCATTCTGCAAAAACGTCACTGGACATCTCATCCTAACAGAATGTTATGAATGCATGATGCGAAACACAAAAAGTACGACTGCGGTCAGTCAAAACGCATCACCATTCATCATCATATCATTATATATCTCATAACATCTTAATCATCATAAATCTCTTCATATATTTCATACTGACACCTCCTAGTTAACACATCGTCATACATCATAATAATCAATAAGTAACTCACCTCAAGACATCATCGTATTTTACATTCTATTCACATACATCATACAAATATATCACACAACATTATGCACATACTTACATCATAGTCAACATATTCTCATTCATAAAACAACTCTTAGACCAAACCACTAACAGACATCATCACCCATCATGTTCATCCATTTCATCATCATGCTATACACACATACCACATATAATTCACAGTCCCATAACATTAATTATTCACAACAATTCTCAATAAGACACATTTTTAGCATTCCGAAAATAGTGGAAGAACCTTTTATTCTTAACATCTATTTGCTCATTATCTCCTACTGTTACTACTCATAAAACCTCACAGTTATATACTAAAATATTATGTTTTCTCCTATTTACCAGATGCTTCTGTTTTCGTAAGGAATGAAGTTACATAATTAAAATTATGTATAAAACAATTTCAGGACACTTAACCGCATTGGGTGGCACAGACCACAAGGAAGTGACACTGGCCACCCCCAAAATAACACTGGGTGGTGCAAACCACCCCTATTCCTCCCTAGTGGCGCAAGCCACTTTGAAATATGGCCCTGGCCACTTAAAAGGTACAAATGTGGCGCCAACCACATGTTTTGGTGCCCCCTACCACAACAAAATATAAGCCACATGTATAATAGTGGTGCAAGCCACTTAAAGGAAGGTCATGGTGGCGCAAGCCACCCTTCCATGTGGCTCCTGCCACTTTTATCTATGTGACACAAGTCACCTTCACTGGTGGCACCTACCACCTATTTCTTTTTCGGGGGTTTCCAGGTTTTTCTTCCAGAATTCGTATCGAGTCAAATTTTCATATAGATTTTTCTACTGTAATTTCATCATGATCTTTCGATTACTTATCACCTATTAACTCCAAAATTATAATGACTCTCTCTACTAGTCCTACGATTATGTATCGTTGTAGAGAATCTTAATAGAATTTCAACATTGTTCAATACTATCATATTAATTTACTTTATCATTTGAAATTATAAATTATAATTACAAGAAAGTTGCTCTTGATATGATTTATGGCTAGTTTTTGTAATTAAATTCTATTTAACTATATTTTTGCTATAAAAAAACTTATTACATAATATAATACAAGTTCAATAAAAGAAAATTATTAAGTGACACAATCAGCTGCAAACATTTAGTTAATCCGTCTGACAGTTAATTGATTCAACATAATCTAAACACATTTTTTAACTAACTAATTTTTTAAATTAACAATGTACCTAGCTTGGTTATATATATATATATGAGTGAAGATATTCTTGTTCCAGAAATATATTTAAAAGACTTACTCTAAATCATAATCATTGATTTTTATTGATCAATTGTTACTATTACGATCTTCTCCAACATAATCAAGACTTCTCCACAAGAGCACTCATTCTCTTCCACATAATCAAGACTTTGTTGATAATCTCTTTTTTTTTTTTTAGCAATTTGACTTCTTTACTGGGTTCATTTTGTCAATCCCGTTTGATTGATGTATATTTTACTAAATGCATTTGTTTTTTCTTATTAAATTATATTGTATAATCATATTATAAATTTATAATTGATAATTTTTCACTTCTCCATTTAGAATAAATGATTTTTTTTTATATAAATATATCTCTATATTATTTCTACAATATCTAAATAAATTTTCGCATAGGTATTGATCTTACCCGATCAGATGAGCCTTCCAAGGTCTTGATGAATGGGTCGGAGAGTGAAATGAGGAGGGGGGTGTACCTGCAAGGTGCTCCAATGCTTAAGTCAGAAGAGGTACAGAATAGGTTATCAGAGTGTAAGTTAGAATACCTGTCCCTTTGCCATGAAAGGGGTATTTATATTGAGCCCCCAGCGCTGGGCCAAGGCCCCTAATGGGCTGGATTAGCTAAGCCCAAGGAGGAGCTGCCAGGGGACGCGTAAGAAGCGTGGAGACCTAGACCAAGGTCTGCTCCCTGGTCCAACTGCCCCTATCCCTAAGGAGATAATATAGGGGAGTTGGGTGACGTGGCAAGTGATGTGCTGTTATACTTCTGCCCGACATAACCCAGGTGCCCGCGATGTGGGTTGGTGGTATGTGGGCAGAGACCATGAGACGGGCAACACGCTCTTTGCCCGACGCGTAGTTAGAAAGTCGAGGAGATGTTCCTCGGGTGAACAATCGACGCCCGACGCATCCGCGTGCTTGGTCATTTGGGCTCGGACATGACGAGCATTGGGCCATGCCGTGCATAATGTCATGGCCCAGTCCAGAACAGGAGCCCCCCAAGTCGAGTCTCTGAGCCAGAGCGATGACTTATGTTGCAACTGGGGGTTCCCCGATCTGACGGGGAAGAGCGGTCGTTCGGCATGTGAGGTTGTAATAGACTTGTTCGCGAATTCCTCCTTCCACGGTAGTGCCGGGTATGAGCGTGATCGGTTGGTATGCATCTTCCCAATAACAACCGAGGGTATGACGCGGGGACATGGCGTCTTGACGAGTCGGGGAGACGAACAGGTGCCCGGCGTCGTTTCAGTTTCTTTCTTGGATAGACGTGTCTCAGACTTAATGGCGTCGCTTCGTTTTGTGTGCAAAGACGGCGTAGGCAGGATAGGTAATGATGACCTAGCGCGTTGGTCCACGCGCCAGGCACTATAAAAGGGGGTTGAGTAACTTCATTTCTACTTTTTTGCTCATACGTTCGCCGGAAGTTCTCCAAATTCTCTCCTGTTTGCTCGTTCCACCGTCTGCACCGCCGTCTCCGCCGGTCTTCCTGTCCGAACCACCGTCCGTTGCCCGTGCACCACCGTCTCCCTTTCAACTTCTCTATGTCAGGTACGATTTTCCCTCTGTGATTCATCATTTATCTTTCTGTTTTCCGCAAAATGCCTGCTATCTCTGTAGAAATGTGGTTAGGTTTGACTTAGGGATAGTGTAGTGGACTGTAGATGTACTGTAGATGGTGGAAAATAGGGTTAGGATCATACTGAACCGGGCAGAGATTTCATATGCCGGGCAATATTTGCATAGGCTGTATGAATTCTCTGCCCGGTAACTTAAGAACGCGCGTGTCTCTGAGTTGAGCACAGTTAGTGTCTGTCGCCGCCACGCCCTTTCACTTGACCTGCGGTGGAAGGGTGGATTTGATATGACGTCGAATTCACTCTTTCTGTCTGCGTTTCAGGTGCTACCGGGCGTTTACGACCGAGGAGGGAAGATTCTGGGTCCTCGACCGAAGATGCGACAATCGCTCGTCTCCCTGTTGGGGACGGGAGTGTCCGGGATGGTACCGAACACGCCTCCTCTTCCGGGCAGGTTGACTTCTCCTGGGTTGCGGACGAGCCTTTGGAGGAGGAATCATATTTCTGTGACGAGGCCATCACTGCTTACGCTATGGTCGAGAACATGAGCCGGGAAGATCCACCGAACTGGCATTGTTTCGCCCCCAAGGAAGAAGACCGCATCTGCCATCATTTCCCGGGGAAGCAGTTCACCATGTATGAATATGCTTTCCGTGAGGCGGGGATTAGACTGCCCTTCAACTCCTTCCAGATGTCGGTCTTCAAATGGCTTCGGCTGGCGCCGTCCCAACTGCATCCTAATGCTCTTGCTTTTATGCGGGCATTTGAGTTGGTCTGCCAGTTCCTCGGCGTTGGTTGTACCCGGGCCCTCTTCTTCCACGTCTTCCATCTCCAGCGGTCCGGTTCCCGTGGGCGTCACAGCTGGGTCTCTTTCAAACAGCCCGTGCGCCTGTTCAAGACGTACGTGGACTCTGTTCGTCACTTCAAAGGCCGATGGTACGTGGTGATGCCGATCACCCGTGCCGCCCTTCACTCCCTGTATTATTATCAACGAAAACCAGACGGGGAGGAGACCTTGATGTCGAAGATACCGCTGAGGTGGCAGCGTGATCATTTCGACCTCTCCACGGCCCATTACCGGATCAAATACGCGATGCTCGGCACTGAGGATAGGCTCGCGTATAAGAAGCTGGTTGATTACGTGCAGAGCTTCAGTTTGGGGGTCTGGGCGAATCGACAGGGCGTGCCCTATCTGGACGAGGCCGGGGAGCTAATCACCGAGACGCGCTACATCAATACCAAGGCTCTGCTCGAGTGTGATACCGAGGAGGAGGCTCTAGCATTATTGAGTAGGCAGACTTTGTTTAGTCTTTTATTTTTGTTTATGTTTTCGCTCGCTAATGTCTGTGTGTATTTTTTTGCAGGCGCCATGCCCAGTGCACGTGACCGAGTCTTGAAGCTGGCGAACCAGGCCGGTGCAGCTGACCGGGTGCCCAAGAAGAAGAAGAAGACTGTGGTCCGTGTCTTGGAGACCGCTGGTGATGCTGGGGCCGGTCCTTCGAATGTGGCAAGCGTGACTCCTTCCTCTCCTCCTCGGGCGATAGATATACCTGACAGCCCGCCGCCATCTGCCTCTCCCCTCCACAAACGGAAACGTCCATCGGGGACTCTTTCAAGGTCGTCGCTGGGAAGTCCGGGTGGACCGGGCAGCTATCTGCTACCTCCTTGCTTTGTGGAACGGTCGTTCTTCAAGGCCGAGGAGGCGATTGCTGTGCCGGCGCCCGAGGCCAAGGCTATTCTGGATCAAGACGCTGGTGCTCGACGCAAAGATCTGGCTAGGGACATTGCCGCTGTCATCCGGGTGATGGAGACGGCCATGGTCTTGACCGACACTTCGGTCTCCACTGCCTCGCTGGAGGATGCTCTTTTGCAGGTCCGGTCGGAGAAGGACAAACTGTCCAAAGACCTGTCGGACTACAAAGAGGAGCATCAGCTGCAGGAAGGGCTGAGCCAGAAGCTGGATGAGGTGGAGAAGGAGCGGGACCAGTTGAAGGCTGCTAAGGCGAGCTTGGAAGAGCAGGTGGCCTATCATCAAAAGTTGACCGAGGACAATGCTGACCTGAGGGCCCAGATTGAATCTCTCAAAGAAAAGGTCCGTTCTCTGGCCGACGAGACCGAGGAGGAGCGTGCCCTTGGTTCGCGCGGTGAGCTGCTGGGGCATATCCGCTCGCTCAACCAAGACCTTGTGGCCGTTTTCAAAGAGGGTTTCGACAATGCTGTCGAACAGCTTGGGCTTCTGAACCCCGAGTTGGTGACAGCGGGGTCGGCCCATAACTACTGTGTCAGGGATGGTGAGATCGTCTGCCCGTTCGAAGCGGAGGAAGAGCTGGGGGGTGAGGAAGAGGAGGAGGAAGAAGAAGTGCTCCGAGCGGAGTCTTAATTATGTAATTTTAATTTGTAGTTTTGTTATGGCCTGCGTGCCCGTTATGTACTTTGGCCTTCGGGCATTTGTAATCTGGCCTTCGGGCGTACTTGGCTTCGGCCGTTGTTATTATTTTTAATATATGAATGTTTTTGTTGTCATTCATTGTGTTCGTTTATGTTTGATATTTGCTTTTATGAATTCGTACTCTGCTCGACCTCGTTAATCTCCTCGGTTTAGGGAACCGACGAAGTGTCGGGCTTTGTGCCCGTTGGGATCGAAGCCCGGGTCCGTTGTTCGAACCCTGGTCTCGAGGCTTGGGCTTTCCCATCGCGAGCTGGGTGCCCTGCCTGTCCTGGTACTTCGACGTTGAGTCTTGGTCAAGATCCCACGCGTCGGGGAGGGTTGTGTTCGCTATGTGACCCCGGCTCGTTCCCGGGTCTCGCGGTTCCTCTCTGGGGTTTTGGAGACGAAGAGCGTGGTCGTACCACCCACGTTTCCCCGTGATACGTTTAACTGTAATATTGTCTAAGTTTTTCTGCGTTCCATGGTCGAGCGAGTTGTTCCCCTTGTAGGTTTTCTAGGTAATAGGCCCCGTTGCTCGTCTTGTCGCGGACGCGGTAGGGGCCTTCCCAGTTGGCTGCCAGCTTGCCCTCTCTTGGGTTTTTCTGGTTTCTTATGAGGACCAGGGTGCCGACCTGGAACTCTCTTCTTATGACCTTCGCGTCGTGGCGTAGTGCTATTCTTTGTTTGAGGGTCGTTTCCCTGAGGGCTGCTTCGGAACGAATCTCCTCGACTAGGTCGAGCTCGTCTCTAAGGGTTTCGTCGTTCATTTCCTCGTCTAGGGGTTCCTCTATCCTCCTCGTTGGTGCCCGTATTTCCACCGGAATGACTGCTTCGGTGCCGTAAGTCAGTCGGAACGGGGTTTCCCCGGTGGTAGAATGCGGTGTTGTGCGGTAAGCCCATAGGACACTATGTAGCTCCTCGACCCATGCCCTCTTCGCCTCGCCGAGCCTGCGCTTAAGGACACGTAAAATTACTCTGTTGGCCGCCTCTGCTTGCCCGTTCGTCTGTGGATGTTCGACAGACGTGAAATGTTGTTTAGTGCCTAGGCTGGCGACGAAGTCCTGGAATCCTCCGTCCGTGAATTGTGTCCCGTTATCCGTGACAAGTGCCTGGGGTATGCCGAACCGAGCGAGGATGTTGCGTTTAAAGAACCGGAGAATGTTCTGCGCGGTTATTTTAGCCAGTGCCTCCGCTTCGATCCATTTGGTAAAGTAATCCACCCCGACGATGAGATATTTATTCTGGTATGATCCGGTGACGAAGGGTCCGAGGATGTCCATGCCCCACCACGCGAAGGGCCACGGGGAAGATAGTGATTTTAGGTCGTTCGGGGATGCGAGGTGCATGTCGGCGTGTCGTTGGCATTTGTCACACCTTTTGACGTGCTCCTTTGAATCGCTTTGCATGGTCGGCCAGTAGTAACCTGCTCGAAGGGCCTTTCTTGCGAGCGATCGCCCGCCGAGGTGCTGAGCGTTGATTCCCCGGTGTATCTCTCCAAGTATGTCGGGGACTTTCTCTTCCTCGACACATTTAAGTAATGGGATGGAGAATCCTCTCCTGTAGAGCTTACCTTCGAGGAGTACGTACGAGCACGCTCGTCGTTTGACAGTGGCCGCCTCTTTCGCGTCAGTTAGGAGTTCGTCTCGTGTGAGGTAGTTGTAGATGGGCGTCATCCAACAGTGAACATCCCCGATAGCGTTGACCTCGAATGGAGGAGGTAGTTTGTCAATGCTAGGTCGAGGGAGGATTTCTTGAATTACTGATTTATTCCCCCCCTTTTTCCTCGTGCTGGCTAGTTTCGAGAGGATGTCTGCCCGTGTGTTGTGCTCGCGTGGTATGTGTTGAACTTCCCACTTTTCGAATTTATCAAGTTTTTCTTTGACGAGGGACAAGTACTCGACGAGGTTGTCGTTCTTGGTTTGGTATTCTCCTCGCACTTGTGAGGCCACGAGCTGGGAGTCTGTGGATATTGTCACTTCTTTTGCTCCCAGGTCCTCGGCTAACCTCATGCCTGCGATAAAAGCCTCGTATTCGGCTTGGTTGTTCGACGTCGGGAAAGCCAGTGCTAATGAAACCTCGATCAGGATCCCATCCTCGTTCTCTAGGATGATCCCGGCTCCGCTGCCTGACGAGCTAGAGGCGCCGTCGACGAAGATCGTCCATTTGTGGGCGCCCTCTGCTGGTGCCGGGCTATGGGTCATTTCTGCGACGAAGTCGGCCAGTGCCTGTGCCTTCAAGGCTTTCCTGCTTTCGTATTGTATGTCGAATTCGGAGAGTTCTAGCGACCACTTGAGCATTCTCCCGGCCATATCTGGTCGTCCGAGCAGCTGTTTGATTGGCTGGTCGGTTCTCACCTTTATTGTGTGTGCGAGGAAGTAATATCGTAGTCTCCTTGCCGCATTGATGAGGGCCAGGGCAACTTTTTCGATTTGCTGATATCGGAGCTCGGGCCCTTGGAGTGTTTTGCTCGTAAAATAGATGGGCTTTTGTCCCTCGTCGGTCTCTCTTATTAGAACGGCGCTGACGGCCTCGGTCGCCACGGACAGATATAGGTATAAGGTTTCCTTTTCTAATGGTCGTGATAGGACCGGGGGTTCGGATAGAACTTTCTTCAGATGGAGTAATGCTTGCTCGCATTCGTCGGTCCAGTCGAAGATAGCCTCCTTGCGAAGGAGTCTGAAGAATGGTAATGCGTGCTGGGCGGATTTGGCGATAAAACGGGAGAGTGAGGCGAGCATTCCATTGAGGGATTGGATCGATTTCTTGGTCCTCGGGGTCGGGAACTCCGAAAATGCCCGGCATTTGTCGGGGTTGGCCTCGATTCCTCTTTCGGTGAGGTAGAACCCGAGGAACTTCCCTGCCCGTACCCCGAACGTGCATTTTTCGGGATTGAACCTCATTCTGCACTGCCTCGCCTGCTCGAACACTTTGGTTAGATGTCGAGCATGGGTACTCTCCTCGTGTGATTTGACGATCATGTCGTCCATGTATACTTCGAGCATGTCCCCTATTTCATCCTTGAAGACTTTGTTCATCACGCGTTGGTACGTAGCACCAGCGTTCTTGAGCCCAAACGGCATGACGTTGTAATAGTAATTGCCCGTTGGGGTCATGAATGCTGTGTGTCTCTTGTCTGTGGGCGACATAGGGATTTGATTGTATCCACTATACGCGTCCATGAAGGACAAGAGTTTAAAACCTGCAGAATTGTCGACGAGCATATCTATATTAGGGAGGGGGAAAGCATCTTTCGGGCAAGCCCTATTAAGATCAGTATAATCAACACACATACGCCATTTTCCATTATTTTTCTTAACGAGGACTACATTAGAGAGTCAGGTTGTGTACTGGGCTTCAGAAATAAAATTTGCCTCTAAGAGGTCTTTTACAGCTCGTTCGGCAGCCTCTGTCTTTTCGGGCGACTGTTTGCGCCTACGCTGTGCTATGGGCTTGGCTGCCCGGTCTAAAGCTAGTTTGTGACACGCGATCTCAGGATCCAGTCCGGGCATTTCTGCGGCATTCCACGCGAAGAGGTCAGAATTCTCTTTGAGGCATGCCACGAGCTTCTCCCTTGTTTCCTCGGGCAATCCCTTGCCTATCTTCATTGTCCTTTCTGGATCGTCCCCGAGGGGAATGAGCTCGAACTCTCCGTCGGGGATTGGTCGGACCGGGTGTTCGAGAGATCTATCCTTGGTGGACTTCCCTTCTTCGGTTTCGTCTAGCCCAATACGACAGTCGAGGTCGATGGCGTTAACTCCCCGGGGAGGGTCTTCGGTCCTGAGCTTTTTGTTGCTGGAACTGTTCTTTGTGTTAATCACGGCCTGTCCTTTTACTGCAGCGTCGTAGCATCGCCGGGCAGCTTCAATGTCGCCGTGGATAGTGACCACGCGGCCCAATTTGGTGTAGTATTTCATCTTCAGGTGGACGGTGGACGGGACCGCAGTAAGTTCAGCCAATGTTGGGCGTCCAAAGATGCAATTGTACAGGGACGGGCAGTCTACGACCAGGAATTGGATTTTGATTTCCCTGGCCGTTTCTTGCTCCCCAAAGGTGACGAGGAGCTCGACATACCCCCACGGCCTAGTCGTTGCTCCATTGAATCCTTGGAGGTCGGATCCGACGTAGGGGGCCAGGTTGGTCTTGTCTAATTTCAGAGTATTGAAGAGGTGGACGTACATGATATCCACTGAGCTGCCTTGATCGACTAGGATGCGTCGGACGTCGAACTGGGCCATCTTTGCCCTGATCAATAGTGGGATGCCCGAGTTCGGGGATCCGCCCGGGAGTTCCTCCAGGAAAAAGGATATCGGGTTGGATTTTCCCCGGTACTTTGTCAATGTCGCCTTTTGCTCGGGGGCGGTTAATAGGAGTTCGTCGAACTTGCGTTTGACTGAGAGGGCAGCGGTTTCGCCATTAATTCCCCCACCTGATATTACCAGTGCGGTTGGGAAGTCCTCCCAGGGGCTGAGTGCGGCGATTCTTCCTTCGGGTAGTGGCTCGGGGAGGAAGAAATCTTCCGGGCGTGACACGCAGAGGGCTACCTGGTATGGAGAGTTGTCGGGGGGCGTTTCTTCCCGGGGTCTCTTTTTCTCTGCTTCGTCGTGCCTGGGGGTTTCGTTCTTCCTCGTATACTGCTTTAGGTGTCCCTCTTGAATTAAAATCTCTATTGCATCCTTCAGATGGACGCAGTCTTCGGTCACATGCCCGTGACTTCTGTGGAACCGGCAGTATTTAGATTTGTCGGTGTGAGGCTTTGGCGCAGATGGTTTTGGGAACCTGACTCTGCCCTGTTTGAATTCAGAGTTGATGCATTCTGCGAGGATGCGCTCTCGAGGAGCTGTCAGTAAGGTGTACTCGCTATATCGGCCCGCAGGACCCCTTCCTTCTCGGAGCTCGCGAGGTCTTTCCTCTCTTCGCCTGTCCCCGTTGCGACGGGGGACGCTCGGGTCCTCGCGTCTGGCGTGCTCGGTGTCCCCAGCATTACGTCCGCTGCGGGCATTATGTGCCACCTGTTTTTCTTCGTATCTAATGTAGGCCTGGGCCTTGTGCAGAAGTCCGTTCAGTGTGCGGGGAGGCTCGATCCCGACGGCTCTGCTCAGCTCACTACCGGGCAAGAGTCCTCTTTCGAGGAGGTACTTTTTCATGTGTTCGGTGGTATCCACCTCGACAGCTTCTTGGTTGAATCGCTCGATGTACGAGCGGAGCGTCTCATTCTTCTTTTGCACTATGGCTTCAAGGGTCGCCTCGGTCTTGGGGTGACGACGGGAAGCGGTGAAGTGCCTTGTGAACATGGACCTCATGACTCTCCATGATGTAATGGATTCGGGAGCCAAGCTTTTGTACCAGGCCATGGCTCCTTTCCTGAGGGTCGTTGAAAACAGCCGGCATTTGAGATGCCCGGTGATGTCATTGCGGTAGTCGAGCATCGCGTTGACGTTGTCGACGTGATCGTCGGGATCGGTAGTCCCGTCGTACACGGCTAGATTGAGCGGTTTTTCCATGCCTTTGGGAAGCGGGGCTTCCATTATTGCCCGAGACAGGGGACAGTGCAGGTCTTCCTCGTCGCTCCATAATGGGGATAGTTCATTGTTGTCGGGGCTGCGCCCGCGCCTTGGTGATGTTCCCGCTCGTCCATTGTCCCGACGGGCGCGTGCCCTGCTGACGTGAGGTTCTGGAGAACGACGTCCTCGCTTCTTTGTTGGTTCTGGACGTTGCTGTATCCTCCTCTCCTGCTGGGGCCGGGGCTCTTGTCGCTCGGCTTCGAGGGCCATGATTCGTTCGTGCTGCTGATAAAGCATAGAACCGGCCTGATTGAGGGCATTTACCATGGCAATCATTGTGGCGTCTCCTTCAACGGGAACGGGGATGGGATGAAATGTCTCTGCCCCTAGATTTTGAGCGTGAGGGGCATCCCCGTTATTTTGGGGTTCTGGAGACGGGGTGGCTGGGTGACCGTCTCGAGCGTCTGCTTCATGGGATGGCGGGCCGTCGTCCGTAGTGTAGTCGACGAGGGGACGACTGCGCTCGCTAGGTTGTTCTCCGGCCATGTTGGAAGGACAGAAATAAATGAGCTTTTGATCCTCTGTTGATGAAGATGGGGATAGCTAGTTCCCACAGACGGCGCCACTGATCTTACCCGATCAGATGAGCCTTCCAAGGTCTTGATGAATGGGTCGGAGAGTGAAATGAGGAGGGGGGTGTACCTGCAAGGTGCTCCAATGCTTAAGTCAGAAGAGGTACATAATAGGTTATCAGAGTGTAAGTTAGAATACCTGTCCCTTTGCCATGAAAGGGGTATTTATATTGAGCCCCCAGCGCTGGGCCAAGGCCCCTAATGGGCTGGATTAGCTAAGCCCAAGGAGGAGCTGCCAGGGGACGCGTAAGAAGCGTGGAGACCTAGACCAAGGTCTGCTCCCTGGTCCAACTGCCCCTATCCCTAAGGAGATAATATAGGGGAGTTGGGTGACGTGGCAAGTGATGTGCTGTTATACTTCTGCCCGACATAACCCAGGTGCCCGCGATGTGGGTTGGTGGTATGTGGGCAGAGACCATGAGACGGGCAACACGCTCTTTGCCCGACGCGTAGTTAGAAAGTCGAGGAGATGTTCCTCGGGTGAACAATCGACGCCCGACGCATCCGCGTGCTTGGTCATTTGGGCTCGGGCATGACGAGCATTGGGCCATGCCGTGCATAATGTCATGGCCCAGTCCAGAACAGGTATTTTACTATATTGGTTCTAAAAGAATTATAAACTGATTTATAAATTCCGCACGAATATTTTACTAGTTTGTTTGGGTCTAAAAGACTTCAAAATATATAATTTATATAAAATTACATACTGATTATAAATTAATTTATAAATATAAATCAGATCTAAACTAATTTTAAGTTAAATTGAAACAATTTTAACAATTAATTTTTATGAAAGTGATTATTGTAAAATGAATCAAATCATAAATATGAGAATTTTATTTTGAATAACATAGTTTATTAAAAAAAATATTGAAATAACTTATTTTTGAGTGTATTTACGAAACTGACATAGTTTAAAGAAGATTCGTCAATTTGATTGGGGAAAGTTTCAAATGGCTAATGAGTTACTAAATTTTATTTTTTTTACACTCATTCGTCAATCCATTTGGCTAATGAGTTAAACTTTCTTTTTATATTCATTGGCCAATCCATTTGACTAATGAATTTATTTTTATTTTTTTACATTCATATTTCTCAAACTTTATTAACGAATCTTCCTTAAACTATGTGATTTTCGTAAATACACCGAAAACTACTTTATTTCAATTTTTTTTTATGAAACTAGATTATTCAAAAAAAAATTCTAAATATAATTAGGTTTATGAACCATAAACATCCCTAATTTCTATCCTATTCTGTTCATTTTTTCTAAAACCAAACAATAAAATATAATATCACTCCATTCTATTTCATCCCTTTCCATCGATCCAAACATTTCTAGTGGAATATTGTAGTTTTGAATGCCCAATAGAGATCCACAGTAGATTGTTCGGAAACTGCAAGGCAGAAAACTCTTCTGTGTCAACCACCACAACTCCACAGAGATGGTCAACTCCCTCCGTTTTCAACCTTCAAACCACCCATCCATTTCTCTAACCTTCACCAATCCTTTCCCCATCAACACTCACTCACGACAACAAGGTAACCTCTCCTTCACAAAACCCACCGCACTTCCCAAACTCATCTCTTCTCTCACCTCCCACTCACCTCAACCCCCACATTACATCTCCACCCTTGGATCCTCATCGCTCAGCTCCTCCCAATGGAACCTCACCCAACGCCACCTCACTCTCCTCCAAGCCTCCGCCGTCGTGGTACCTTACCTTATCTCTCTCTAATTCCAATTCCGTTTTTCAATTTATCGATTCCTCAATTGATTTTAGTTTTTTTTTTTTGTTATCCTCTCAGACGGCGATATTTACAACGTGGCTTTTTGGTTCTGCAATTCCCTCGCTTCTGGTTTGTGTTTCTGTAAAGCTTTGTTTGGTAGTAAACAATAGTTTCTGAAATAGCTTAATTTATAATCTGATATAATGAGAATGTTTAATTATAATAAAGGCTTTCAAGAAAGCAGCAGAATCACTTGAGAAGGTTATGGATACAGCAAGAGAGGAACTTCCTGATACGATGACTGCAGTTAAACTATCAGCAATGGAAATCAGTGATTTAACCACAGAGCTCGGTGATTTTGGGTAATTGCTTTTTTTTCTTCTTCTAAATGTAAATGATATTATAGTTAAAATTAGAATAACAAAACATTGGTTGGTTTTTGTTTCTGTGATGATGCAGACAAGAGATTACTCAAGGTGTTAGAAGCTCCACTCGCATGGTTCGCTCCGTGGAGCAGGGGATTCGCGGTTTAACCACTATGCCTTCTTCTTCAGGTTACTTACTAAATTATGAGTATCTTACTATGCCTTTAAACAATGTTGTTCATCTGGTTGTATATAGCTTCTTTGCAGGGAATGGATTATAGCCCCTATACTGAGCCTGATTCGGTGGGAAGAACCGCAAGGGGCATGAAAGAGGGTATTATCAAGGGTCGTTCTATGTTGAAGATGTTTTTCTCCCTTGCCATATTTTCCAGATTTGCTCTCAACTTCATCACCAAACGTGGAAAAAGGTAGAGGCAGAGAAGTTGCTTGATTTCTTCAGTAGGAGCCCTAAGCAGCACCAAGGTTCTCTTCTCTATTGTTATATGAGCTTCTGTTTCTTCTTTCATGGATGTTTTGGTTGTATACTTTTGACATTTTTCTTTTGTTATATAATGCAATAGAGATGTTTCCCTTTAATTGAGGCTATAGGGTAGTGTGTTATCAATAATGTGTATAGAAACCTAATACGAAGAACAAATTAAGTGCATTTCATACTCTACATAAACTTCAATACTAGGATTTGATATTTCAAACTCTTGTGGAAATGGAATAAACTTGCTTTCATCTAGCTATTGATCAATGAACCTGCTTATTCCTTTAGATAAACCTATATACGAGCTGTGTTTCCTTTTAAAAAAACTACATAAAAAATAAATCTGTTTCTGGATGGTGTGCCTGTACTTGTTGACTCTGGAGTGTGGAGAACCAACTTTTATGTATTGGACATTGGAAAGCAAGGTTTCCCTTATTACCTGCATATTGATCCCTTTCTCTGCCCAATGTCAATATTAAAAACATTTGACTAGATTGTTTTTCACGTTGTTCTAATGATTTATTCTAATTGTCTATGAAAAGATAGTGAATTTGACGACACAACAAGCGACAATTCAAAGAATTGTAGCGTTGCGACAAATTCATCACTGAATGACCGATCATAAAACCATGTTGACTACTTATGAATGAGATAGGTATGAAATGCAGTACAATTACATGGAAGCTACATAAAAAGACAATCTAACTACAAAATCAAAACAATAGATAAGATTAAACACCTTTGTGTCTGTCCTAAAGAACAAACAATTTACATAGTAGTACAGTTACGTGAAATGGTGTACAAGAAAGAAGGAAAAAAACCCTCAAATGATGTGCTCTAAGTCTCTGATTTTATTCTCCATATTTCACTGCTTCTGAAATTACCTCTACATGTTACAATATAAAAATCAAGAATATATATATATATATATATATATATATATATATATATATATATATATATATATATAAATTGAAGAAAGCTTACATAGTGTTGTTGTATAACTTTTAAGAGGTGGAAAGATTGATTTGAGGTCCACGTCCTGCGCTTAAAGGAGGTTTTGGAGGCCTTTTAAAGGCGCGTGATGTTATTATGGATGAGGTTACTTCATCATTATTCTCAACAACACGGTATTGAATATTTTCAGCTGATGGATCAAGACCTAGGCATTTGGAGAAAGCTTTCATGACTTGTTTTATGAAATGGCATGCTGATTCTCTTTCTCTTTGCACCCTATCCATATTTGTTTCTCTTCTTCTTTGCCTCTTGAAGATGGATTTCATTAGTTGTACTGTATGGTTTAGCTAAATAGCTAGATACTATGCGACATGCCCATTTGCTTTTCGAAGATGTCCCAATAAGAGACACCTGCCACAAAGGTGCATATGTGTTTCGCTATTGTTGTTTAGCGTGACAACATATGTTATTTTCGGGTTAAATATACTACCCCCTATCATTAAGGGTGGACGAGTTTTAGTTTTCTCCTATGAAGTTTTTTTTTTTTTTTTTTTTTTTGTGATTCTTCCTGATAAAACAAAGATTTTGTTTGCATAACTCCCTATTCCATATTTGGCGGACTGAGCATGGAAAATCTGACCGCGTGATAGTCTAGTTGGATTTATGTATGTCACGTGCCATCCAATTTGATTTTAATTTTTCGTTTTGTTTTTAATTACTATATATTAATTTTTTATATTTTAATTCTATTTTTTTTTCGTATTATATATTTAACCCTTTTATATATATTTTTAAATTATTTTTATTAATATATTTTATGAAATTATATTAAATATATAATAATTAAAATATATTTTAGGGTTTAGATTCCATTATGATTTTAAGAGCCCATTCATGAAGTTTTGGTAACTATTCGAAGAGTTTATCGTATATCCCTACATTTTGACCTATACCCCTACAAAATTTTCAAAATGTCAAATATAATCCTGAAGTCAGACCGTTAGAGTTTTGAAAAATTTATCCAAAAAACCACGTTCCGGAAGACTTTAGATATGACTTCCGGTATGTTGTTTAATAATTTTTTATTACCGGAAGACTTAGGGAAAATGTTCTGGTTCGGAACAGAACTAATAAGATTTTCGGTTGTCAAGTTTCCATGTACCGGAACACTTTTTTAAGTAAGTCTTCCGTTTATTTTATTTTTAATTTTTTAATTTTCTTTATAATTTGTTAATATACAATGGTAGAAAAAAAAATTTGATTTAACAACATAACGAATATTTATTATAAATTAAAATATTTGACATTAACAAATAAATATACAATTAAGGAAGAAAAAAATTATTTGACATTAACAACATAACAAACTAGTATAATACTCATGCGTTCACACCCATTTGTTCTTAGAATGTATTTGTTTTAAGAATTTATTTGTTTATATTTAAAATTTGAAAATAAAAAGTATTTAATTAATAAAAATATGTAAATAGAAAAATATAATATATATATTTAAAATGAATTATAAAATATAATATATATTTAAAATGAATTAATAAAAATATATAAATAATAAAATATAAAATATAATTCATTTAAATTGTATGCTTATTTTAATATAAATTTTGATACTAATTAAAATGAATTAAATGAACTTTAATATAAATACTAATAGAATGAAACACAAGTAATATATGAATAAATAATATCAAAATTGTATAATATTTTTTATTAATCATACAATCTATTTGTCATTTATAAAAGAAGAAAACCTATATACAATTCTTTATGTGTGCTTTATACTTAAAATATGATAAGTGTATAATTTCCGCCTACATGTATGCAATTTATTTTTCCTATTTTTACTCCATAAATAATATTTAAATATACTTGTCATATTTTAATTGAAAATAGTATAAACCACACCTAAGGAATTGTATCTAAGTATTTTCCTTTAAAAATTTTAAAATTTTAACCGCACAAGTTCATCAATGATCAACATATATTTATCTATATATAATATAAAGTAATTAAAATATTAAAATTAAAATTTTATTGGGTCAATTCCACTCAAATATGAAATAATATAGTACATATTCTCACGAGTAGATATATGGTATTGATATTAACACATTTAATTAAATATTGAATAATAACAAGAATAAATTTACTATTGACTTAAATATTTTTATAAATAATTCCAAAACAAAATTATTTATATATAGAAATAATTATACCGTTGATTCAAATATTTTTATATATAGAATAATATATTTTATTTGTAAATTGATTTTAATCAATAATATATTAAATTATTATTATTAATTGAATTATATAATTTGATTGAATATATCTTCACCATATTTTGTCAATTTAAGATTTTTATTATTATAAAATATTTTATTATCATCAAATATTTTTAAACAATGTCATTTTTATAAATGAGACTAAGTTTACTATTGATTCATATATTTTTATAATTAATGTCAAAACAAAAATAATATTTATCATTATTATAAACGGGAAAAAATATTAGTAATTCAAATCTTTAATTTTTTTTAAACACGGTCTGATATGACACATATAAATATTACGTGTTCATACGAGTTACTAATTAAAATATTGAATATTAACGGAAACATGAAGTTATCGATCAAACTATTGAATATTAACGGAAACATGAAGTTGCTAATCAAAATATTGAATATTAAAAGAATCGTAAAGTTATTAATCAAAATATTGATTATTAACGAGAATATTAAATTACTGATCAAAATATTAAATATTAACGGAAGCATTAAGTTACTGATATAAATATTAAACATAAATTTACTAATTAAAATATTGACACCCTAGGGAATTGATTATATTTATTTTTAAATATATATTATATTTTTTTATTTATATATTTTTATTAATTAGATACTTTTTATTTTCAAATTTTAAATATAAACAAATAAATTCTTAAAACAAGTGCGTGCGAACGCACGGGAATCATACTAGTTTGTTATACTGTAATGTCAAATATTTTAATTTGTAATAAATATTTGTTATGTTGTTAAATCAAATATTTTTTCTTCCTTAATTGTATATTAACAAATTATAAAGAAAATTAAAAAATTAAAAAATTAAAAATAAAATAAACCGGAACACTTCAATTAAGTCTTCCGATAGTGTATTTGGAACAAACCGGAAATCTTACCTGAAATGTTCCGGTATATGAAAACTTGACAACGGGAAGTCTTATTGGTTCTGTTCCAAACCGGAACACTTTCCCTAAGTCTTCTGATAATAAAAGATTACTAAACCGAAACATTTTCCCTAAGTCTTCCGGTTTGGAAAAAAATATACCGAAAGTCATATCTAAACTCTTCCAAAACGTGATTTTTGGATAAATTTTTCGAAATTCTAACGATCTGACATCAAGATTATATTTGATATTTTGAAAATTTTGTAGGGGTATAGATCAAAACGTAGAGATATATCATAAACTCTTCTAACTATTGTATTAAAATGGTATATAAAAAGAATTTAAAGAAGCATTTCTGGGACTTATATTTTCGTCTGTTGAAGCCTCATCTCGTCTGTTGAAGCACTACTCACTACGATGCATTTACATTTATAGAAGAAATCGAATATTTCTTAAATTTTAAGTTGACAATCACTTACAAAATTTCATTATACAAAAGAGTTATGAGTTTGTGTATATTAAATTTTATGATGGGATGTCTGTGCCAATGGCCAACTTGTTGTGCAACCTGTAATGGTAAAACCTTCTGAAACTGAAAAAAACTTGTTCAGTCTAATGCTTGTGTATTATTTTTATTCCAGCACTAATTTTCTCAATATCACATATGGATAGGGATGACAAAACGGAACCGATCCGTTGGACATGTGCGTTTTATCCGCATTTTAGTGTGGGACGAGCCAAAGATTTAGACCCTCACTCTCTAAAGTGTCTGTCCTGTCCTGTCCTATTTTTTTCGGGACATACAGATTTACTTAAATTTTTGAATTTTTAGGTTTAAAAAGTGTAATGTCCACGGATTTTTTCTGTCCACCCCTTATTTTTTGCGGGGAAATGTAGATTTTATACTCGCATCCTCAACTTTGACCGTCCACGGATTTTTTCTGCCCACTCCTCACTTTTTTACGGAAAAATATTAGATTTTATACTCGCATCCTCAACTTTGACCGTCCGCCTGTTTAGGGTTATACTGAATGAAATGTAATCACTCAAATAAAAAAAATGTAAAAAACCATCTCTATCAGCACCTTAGGTTGGGGCGTTGGGCGGTGTTTAAATATCATGCATACAATTCAGTAGATAGAAACCATTAATACAATTTAGAAACGAAAATGAGGTTTAGTTTGACGTTGTCTATAAATCACATCATGACTTTTCTTTACTCAATAGATCACATCATGCCTAATCAGCAGCCACTTGAAAGAATATTTAATACTCTATCATGTTTTATTATAAAAGAATAAAAAATTGTTTTAAGAATTTATTATATAACTAATTAATTTTAAAACATTATATAGTAGATTAACTATATTATTTATTCAATAAATTTAATCAATTTTTATTTGATGATAACAATCAGAGAATATCTGCATAAAATTATCAAATTAAAGTTTTTCTTTTTTAATTTCCAATTGCATAAGCATGTTTTGTACATGTAACTATATTGATATTCAAATATTAGTTTTTTAATAAATCAATTAAGTATGTGTTTAAGAGTAAAACATGTTTAGGAGATTAAACTCCAAAATATTTCTGGACGGATTTATACAAAAAAAAAAATAAAAACTAATATATATATATATATATATATATATATATATATATATATATATATATATATATATATATATTATGATAGATTTAACAATGAACTTCAAAGAATATTGAATATAAAAATAATGCATTAAAGTCAATGAAATAAAAAGAAAGATTAAAGAAAGAGATTAACTTTATAAATGGAATTGGAATGCAAATACAGCTCTTTTCTCACTTTCAGAGTTGAATACTTTGATTATATAATGCATCAAATTATTTTTATTATATTAAAAACATAATTAATAAACCTTAAAAAAATCAAAAGTGACTTATACTATTTGAAACAATAATTTTCCAAACATGGAAAATTAAAACAGCATGGACTTATCTTCACACTCAGTTAATTTTAATTTATTTATTTTGTGTTTCACTGGCTGTTGTTAATTTTGTTGAACTGTGCAAAGGTATCATTTATACCAAAGTTTCAAACAAAAATAGTTTACTAATGAATGAACTTTTTATTTAAGAATGATATCTACAATAACATAGTTTTCACAAGTATATATACTCAACTTTCTTTTCTTTTTCTATGTTTTTGTTTTGATGAAGAACCAAACGTGGAATCATCAAGACCAAAACATTTGAGAAATGCTACAGTGGCTAATTGAAAAAAATTGCAAGGGTGGGAACTCAGTTTTGAAGACTCTTCCTCCTCCAAAAGCTCTACGCTTCTCATGCTTGAACATGTTTCTATCTCACCTTTAATACTTAGGTTCTGCACACCCTGTTAAAACACCCAATGTATATCATTAAATCGCCTACCTCAAATTATAATATGGACAATCTTATGCTTAAAGCAAAATAGTTAGAAATTAGAATCCCACCCCTCTTTTTAATATTTAAAATATTTATAACAAGATGCCAATTTCATATTTGCCTAAAATAAGCAAATACCATGGTTTGGATAAGAGGGCCAGTGTCGGTGGCTCCACACTTTGAAAGGGTAAAATCCAATAGAAGAATTATTGGATGCATAACAATAATCTTAAATTACCCTCACATAATTTTATTTATTCTCTTCACCAAATGTAACAGCTAGTAAAAAAATGATTAATAATAATTTTATTTATTCTCTTCACCAAATGTAACAGCTAGTAAAAAAATGATTAATAATATTTTAAAAAGTGAAAAAAAAAATTAAAATGGAAAAAAAAAATCTATGTTTAGCCAAATAGTACTTGAATTTGTTTGAGTAGAGGTGGAATTAAAATTAAAATTCAAAAAAATAGAAATAGTAAAATCGATAAGAAAGAAAAGTAGGTGAAATAAAACTAACCTTCAGCGTAATATCGTGGTGTTGACCGTTATTTGAAACAGGGGTAATTGAGTCATTATAGCCTGTAAACCGTGGCTTATCGATCCGTTGAATCTCCTCGTAACGGAAGCTTTTAGACGAGACGGAGGAAGTTTCCGGCGAGATGGAGTTAGAGACGGAGGCGTCGTCGTCGTCAGAGATTGTGAAACAATAGAAGAGTGCAAAGAGGAGAAAGAGAACAATTAGTTGAATCCAAATCAACCATGGAATTCGAAAGCTCCCTCCTGCGAGCTCGTTAAACATGTTAATTAATTTCTCAACATAAGATTTGGATTTGAATCTGAAGAATAATTATGATTAAGAATAATGAATGAGGAAAAAAAGTGTGTAGGTTATTTTTGGAGAGAAGAAGAACTAGGGTGAAGTGAAAGAAACGTTAAGGTTCAGAATAAGGAAAATGAAGGATAGAATGGTATAAATGAAAGTAGTTGAAATGACACGTAGGCAATTACACGCCACGCGTATTACAACGCGTGGTTGGCAATTCAATTTGCAATGCTTTAAACCTTTTCAAAAAACGAGAAAGGAAATGATGGGTAGCTGGATCCTAGTCTGCTGCTTCACATTCACATGCAGTTAGTTGAGGTCGAAATCGGTGTGCGTGTGACGGTAACATGGAAACTCCTTTTTCATTTTTTGGGGTGGGTGAAGAAAGGTTAAAAGATTTTAGGTTAGTTTCTTTTGTCAACAAGTTGTGCATAGTTTAGTGTTGATGACAAATATTATAATCCACGATTTGTATATTTGTGTCGGTTGGCTAAACTTAATAATAATAATAATAATAATAATAATAATAATAATAATATGGTCTCCTATTTTAAAATTTGGATTGATAATTATTAAGTTATGAGTAATTGGTAAAGTAAGTAGGATTATTATGGGTATTTATTAATGTGATTGTATTTTTTTTTCCAATGTCTAACTAATTTACTTAGTATCAGACAGTATGTAGCAAATCATTCGGAAGAGATTAAATAAGAATCAGTGTTTTTATTTTTACAAATTATTGTTTAGATTGATGTTTCTTATTTCTAATTAAATTAATCTTTGTTATGAGAATAAAAAGAATAATTAAGATTAAAGTGTTTTTATTTTTACAAATTATTGTTTAGATTGATGTTTCTTATTTATAATTAAATTAATCTTTGTTATAAGAATAAAAAGAGTAATTAAGATTAAAGTTAAGATAAACAAGTATTTGAGAGTTTAATCGAATAGCTGAACTAAATATTAATTCTAAACACAACAAAATCACTTTAGAATCAATTAAAATTTATTTATTTTTAAAAAATATATTTAAATACAAAATAATTCCTATTTTAAAATTTGGATCGATCATTATTAAGTTATGAGTAATTGGTCAAGTAAGTAGATCGGACCACATGACTATTAATCTAATATATACATATTAAAAATAATAAAAATTAATGAAATATAATTTATAACAATAACATCTATAAAATCATTAACGCAAATGATAATATGTACGTGTTAAAAAGTGTACAATCAACGTACCTTTTTATGGTGTAGGTTTGTTTAAGAGTTTAAGGTATTTGTACGTGTTAATATTTAGAGTCTTCTTCAGTCAAGAAATCATAGGAATGATAACGGGTCGGGGCGGATTTAAGCACATCCAGACTCACACCCGTTTTTCAGTTCCAGACCCGCATCCGCTCTCAAATTCATTCGGGACTAAAAATTATTCCCCCACCCTCACCCCTAATAAAAAATGGATTCACCCGCACCTGTCCCACCCCCACCTGTATAAATTATATATTTTTTTAAAATTTATATTAAGAAAATGTGTGATAAAATTATTTAAAAAGTTTAAATGTGTAATAAAATTATTTTAAAAGGTATAAATGTGTAATAGAATTATTTTAAAAAATGAAATAAATTAAATTTAGTTGGCGGTGCGGGTGGGTGCGGGTGGATACTAGCATCACCCTCCCCCGCATCCGCACCCGTAAATTAAAACCAGATTTTTCCCGCATCCGCCCCTGCCCCCGTTTAAATCGATTTTCCCCGTTAATTTCGGGGCGGGGACGGACGGGGCCCGGCGGAACGGGGTTTATTTGCCATGTCTAAAGAAATGGGATAATATATATAGAAGACATCTTAGATCCAGGTAAAAGAGTCGTATGGCAATTTTTCAACTGGATTTCTTAATATATCTTATAGATTTTTTAACTATTGTACGGAATTATTTTTTTATCCTTTATTTTTGAATGTATACATTCAGATGTTTTAATTTTTATAAAAATATTAATTTGTTCCGGATGTGCATATCAGGATATACATATCAAGAATACTTCCTGATATGTAAATCAAGAAAAAATAATAAAATTTAATTTAAAAAAAAAAAACAATTTTGTTTGTACTTTAAGTTTACAATATTGTAGATCAGATTATGGACTAACAGTATATCACACATCTACAAGAAATTTATAATGTTGCTGAATAATATAATATTTTTATAAATAATATGAAATTAGTATTAAGCTTTGTTGCTCTCAAAGCTTTCAGTTATCTTTTAGTTGGACATTATTTGTAACTTTTGTTTTGAATTGAAACCTAGAAGCATCCCTGGTGCAGTCTTCCTAAGGAGAAACTAGAGAAAATTGGGATGAACTATAAACTCATAAGTAGAAATTATGGGAAATTGATGCAAGCTATTTAAGATATGAGAAGAAAATGGCCTATGGATCCGTCAGTGACTTGTGAGTATTATCATTTAATCTCTTTGATATTTTTTGAGTCAATACATGTTGAATTATTGCTTGATTAACACAGTTACAAAGGAACTTATATTAATCATGATGTGGCTATCAAAGTCTTTAAGAATGGTAGTCTAAATTGAAATACACAGAAAGAGTTTTCTGTTTTCTCATGAAATCTTTATCTTGAGGTTTGTTCTATCTATCAAAATGGTCATTCATTAAACTTTTGGTATTTTCCTGATGTGCAGGTCCAGATATATTTTTGATATGTACATCCGGAACAAATCAATGTTTTTTAAAAAGTGGTGCGTTCGGATGTGTATATTTGAAAACTGGGGATAAAAACGGAAATTTGTGTGGTGCCTAAGAAACCTATGAGGTGTAATAAGAAATGCTTTTTCTCAAACGTCTCGTTTTATATTCTAATATTTTCAATGTCATTTAAGATTTTTTATTGTCTTTTATTCAATTAAATATTATTATTTAGGTTAATGAGAATTTAGAGAATTTAATTATAGTTTAATATTCAAATTATTAGAGATGGTGAGCAATTGTAGTTTTCAGCAATAAATATAAGGTGAGTATAGTGAGTGAGAATCGAGGGAATTAGTAAATATCATTAAAAGAAAATAAATTAGGTTTTATTTATATATAATGGAAAAATGAGAGTACATAGAATTTTGGTGGAATAAAGAGTAAGAAAATAAGAGAGCAAACCCTAGTATAAAAAGTGAAGGAGAAAGGTCTTCATAGTCAAAGTCTTCTAAGTATCAAGTTTTTCTGCATAATCGAGGTAAGGTGGATTATTCGACATATTGGTGTCTAAACATGGGGGATAGTGGCGATTCTTTAACCCCTTTTGTTTTCTTCATTTCCTTTTCCTTCCATTGATGTGAAATTGAACCTTGAGATAGTTTGTACAAAATCTCTCTAGATTGTTATTTTATAATTCTTAGTTATGCTCCGTTAATGATGCACATTATATGAATCTATATGTTTAATTAAGATTTTTGATGTTCATGAATGTATGTTATATATGTTGAATTTGTGTGTTTGTTGTGTGTTAAATGTTATATGAATCATGTATGATGATTATTATGCGTGTGAGGTTGTATGAGACTAAAAAATTGAGATATGGAAGTGCTGAATGGTGAAAACACGATGTGTTTTGCTCAGTGGTAATGAGCGTCACCTAGGGAAAAAGATCAAATGGAACAAGCTGATGGGTGTCAGCGAGGTGTTTCTCCAACCGTCAACATTTTGCGACGATCGTCGTTGTTTAATCGTCAGTGCTAGACGGGCGGGCTTACCGTGAGGGTGACATTCGTCATGTCTACGAGAGGCTGACAGTCAGTTATGTGTCGACTTTTTGTAGACTTTTGACTTGATATTTTGAGTAGTTTCTAATTTTGTGATTTATTTATTGTTGTTTGGTAAGGATTGACGAGAAAGTTTTTCAGTTATTATGATTGAGTTGATTGACGAATGCCTCGTGAGGAAGAATTATTGATGTTGAGATAATTAAGTTCGATGAACCAATGACGAGTATAGTTGTTGGAGATCTGGATGAGAATTGCATATTTCTTGTAGCATTCATGGATCATGTATATTGGATCTAGGTAGGACTTCAGTCCAATGATAAGTAGGATTTCGGTTCAGAGATAAGTAGGACTTTGATTAATGGCGAGTTGGATACCTTAGAAACATACCTCTGACTTTCCAAGATATTGGTGCCACATGCATGGGAATAAAGAAGATGAAGATTTCATACTTAATTGCATCTATTAATTAATTATTTGATGTCATTCAATTTCGTGATTGTGATTGATTATTTATGATGATTATATTATCCTTGTTGTTTTGCGCACCGATTATGTATGAATGTATTCTCATCTCTTTTTTGTTTCCATGTTGCTTCATATGTATACTATTCAAATACCCTAGTAGAGACCGATGAACGTTAGAAGTTACTTATTTTGGATAGTGGAATAGTTGGCCTACTCACTGCTTTATTTCTTGTTTTGTTCGTCTTACCTTATCGACTGTTTAGTTTTCCTTTGTGTCGCTATGATAGTGTAACATTGAGTTGAGAATACTTTTTGTTTACTCTAAGTTATTCCATTGAATACTTTATGTCATGAATGAAGTTTCTTTTCCTCTTATGATATGATTTTGCGAATGTCAGATAAATGTGACACCCTTCTTATATCTTTATATTTTTCGCATGTGTTATAAATTATATTTTGGGGCTTAGGGTGTTACATAATTGGTATTAAAGTAGGTCAGTCCATTAAGCCTTAGGTGGTATGATTATTCAATTCCCTTGTGCACAACATGTGTATTAATATTGTTAGTGTTGTTTTCTTGTAACCTCTATTTGCTTATTGTTCATAATTGGTTAACTTGTTTCTCCTGGTTGTGCAGAAAGAAATGGATGATGGTAGAAAAGATCAAGGGATTGAAGATGTCGTCAAGGCAATGACTCAGGTGATGGCAAGTAAATCAAGCTTTAGACGCTAATCAAAATCATAATGGTAGAGTTGATGAGTGTTGTACCCCAAAATTTTCCATCCCACAATCAAGACAATCTCTCTCAAGACTTCTAAATTATCATAAGGTCCTCAAGACTCCCAATTAGTCAAGAAGTGTGGAAGTTTCCTCAGACAATGCCTCCTCCTAAGCAAAGTGTCCAAAACTAGGGTTTTAAGTTTCCTCAGGTTAAAATGAGTTTCAAGGCCTCAAATGAGCTTCATAACATCCCACATGTATTCAAGAATCCCCATGTCAAGTTTCAAAGCTTTCCCAAAGAGCTTGCCCAGTCAGATGATCAGATATGCAAAAATCAATCAAAGTAGTTAAAAAGTCAAATTAAGGTCAACTGTGGTCAAAATAAAGTCAAACTTCAAGATTTTTTGCCAACATCAATTTTATGAAGTAAAATTCATCATTTGATCAAGTGTTGATCATGATTCATCAAGGAAGTTTCAGATCATCAAGAATCAAGAGTTTCTAAATTAGGGTTTTCTTAAGGAAAGTCAACTGAACTTTGACCAACCATAACTTTCACATGCTTCATCAAAAAATTCCCATCCAAAGCTCATTTTGAAGGAAAATGAATTCTCTACAACTTTATGTCTCACAAGCCAAGCCTAAAAATGCTTCATTTAGAAGGTATGAGCTAAAACATTATAGGTCATTTCAAAAGTCAACAAAAAGTCAACACCTTCCAAAGGGCATAATTTGAAAATGGTAAAATATATGGACATGAGACCAAAGAGGTTTGTTAGAGGACTCTTTAATCTTTCCAAAATATCCAAGAACACCTTCATAGCCTTAAAATTGATGGATTTATGCCTTGGCAAAGTTGAAAAATATTTTAGGGGTATATTGAGCAAATGAGGTCTTAAAACCAAAATTTTCCAAATGGGCCTATCATTTTGCAATCCAATCCTTACAATGACATCATGCACGACCCAATGTTTATTTTTTTCCAGATTTTTATAGTTTATTTTATATTTATTTGGATTTTATTCATTAAAATTCAATTTAAATATATATAAAATATGAAAAATCAAATAAAGCATGAAATGATTGAAAATCATTTGAATTATATTTAGAATGATTGGAAATCAACTAAAGTCAGATTGGACCAAAAATAGAAAGGTTAGATGAGAATTTTTGAATATTTGAAAGTGAGGAAACTTCATGATCAAGCTACCCAAAAGCCCATACAAACCATCAGATTTTTGACCTAATTTCAATCTTTATAAATACATGAAGTCAACCAAAGCAGGGGACATGAATTTTGCAAGTCCAAAACACAAGAACAAAGTCAAAATTTTCAAGAAAAAAGTGGCAATCGGATTTTTACTTAGAGGCCATCTCAAAGCAAATTGAAGGTCTAAATATGATCTTTGATCATCCTTGATGTTATCCCAATGCTTTACATCATCCAAATTACCCTCATATGCATAATCCGAATTCTCATTCTCCCATGGTTTTCAATTTTTTTCGTTTTCCTATATTAATGAATTATAAATGGTTTTTGAGTACTGATTTATGTTTGTGACATTGCAAAGATCGTTTATGGGCAATCAATTGAAAGAATCATGGTCGTATGCGTTAGAACCAAAAATTAGGGTTCTTGGAAGTTTCGTTTGGGGGCGTTCGTTTAGGATGATTTTTGATGAAATTGATGTTATAATCTTATATAGAAACTTCATATGAACTGATTTGAAGCATTAAAGTGAATTTATCTATGTTATTTGCACTGTTTGAATATGCAGGGATTGTAGTGACAACAAAAATCCGTCACTAAAACCTTTAGTGACAGAAATCTGTAGGTAAAAGTTAACTGGACGGCCAGAGCTTGAAGATTAAGTCTGACGCGAAATTTGATTTTTAAAACTTTTGTTTATTTTATTAGGTTTTGTTTGCATTTATATTTCAGAAGCGCTGCTTGGCTCAGTTGGTTGGTTGTACGCGTATGGAGGCAGAATGCTTGGGTTCGATTCTGGCTTGAAGCAATTTTTTTCTTTTAATTCATCTATTTTGCAGGTTCATCATATAATGATTGCTTCTCATACATTCTTCATTAGCGCACGCTAGCCTAGTGGCAAGACTTTTGTTCTGATAAGGGGGAGGTCTTGAGATCAAAACCAGGCCTCCCCACTTTTTATTTTGTTACATATTTTGTTTATTTTTCTATTTATATATATATATATATATATATATATATATATATATATATATATATATATATATATATATATATATATATATATATATATATATATATATATATATATATATATATATATATATATTAATATTTATTTTAATTAAACTTATTTTTTCTAATATTATTATTTGTACATAATTTTATTATAATTATATTTGTAAATAAAAACTTGTTTATTTTAATTAAATATTTGCTAAACCCTAATTATTTTCTAAAACCCTTATTTTTCCACTAACCTTAAAATTTAACCTAATTTTTCCTAACCCTAAATATTTATTTTATAATAACTTTTTTTTTTTTATTTTGTAATATATTATCCTTTTATTATTATTAAATCCTTTAAATTTATATTATTATTCTTATAAACCCTAAAATTCTAACTTATTTAATTTCTTTAAAAAAATTCTAATTTCTCTTTTATTTCCTCATTATTATTTTCTTTATTCTAATATTTATTTATTGTTTTATTATTATTATTGCTCTATTTATTTGCTTTATTATTATTATTATTATATTGTAACTATCCCAAAGCCATGTAATAATTCTAGATTTATTTTCCGTCTTTTATTTTATTATAAATATTTTATTGTGTGGTTAGTAAATAGGGTGTGAAAACTTTTGTAATTAATTTAATTTAGATAATTAACTTTAAAAAGATAAATATTTGAAAATAAACACTCACACACGTAAGTCGGTCTTTGATCGCCATCTTGCACTTCCTAGGGTATTCCTCTTGGTTGCCTTTAATATGGTCAAGTCACTCGAATATAGGGATGTCTTAAGCAAAGTCCCTTTAAGTATAAATCATCATAGTCCCTACAGTTTAAAAGATCAAGTCCCTTCGAGGTTGCCTATGGAATAATGATCTTGTCCCTTCGAATAAATGATGATGGTCCCTACGAATTTCTAAAGACATCACTTAAGTTGCATACGATGACCATACGCTTGTCCCTTAACACGTCCAAGGTAATGACTACCTATTCCTTAATAATAGGGATAGTCTTATCATTGAAAGAACATACGAGAACATGAAAGACTTAATCTAGGGTAGGTACCTCTTAGTTGCTTACTCACACTTCAAAATTCTTTTTACACCTCACTTTCTTAAACATTTTTCAAAACAAGGCTTTGTATACATCCATACGAGGATCATTAGAAAGTACTTAGAAAAATTTCTAATCACACACTACACTTTTCAAAAACAATTTAAGTGAGCTAAGTAACTAAGAGCCCATGGATAACCATGGATATAAAGGGTGCTAACACCTTCCCTTTGTATAACCTACCCCCCGAACTCAAGTCTTTTAAAATAGGTCTTTCTTGTTCTTTTATGTCCTTTCCACTTGGATAAAATAAAAGTCGGTGGCGACTCTTGCTATCCGCAACATGACTAAAAGTCAGTTCTCCCACCGTGTTACAATGAGTATCATGGGTTGGGAAGAAGAATAACCCTTCTATGTTCAAGGAAAGTTAAGGTCCTAAAGGTGCACAAGCTTTGATCTAGGAGATTGAGAAGATTTTCATAGTTATAGAATGCACTAATGCACAAAAGGCGTTGTTTCAGACACATATGTTGTCTGAGGAAGCATGGTACAGATGGGAGAACACCCGTCAACTAATGGAAGTCGCCAATGCTGAAATTACTTGGGCTAATGTCAACAATGCGTTTTTCGACACGTATTTTTCAATTGATGTTTGTAACCGTAAAAAGATTAAGTTCTTGGAGCTGAAACAGAGTAATTTGACGGTGGTTGACTATGGAGCCAAGTTTGAAGATTTGTCTATGTTTTCTCCTCACTATAATGGTATTGACGCTGACGATTCCAAATGCGTGAAGTTTGAAAGTGGTCTACACCCTGAGATCAATCAGTTCATCAAATATCAGGAGATCCATCATTTCTCAGTACTAGTTAACAAATGCATAATTTACTTATCACAACAAGAGTGTGTGTGAGAAGAAGATTGAGAATCAGAATCGTGGTAAGTTGTATATAACTCTAGTTGCTGATCAGAAGCTGA
Organism: Lathyrus aphaca; assembly: GCA_963966055.1. Taxonomy (NCBI): domain Eukaryota; kingdom Viridiplantae; phylum Streptophyta; class Magnoliopsida; order Fabales; family Fabaceae; genus Lathyrus; species Lathyrus aphaca. The sequence continues at coordinate 110,394,206 of OZ014524.1, read as the reverse complement.
TTGATCATAGCAAAGCCTTTGACAGATGGTATGATTAGGTGAAGTCATAGGCATGTGCTCTATGCAATGGTCAAGTCTTAGACACAGGCTCTAAGCATGGTTTAAGTCTTGGGCAAGTGGTATGAGCAAGTTAAGTAATAGACATATGTTTTATGCAAAGGTAACGTCTTAGACATGTGCTATAGGGAAGGAAGTCTTCGACATGTGTTCTTTATTTACCTTTGTTAAACTCCACCCTACGGGATTTACCAAATACACAAGGTTCACAAAACCCCAGCTTCTCGACTTTGTCACCACCTAACAGGTTCTGTTTCTCCAGTTCGACCAGTCCTCTCTCGCTGACATGGCCCAATCTCATGTGCGATAATTTTGTCTTCGACAACAGTTTCGTGGATGCAACATTTGTCGAACCACTTACAACTTCAGCCTCAAGGGTATACAGGCCTTGTTTCTTCACACCTCTCAAAACTTCCTTTGACCCCTTCACGACCCTTTTGATACTTTTCTCTCCTTGAAAGACATATCACTTCTTGTCAAATTCACCAAGAGAAATCAAATTTCTCTTCAAGTCAGGTACATACCTAACTTCAGTCAATAATCTTATTGACTCATCATGGAGTTTGAATCTCACAGATCCAATACCTGTAATTTTGCAAGATATGTTGTTTCCCAGCAGCACCGATTCACCATCTTGATAACATAGCTTCTCGAACAAATCTTTGTTTGGAGTCATGTGCCAAGTGAAACCTGAATCCATAATCCACTATTTTCTTGAGTCGCCGCTCGAAACCACAAGAACACCAGATGAGTCGAAATCATCTTAAGCAATGGCAGCATTGCCATTATCCTTACCTCCATGATCTTTCAGGCGTTCAGGACACACCTTTCGAATGTGACCCTCCTTCTTACAATGATAGCACCGAACACCAGATGTTTCAACACTATAAGACTTCTGCTGACTTTTGTCCTTCTTCTTGTCGAACTTACCATCCTTTCGCAAGAATTTCACCTTAATAGTCAAACCTTCACCAATCGTCGAAGGTTTATGCTCCTTCCGTTCGTTCAAGTCCTTAGAGTACAAGGCAGATTGAACATCTTCAAAGGTCAGGGACTCTCTTCCATACAAGAGGGTTTCTTTGAAGTGAGCATGTGTTCTATGTAAAGCGCATAACAGCAAGAGCGCTTGATCTTCATCATCGATTTTCACATCAATATTTTCAAGATCAAGAATCAGCTTGTTGAACATATCCAACTGCTCAGCCAACACTTTGTCTTCACTCATCTTGAATGAATACAAGGCTTGCTTCAGGTAGAGTCAATTCACTAACGATTTGGTCATGTACAATCTTTCAAGTTTCAACCATAACCTTGACGTTGTCGTCTCCTTTAATACCTGTCGAAGAACCTTATCACCAAGACTTAACAATATTGCTCTGTGTGCTTTCTCAATCATGGTCGTCTTTTCAGCTATTGTCGACATAACATTCATGGTTGTCTCTCCGTTCAACGCTTTCAAACAACCCCGCTTAACAAGTAGGGCTTTCATCTTCAAGCGCCACAGACCGAAATCGTTCACTCCGGTGAACTTTTCAGTCAAATACTTTGTTGAAGGTATCTTCTTCATACTCACCGCACCAATTCGTTGTGAATTAGATAACTTATAAACAAAGTATAATAGGTTTTTCAAGAAACCCACAAGGGTTAGGGTTTAGGGTTATCAAAGAAAACAACAATGATTGGTTATAAACTGCTATTCTTTCCTTTCTCTTTAAACAAGATTACAAGTATACAAGAATAAAGAATAACCTCTACCACTTTTGAATTAGGGTTTTATCTTCCTATTTTCCCTTATACAAAATATGAGAGACTAGTATGCTATTTATAATAAAACTAACATACTAACATAATGAGATTTTTAACAATTACCCATTACAAGCTAACTTAGGGTACAAGCTAACTTAAACAATTGGATCCATAACACAAGGCCCAATTAAAAAATAACATGTGAGCAGACTTCGACGGCATTCGTACTAAGGTTTGTTCCAATATTTCACGGTTTTTATGTTTCTTTACTTTAATATTCAATTGTATATGTTTATATATTAAATCATCTAACATAGGTTAATTTTTTTATGCCCTTTCAAATGTCGATTTAAAAATAAAATAAATGTGATATACTTCATTCAAAACTAGTAAGATACCCGTGCTCCCGCACAGGTAAAATTATTTGATACAATATTAAATAATTATTAAAAAATTAACTTTGAGATGTAGAAAAGAAAAAAATAAAGAATTTTATAAATAAGAATTGTCTTTTTAATAATAGTAATTATTAATTAGAATAAAATATATATATATATGGTGATAGTGACCCGTGAGATAAAAAGTTAATTGTGTATATGACTATAAAGTATTATTAACTTCTTAAATAAATTTATATTTAAATTTGAAATCAGGTATTAATTTTTAAATGAACAAAAATTATATAAATTTAATTAATTAAATTACAAAGAAAAAAAACTTGTGAAATGAAAATAATTGAAAATAATTAATATTTGAAAATAAAGATATTTGAAAATAGATAATAAATTATATTAAATAATCATTAAAAAATTGACTCGTGGGATGAAGAAAAGAAAGATAAAGACATTTGTAAATAAAAATTGTCTTTTTAATAATAGTAATTGTTAATTAAAATAAAATATATATTATGATGATAGTGACCTGTGAGATAAAAAGTTAATTTTGTATATAACTATAAAATATTATTTTAGTGATATTAAATAAATAAAATAATTAAATATATTATAGCAGAAAGTTTATTTGTATATAACTATAAAAATTGTCTCCCTTATTGATCGTAGAATGTTCAGTTCATAAACTTAATAGCAGAAAACTATTAGTCAATAGAATAAAGCTTAGTTTGAGGACCATAATGCAATTATTATAAAAGACACAAAAAATTGTTACTTGTGGTAGAATGGTTAAATTACCACATCAATTCAGTTTGTAAATGGGACACTTGGTTTAGTTGGAGACTTAGTATATCATTTTTAGAATTCGTTGGACTAATTATAGGTTGTTTTAGTACTCTGTACCATTTAATATTTTCAAAGTATGACTTGACAACATGGTTTGATTTTTTGGTGAATAATAATAGTATAATATTGTAACTAAAATGAAATTAGTAAGAGAAAAGAGAAAAATCATAAAGTTGATGTTGCTTGTCCATCAACATATAAGCCATATTGTTGGAAAGTAAACCAAAGGTTAATTCATACACACTCAACAATTAATGCTTACCTGACATATGATAGCAAGTTTGATATGTTGTTATGGACAAAAGTACATGTGCAACACGGTTTCTTAGGCAAAAATATCAAATAACCAAAAGCAAGCTAAAATATTTCTGGTCATGCTGTGAAAAATAGGATTACATGCAGGTTTTGACTTTTACATTTAGGTATATTCATTATGTAGAGTGCTAGGATGACTTCCTCTAGAAATAGTGCAGACAGTTATGTAAAGTGAATGGTTGTGACGTAAGTTTATGTTACAACAAATATTTGTCCGCAACATATAAACAAATATCCATAGCTGAAAGTGGTCATTGTTTTTATGATTAGAGGATTTTTTTAACTGACTATAGTAATTTGTTTACTTGAGAGATATGAAAACTCAATTTGTGTATATGGCATAACTCAATTTTGAGAGATATGAAACATATACAATTTGTGTATATGCAAGCCTGATACAATTTTTTAGTTTATCCTATCAAGGCTGTGTCATTATATTGGAAAGATTGAGTTTTGAAATTGTATTTCTTGCATTGGCTACTGGTAATCAATGATAAGTATACCATTAGAAGCAACAACATTGATTTTGAGATAAGTATACCATTAGAAGCAACATTAGTATGACATTAGAAGCATGAAAAGAAATGGCATGACATTAGAAACTTGAAAAAACATATGGAACTATGCAGGATGAATATAAGAACTCCTAGTTTGAGACAGAGAGAAAATAATACTAAGGAACTATGCAGGATGAGTATAATACTCAGGATGAATAACACATATGTTCCTACAGTGAATTATGCCATAGCAGAACTCTTCTTAGAATGAATAACATAAATCTTCTTATGGCAACTGTGAGTCTGTCTTGCTTAACATTGTAAGGTAGAAACCAAAAACAGAATCAGACATTAAAACCCATAGTTACTTGTTTCTTTGAGAGATATGAAAACTCTATTTGTGTTTATGATATGACTAAAATCAATGATAAAGAAAGGCCTTAGAAGATAAGTTGAAGCATACTGATAATTTTCAATGGCTAATCTCATTTCATCATATTGGATAAACCATAATATTATAGATCCAAAATAAGGTGGTCAACATGTTTGGTGCATAGACACTTAATACATAATCTAGAAAATTGGTGCATTGCACCACAAAAGAACACAAATTACAAAAAATCAGAAGGATTGTGTTTGTTGTTCCTTGGCATACATCTATATAGAAATATCAAGCAATTCCAAGATGTAAAAGATGCACAAAATAGGATAGACTACTCTTTCTTCAAGTGCTTAACCTTTGTTGCGGAATGTTGCGGAGTAGGACTTTCAAGCTGCATCATTTCATCTAGCTAGTTTTTTGTTGAGAATTGACCATATTGAGCTTGAAACTTGATTCTAAAAGCTAGCTTTTTGTTCAATAAGTTGTCAAGATGTGTTGGATATATCTTCGGCTTATCCTCTCCGACCCATTCAATTTAAAATTCAGCTAAGCAATTGTAGTTGACCAACAATTTAAATGGTAAAGATATAGTAAGCATGGCCAAAGGGAGTATCTTTTTCATGACTTGTCGCAAATCCCTAGCACTCAAGTTAACAAACGGGATACAATCTTTATCCTAAAATATAAAGCATCCGATGTGGTTATCATATTCAGCTTCGATTTCAACCTTATTCCTAACATAAGTAGAAAAAGAAGGTGATGTAATTTGGTCACATAATTAGAGAAGGAAAATTTTCTAATGATAAAGATGACTTACTTTGAAACAGGTTCTGCATCCTTAACACCACAAGCACATTCAAATTTTGTTCCTTGAGATTTATGTGAAGCCTTGCAGAATCGGTGGTCGTGACATTCTTGGCTATGAGATTACTATATCTATAACATCAACAACATTGAGTTTGAGATAAGTATACCATTAGAAGAAACATTAGTATGACATTAGAAGCATGAAAAGCAATGTCTTGGAATGAATAGCAGAACTCTTCTTAGAACAATTATGAATCTGTCTTGCTTAACAAAGTGGGATCAAACCAAAAACATAACCAGACATGAAAAGCATAAGTACACCAAAATCTGTGAGATTGGAACAATAAGTATAACATTAGGTATACTTATGGAAAAAACTTATGGAACAAAGTATAACATAAAGCATAAGTATACCATGAGATTAGCAGCATGATAAATGTTATGGAAAAAATGCACATAACTTAACAGGATGAATAGAACAACTGAATAGAACAACTTATACAACAACTAATAGAAAAACTTATGGAAAAAAGCACATTATACGAACATTCATGACATTAAGAGCAAGGTCTGAAGTAACAATAACATTATCCGAATCAGAAAATACATAAATCTCCTTAGAAGTTGAAATGATAAAGAAAAAGTATTACAATGCTATTGAACTTTACCTTTGATATGTAGAGAAAATGTGAGTTAACAAGCTTGAAATAAGAAACAACATTATCCGAATCAGAAAAAACAAGACTCTGCTTAGAAGATGAAATGATTAAAAAAAATGGTATTACAATGGTATTGAGATTTACCTTTGATGTGTAGAGAAAATGTGAGTTAGAAAGCTTGTGATATGCTATTGAGATGTTTGGAAGAAAGTGAGGTCAAAAACTGAGTTCAAGTTTTGTGATATGTTTCGATGTAGGTGTCATGAAAACTGCAGCAACATAGTGTGTTGCAATGGTTGGCCAAAAGGGGGAAATTGTCTTTGTATGGCAGCGAATATTTGTGTTACAAGTGTCATGCTGGGAAGCTTGGTTGGAGGAAAAAAATAGGATATTTAGTTAATTACTATGCCATCCAAATGTGTGTGTATTTTCAAATTAGGAGAAGGGTAAATTTGATAAGTCATGCACTAAATTTTTGAAATGTAGATAGTTGATTGATGAAATATAAGTAGAAAAGGTATTAAATAGTTAACATATTTGGTTTTGATTTTTAATTACATCAACTTTTTTATATTATTTTTTTATCAAATAGTTTAATGACTAGAGTTCACATTTTAAAGATCAACAATTAGAATGTTGCGGAATTCAAACTCACACTTTTATTTTTGATATATGACTACCAATTAAGTTGATGTTTTATTCTATTCTCCATGGAATATAACTCAACGAATATATATTAAATCATTAACTACATTCTTGTCCCAAAAATGCAAATTCTAACTAAATTCTAAACTATTTTATACATTTGAACGCATTCACGGCCATTAAACATTTTATGAATCAATATAGAGAGATGATTTATTTTTAAAAAAATTTATTGAATAATAAAATATATAAATTATATTTAAATTAGATACAATTTAGAATATGAAACATCTCTTGTAAAAAGAATGAGAAGTAGTAAATATTTACTCTAATCTTTATTATAAGAAAAACTTTATTTTTTAAATTTATTAAAAAATTGATATATTGTTGAGTCTATTATATATATATATATATATATATATATATATATATATATATATATATATATATATATATATATATATATATTTTTAATGAATTTGAGAATAATTTTTTCATATTATATAATAACAAGTATAATCCACTTAAAAAAAACTATTATGTAAGTTTTTTTTCTTCTATTTAAAGCATTTTATAGAAGTTGCTCAATGAAGATAAGTTGTAAAATTAAGACAAAAAATAGTTGGGAAAACAAATTAAGCCCCGAAGAACCATCTTAAGCCTCAAAAAATCAAGACAAAACGTTGAACGTTCAATTCTCAAAACTTGTTGCAACCAATTCCCTTTCTCTTTCTCTCTCTTTCTCTCTTCTCTGATGGGGGAGCCAAGATCTTCTCTTCCCTGTTCTCAATCACCATCCAATGGGGGAGCCAAGATCTTCATCACACGCCTCAACATCTCAAAATTCTTCAACTTCAACAACTTCAACAACAACAACAACAACAACAAATTTGCCATCTCCACCACCACTTCCTACGAGTATCTCCCTCATTCAACCCTCTCAAAAACGAAAACACAAACCTAAAGTCATTCGTGTCTTCCGCTCCGTTTTCCGTTCGTTTCCCATCATAACTCCCGCTTGCAAATTCCCTACAATCCCAACAGGACCAAACGACCCCCACCACCACCACAAAAACATGGGTGGAAGCATCGGGACAAAAGTATCTGGAACGTTATTCGGTCTCCGCAAAGGACGCGTTAGTCTCTCCGTTCAAGAGAATCCTAAGTGTCTACCTTCATTGGTTATCGAACTTTCCATGCAAACAAGCGTGTTGCAGAAGGAAATGGCGGCAGGAATGGTGAGAATTGCACTGGAATGTGACAAAAGACAAGAAAAAGACAAGACATTGTTGATTGAAGAACCGTTATGGACAATGTATTGTAATGGGAAGAAAACGGGTTATGGTGTGAAGAGAGATGCTACAGAAGATGATCTACATGTTATGGAACTTCTTAAAGCTATAACAATGGGTGCTGGTGTTGTTCCAATGAAAAACGAAGTTGAGGATGTTGATGGAGAATTGGCTTATATGAGAGCTTCTTTTGAACATGTAGTTGGTTCTAAGGATTCTGAGACTCTTTATATGTTGAGTCCTGATGGAAATAATCCTGGGCCTGAACTTTCTATATTTTTTGTGAGGATTTAAGAACCGTTGTTTAATTAAAAGGTGTTGTAAGTTTGATGATGAGGTTTGGTTCATACTTTAGAGGTTTGAGGATGAGTGCAACATGAGTTGATTAACTAGAATGAGATTATCCAAAACTAGGGTAGTAAAAATTTATGTGTGTATTGGTGCATAAATTGGTGTTATATTTATATATGATTCGGTTTTTATCTTGTTTGACAAACAATTGATGTGTAAATATAATGTTTATGCTTTACTTTGAATTTCTCATGTTTAATAATTGTCTCCTTGTATGTGATGTGATGTCTCTTATAAATATTATTATTAGTCACATAGTTTGTAGCTTGAGATAACAATCAATTTTGAAGACGTGTATCTCTCCCACAAAGGTATATCAGTCACACTAAGTCCTTGAAATATCATGCTTCTTTGAAATTATGAAATGAAGGGATCAAATACATTAAGATACACTAAGAGTAATGACGTTTAAGATAAATAAAACAATGGTAATCAAACTTTTAAGTTTAAGGAAAACTAATCTACAACTTAAATTATGCAAAAGTTACATGTTATTAAGAATAAAGATTAAATAAAGACTTAACACACATGAAAATTGTTTATCCCGTTCAATCCATTGATCATCTCATATAAATGAGACAATAATTATTTAATACACTATCAATAGAGTCTATCCAAAGAACAAAAATTTATAAAAAATATATTTGACATGTTCAATATAATATTTTTTAATTTACACTCATTTTGAGATTCAATCAACTTTTTAATACATGAATCACTAAAAAATGGTGTTTAAACAATAATATTATAATAACTAATAATTTGATGATCTGACAAAATCTTCAACACAACAAAAAGGTGTTCCATTAAGTCCTCAGTGCTACGTCCAACACCGTAAATCCAATCCAAATATGAAATACCTGCTTATTTAAAAAAAAAAATACAACAACGTGGGATAAGATACCAATCTTAGTGTTTTTCCAATCTAAACCTTTGAATCACCTTTTATTTTATCTAGTTAAGGTATACTTGAATATTCAATCAGAGTATGTCACATCCATCGCGCACTAATGACAACATTCTCACCACCTCACAAACATTTTAATGATAATTGAGGTGTTTTCAAATCGATAAAAAATCATAAGGATGTCAGAGGTACTCAACACCTTGAATTGAATTTGGGATGTAATAAATATCATATACAATAAGGGCGATAATATGTTGTCCCTTAGAACCATGTACACCTTAGATCATTTTTAGTGTCACGGGATCGTTAACATCCTATTAGTCATCCTCACATCGAGTTTAGTATTATACGGTCATTAAGGTCCTATTAGTCCCTCACATATCGAGTTTCGTATTACGAGATCATTAGCATTCTACTAGCACTTAATATATTTCACACTCTGATTACGAGTTATACATTTGACACTTATAATAATTTTCATAACCATATATGTTATAAAGACAATAATATGTTATCACATATACCCATGCACATCGTAGATCATGTCTAGTATTACATGGTCGTCAACATTTTACTAGTCCTCCTCAGACCGAGTCTTGTATTACATGATTAATGGCATCCTACTAGTTATTCACCAATCGAGTCTATTATTCTGGGATCATCAACATCCTCTTATGACTTGATAAGTTTCTCATTCTGATTACAGATTTTACAATTACGAGATGTAGTAAGTAATATCACTCCCCAAGTGTATCCGATTAACTTTATCGTCCTTCACCTAGACATAATTTTATCCGTTAAATGGCCATACACTGCTAATCTCAGTCAACTTAGAAATTAACTTCTACGTTTATACCTACTAAGTTGTTCAACCACCTCACTACGCCAAAAAGGCTTTTTAACAGCGCATCTTAGACAGCGCTTTTAAAAGAAAGCGCTGTCTAAGGTTAAAATAAAAATAAAACACGGAAAATGTTAAAAAAATATAACGAAAGCGCTGTCTAAGGGGGGGTCTTAGACAGCGCTTTCTAAAAGCGCTGTCTAAAACCCCCCCTTAGACAGCGCTTTTAGAAAGCGCTTTTAAATATAGACCTTAGTCAGCGCTTTTGAGAAAGCGCTGTTTAATGTATTTCAATTAAAAAAATATTTAAAACCAAAAGCGTTGTCTAAGGGTGGGTTTAGAAAGCGCTTTTGGAAAGCGCTGTCTAAGGTATATCTTAGAAAGCGCTTTCCACAAAAGCGCTGTCTAAGGTGTTATTAAAATTAAAATTCAGACTTCTATTTTCGTTCCTGTTCTTTCTGTTTTCCCTCTCCAGCGATTAAACCTCTCCAGCGAACCCTAACTGCGAACGAGAGTACATTGAAAGCATTCGGTTTCAATACCAGAAAGTGTTTGTGTTTGAAGAATCGGTCTCAGTTCTTCAGTTCTACTGCGGTATGTTCATCTCATTCTGCGTTTTGTTTTTCGTTTCTCTTCTGCGTTTTGTTCTTCAAGCCATTTCAGATTTTGTTCTTCATTTCTTTTTGCATATGGTTTCAGGCATTGCAAGGGTTTTTTGAGAATATTTCATTTCTGAAAGTGTTTGAAGAATCCTTCATTTCGGTATGTTCTGCATTTTTTCATTTTTTCATGCTCTGTTATTTAGGGAAATATCAGTATTTGTAAAATACACTGTTGATGCTTGCTTTTTGTTTGTAAAATACACTGTTGATGCTCAATTGCCAATCCTAACTGAATGAGTAATAAAAATTCTTGTTCTAAGGTTTGAATTGTTCATGTAATAAAATCAATTAATATATATAATGCATCAATCTAAAAATTGTTAAAAGAAGAACCATAGGGTGACTAGTGTCTCACCAAATAAAAAGTAATCAAGACTCTTGTTAGGCACATATTCATAAATAAGTATTTTCTCATCTTCTTCAAGGCAAAATCCAATAAATGTAACTAGATTTCTATGTTGAAGTTTGGCTATCAATAAAACTTCATTCTTAAACTCCTCTACACCTTGATTAGAACTTCTTGAAAGTCTCTTTATAGCTATTTCCCGTCCATCAACAAGGATACCCTAAAATATATTCAAAAAATTGCATAGAATTATTTACTTTTAAATATTTATTTAATCACATTGGGTTGTGGATTTCCAAAAGTAAGTAACCTATTTTTCATAAACTAATATAATATCTTCTTGAATGCTTATTTTATCAACGGTAATAAACATAAGAATTATCATATAAGTAAAATAGACACTAAATTTTCTTTTATTTTCTCACCTTGTAAACCTCTCCAAATCCGCCTTTGCCAATGTAATTATCTTTAGAAAAGTTGTTACTTGCTCCTTCAATTACAAACCAGTCGAATTGTAATGGTTCTAACGTGGCACTTTCTTCTCCAACTAGATAAAATTTATTTGCATTATTCTTCAGTTCATACCATCCTATTAAACTAGTATGAAAATGATTCTCCTTTCCTCTGCACAAAATAATTATAAGTTGGTATATTGGCGTATCGGATACGTTATTGGCGTTTATATTAACATTGGTTATGTATAGGTTTTTGAAGTTTAAAATGAATTGAACTTTAAAATTGTTAGGATATTCAATGATACTACCTTAGTTATGTATTTTCGTCTGGATTGATTGTTTACTTTAATAAGTAGGAAAACCATGGATAAAACATGGATCTGTGCCGATCGAATGACCAAAGAGTACGAGAGTGGGGTTGCGGAATTCGTTAAGTATGCTGTTCAACACGCTGAAAACCCCAGACGAATGCATTGTCCTTGCTTGCGTTGTTGTTATATTGGTAAGGTTGACGCACATGGATTGAAATCGCATTTGCTGAGGCATGGAATTGATCAAAGTTATCAGTGTTGGATATTTCATGGTGAGAAAATTAACGGGAATGTTGAATCGAGTGGAAAAAGTAATACGACCTATGCTTCATACGACAAAGACACGGAAACATATGATTGTGATCGAGTTGAAGAGATTGTAGAAGCACTGGAAGAAGATCTTCATGATTGTCCTGAAATGTTTGAGAGGATGGTAAGCGATGCAGAGAAACCGTTGTACAAAGGTTGCACTAAATTCTCAAGACTTTCTGCGGTATTAAAGTTGTACAACTTAAAGGCGGGCAATGGATGGTCGGATAAAAGTTTCACAGAGTTGTTGGCCCTTATGAGAGAAATGCTACCGGATGATAATGTTCTTCCTAATCGAACCTATGAGGCAAAAAAAATGTTGTGCTCTATTGGCATGAGCTATGATAAGATACATGCTTGTCCTAACGATTGCATTTTGTTTCGTAACGAATATGCAACGTTAACTGAGTGCCCCAAATGCGGTTTGTCTCGATATAAGAAAAAATTATCTCCCGCAAAAGTCTTATGGTATTTTCCGATAATTCCGAGATTTAGGCGCATGTTTCGTAGTGAAACCGATGCAAGACATCTTACTTGGCATGCAGATGAAAGAATCACCGATGGAAAGTATCGGCATCCGGCTGATTCACCACAGTGGTCGAAGATTGATAATGATTATCCTGAGTTTGGATCAGAAGCAAGAAACCTTCGATTGGCATTATCTACTGATGGAATGAACCCACATGGTCTTCAAAGTATTTCACATACCACATGGCCTGTGATTCTTATGATTTATAACCTACCTCCGTGGCTATGTATGAAGCGTAAGTACATGATGTTATCTATGTTAATCTCTGGGCCTAAACAACCAGGTAATGACATAGACGTATACTTGACACCTCTGATCGAAGATTTAAAGATTTTGTGGGAGAACGGTGTGGAGGTTTATGATGGATATAGGAAAGAAAGTTTCAATCTGAGGGCGATGTTGTTTGGCACAATTAATGATTTTCCAGCATACGGGAATCTATCTGGGTATAGCATCAAGGGTCAACGTGCGTGTCCTGTTTGTGAAGACGGAACCGATACGATCCGATTGGAACTTTGCCAGAAGAATGTGTTTCTCGGTCATCGTAGATTCTTACATTCTAAACATCATTACCGTGGGTGGAGAAAAGCATTCAATGGAGACACCGAACATCGTAGAGCTCCACCCGCATTGTCAGGTGAACAAGTTTTTGAAAAGGTGAAAGATGTGCGTACTGAGTTTGGCAAGCCTTTTGCACATAAGATTGTGAAAGGTGGGTGGAAGAAAAGGTCGATATTTTTTGAATTGCCATATTGGAAGTCTTTGTACGTGAGACATTTTCTCGATGTTATGCATATTGAAAAAAACGTATTTGAAAGTGTTATCGGTACATTACTCAATATAAAAGGACCTAATTGACACGTAAGTGAGAATGTTCAAAATTTTTCTTAGTTTATGTGAATTGTTCTAATTGCTTCATTTTTATTTTATTAGCGTCCTACAAGCTTTTCGTGCCCAACGAGTTATCCAGACCTCAAGGAGGGGCGCCAACTCCATTTCATGGATTAAAGTGGCGGTATATTTTTAATTACCGCGTTTTTTATTATATTAGTGATGACTACACTTGATAAAACTTAGGATTTATAATTCATATTTTTTTTTCATATGTAGTGTCCTCTTCAACGTAATCAAATAGATTGCGGGTATTTCATGTTGAGGTTTATGCGAGATACTCTCATGTTGGGCCGATTGGAGATTCCCACCGATGTATGTATTTCAAACTTATGAGTTACTTTTATATTTACACATATCTTATATAATTAAATAGTTGGAATTAATTCAAAATATGTTATATTATTATGTAGTACTTTGATGAATTCAAGTGTGCATCTTATACAAAGGATCAAGTGGACGAAATCAAAGAGGAGTGGTGTCAATACATGATAGAGCTCAAAGTGTGTAATTAATGTGTACATTTGTAGTAGTATATGTAATGACTTATAAATGTAAACATAAATTTGTATATATTTTGATACATTTATGGAAAATTTGGTTTGAATTGGTTAGCCAAATTTTGGTAAAAAAAAGCCAAAATGGATATATAAAATGTGATAATTGACTGCAAAAATCTGGTTGAAAACAGGTACCAATTCTGGTTTATAAACCTGGAAAAAATGTGGTTACAAACAAATCCTACAAAAAATTTCGTATACCTTAGACAGCGCTTATGCCAAAAGCGCTGTCTAAGGGGGAGATTAGAAAGCGCTTTAGGCAAAAGCGCTGTCTAATGGGGGGGCTTAGACAGCGCTTTTGGCCAAAGCGCTGTCTAAGGTATACCTAAAAAATTAAAATAGGAGGGGCTTAGACAGCGCTTTTGGCCAAAGCGTTGTCTAAGGTATACCTAAAAAAATTAAAATAGGAGGGGCTTAGACAGCGCTTTTGGCCAAAGCGCTGTCTAAGGTAGGGGGCTTAGACAGCGCTTTTGAAAAGCGCTGTCTAAGGTGTACCTAAAAAATTTAAATTAAGAGGGTCTTTTAAAGCGCTTTTGGCCAAAGCGCTGTCAAAGGGGGGGGGGGGGATTAGACAGCGCTTTTAACATTTTCAAAAGCGCTGTCTAAACCTTTAGCAGCGGAGGTTTAGACAGCGCTTTAAAGCGCTGTCTAAGGCTTAAAAAAGCGCTGTCTAAGGTCTTGTTTGTTGTAGTGCCTAGTGTTTTCATGACATCCTTATTGAACTCATCCTTCCGTTATCCAATCACCACAAAGGGAAATACAACTTAAAAGATATCATACCTCACCTAACGTATCTCGTTCCAATAATCAATACCTAGTATAGTTCCTAAGTATAGAATGCTCACTTTAACTTTATCAATCATTACTTGATCATAAACATGTTTATATATTTGATCACCATATTCCTAATCAAGTGTCACCTTTGTTCTAATCTTATATTTACTGATGTTTAAGATTATAATTGACTTAATCACTTAAGGAAAAAACACTATTTGACTAAACAATAACAACCCTGATTTTAATCAAATATTGAATCAAATCACAAGTCTAGAACCCATAAAAATGACATTTTCTCACCCGAAAACTCATCCTTAAACTACCATTATCAACCCCATCCATTATCTATCATCTAACCTTGTTCATATTAGCAATTAACACATAGAATCACAATATTCTACAACATAACAAAACAAAGGGCTAAATCCTAATATGCATTTATCATATAATTCTTCATGATCATGCACTACCACATGCAGGTTATATATACATTATTATAATCATCACATGAGGAAATGTAGGATCCTTCACTCTTAAAGTGAATAAGAAACTCTAAATTTTCTCCTTAGGTAACAAATTTATAAACCTTTCCAAATGACCAAAAAAATGTGATATCTCACAGACTGAGGAGAAGGGTAAATCTGTCATTTGAATGGTTTATCAAAGGAGAAATAAAATTTTAGTGTGTTAGTTTAAACTCAAATAGTTAGTTATTGGTCAATGTTGTGGAATTTTACTTAAGTTGTTGTTTATTATTTTTTAGAAGGGTTGGAAGTTATTAGGCCAGAAGAAGTTATCTTCTGAGAGAGCAAAATTGTTCTTGTAGTATTTCAGATTGTATTTCCTTTGTTTTATCAATGAAAAATCTCAAGTTCTTTGCAATTTATCTTTCTCTATAATTCTTCTCTACCGGTCTGACCTATAATTGTTCAGCATATCAAACTGGTCTGACCTACCGGATGTCACTGAAGAAGCACTTGAAGAGAAAAATAAAACTCTACATAATCAAAATAAAGACTATCAAGATAAGATTATCTCTTTATTAAATTCGAATAAGGAGAGAGATATAGGAGAAGCGTCGTACGATAATGGGTCAGTTGCCAATGTTTATTAGTGATAATCTTGTTGGTTTGATTGCTAGGACAAAAGTCTATTTCAATATGCATAATATTATACCTGAAATCAAAGTGAATTTGGCACAATTATGTATGGACGGTCCTACAATTCATTTTTTTCAAAGGACTGTTGGAAGAGAATGAAACATTGACATGCGAGAATTTGAAAGATGCACTTCTTGAGAGGTATGGTGGTGTAAGTGATGGAAATGTATTTGAACAACTTTTTGCGCTTCAACAGGAAGGAACAATTGAAGAATACATATAAGATTTTGAGAGGTTAGTGGACAACTTCCCCGATTACCCAATGACAAATATTTGGGTTACTTTGTTCATAGTTTGAAGGAGAAAATCAGGGGAAAGGTTTGCAGCATGATCAATATGTGTTGCGGTGAGAATCGGATACCAAGCTATTAAGTGAGCTTGAATCGTAAAACTTTTATGTTCACCACCGACTTTAATTTAATCCAAAGGGAAAAGGGAAAAAGATCGTAAAAACCCTAAATGAGGAGAAACTAGGTTCGGGGGTTGATTATACTTAGGGAAGGTGTTAGCATCCTAAGCATCCGCAGTATCCTACGGGAACCTCTTGTTAGTATTTGTACTATTGTTATTTATTGCTTGTTAAAAATTATGGGAACCTAAGGTTTTATTTCTAATGGTGCTCGCACAACATCGCATCGATGCCTACGTATCGGGTATAGAATCAGAGCACTCGTAGTTCTCCTAAGGATTAACGAACACTTGGTTACGCTCAAGGTTCGCGGGGGAAAGTAAGTGTTATGGCAAACACTCACGTGACTTTAAGAAAGTCACAAAAAGTTGTAAAATAAAAAGCTAAGGACCTAATGGCTAAGGACCTAAGGATGAGGGATGGCTAAACTTCCTATGACATTGAGTCAACTGCAGGAGTCTTTCCCTTTTGGATTGAAAAGCATAAACAAACATAAATAAGAGGGGGTGCAAGCTCCTAAGACTTGGCAAAGGCTGCTACTTGCGAAAATAAATGAATAAAGTAAATGGAAATACAAGACAAGGGCTTAGTAACAGGGCTATGGCTCGATATGTGGATCGAGAATGCGGGGGTGGAAGACAAGCGCAGTACGTCAATTTGCTTAAGTTGAAAAGCTATGAAGTGTAAAGACCGTGCAGATGGCGATCGTAAACGACCGACTTACGTGTGTGAGTGTAGTGAGTAAAGTTCACTTGGCGTTGGACCAAGGATTTATCATCTTGAAAATTAAAGTCTCAAAGGTGTGCGCTTTCAGTTTATTTTAACAGGTATATGGTCATGATGCAAAATAAATATAAACATAGTATGCATACAAACAAGACAATGGAAGATTAAAATTTAAACTCTTACTAAGGGATCTAAAACTAAGTTAAATAAACTCTATCTTGAACGAAGAAGAATTAGACAATTTTTGGATTTTTATAAAAATGATTAATTAAGTATGTGTACTAGAAATAAGATGGAAAAGAATTGAATTTGAAATATTTTTGTTGTATATTTTTATATATATAAATCTAACTATAAAAATAAAATTAGAAAAGAAATTTTTTTTTAAAAGTTTTTGTAATATTTATTTTTCTAACTAAGTATAATAATAAAATAGAAAAGCAAATTTTGAAAATGAAAGTTTTTTTATTATTTATTTCATATGTATAAGTATATAGATTTCTAACTAAATATAATAAAAGTAGAAAAGAAAATTTTGAAATTAAAAGTTTTTACATTTATTTATTTGTATATATTTCTAATACAATAATAATAATAGGAAAGAAAAATATTTAAAATTAAAATGCTTGTTACTTATTTGTTTTGTATATAATAATTTACTAACTAAATAGACCTATAAAATAAATGAAAGATTAAACTTAGAATATTTATACTAAAAATAATATATTAAAAATAATGGAAAGGGAAAGAAATCAGTAAAAATCCAAAATATATTTTTTTTAAAAAAGAAGAAAATAACAGAGGAACGAATCCTCCCCAAGAACACGTATCAGATCAACAAACCAAACAAAACCTAACCCCTAAATCGCTCTCGCTTTCTCAACGACTCTCTCTCAATTCATCTCCATCTCTCAATCGCATATGTCTTTCTCTCAACGCTCATGGTTCGCTCGGTCTCTCTCAGCTTTCGTCTCTCTCTCAACGCGGACAATCTCTCAAGGCCTCTCTCTCTCGCACGCGGTGACCTTTGACGGTGATTTAAGGGCGGTGGTGAGTGGTGAGGGCTAATGGATTTTCGAGTTTGGCTGGTTGGACGTTTTGAGGATTGATGCGGTGAAGAAGAGGTTTCACGGTTGTTTGGTTTAACGGCGAGGATTTGGGTAAGTTTTGGTCTGAATGTTTTGAGGTTTGTTATTCGGGTTGTTCGGATGGGGGGTTTCGGTGGCTCTTGAAGATGAGCGATGGTTTGACAGAAAAGGAAATGGTGGTTTTCGGATTTGGGTGTCGGCGAAGGTATGATGTGTTGGCTTCGGATCTGTTTGGTTGTTGGCCGGACATGGTTAGGTAGTGAGACGGGTTTAGGTATTGAAGAGGTGAAACGGTGATGGATTTGAGGAAGATTTTGAGGGTTATGGTTGCAATTTCGGTGAGTTGAGTGGTGATGAGTTGAAGGTTTGACTTTATGATCTGTTCTGAGTTTTTCTTTGAATTTTTCTTCTTCTCTAATTCATCTCACACTCACCCTCTTTAAATTCTCTTGCATAACATCTGAAATTGGGCAAAGAGGATCAAACGCAGTGGTCACGATGAAGACCCACGATGATACATATGTAAATTCATGGCAGCTTACAAGGACGTCGCGGCAGCGCCACCGCCGTGAGACACTCAACAAAATCGGAAAAAAAACCTTTTCTAACCTAAACACAACCTTTCCAACTCAACTCACGCACCGAAAATCTCAAATCTCTACCCTAAAATGCCATCAATCATACCCAGAATCTAAACCCTAAAATAAGGATTAAACCTAACAAAGAGGAGGAATTATGGAAATAACACTTGCTTTAAAAGATGTCCACAGAAACAGAGATTTCCAAAGATGAAAGAACAAGTGAAGATACCTGACCAGAGTATTTCCGGTGATGCTTTTCCCGCAAATCTCAGGTGCGTACGCTCTAGCTTTATGGTCAATTCCTCTCCCACTTGTATTATTCTACTGCTTTTGATATCCTAGTAGAAATCCTGTTTGTTGTATTGTTGTGAGCTTATTGATTGTGTGAGTTTTTGTTTCTATTGCAATCCCCTGTTCTCACTTTTTCTTCATCTGGATTTTATTTTGATTTTGTGTATGAGTTATGATGTTGAGGCTTTGTCTGTGATGTTGTGTTTGTTGTTGATTGTTTCTCTATAAACTATTTTTCTGTGAACTAGGTTTTTCTTTGTGTCTGCCTGTGACAATGGTCTTCCCCTTTTTTGAATGCTCTCTCCTGCCTTTTATAGCTGATAAAACTGTAACTTCAATAGGACTGAGCTTAGTGTTTCTTAAGAAATTGAAAAATTGGTACTGAAACTTGTTGATGAAGGGTTTGAAATGAGGGGACAAAACTGAACTTGTGGGTGGGATGAAGGTGGAGGAGCAGGGTCTGTGCAAATCGCAGACCTGCTACTGAGGTTGTTTTTTCCATTTTTTTGTCAAACAAAAGTTGTCCTTTTTCTATTGTATTGCTGTTGTATTCCTTTTGAAAACTTTGTCTGCTATAGAAACTAGTTGACTAAGCATTGGGGAGAAATTATGAACCTTTGAGAGTGACGGGTGAGGGCAAAACAAAGCTGGAATTTGCAGCAGTAGTGGAGCAGTATTGGTGGTCTGCACTAGGCAGTGATGAGTGTCCTTGTACAATTCTGCAGCAGTCCTAAAATGTCTTTGTTTGCTAGTGAGCCATGTGGTCCCCCCTTGTATGTGTTGTATACAGTAGTGAAACATAGGCTTGTGTGAATGCTGCTATGCTTGGTTGAATTGGTATGCTTGAATGCATGACTTGATGGAATGTGAAATGGCATGATTGTATGGATCATGTATGACGAAAATGCAAATGTTTGGTAGTAGGAAATATGATGAATTTGAATGTGACGTGGATTCTAATGTGATGATGTTTATGTGAAACTTGAATGAAGTTAGATTATGTATGAACAAAACATGATGCATGGTTTATATGAATTGAAATTGAACTTTGGATATTTGAATGAATTTTGATCTTTGAATGAAATATGGATTTGAATTTTAAGTGAATGTGATGCTTATATGTACGAGAAGATTCTTGATTATATGATATGTTTGAATGAATGGTACTTGAATGGTTTATGCTTGAATTGTGAATGAAGAATGCTAACACCTTGCTTTTTCTAATTTCATATGCATTGGGCTTGAAATTTGGAAAATGTCGGCCATGAAGGACGCGAATAACACACGAAGAGCATTGGGCTTGAAAAATTGGGATAGAAACTTGGGAGTCCTAGTGGAGCAAAGCTTGGCATAAAAACAATAGTCTAAATCAAAGACGTGCTTATGACAAAAATGTATTATTTCTTTACTTGTAATCGCACTTGTTTTAAAACTTGTAACTTGTAACTAAGTTTGGACATGAATTTTGGAATGATATTTGTGACTTGGTATTTGGGACATTTTTTTGTAATTTTGATATGAGTTTTGAAAGAAGTTGAATGAAGAAACCTTGAACAAAATTGGAGAAATGGTGATTTCACCTTGAGTAGAAAATGACACAAACAAACATGACTCTTGAATGAAGCTAAAAAATTGGATGAAACTTGAATATGAGAACTCGAAACATGAAATTAGAAATTGAAATAGAGGTTGAAACTTGGAAAATGGAAATCTAATTGAGAAACTTGAATTGGCATGAATTTAGGCTAGGAATGAAATTGGAAATTGGATTTAGCTTTGAAATCGGAATTGAAAAGGGGATCGAATCACTTGAAATAGAACTATCATAGAAATTAAGACTTGGAATTGAGTTTAGAACATTTGGCATGAATTTAGCATAAAGTTGGATGAAGGCAAATAAAATGGGACTTGAAAATAGATAGTGAAACTTGGCACCACACTTGAATAGAACAAAAATATGGAAAAAAAGATAAAAAAACAAACTTGGAATTATAAATTGAATTTTTGAAGAAAGGTTTGGAATTTTTGACAAAGAATTTTTTTATTGGTGACTTGAAAGAGAATTGGAATGGAAAAAATGAGATTGAAACTTAAAATGTAATGGAAAATGGGATTGGAGTTGGACTAAAAAAATGCAGTTGAGAATAAATAAAAATGGTATGGAACATGACTTAGAAACTCTAAAAAAGGACTTGGAATTGAATGGATAAAATGAAAATAAATTTGAACTTGAAATTTAAATTGGACTTAAACCTATGATACAATTGAATTAAAAAAGAAAAGGAAAAAGAATTAAAATTAAAACTAAAACATGTGAAATAGAAATTAAATTTTTTTAAAAAAAAACTTGGAAGCGAAAAGAAATGAAGATTAAAGTTAAAAAAAATAAAATAAAATAACTCGAAAATGAGTTAGAAGCAACAGAAAAATAAAATCTGGAATTTCCCTGCTAAATGCGATGAATGTATGATGCGAACAGTTAGGGGTAAAATTTGGGGTGTGACAATATGGGTCTCATGTCAAAAGCGAAGTTAATGAATGTGGCTCAAGTAGTAGAACATGAATTAGAAAAAGGGAGAAAATACTGGACACCACGAAGGTTACATGGGTCATTGTCCCGACCTGTTTTTGGTAATAAGGTTGTCACACATAATGAAGGCAAAAATGGAAACTGGGTTATGGATCATAATAAAAAAGTCAATGGTGATTGTTTTTCAAGAGGAAAATCAACAGGTGGTCTGCATGGAATGTCTGGTTTTTGACAAAACAAAACTCATACTGCTAGCACTGGAAATTTGCATGACGGAACTGTGAGGAGTCTGTCTTCACATGAGATCACTGACCGCTATCAAAAAGGGATCTATTTTAAATGTGGAGGTCAATATCATCCTCGACATCAATGTCTTGATAAAAATATGTGTGTTATGGTTCTTGAGGATGACTCTGAATATGAAAACGAAGTCAGCATGTTGAATGATGAAGATGTTGAAACATGTGCAAAAGATTTAAAATTGAATGTCCTAACTCTTGAAAATATATTGACTTTTGAAAAGAAATATGAGTATTATCAAGATAATCTCGAATGCATCAAGTTGCAAGGGACGATAGGAGCATTACCGATGTTGATGTTGGTTGATAGTGGAACAAACAAAAACTTCATGTCAAGGCGTCTAGTTTTAGCTTTGGGTTACGAATTACTGGAACTCCTGCTAGACAAATTGGGTGACAGTTATGCGGCTCCGACGTTAGGAGAGTGACAATGTGTTATTACTTATGTTCAAGGGGTAAAATGGAAGGTAGAAGTTGTGATGTTTGAGTTGGGCAGTTATGACCTAATATTAGGGATGAAATGGATGCACATACATTGATTGAGTTAAGAATAAAATATGTTTCACATACCAGGGGAATGGATTGAGATAAGAGGGGTTCGTACTAAAGAGTGTATTCCATTACATAACTATGTTGATGAAAACCATTTTGCCCAGTTGCATTATGATATCCAATCGGGTATGGTGACACCAACGCAACAGTTGGAAATGAAATCAATACTACACAGGTTTGATAATGTTTTCAAGGAACCACATGGATTACCTCCTGAAAGACAAAAATAACATGTTATACACTGGCTGACCGGCCAGGGCCCAGTTAATTTTCGACCATATCGCTACCCTCACCACCACAAGACAGAAATTGAGAAACAAGTGAAGGAGTTGTTATTGTTCGGTGTGATCATACATAGCCAAAGTGCCTTTTCAAGTCCGATTATTCTAGTCAAGAAGAAGGATAACTCTTGGATGATATGTGTTAACTAATGTACTTTGAATAAGGTAATTGTTCCGGACTGGGCCTCAAGGATGTATCAGGCTACGACCCATATACTCGAGCAGAGACTCCCAGCAGATGGGCAGGGGCACCTCACAGTCAAACAAGCTTCTTATACGACAGGCATATACTCAGGACGGGCAAAGAACAAGTATGCCAGGTCACTTACCACGTCACCCAACTGTCCCTTATTATCTCCTGAAAGATAGGGGCAGTTGGACCAAGTACCAGACCTTTTAGCTAGGTCCTCACGCTTCTCACGCGTTCCTTGGCAGTTCTTCCTTGGGCCTAGCTGATTTAGGCCCAAAGAGGGACCTTGGCCCAGCGCTGGGGGCACACTATAAATACCCTTTTTCGTTAAAGGGTCAGGTATTCTGATTTTGACCATACTTAAACCATTTTTTTTACTGTACCTCTTCTCACTTAAGCATTGGAGTGCCTTGCAGGTACACCCCCCTTTTTCTCTCCTCCCATCCTTCGGTTGTTACATCAAGTCACTAGAAGGTCCTTCTGATCAGGTAAGATCAGTAACTATTCCGAATAAGTTTCCTATTTCAGTCATTGATGAGATATTGAATGAATTACATGGTGCACGATACTTTTCCAAAATTGATCTTAAGTCTGGCTACTACTAAGTATGCATGCGAAAAGAAGACATTCATAAAACATATTTCCGCACTCATGAGGGTCATTATGAAATCTTAGTGATGCCTTTTGGGTTAACAAATTCTCCATCAACCTTTCAAGCATTAATGAATGAAGTTTTCAATCCAATGTTGAAGAGAAATGTTTTATATTTTTTTGACGATATTTGGGTGTATAGTATGACGTGGCCAAACCATATTCTGCATGTGAATTCAATTTTAAGTGTGCTAGCTTAGCAACAATTGGTGGCCAATAAAAATAAATGTTCATTTGGCCAATTTTCAGTTGATTATTTGGGTCACGTGATTTCTCATGAAGGGGTTTCTATGAATCCATCGAAAATCAGTAGTGTGTTAGAATGGCCTGTGCCAAAGAATGTCAAAGGTGATAGAGGATTTTTGGGTTTTACCGAGTATTACAGAAAGTTCATTCGTGACTATGGAAATATTGCAAGACCATTAACTGATTTGACTAAGAAAGAGGGTTTTAAGTGGGTAGCTAAAGAACAAGCAACTTTTGAGGAACTTAAGCACAAGGTAACTTCAACTCCAGTTTTAGCATTGCCTAACTTCACCAAAGAATTCTACATTGAGAGTAATGTGTCCATAAATGGGTTGGTGCAATCTTTATACAAGACAAGAAGCTTATCACATTTTTCTGCAAGGGACTCAGTTATCTAAATTTGAACAAATCAGCATATGAAAAAGAATTAATGGTTGTGGATCTCACAACCCAACATTAGCATCCATATCTCATACGATACAAATTCACGGTGTGCAAATATCAAAAGAGTTTGAAACAATTAATGCAACAGCGTGTAACCATAATGGATCAACAAATTTGGGTGGCTAAGCTTTTGGGATATCAATTTGATGTAGTGGATAAACATGGTCTTGAGAACATAGGGATGATACTTGTCCTGTCAATTTGATACTTCCCCAAACTACACAATGGTGACCCTTGCTGATTTAGATGATAGGTTAATGTTTAATTATATGATTTTTCGTCTTGAATGGTTAGATTTCAAGGTTGTCCATGAAGAAGTACAACAAGATCCAACATTACAGGAAATCATTTCAGCTTTAAAAAAGGGGAAAACCACAAAACCTGGGTTTTCACAATAGAATGGGGTTCTTTTGTATCAGAAGAGATTAGTTCAGTTTTCTTCATCTATTTTTGTTCCTACAATTCTCAAGGAATTTTATAGTACCTATCAGGGAAGGCATTCCAAGTTCTATCGCACTTATCGTCGTTTGGCTTCTAATTCGTGAAATGTTGGTACTGCAAGGATAAATGTCGAGTAAGATATCATGACATTATGGTCAACTCACCTACATCTTGGGCCACCAAGCCAGGAAGGAAATCCACTATAATAATATTAGTTCAAAGCCAAACTCACCCGTTTACAACTTATCTCCTAATCACTACTCATGCTAACTTCTACCTAGGAACTCCTATATATGAGAACCCTTATTTGCTTAAAAGCTTGTGAGTGATTACAACTCAAAACTCAGTCCAATTCAAATACCTAAGGGATATATGAATGACTCACAATTAATAGAGTCTTACTCAGATGTCAAAAAACATAAGAGAGGAACACAAATACAAAAACACACTAAACCCTAAAAAACTGACAAAAATACGGCTCACCCTTTCTAGGTTAAAAGTATTTGTTATAAATAGCCTTTGAGAACCATGGGCTTAGGCTTTAAAATTGCAACATATCCAAAACAGTAGCTGCAAATCTTCTGCATAAACTTATGCACAAAAATAGGAACTAAAAACAAGCTTTCCTAAAAAGGCTCCAAGACCTTTTTATGAAATATATGCACATTTGGCATGTACATATGTTCCAAAAACACCCTCCTGGAACTGGTACAATGTGTATATTAAAGTAAAAGCAAATCTCACACTTTAAATACCAAAATAATGTTGCCCTAACTTCTGGTATAACATGTCCTGGAACATGTCACAACATCATGCTGAACATGATATCTGACATTCACGGCAGAACATCTGCCATAACATCTTATTGACAACATGTATTACCAAAATGTTGCCAATCTAAAAACCACAAAACTTACAATCTCCCCCTTTGGAAAATTTTAGCTAAACAACCTTAGCACACATAAGAGATACACACATCGGAATCACAAACAAAAACTTCACATAGCTAGAACCACAACCACACTAGCAAGGCAATAGAGCACACCAGACATCACACTGTCAAGAAATCTAGTATGACATCAGAAACCCACAAGAGGTATAAAAACACAAGCTACATGAGAACATGTAAGCTTTGTACAAGCTACAAAATTACAACTACACAACAAACAGGTACAGTTATCCCTCTGTCATACATAACAAACATTCCCCTCAAGGGGAAAACCCAAATCACTAGAAATTCCAAAAGTTCAAATATGAAACTCTCAGAGGCACATGCATCAGAAGCTCCTTCCTTAAAACACAAACATGATAGACACTCATTCTCCCCCTAAATAGTTGCATACATCAAGAAACTATAATTAACCATTCTCCCTAAGTACTAGTATAAACATGATATGATGTCATGGCATCTGATCCAACATCAGAATTACATAAACATGCTAGCACTTTAATCTTTTTTTGTGTGCCAAAAACTGACAAAAAAATAAAGTAAATGTAAAACATATATAAATGGAAGCACACAAATACTCCTACTCCTTTTTTTAAAAAACTAGAATATTGATCAACCAAGTAGTAATATCAAAGCAGAAGAAAGGTAGATCAAAATCAGAAGCAATAACCTTCTACCAAGCAAACATACAAAGTGTAACACCTAAATTCTACCCCACGGAAATTCATAAATCAGAGTATAAAACATCGACTTATAAACAGGTGTCACAATTTCAACTTTAAAACAACAACAACATATTAATCACACATACATGTTGATACATAACACTTCAACTTTCAGTTGATAATTAATAACATATTTATTCCTAAAAAGAAACAACTTTTATTTCTAAATAACATGTTCATCATTTCAACTTGATTGTCATAATAACTTTATTCAACTTGTAAAGCATCCTCAAATAACTTAACATCTTAATCAATACAACTGTTACATTCATCTACAGATGGATAACAATATTAATACAGCAAGTGTCAATCCCCCGAGTGTTACGTATCAGAGCAACAACACCGACTCGAATCTACTAGGATAATAGCTCTACTTTGTATACCTGCATGTTACCAACATATGGGCAACATTCAAACAGAAGAGGTGAGATATCAACCAGTATAAATAGTGTATGATAAACAATATATTAGATCAGAACCATACGATTTCACCACTTTATAACAATTACTATGCACAAACGCCAAACAACTTAGATCAACACCACTTAATAACAGCAACAACTTTAATTAATCAACACATCAACATAACAACTTGGAATATACAACTTATATTTATCACAGCTCAACAACAACTACAACTTAGACACACAACTCGAAATGTGACTCGACTATGCAACTTAGATAAATGCACATGCATGTGGTACCATTGGAGCAGAACTCCCAACTTAAACTATGCCAGGTTAACGAGGCAACAACAAGACATAAGCCTTCAACTTAGTATTTTGCCAATCCAGGCCAACATGGTGAGTATCAGCTCCAACATAAAATATTGCCAATCATGGCCAACGTAGGAAATGTAATGTATGCAACCACAACTGCGACATCAACTTATTCAACCCAACACATAACGACATAAAACAACAACTATAAACAACTTAATCAACGTTGGTCACAAGACCTGCAACTTCAGAACAACTTAACAACACTGGTCATAAGATCTGCAACTTAGCAACCATTCAATGTTGGACAAGGGCCTACAACTTAATATTTCATAAACATCATATCAACCACAACAATTAATTAGCAACTTAACAACCTCAAGCAATAACCAACAACTAATACAACTTATACGAGGCACACCACACGATAACAACCAAAATCTATCGCATTCCTGTTCACACGGTTTCCTACTAAACCAACTAGTTAATTATTCATTACGCTCGATTACTACGACCACTTATTCAATCAACTTCTTATATCTTTATTTTAATTCTACAACGCTGATAGTAGTCAATTCATCTTATATTGCTACTCATTTTCCATACTACTACCTAGTTGTTCACTTAGGAATTCATCATATTCTTGCTATTAATTTCATTCTACTATTTTGCTACTACTACTTCCTACACTTTATAACGACGACTACTAATCCAACACCACAACTTTCGATAATTTCCGATTAAATTGACCAAGTAATTATTTTGTAAAATTTAAACTCTTACTAAGGGATCTAAAACTAAGTTAAATAAACTCTATCTTGAACGAAGAAGAATTAGACAATTTTTGGATTTTTATAAAAATGATTAATTAAGTATGTGTACTAGAAATAAGATGGAAAAGAATTGAATTTGAAATATTTTTGTTGTATATTTTTATATATATAAATCTAACTATAAAAATAAAATTAGAAAAGAAATTTTTTTTTAAAAGTTTTTGTAATATTTATTTTTCTAACTAAGTATAATAATAAAATAGAAAAGCAAATTTTGAAAATGAAAGTTTTTTTATTATTTATTTCATATGTATAAGTATATAGATTTCTAACTAAATATAATAAAAGTAGAAAAGAAAATTTTGAAATTAAAAGTTTTTACATTTATTTATTTGTATATATTTCTAATACAATAATAATAATAGGAAAGAAAAATATTTAAAATTAAAATGCTTGTTACTTATTTGTTTTGTATATAATAATTTACTAACTAAATAGACCTATAAAATAAATGAAAGATTAAACTTAGAATATTTATACTAAAAATAATATATTAAAAATAATGGAAAGGGAAAGAAATCAGTAAAAATCCAAA
This sequence comes from Lathyrus aphaca, assembly GCA_963966055.1. NCBI lineage: Eukaryota > Viridiplantae > Streptophyta > Magnoliopsida > Fabales > Fabaceae > Lathyrus > Lathyrus aphaca. The sequence goes on along the minus strand of OZ014524.1, from coordinate 110,365,979 downwards.
ATATATTTTTTTTAAAAAAGAAGAAAATAACAGAGGAACGAATCCTCCCCAAGAACACGTATCAGATCAACAAACCAAACAAAACCTAACCCCTAAATCGCTCTCGCTTTCTCAACGACTCTCTCTCAATTCATCTCCATCTCTCAATCGCATATGTCTTTCTCTCAACGCTCATGGTTCGCTCGGTCTCTCTCAGCTTTCGTCTCTCTCTCAACGCGGACAATCTCTCAAGGCCTCTCTCTCTCGCACGCGGTGACCTTTGACGGTGATTTAAGGGCGGTGGTGAGTGGTGAGGGCTAATGGATTTTCGAGTTTGGCTGGTTGGACGTTTTGAGGATTGATGCGGTGAAGAAGAGGTTTCACGGTTGTTTGGTTTAACGGCGAGGATTTGGGTAAGTTTTGGTCTGAATGTTTTGAGGTTTGTTATTCGGGTTGTTCGGATGGGGGGTTTCGGTGGCTCTTGAAGATGAGCGATGGTTTGACAGAAAAGGAAATGGTGGTTTTCGGATTTGGGTGTCGGCGAAGGTATGATGTGTTGGCTTCGGATCTGTTTGGTTGTTGGCCGGACATGGTTAGGTAGTGAGACGGGTTTAGGTATTGAAGAGGTGAAACGGTGATGGATTTGAGGAAGATTTTGAGGGTTATGGTTGCAATTTCGGTGAGTTGAGTGGTGATGAGTTGAAGGTTTGACTTTATGATCTGTTCTGAGTTTTTCTTTGAATTTTTCTTCTTCTCTAATTCATCTCACACTCACCCTCTTTAAATTCTCTTGCATAACATCTGAAATTGGGCAAAGAGGATCAAACGCAGTGGTCACGATGAAGACCCACGATGATACATATGTAAATTCATGGCAGCTTACAAGGACGTCGCGGCAGCGCCACCGCCGTGAGACACTCAACAAAATCGGAAAAAAAACCTTTTCTAACCTAAACACAACCTTTCCAACTCAACTCACGCACCGAAAATCTCAAATCTCTACCCTAAAATGCCATCAATCATACCCAGAATCTAAACCCTAAAATAAGGAGTAAACCTAACAAAGAGGAGGAATTATGGAAATAACACTTGCTTTAAAAGATGTCCACAGAAACAGAGATTTCCAAAGATGAAAGAACAAGTGAAGATACCTGACCAGAGTATTTCCGGTGATGCTTTTCCCGCAAATCTCAGGTGCGTACGCTCTAGCTTTATGGTCAATTCCTCTCCCACTTGTATTATTCTACTGCTTTTGATATCCTAGTAGAAATCCTGTTTGTTGTATTGTTGTGAGCTTATTGATTGTGTGAGTTTTTGTTTCTATTGCAATCCCCTGTTCTCACTTTTTCTTCATCTGGATTTTATTTTGATTTTGTGTATGAGTTATGATGTTGAGGCTTTGTCTGTGATGTTGTGTTTGTTGTTGATTGTTTCTCTATAAACTATTTTTCTGTGAACTAGGTTTTTCTTTGTGTCTGCCTGTGACAATGGTCTTCCCCTTTTTTGAATGCTCTCTCCTGCCTTTTATAGCTGATAAAACTGTAACTTCAATAGGACTGAGCTTAGTGTTTCTTAAGAAATTGAAAAATTGGTACTGAAACTTGTTGATGAAGGGTTTGAAATGAGGGGACAAAACTGAACTTGTGGGTGGGATGAAGGTGGAGGAGCAGGGTCTGTGCAAATCGCAGACCTGCTACTGAGGTTGTTTTTTCCATTTTTTTGTCAAACAAAAGTTGTCCTTTTTCTATTGTATTGCTGTTGTATTCCTTTTGAAAACTTTGTCTGCTATAGAAACTAGTTGACTAAGCATTGGGGAGAAATTCTGAACCTTTGAGAGTGACGGGTGAGGGCAAAACAAAGCTGGAATTTGCAGCAGTAGTGGAGCAGTATTGGTGGTCTGCACTAGGCAGTGATGAGTGTCCTTGTACAATTCTGCAGCAGTCCTAAAATGTCTTTGTTTGCTAGTGAGCCATGTGGTCCCCCCTTGTATGTGTTGTATACAGTAGTGAAACATAGGCTTGTGTGAATGCTGCTATGCTTGGTTGAATTGGTATGCTTGAATGCATGACTTGATGGAATGTGAAATGGCATGATTGTATGGATCATGTATGACGAAAATGCAAATGTTTGGTAGTAGGAAATATGATGAATTTGAATGTGACGTGGATTCTAATGTGATGATGTTTATGTGAAACTTGAATGAAGTTAGATTATGTATGAACAAAACATGATGCATGGTTTATATGAATTGAAATTGAACTTTGGATATTTGAATGAATTTTGATCTTTGAATGAAATATGGATTTGAATTTTAAGTGAATGTGATGCTTATATGTACGAGAAGATTCTTGATTATATGATATGTTTGAATGAATGGTACTTGAATGGTTTATGCTTGAATTGTGAATGAAGAATGCTAACACCTTGCTTTTTCTAATTTCATATGCATTGGGCTTGAAATTTGGAAAATGTCGGCCATGAAGGACGCGAATAACACACGAAGAGCATTGGGCTTGAAAAATTGGGATAGAAACTTGGGAGTCCTAGTGGAGCAAAGCTTGGCATAAAAACAATAGTCTAAATCAAAGACGTGCTTATGACAAAAATGTATTATTTCTTTACTTGTAATCGCACTTGTTTTAAAACTTGTAACTTGTAACTAAGTTTGGACATGAATTTTGGAATGATATTTGTGACTTGGTATTTGGGACATTTTTTTGTAATTTTGATATGAGTTTTGAAAGAAGTTGAATGAAGAAACCTTGAACAAAATTGGAGAAATGGTGATTTCACCTTGAGTAGAAAATGACACAAACAAACATGACTCTTGAATGAAGCTAAAAAATTGGATGAAACTTGAATATGAGAACTCGAAACATGAAATTAGAAATTGAAATAGAGGTTGAAACTTGGAAAATGGAAATCTAATTGAGAAACTTGAATTGGCATGAATTTAGGCTAGGAATGAAATTGGAAATTGGATTTAGCTTTGAAATCGGAATTGAAAAGGGGATCGAATCACTTGAAATAGAACTATCATAGAAATTAAGACTTGGAATTGAGTTTAGAACATTTGGCATGAATTTAGCATAAAGTTGGATGAAGGCAAATAAAATGGGACTTGAAAATAGATAGTGAAACTTGGCACCACACTTGAATAGAACAAAAATATGGAAAAAAAGATAAAAAAACAAACTTGGAATTATAAATTGAATTTTTGAAGAAAGGTTTGGAATTTTTGACAAAGAATTTTTTTATTGGTGACTTGAAAGAGAATTGGAATGGAAAAAATGAGATTGAAACTTAAAATGTAATGGAAAATGGGATTGGAGTTGGACTAAAAAAATGCAGTTGGGAATAAATAAAAATGGTATGGAACATGACTTAGAAACTCTAAAAAAGGACTTGGAATTGAATGGATAAAATGAAAATAAATTTGAACTTGAAATTTAAATTGGACTTAAACCTATGATACAATTGAATTAAAAAAGAAAAGGAAAAAGAATTAAAATTAAAACTAAAACATGTGAAATAGAAATTAAATTTTTTTAAAAAAAAACTTGGAAGCGAAAAGAAATGAAGATTAAAGTTAAAAAAAATAAAATAAAATAACTCGAAAATGAGTTAGAAGCAACAGAAAAATAAAATCTGGAATTTCCCTGCTAAATGCGATGAATGTATGATGCGAACAGTTAGGGGTAAAATTTGGGGTGTGACAGTTGCCCCTATTTAAATAATTTCACCAGATGGCGTGAGTGATGGTAATCCTCATGGAATCAGTTGAAAGGTATTTAAATATAGAAATAACCGGAAATTTTGCACCTAAATGCAATGTTATGCTGGACTACAAATCTATCTAACTCTGCAACTCTTATGCAATGAAATGATGATTATGGTATGAATGATCAGAATGAGAATAAAAACGACGACCACAAGCCAAGACTCACTGGGGATGACAAACACTGGAGACGACAAACACTGGGGATAAATAAACGAAAACGGGAAAATATTCAAAGTGATAAATCAACAGGTTCAAGTGTAACTGTTGACACTAAGAATAACAAAAGACGGGAACAAAAAGAAATCCAAACCATTGGATCAAACGAACACAGACAAAACAAAATACAATTCAAAGTGACTGCACAGCGACTCGATGCGACCAACTGACACCAAGAATACAAACAAAGCAAAGAAATAAATCGAAATGGTTGACCAACGACTCTATGCGACCAAATGACTGTGAGAAGGAAAACAAAATATATTCAAAGTGAAAGCGCAGCGGCTCGATGCGACCAACTGACACTAAGAATACAAACAAGGCAAGGAAATAAATTGAAATGGTAGATCAATGGCTCTATGCGAACAAATTGACTTTGAGAAGTAAAAGGCAACATATTCAAAGTGAATGCGCAGCGGCTCGATGCGACCAACTGACACTAAGAATACAACAAAATAAACATTCAAAGGGAAAGTGCAGCGGCTCTATGCGACCAACTGTCACTGAAAATGATAACATAATATTCAAAGTGAATGTGCAGCGGCTCGATGCGACCAACTGACACTAAGAATAATCAACAAAAACATTCAAAATGAATACGCAGTGGCTCGATGCGACCAGCTAGCATTGGGAATGACAAACAGCTTATTCAAGGTGAATGCGCAGCGGCTCGATGCGACCAACTGACACCAAGGATAATCAAAATAAACATTCAAAGGGAAAGTGCAGCGGCTCTATGCGACCAACTGTCACTGAAAATGATAACATAAATATTCAGAAAGAAAGCGCAGTGGCTTGATGCGACCAACTGTCACTGAGAATAACAAAAGGCTTATTCAAGGTGAATGCGCAGCGGCTCAATGCGACCAACTGACACCATGAATACAAACAAGATAAACATTCAAAGAGAAAATGCAGCGGCTCTATGCGACCAGCTAGCGTTGGAAATGATAAACAGCTTATTCAAGGTGAATGCGCAGCGGCTCGATGCGACCAACTGACACCAAGAATAACAAAAATAAATATTCAAAAAGAAAATGCAGTGGCTCTATGCGACCAGCTAGCATTGGAAATGATAAACAGCTTATTCAAGGTGAATGCGCAGCGGCTCGATGCGACCAACTGACACCAAGAATAACAAAAATAAATATTCAAAAAGAAAATGCAGTGGCTTGATGCGACCACTATTACTGAGAATAACAAAAGGCCTATTCAAGGTGAATGCGCAGCGGCTCAATGCGACCAACTGACACCAAGAATAACAAAAAATAAAAATTCAAAAAGAAAATGCAGTGGCTCAATGCGACCAGCTAGCATTGGAAAATGGAAACGACACAATATTCAAAGTGAAATGCGCAGCGGCTCGATGCGACCAACTGACACTAAGAATAACAAAAGGCTTATTCAAGGTGAATGCGCAGCGGCTCGATGCGACCAACTGACACCATGAATAACAACAAAAATAAACAAAGTAGAAGCACAATAAGTTCGAAACCTATTGACACTACAAAAGAAGACCAAGATACACTCAAAGTGAAAGCGCAACAAGTTAAAAACCGGTTGACACTAAGAATGATAAAGACAAAATAGTCAAAGTATTCAAAACGGTAAATTAGCAGGTTCAAATGTAACTGCTGACACTGAGGATAAGGAAGGAAATCACATTGATTTAGTAGCGGCTCTATGCGACCAGCTAGCATTGGGGATAGAATGGAGATCACCCAAAAATGAATCAACGGCTCTAAGCGACCGGCTAACGCAAAAGTAACAACAAAACATGTTGGAGTTTTCAAATAAGATAACACATCCAGCCTCTGGAAATTCCTTCAGGAACCATTAGGAGAAAGGTACAAGTATGTACAAAATCAAATTGACCTGGATTTAAGCAAAAGGTTTCAGGATCTACTTAAAAAAATTGTGCCAATGACAATTGGACTTCAAGGAGACATTGGTGGTCATAAAAACAAATACCAATCACAATTAGAATTCCACGGGGAACACCAGCAATTACTGGGGACAAATAACAAATGGTAAACCATCTCGGGTACCAACAACAATGAATTCTCAAATTGAACACTAATGATATCTGGACCTGGAGTTAGACAGACGACGACTGGGGAAAGATAAATGCTAATGTTAAATGCGCATGATTGAGCATGATGCGAATGATCATGATATGCAAATGTTGACTCTAAAGAGACAAAGAATTGACAAGACTCAAAAAGGAGTAGGCTCTCAACACCAATACTCAAATGAGCAATATGAAAAACACTGAGGAGATGTCTTCGAACTTGGAAATCATGCTTGGTCCAAGGATCCATCCAAGAGTGTTATAAGTTTTGAACTTCTATGGGGATTTCTGTAATAATAGTATAAAAGTGTTGTTGCAAACCAGGGCTTCTTGGGGAAACAGAAGGTTCTTTCAATTTTCCCAAAGTCAAAGAAACTTAAAAGTTTTTTTTTTCAGTATGTTTTCAAAAAGATTTCCTTAAAAAACTTGTCATTTTCAGAGTTAAATTGTAATCAAGTGATGGCATTTTGCATAACAAAAGAAAATAAGAAGCTGAACAACAAAATTCATAGGCAAAGTTTGTATTTTATTCAAGAATGGTAGCTTGCCAATGGCAAAAACTCCATGGAAAATTACAATTTGAAAATGGCAATGGGGAAAGGTCTACATTGAATCCAACGACCACTACAATCCCTAATAACTAAGACTTCCCGACACCTTGCTTCCGACGAGAGCAATTGGATCGATCTTCCAGTATGATTCTTCAATAATGGTAAACACCATCTGACACAGTCAAATGCCTTTGTCCCTAACTTTTGCCTGGATCGCCCTTTCGGGTTTTCAATCCACCGGGACGCTCTTTTTTGCCTAAGCCGCCCTTTCGGGTTTTCAACTTAGCGAGCTCTTATTTTTCATTTTTTTATCCCTAACTTTTGCCTGGATCTCCTTCATAGGTTTTGATCCACCGGGATTCCCATTTTTGCATAAGTCGCCATTTCTGGTTTTCGACCTATCGGGTTATTTAGGCATAATATTTTTTGACTGCATCAGAATTCACCGGGTGCTTCAGTTGTTCACCATCCATATTTGTAAGGATTAAAGAACCTCCGGAGAATGCCACCTTCACAACATATGGGCCTTCATAGTTAGGACTCCATTTTCCACGCGTGTCTTTGTGAACTGGCAAGATTTTCTTGAGTACAAGATCTCCTTCTTTGAATTCTCGGAGACGGACTTTCTTGTCAAATGCTCTCTTGATACGCTTTTGGTACAACTGTCCATGGCACATGGCGGTCATTCTCTTCTCATCAATGAGGTTCAGCTGGTCGTATCTGCTCTGTACCCACTCAGCTTCCTCCAGTTTGGTTTCCATTAAGATTCTCAAAGATGGTATCTCTACTTCAATAGGGAGAACTGCATCCATCCCGTACACCAGAGAGAAAGGGGTTGCCCCTGTTGAGGTGCGCACTGACGTTCTGTATCCGTGTAAAACATACGGTAACATCTCGTGCCAATCTTTGTAAGTTTTTACCATCTTCTGCAGAATCTTTTTGATGTTCTTGTTTGCAGCTTCAACAGCTCCATTCATCTTCGGACGATACGGAGAAGAGTTATGATGTTCAATCTTGAATGTCTCACACAACTCTTTCATTGTTTTGTTGTTCAAATTGGTCCCATTATCTGTGATGATCCGGCTTGGGATTCCATAACGGCAGATAATTTGGTTCTTGATGAAACGGGCAACCACTTGCTTTGTCACATTGGCGTAGGAAGCTGCTTCTACCCATTTGGTGAAGTAATCGATTGCAACCAAGATAAACCGATGGCCATTGGAAGCTTTAGGCTCAATTGCCCCTATCATGTCAATGCCCCACATTGAGAAAGGCCAAGGCGATGACAGAACATTCAAAAGTGTTGGAGGTACGTGCACCTTGTCGGCATAAATCTGGCATTTATGACACCTCCTGGCATACTTGAAACAATCTGACTCCATGGTCAACCAGAAGTATCCAGCTCTCAAAATCTTCCTGGACATGGCATGTCCATTGGCATGTGTTCCAAATGATCCCTCATGGATTTCCCTGATCAATAAGTCTGCTTCGCGCTTGTCCACACATCTGAGCAGAACCATATCATGATTTCTCTTGTAAAGCACATTGTTGCTGAGGAAGAACTTGGATGCCAATCTTCTTAAAGTCTTCTTGTCTAGATTTGTTGCATCCGCTGGGTACTCCTGATTTTGCAAGTAGTTCTTGATGTCATAGAACCACGGTTTCTCATCAGTTTCTTCTTCGACCAGTAGACAGTAGGCTGGTGCAGTTCTTCGCTCGATTGTAATGAGTGGAGCTTCATTAAGAAATCTGACTTGAAACATAGATGCCAACATAGCCAAAGCATCTGCAATTTGATTTTCTGCCCTTGGAACATGATGAAAAGTGACTTCATCAAAGTATTTAATTAACTCCACAATGTGGGCCCGATAAGGGATCAACTTCTCGTCACGGGTCTCCCATTCACCTTTGACTTGGTATATTACCAAAGCTGAGTCTCCATATACTTCAAGGATCTTGACTCTAGTATCGATTGCAGCTTCGATACCCAAAACACAAGCTTCATACTCTGCGATGTTGTTTGTACATTCAAAACACAATCTAGCCGTGAAGGGAGTATAACCGCCATCGGGGTTCATCAGAACAACTCCTACACCATGCCCCATGTAGTTAGAGGAACCATCAAACATCATCTTCCAACGGGACCCTGGCTCGGGACCTTCATCTGGATCTGGAACTTTGCAGTCCTTTATCAACATAATGTCTTCGTCCGGGAAATCGAATTTCAAAGGTTCATAATCTTCAACAGGATGATCAGCAAGGTATTCAGACAAAACACTGCCCTTGATAGACTTCTGGGTTACGTATTGGATGTCGTATTCGGATAACAACATGTGCCAACGGGCGAGCCTTCCATTCAAAGCAGGCTTCTCAAAGATGTACTTTATTGGATCCATTTTCGAGATCAACAAAGTAGTGTGACAAATCATGTACTGCCTGAGGCGTCTGGCCGCCCATGCCAAGGCACAGCAAGTTTTCTCTAAAAGTGAGTATCTGCTCTCACAGTCTGTGAACTTCTTGCTTAAGTAATAGATGGCGTGCTCCTTACGACCAGTTTCGTCCTGTTGGCCTAATACGCAACCCATAGATCCCTCGAGCACAGTCAGATACATGAAAAGAGGTTTCCCTGGAGTAGGTGGGACCAAGATAGGAGGTTCTTGTAGATAAACCTTAATCTTTTCAAAAGCCAATTGACAATCAGGACTCCACTCAATTGCTTGATTCTTCCGGAGTAACTTGAATAAAGGCTCACAAGTAGCAGTCATATTGGAAATGAATCTGGAGATGTAGTTCAATCTTCCGAGGAAGCCTCTGACTTGCTTTTCTGTTTTTGGAGCTGGCATCTCTTGAATTGCTCTGACCTTATCTGGGTCTACTTCAATACCTTGCTGACTAACAATAAAACCAAGTAACTTTCCTGATCGGACACCAAAAGTACACTTAGCTGGATTCAGGCGCAATTGGAACTTTCTGAGACGCTCAAATAACTTCAAAAGATGATTCAAATGATCCTCCTCACTCTGTGATTTGGCAATCATATCATCCACATAGACTTCTATCTCTTTATGCATCATATCATGGAAAAGGGTGACCATTGCCCTCTGATAAGTGGCTCCTGCATTTCTGAGACCAAATGGCATAACCTTGTAACAATAAGTGCCCCATGGTGTGATGAATGTAGTCTTTTCCATATCTTCAGGATCCATCTTGATCTGGTTGTATCTTGAAAACCCATCCATGAAGGAGAAAACAGCAAATTTAGCAGTGTTGTCGACCAAAGTATCAATATGCGGGAGAGGGAAATCGTCTTTCGGACTGGCTTTGTTCAAATCCCTATAGTCCACACACATTCTGACTTTGCCATCCTTTTTAGGGACTGGCACAATATTAGCTACCCACTCAGGGTACTTTGCAACTGCGAGGAATCCAGCATCAAACTGTCTTTTGACCTCTTCTCGAATCTTCAGAGCCATGTCTGGTCTTGTTCTTCGAAGCTTTTGCTTTACAGGAGGACAATCTGGTCGAAGAGGTAGCTTGTGGACCACTATGTCTGTGTCTAAGCCGGGCATATCCTGATATGACCATGCAAACACATCTACATATTCTTTGAGAAGCTTGACCAATCTTTCCCTGATGTCTGCCCCAAGTGTTGTACCAATCTTGACTTCCTTCTGGTCTTCATCAGTGCCAAGATTGATGGTCTCTACCTGCTCCTTATGTGGATGAAGATCTGTGTGCTCATTCTCAACTAATCTTGCCAGTTCTTCGGGAATATCACAATCTTCCTCACTTTCATCTTCCGCTTGGTAGATGGGCGAATCAAAGTTAGGAGAGAATGTGGAGTCATTGGATTCAATAGGGTTTTCGTTTATTCTGCATATGATAATGATTTGCTTTTATTAAAAGTGGAAAATAGAGAAATGCAAGAGAAAAAGCTTTTTATTGGTTTTGAAAGATTGCCATTTTCTTTTTAAAAGTGAAAAGAGAGAAACAGTAAATGATCAAAATAAGAGTTCAACAAAATGCCTTCATTGATAATAACTTTAAAAATGAGAAAGGGCCCCTACAAAATACTCCCATAGCCTTGGGCAGAGCTAGGGAACTTTGAAAACATTGAAAAAACAACAAATTACTTTGACAATGGAAAAAACTCTGGGATCTCGACTGCCTCCCAATTGTCCAAGGCTTCTTCACACTGATACACCAGATGATTCACATCTTCATCTTCAGAAACTCCATCAATTGCATTGACCTGATAACCAGCACTGGAAAACACCTCTTGAATGGTCTTTAGACGTCCTTTAACGGAGGTTGACGCTCCTTCCTTCACATGAGTTGGTTTGTAACCCAACCCGCAACGATCTAGCTTCTGTTTGACTTCGATGACATCACCCCAACCTTCATAGCTTCTTTCTTCAATGGTGGAAATGGTACTCTTCAGCGATGCAAAAGATGGGATACCCTTCCCTTTTGGTTCCTCAACTTCCAAAAGGACAGCATTGGCTATCTCAAGAGCTTGGAAAGAAGTTTCCAAAGCGTCTTCATCAGCCTCAATATAGCTAAAAGATGAAAGGTTACTGACCATGAGGTCTTCTTCCCCAGACACGGTTACCAGCTTGTTATCAACTACAAACTTCATCTTTTGATGTAGGGTAGAGGTGACTGCCCCAGCAGCATGGATCCAAGGTCTTCCCAGCAAGCAACTGTAGTTAGGATTGATGTCCATAACCTGGAAAGTGATTTTGAAGACCTGTGGCCCGATCAGGATTGGTAGGTCTACTTCTCCAATGACAGTCCTTCTTGACCCATCAAAGGCTTTTACAATCAGTGCACTGGGCCTCATCTCTGCCCCTTGATAAGATATTTTAGCAAGTGTTCTTTTTGGCAAAACATTCAAAGAAGATCCTGTATCCACAAGAACTCTTGCTAAAGTATCCTCTTGACATTTCACTGATATGTGGAGCGCACGGTTGTGGTCCAAGCCCTCCTTTGGAAGATCCTCCATACTGAAACTGAGGTTGTTACACGCAGTGATATTGGCAATGACACCATCAAACTGATTCACTGTTATATCATGTGTAACATGTGCTTGAGCTAGCAACTTCTGAAGCGCACTTCGATGAGCCGGAGAATGCATAAGCAGTGATAGGATAGATATTTTGGAAGGCGTTTGATGTAGCTGATCAATCACCTTATAATCACTCTTCTTTATGATTCTGAGGAACTCTGCATCCTCTTCTCCCAAGACTACCTCTTTATCTTTGTTGACCACAGCTGGTATGACTTCTTTAGGCGGAGCCGTATTGGCTTGCTGGGTATAAACACGACCACTACGGGTCAAACGACCTGCACCCGCTATATCAGTACTTGCAACTTTTGAACCTTCCTTCTGGCTAGCTTTATCAGTCTTCTGATGAACTTTCCCTGTATCATACTTCCAAGGAACTGCTTTAGTGTCTTCATAACGGAAAGAGTTACTCCTTTGTTCAAATCTCGGCTCAGGTACATTGAAAATTGGCACCACAAATTTTGGAGTATTGAAGACAGGTTGAACTCCTGAAGATTCAGGCAGGTTGAACACTGGCACCCAGGTAGAATTAGATTCCGGCAAGTTGAAGATTGGTTCAATTACTGCCACTTCATTCCTCCTCATATGACCACTCACTTGTAAGACACCTTCATCAATCAAAGCTTGAACATCTTTCAAGATCAGTTCACATCCCCTTGGACTATCAGCACAACCTTCATAATTTTGATGACAGCTCTTCAGTATACCCGCCTCTACTAACTTCGCATGGAAGTCTCTAAGCGGGGTCTTGATCTCGGTGGCATTGAAAATCAAACCTTCTTCGGACTCATCAACAATAGCATTTATAGACCCATGCTTGGGTAAAGGATTATCTTTGACATTCGGACCAGTATTCCCAAATGACAGAATGTTCTTCTCCATCAAATCTTTCACGATGTACTTCAAAGCATAACAACCCTCCAAATCGTGCCCCGGGGCACCTTCATGGAATAAACAGTGAGCATTTGCGTTGTAATTTGGTGGGAGCGGATTTGGTGGAGGACCCAAAGGCCTGGGAGTAACCAAACCCTTCTTCAGCAGTGAAGGATATAACTCAGTATAAGTTATAGGGATTCGAGGATTTGGAGGCCTTCCACCTGGTCTTCTGTTCTGAAAATTGGGATTTGAATGAGGAGCTGGAGTCCTCTGCTGGTAGGCTGAAGCATTGGGTGCTTGTTGATAGCCCGGATTGTTGATCATTGGTTGATAAGGTTGAATCATTGGAGCCGCTTGTTGGTACATCGGTGCTGCTTGAGCTGGCCGATACATGGGGACTTGTGGATTAAATGCTGGTTGAACCGCCGCTACATAAGGATGTTGGGCATACTGTTGTTGATGAGCATACTGCTGTTGACGAGGGTACTGCTGTTGAGCCATAGGTGAAGGTCTCTGCCAAAGCGAATTTCTTCTTTGACCTGTCATTATGGCATTCGTCTCACCCTCTTTCTTCTTGTGGAAGTTATTGGTAAATTTCTTGCCAATATTTCCACTGCCAGTGCTGGAGCTGCCAGATGCACCGCTCATCTTTCCACTTTTCAAACCGAGTTCTACCTTGATTCCCACAGCCACTAAATCAGAAAAACTAGCAGTTATACTCCCCACCATTCTCTCATAGAATTCTGGTCGCACAGTGTCAACAAACCAGTCAGCTAATTCTTTTTCAGTCAATGGGGGCTCTACTTGAGAAGCGGTCCCTCTCCACCTCTGAGCATACTCTTTAAAGGATTCAGACTCTTTCTGGGACATGCCTAGCAATTGCCTCCTATCGGGAGCGAGGTCCATGTTGTACTTGTATTGCTGGATGAAAGCATCTGCCAAGTCTTGGAAACTGCGGATCTTCGACTGGTCAAGCGTCAGATACCATTTAGAAGAGATTCCCTTCAGACTGTCTTGAAAGCAGTGGATCATTAACTTATCATTGTCCACCTGCGCAGCCATTCTTCGATAGTACATCAAAAGATGGTTCTTAGGACAAGTTGCGCCCTCGTACATATCAAACGTGGGTATCTTGAACTTTGGAGGTATTACCAATCCAGACACCAGACACATCTCTCTGGCAGCAGCCCCAAAGATCTGGTCACCTTCTATCGCTCTTAACCTTTTTTCAAGGGTATCAAAATTCTCCTGCATCTTCACATGTTTCTCATCCCCGTTTTCAGACATATCTGGCGCTTCATACCCCTGATGGTCATTGAAGTACGGTTGAGCACGGGTGTGCACAATGTCCTGTGTAAAATTAGCAACTGCATGATTCTCTTCATTAGTCACAGGAACCGTTTGTTGAGCAGCAAATCCTTGAGGAGGAGGCACAAAACCTTGGAAAGGAAATGCCATGCCCTGAGAGGGAGGTGCGAAACTTTGAGAAGCTAAGCCTTGGGACGGAGGGAAGAAACCCTGAGCAGCAAAACCTTGAGAAGGAGGGAAGAAACCCTGAGCAGCAAGTCCTTGGGAAGAAGGAATAAAACTTTGAGTAGCAAACCCTTGTGAAGGAGGGAAGAAACCCTGAGCAGTAAGTCCTTGGGAAGGAGGAATAAAACTTTGAGTAGCAAACCCTTGTGAAGGAGGGAAGAAACCCTGAGCAGTAAGTCCTTGGGAAGGAGGAATAAAACTTTGAGTAGCAAACCCTTGAGAAGGAGGGAAAAATCCAGGAGGAAACCCAAAAGGAGACCAGGTCACAGGAGTAGTGACTGATGACGTAGGCTGGGTCGTTGCAGTGACAATTTCAGTCGTTGCAGTAACAATTTCTGACACCACAGTCTGTTGAGTATCCATCTTCGCTCGAATGACTTGCAACATTTCCATCATCTGACCCATATCTCCACGAATGTCAGAAAGCTCTTCGTTAACTCTGTCCATCTCTAGGTCTCTTTCAGCCATCCTCTTTCTGGCTTGAGCTCGAGTGTAGTATTTGCGTGAGAGCCTCAGTGTGAAAGCTGAATTGAGAGCAGATGACGGGAATGAGTTTCATGAAAAAAAATGCAAATGCAATGCCAAATGTATGAGTGCAATGCAAAAATGAAATTTTATTCAAGGAACTTAAGAAACAATTTTCAAATACCAAGGAACACATAATAATCAAAAGGATATGATTTCATTAAATTCAAAAAGTGATACAAAGTCTTGAGTACACTTTCAAAAATCCCAAACAAAGCTTAATAAAGACAAAAACAAAGTCCTAAGGAGATTCTCCTAAAAGCCTCAAGTTGAGCTTCTCGATTTGTGCCTTCATCTGAGCCCTTTCAAGCATAAGTTGATCCACGATCGACTTCCAAGAAGTGTCCTCTTGAGTGCTGGAGGAAAATAAATCCTCTGGTGCTTTCCTTTTCTTGCTGGAGAGCTCTTCTTCTTCCTTCATCTTCAGTTGTCTTCTAAGTTCCTCATTCTCACTGCTGATGATCTGATGTCGATTCTTCCATGCATTCTTCTCTCGAATCTCTTTCTCCAAATCAATCTTCAGTTTCTCCGCATCATCCATAAAGACCAGAATGGGTTTCTTGAAGGTCATAGGATCCTGGCGAGGGTAAGGCATCTTCAGACTAATTGCCCTATCTCGTACCCATTGGAGATAGGGTTCCATAGTGTTGCACCCCAAAATTTGCCCTCACAATACAAGACTTTGTGTTCTAAGAAGGTTCACAAGGTTCACAAGTTCTCCAACACTTGCATAACCTTTCATGAGGTTCATGAAGTCTACAAGTTACTTTATGAAGGTTCACAAGGTTCACAAGCTTCTCAACATTTACAAGACCTTTCATGAAGTTCATGAAGTCCCCAAGTCACTTCTTGAAGGTTCACAAGGTTCACAAGTTCCACAATGATTACAAAGCTTTCCTGAGGGTCATGAGGTCTACAAAGCCACTTCATGAGGTTCACAAGGTTCACAAGCTTCACAAATACCTCTCATGAGTATCACAAGACATTTTATGAAGGTTCACAAGGTTCACAAAGTTCACAATTGGTCAAAGAAGTTGACAATTCCCTCAGACAATGCACCTCCTAAGCAGTGCATCCAAAACTAGGGTTTTGACTTTAATCAGGCTAAATGGACTTCCAATACCTCAAGTGAGTTTCATAACATCTTATATGTGTATAAGAACCCCCATGACAAGTTTCAAGACTTTTCTCAAAAGTTTGCTCAGTCAGATGATCAGATAAGTCAAAATCAGTCAATGTAGTTAAAAAGTCAAACTGAGGTCAACTGTGGTCAAACCAAGGTCAAACTTCATGATTTTTTGCCAACATCAAGTATATGAAGTAAAATTCATCATTTGATCAAAGGTTGATCATGATTCATCAAGGAGATTCCAGATCATCAATAATCAGGAGTTTCTAAATTAGGGTTTCCTCAGTAAAAGTCAACTGAACTTTGACCAGGCATAACTTTCACATACTTCATCACCAAGTCTCCATCCAAAGCTCATTTTGAAGGAAATTGAATTCTCTACAACTTTGATGTTGAAGGTTAAGCCCAAAAATGCTTCATTTGAAATATATGATCTAAGACATTATAGGTCATTTCAAAAGTCAACAAAAAGTCAACAGCTTCAAAAGGGCATAACTTGAGATTGGTAAATGATATGGACCTGAAACCAATGGGGTTGTTTAGAGGACTCTTCAAGCTTTCCAAAAAGTCCAAGAATGCCCTCATACCCTTAAAATTGAGGGAGATGTGCCTTTGCAAAGTTGGACAATTTTGTGATGGTTTATATTGAAAAGGGAGGTTCAAAATCATTTCTTTTCAAATGGGCCACCCAAATTGTGACCCAATCCACTTCATAAAGTCATGCACGAAATTCCCATGATATTTTCATAATTTTTATTTTATTTAATTAATTTATTATGATTTTTAATTCTTAAAATCATCTTAAAATTAAATAAAATATTAAATTTGAAAATTAAATTGGTTTGTTGGTTCTAGAAAGTTATAAAGTTCATATGGAGCAAATTGATACAAGAATCATGTGAATTGGCTCAAAATAGAAAGCTTTGGTTAAAAAATATTGGATTTTCATGGCATGATCTTTCTCAATCTCAAAGTATCAAATCTTCCACTAAATCAATCAATTTCTTTAACCTAATTGACTCACCTATATATGCTGATCATAAACCTAGCCTTGGACACGAATTTGAGCAGCCAAAAGAGTAAGTTTGTCATTCAAAAATTCTTCCAAAAAGTGAGATTCGGGTTTCAAAATCCAGAGCATTGCAAGGTATTTGGAGGACATAGCAAGCTTCCTTGGACTCTTCTGATCGTAAAGCATTATTCATATGCATCATATACTCATCATATTGGCTAACCCGAATGCATTTTGTGCTTGAAAAAAATTCTTTCGATTCCATTAATATGTTGTGTTTTTGTGACTTTTGATTTCATAATCCTGTTTGTTGATGATCATAGATGAATTCTGGGCAGTTTGATGAAGCTCCATGGCCTAAAACCGAATCCACCATTATTAGGGTTTGACCTTCATATTAGGGTTTTTGGATCCAGTGGATATAAATGAATTTTAGGATCATGGCTGGATTCTAATTGACCTCTGGAACATGTATTTACTTTTAATTTTGAGAAATTGTATGGTTTGGTTGCCCTTTTGGTTTCGCAGGTTTTGTTAGGTTTTTATTTTCGCAGGAAAAATCCTATGAGAAATCGCAGCAAAATTCGAAGGGGGAGAGGTTGAAGATGAAGACTGTTTGGCGCGAATTTCATATTTGAAATTTGGTTATAAAATATAATTAATTCTTTCTATTTTGTATCACAACTGGCTGGTTGGCCCAGTGGTAGCCATGATGCGCGTAGTACCTGATGGCGTGTGTTCGAATCCAGCATCCAGCAATTCTTTTGATGCGTTTTTTCATTTAATTTGTAATTTGAATATATTATATTATGTTGTTAATATGCTTTCAGATTGGCTCTTCCAGCCGGGTGGTGTGATGCGCGTCTGTGAACACAAAGGTCCTGGGATCAAATCCTCCCCAGGCCTTTTTATTTTTTCATTTATTTTCCAGATTCATGAACTCAAGGCACAAAACCAATTGCGTTTCTCTCTTTTACAACCATGCGCGTGGTGGCCTGGTGGGAGATGTTTTGGCTGGTAAACATGAGGGCAAGGGATCAAAACCTACTCAAGGTCAGTCCTAATTTTTTATCACCTATTTCCTCTATTTTCTTAATCAAATTATATTTTCTTTTGTTTATAAAAAAAAATATAAACCTAATTCTAATTTTCTATATAATTCTATGTATATACATCATATAATCAAATTTTCTAAAAAAAAATATATAAAACTTTTGATTTCTTTTAGTTTAAATTTTATTTGTATATAGATTAAGATAATTTTGTATGATTGTTAAAAAATAAATTATTTTATAAGTTAATCCTAATTTTCACAAACCCTAATTCTAAAACCCTAAAAAATAAAAACTTAATTTTCTAATCTCAAAATATTTTTTTCTAAATAACATTTAATTCTTTTTATAATTATAATTTGTCATAAAATCTTGTATTCATAATTTAAATTAATTTGCTTTTAATGTTTAGAAATAGTTTAATTTATATATTTTATAGTCAAAATAATTTATAAATATGATAACTAATGGAATTAATCTTTTTTATAATATTATATGTTAATAATACTTAAAATTTTAATACATTTAAAATAATTTAGTAATTAGTATATGAATTAAAAATTATGTAATTGTGTATTTTTTTTTATTATTATTATTAATTAATTTCTTGCTTATTATAATTTCATTAATCTTTTAATTTTTACTAACCATGTTATTATTTATTTTTATGTTTATAATCCCATTTATTCTAATTATTATTATTATTATTTTACTAACCAAATTATTTTGCTTTATTAATTTCATATTATTACTTATTATTATATACTAACCCCTTATTTTTGCTTATTTATATTTGGTTTACTTTTATCTTATTATTTTGCTTATTATTTTCTATTATAATTTTGTAATTGTTTCTTGGATGTAAAGTTATTTAATTATTATTATTATGGTTAGTAATTAGGGAGTGTTAATATGTATGTAATATTAAAATCAATTTAGATAATTTTTTAATAAAGATAATTAATTTAAACACTTCACACACGTAAGTCGATTTTAAATCGCCGTCTCACTTTCTAAGGATATCCCTCTCGTTGCCTACGAATAAATGGTTAAGTGGGGTGTATAAAGCAAGTCCCTCGAGTAAAAATCATCAAAGTCCCTTATGTTGCCTATACGAATCGAGTCCCTTCGGAAAAAATGATGATAGTCCCTTATGAATGCTTATTACACCCCACCATTGCCTTAAAGATCAAATTGTCCCTCACATGTCCCTTTAACATCCAAAGTAAGGACTACCTACTCCATTATAGTAGGGATAGTCTTACTAAGGAAAGGAAAAAGAATAAGAAAGACTCTAAACATTAGGGTAAGTTACTTTTAAGTACTTAAGCTCATTTCAAAAAACTTTTCACACTTAAACAATTTTCAAACAAAATTTTCAAACATGTTTTTAACACATCCTTACATGGATTATTTATTAACTATTCTGAAAAATTTATTATTCACACACTACACTTTCAAAACAATTTAAAGTGAGCTTAAGTACCTAAGAGCCCATGGATAACCATGGATGAAAAGGGTGCTAATACCTTCCCTTTCCATAACCTACCCCCCGGACCCAAAATATTCTCTAAGGTCTTTCCTGTTCTTTTATAACCTTTCCTTATGGATAAAATAAAAGTCGGTGGCGACTCTTGCTATCCGCAACATTGTTTTAAAGTCAGTTCACCGGGTTACAGAACTGGCGACTCTGCTGGGGATCTATTTAAGAGGGGTACCCTTAGAAAATAAGATCACTTTAAATTGTTTGCCTTGTTTGCTTTACTTTAATTGTTGGGCTCTTATGTGTGAAAGATCCTAACCCGGATCTAGTGTACCTTAGGTAAATGGCAATAGACCAAGGAAACTGTGCGACGTATATCGACACGGTTGATCTGGTGGCCATAGTTAGTGCGACTTCTTGGTTGGTGCTTATATTCCTTAAGTCAAGTTGAGGATAATATTGAGGCCACCATATGTTGTCAATACATTAACTAACTTTTAGAACCCTAGTTAACTCATCTTGGCCTTTAGAAAGTAGTGAGGTAGCCGGCTTTGGTGCAGACTGAAGTTGGTTGACACTCGATGCTACGCTCATTGAGATCTTAAACTTGGAGGGTTTTGGTTGGCAAGTAAGTTGCCTTCTGATCAACCACCCTTGTGAAGGATCAATGATATTGAGATCCCTTAGGAACCTGGTTACTTTATAGGACAGGATGAACCATCTAACTTCAGGGGAGGGTACTTACCTTTGAACCTCATGCAAGCCTTTAAACCTAGGGCTATGGTGTGACTTGTTTGTGTGTGCCACATGTTTGTGATTGAGCATAACATCATGACATCATCATGCATCATGAGCATACCATTTTCCCTAACCATTTCAAGGACCAAGGGATTTATCTTTGTTCTTTGTTGCAGGTCATGGCTTCAGCTCGTAGAAACACCATCAGGATCAACTTTGTGGGGATACCTCCCAAGCTTAAAGAGTTGGTTTATCAAGTGTCTGATCACTCCCGGTTCAACAAGAGACATGGCCACCTATTGGATCTAGTCACTTCAGGGTTCAGTGAAGACATGATGAGCGTCCTATTTCAGTTCTTTGACCCTAAGCACCATTGCTTTACATTCCCTGACTACCAGCTAGTTCCAACCATGGAAGAGTTCTCTAAACTTCTGGGTATCCCTGTTCTTGATCAAAGACCTTTCACTGGCTTGGAGAAAGAACTTAAACCTGAGGTTATTGCTGCAGCTCTACATCTGAAGAAGTCTGACATTGTTCTAGAGACGAGAAGTGGAGTCAAAGGTATTCTTGCCAAGGTATTAATGGATAAAGCTCAAATGTTCTTGAAGGCCATGAGCTATGATGCTTTTGAGGAGATCTTAGCCTTGCTGATATATGGCTTAGTATTGTTCCCCAATCCAGATCAGTTCATAGATGTTCATGCCATCAACATTTTCCTGAGCCACAATCCAGTGCCTACATTGCTTGGAGACATCTTACATTCTCTTCACACCCGTACTACAAGGGCAAGAGGAACTTTGATGTGTTGCATACCTTTACTCTCTAGGTGGTTTATTTCTCACCTTCCTCGCTCAGTAATGAAAAATGAGCAAGGGTTCAGATGGTCCAAGAGGATCATGTCACTATCTCACTCAGACATCCATTGGTGCTCCAGATCTATGGAGAATGTTACCATCATTGACCGTTGTGGGGAGTTTCCTAATGTGCCACTTCTAGGCATAAAAGGAGGCATCACCTACAACCCCTGTTTGGCTTTACGACAGTTTGGTTACGCTCGGAGCGATGGTCCTCATGACATGTTGATTCAGGGCATTGTGTTTGATTATGACAACGATCTTCAGGGTTACCGTCAGAGATTCATACGAGCTTGGGGTAAAGTGAACAAGGTTGACAGCAAGACTCTGGAGCCTAAGTACACTATTCCTATGGAAGCTTATCTCAGATGGGTACGATCTCGTGCTCAGACACTCATGATGCCATATCCTGCCATCTTACCAGTTACTATGGAACCTGTTGCTGAAGGAGACACAGCTTATATCATTCTTCACCCAGACATGCCTACTGATAAGGAGGACTTGCAGAGATCATGGATCCAACTGAAGGAGCAAAGGTATACTTTCGAGGCTCATTACAATGCAAGCCAAGCAAGAATCCTAGAGCTCACAAAGCAGCTTCACGAGGAACGAAACCTCAACTCATACCTCAATACAAAGAGGAAACGTCCATGGGAGACTTAAAACCCCATCTTTTGTACTTATTTCACTTTCATTTTTTGTAAGCCTAAAAGGCAAAACAAGTTATCATTAATAAAAGTTTACTTTTTGGTTGTTTAAACAGATTTAAATCCTGCGGTCCTTGAAAACATTGCATACGCATTCCATATCATTGCATCACAGGTTTATTGTGCACAGGTTTCTCATCTTCTCGCTGTTTATTTCAGCAATGGCTCTTGAACAAACAGTTAAGGATCTCCAGGCACAAAATGCACAGTTCCAAGAGCTGATCCTAAACCTGACCAAGGGGCAGGATGAATTGAAGACACTGCTGGCTAAGAAGAAGAATCCTGAGGACAACAAGGATGATCAGCTGAAACAACTACAAGCTGAGATGACAGGAATGAGGATCCAGATGAATGGCCAGATGGCTCTTATTCAAAGATTAGCTCAGGGACAAGAAGAGCTGAGAACCTTTGTCCACAAACTTCAAAGTGGCAGAGTCAGGGATCTAGTTGTCAGTCAACCTCCGTTAAAACAAGTTGATTTGGTTGAAAGAAGGATGAGGATAAAAGAGGGTAAGAGACAGGTTGCCATTGACTATTCTTCAATTGAAGAAGAAAGACTTGATAAGGTCAATCCACCTCAACACCAGAAAGGTAGAAGGAAGTTTATCAAGTTCAGCACTCCAATGTCACAAGTTTTGCAATGCCTGTTGGAGATGAAGCTGGTTTCCTTGGAAAAATCTCCTAAAAATCCTAAAACTTCCTCTCCTCGCTATAATCCCAGGGCAAAGTGTGAGTACCACTCCAACAGTCCTGGACATGATACAAATAACTGTTGGGCATTGAAGGAAAAGATTCAAGACCTGATTGATGAAGGAATCCTAGAGGTTACTCCAGAAGGTCAAGTTGAGTTCTACTATCGTCCATCAAACACCGAAGCTGCAAGACAAGTTGCCCAAAGTAACAAGAAAGGAAGTCTACCTATCCCTGTTGAGATATGGGGCACCCTGGGGCATCCAAGTGGTAAATTTGATTTCATGGTGAAGTATACTGCTCCTCAAAGTTCACAGATTGCAATTGAAGACATTCAGCCAACTGGATGGGACAACATTTGAATTTTCATTTGTAATTTCTTTATTTGTTTGAACACTTGCTATTATGTTAAACTTTTGTTTTCATTAATGCACTGCATATGTTTGTCTTGAATTAATCCATTCGTTCCACTATATTTTGAATTATACTTCTTATTTCTATCCTGTGATATTTAACTCCTGATAAAGCTATAAGCCTGTAGAGGGAGGATGACGAAAACAATACCATAATATTAGGCAGTATGCTTTTGAACAGACTATGCTGACGATGTACAGGCATTGTTTCAATTCCTAAACAGTGGAGATATAAGGAAGTTAATCCTTTGTCAACCCCTTTGAGCCTTGAAGTTGGAGTTTCTTTCTATCCGAAAAAACCCTCAATTTTAACCCGGGGATGGGTAGTTCTCAATTAATTCAAATGTGCATTCAAGTACAAGAGAATCATTCAAGACACCTTTCAAATAAAGGTTGCAATCTCAAGCTTTCCTTCACACACATCAAGGAGTGTTGAAGATGTTTCTCAATTCAAAAGCCAATGATGGTTCATTGTAATCATTAAGCCATGCAGTCATTATCTTTTCAAAAAAAATGATATTGAAAAATTACTGAAAAAAAATCAAAGCCCGCTAAGTCAAAACCTATGAAGGGGACTTAGGCAAAAACTAGGGGCATCCCGCTGGCTGTAAGTTCAAATAACACAGTTCAGGCAAAAATTAGGGATAATAAAAGGAAATATTTGTCAAGAGGTCATCAAATTCCTCTGCAAAAATAAGTTGAGTTGACCAAGGTCCTCATTAGAAATAACAAGGAAGGAAGATGTGACTGCTATCTCAAAATCCTTTGGCTTGTGAACCATCTTCATCTGTGCAACCCTAAATATCTGGGAACTTGAATGCATAGGCTGAATTAATTGAATGTAGGACTGGAGTTCATCACGAAGTTGGGTTGGGTATAAATAAACTTTGAGCCTATAACTTTGTTTCATAAGCCATGAACCAGGCCACGTTATAACCCTTTAAAAGTCCTAACTGAAGCATGGTTAGTTCGAAAGCATACTGTTACAAAAAGGTATCCTGACTCCTTTAGGGCTTATTATAAAACTTGAGTTAATATCACAGTTTTCACAAAAAAATGTTGTTCTAAAATAACTCTTTTTCAAAATTTCAAGACAGACATAAGCATGGCATTTTTGAACATATTTGTTTACATATACTTGAGTGTTTGATAAATAGAGAAACTTACAGGATGAATGTTCAAAGTCCTTCCGATAAACAAAGTTGCTTCTTGGATCAAAGTCCATGTATACAAAGGGGCATAGTCATTATCTCCCAATCAAGGGGGCAGGCCATGATACTTCCTAACTCATTTGGGGCAATCAGGACAAGATTCAACTATGTTTAAGCAGCCAGAGGCAACTTTTCTCATTACCAAGGGTAACACTGCAAAGTTCACAATGCCAGGGGCATATGCTTATGGGGCATTCTGCTTGTTTCTCTTGAGGTAGCTCATTGCAGATACTTCCATTATGGGACAATTCATCCTCAACCAAGGGGCAATGATTCATCTTCAAATCTAATATCCGGAGAGTACATGGTCCATCACAATTTGAAAACACATTCCTCTCATTGTGTTACCTTGATATTGGATTCTCAGCAGAAGCCACGGTGGAAATTGATTGTCTACGCCAGTAGTATCAGATGGTGTCAGTATCATGTCTTCAGGTCTAGCTATGAAGATTTCTGGGAAGGTATTCAGGAAAGTTATGGATTTCAGGAGCTCTAAATCCAATTGGTGATACACTCTCAAAGTTGAGACAATTCTGTTTTCAAGTTCAGCTTTACTTTTCCCTCTGAATCCAGATTTACTTTTACCCTATTTGCATAAGCGAAACGTCCACTGGTTGTGTTTGAATGCATGTATGCTTTTAATATGATTAATGTTTACCAGAAATGTATGAAAATGCAGTAATAGTATTTACTAAGGACGAACGAGGGAAGGATTTCAACGAAGCTTCGCCGGTTCATCTTTACAAGACAGTTACAAAACCCTCAGTAGGACGAATCTATCTTCAAAAAGTCTCATCTCCCCTGGAATTTATATCCATCTCTTTTATCCTCATACGGATATTCGGGAAATTACTTTCCAATAAGGGTACGACGAACGAAGACGGGATGTTGTATCTACTCTACTACCAAACGAAGACGGAAGGTTATATATACCCTACTATCCCCAGTAGACGGGAGGTTATATATACCTTATTATCCCCAGCAGACGGAGGGTTATACATTCTTCAACAACAAATCGGGATTTATTTTCCCTGGCCAGCAGTTGTTATACGAAGATATCCAGACGCTTCCGGCAGTATCATATCATACATACATCATTTACATCATACCATATCATATATATCCATATACATAATACATTACCTAAGTACATCATATCATACATGCATACATAAAGCATAAATTAATATTATTACACAGAATACTACTTTGTTTTCAGGTTAATTATCCAACAAACAAACTTATGATCTTTGGGATTGCTTTATTGTAACCTCAAGGTTACTTTATCCTCCTGATGAGCTTCTCATTATTTCAAGACTGCATTGGAGTTGTCATTATTGATGTCTCCATCCTCCTGAAATTAGTACTTCAAGACTGCATTAGAGTTATCCTTATTGATGGCTCTATCCTCCTGAAGACATATCACATTATTATTTCAAGACTGCATTGGAGTTGTCATTATTGATGTCTCCATCCTCCTGAAATTAGTACTTCAAGACTGCATTAGAGTTGTCATTATTGATGGCTCTATCCTCCTGAAGACATATCACATTATTATTTCAAGACTGCATTGGAGTTGTCATTATTGATGTCTCCATCCTCCTGAAATTAGTACTTCAAGACTGCATTGGAGTTGTCATTATTGATGGCTCTATCCTCCTGAAGACATATCACATTATTATTTCAAGACTGCATTGGAGTTGTCATTATTGATGTCTCCATCCTCCTGAAATCAGTACTTCAAGACTGCATTAGAGTTGTCATTATTGATGGCTCTATCCTCCTGAAGACATATCACATTATTATTTCAAGACTGCATTGGAGTTGTCATTATTGATGTCTCCATCCTCCTGAAATTAGTACTTCAAGACTGCATTGGAGTTGTCATTATTGATGGCTCTATCCTCCTGAAGACATATCACATTATTATTTCAAGACTGCATTGGAGTTGTCATTATTGATGTCTCCATCCTCCTGAAATCAGTACTTCAAGACTGCATTAGAGTTGTCATTATTGATGGCTCTATCCTCCTGAAGACATATCACATTATTATTTCAAGACTGCATTGGAGTTGTCATTATTGATGTCTCCATCCTCCTGAAATCAGTACTTCAAGACTGCATTAGAGTTATCATTATTGATTGCTCTATCCTCCTGAAGACATATCACACTATTATTTCAAGACTGCATTGGAGTTGTCATTATTGATGTCTCCATCCTCCTGAAATCAGTACTTCAAGACTGCATTAGAGTTGTCATTATTGATGGCTCTATCCTCCTGAAGACATATCACATTATTATTTCAAGACTGCATTGGAGTTGTCATTATTGATGTCTCCATCCTCCTGAAATTAGTACTTCAAGACTGCATTGGAGTTGTCATTATTGATGGCTCTATCCTCCTGAAGACATATCACATTATTATTTCAAGACTGCATTGGAGTTGTCATTATTGATGTCTCCATCCTCCTGAAATCAGTACTTCAAGACTGCATTAGAGTTGTCATTATTGATGGCTCTATCCTCCTGAAGACATATCACATTATTATTTCAAGACTGCATTGGAGTTGTCATTATTGATGTCTCCATCCTCCTGAAATCAGTACTTCAAGACTGCATTAGAGTTGTCATTATTGATGGCTCTATCCTCCTGAAGATATATCACATTATTATTTCAAGACTGCATTGGAGTTGTCATTATTGATGTCTCCATCCTCCTGAAATCAGTACTTCAAGACTGCATTAGAGTTGTCATTATTGATGGCTCTATCCTCCTGAAGACATATCACATTATTATTTCAAGACTGCATTGGAGTTGTCATTATTGATGTCTCCATCCTCCTGAAATCAGTACTTCAAGACTGCATTAGAGTTGTCATTATTGATGGCTCTATCCTCCTGAAGACATATCACATTATTATTTCAAGACTGCATTGGAGTTGTCATTATTGATGTCTCCATCCTCCTGAAATTAGTACTTCAAGACTGCATTGGAGTTGTCATTATTGATGGCTCTATCCTCCTGAAGACATATCACATTATTATTTCAAGACTGCATTGGAGTTGTCATTATTGATGTCTCCATCCTCCTGAAATCAGTACTTCAAGACTGCATTAGAGTTGTCATTATTGATGGCTCTATCCTCCTGAAGACATATCACATTATTATTTCAAGACTGCATTGGAGTTGTCATTATTGATGTCTCCATCCTCCTGAAATCAGTACTTCAAGACTGCATTGGAGTTATCATTATTGATTGCTCTATCCTCCTGAAGACATATCACATCAGTACTTCAAGACTGCATTAGAGTTATCATTATTGATTGCTCTATCCTCCTGAAGACATATCACATTCTTATTTCAAGATTGCATTGGAGTTGTCATTATTGATGTCTCCATCCTCCTGAAATCATTACTTCAAGACTGCTTTAGGGCTTTCCATTGCTCTATCCTCATGAAGACATGCTGCTACATCAATATTACTCCAGACTCCTGACAGCTCTCATTATACTACTGAATAACTTTCCCCTAGTGGCATCTTTAAGCCCACTCAACCAACCATCAATATCACTCTATGCACTGGTGAGTGCAAATTTTTGGGCTTTTATGTTCAATCCCCTTCAACCTTCCAGGTTACGACTGGCAAATATACCAATCTAACCCCTCAGGTTTCAGAAAATTGAACAGGGGCAGCTGTTGCACCCCAAAATTTGCCCTCACAATACAAGACTTTGTGTTCTAAGAAGGTTCACAAGGTTCACAAGTTCTCCAACACTTGCATAACCTTTCATGAGGTTCATGAAGTCTACAAGTTACTTTATGAAGGTTCACAAGGTTCACAAGCTTCTCAACATTTACAAGACCTTTCATGAAGTTCATGAAGTCCCCAAGTCACTTCTTGAAGGTTCACAAGGTTCACAAGTTCCACAATGATTACAAAGCTTTCCTGAGGGTCATGAGGTCTACAAAGCCACTTCATGAGGTTCACAAGGTTCACAAGCTTCACAAATACCTCTCATGAGTATCACAAGACATTTTATGAAGGTTCACAAGGTTCACAAAGTTCACAATTGGTCAAAGAAGTTGACAATTCCCTCAGACAATGCACCTCCTAAGCAGTGCATCCAAAACTAGGGTTTTGACTTTAATCAGGCTAAATGGACTTCCAATACCTCAAGTGAGTTTCATAACATCTTATATGTGTATAAGAACCCCCATGACAAGTTTCAAGACTTTTCTCAAAAGTTTGCTCAGTCAGATGATCAGATAAGTCAAAATCAGTCAATGTAGTTAAAAAGTCAAACTGAGGTCAACTGTGGTCAAACCAAGGTCAAACTTCATGATTTTTTGCCAACATCAAGTATATGAAGTAAAATTCATCATTTGATCAAAGGTTGATCATGATTCATCAAGGAGATTCCAGATCATCAATAATCAGGAGTTTCTAAATTAGGGTTTCCTCAGTAAAAGTCAACTGAACTTTGACCAGGCATAACTTTCACATACTTCATCACCAAGTCTCCATCCAAAGCTCATTTTGAAGGAAATTGAATTCTCTACAACTTTGATGTTGAAGGTTAAGCCCAAAAATGCTTCATTTGAAAGATATGATCTAAGACATTATAGGTCATTTCAAAAGTCAACAAAAAGTCAACAGCTTCAAAAGGGCATAACTTGAGATTGGTAAATGATATGGACCTGAAACCAATGGGGTTGTTTAGAGGACTCTTCAAGCTTTCCAAAAAGTCCAAGAATGCCCTCATACCCTTAAAATTGAGGGAGATGTGCCTTTGCAAAGTTGGACAATTTTGTGATGGTTTATATTGAAAAGGGAGGTTCAAAATCATTTCTTTTCAAATGGGCCACCCAAATTGTGACCCAATCCACTTCATAAAGTCATGCACGAAATTTCCATGATATTTTCATAATTTTTATTTTATTTAATTAATTTATTATGATTTTTAATTCTTAAAATCATCTTAAAATTAAATAAAATATTAAATTTGAAAATTAAATTGGTTTGTTGGTTCTAGAAAGTTATAAAGTTCATATGGAGCAAATTGATACAAGAATCATGTGAATTGGCTCAAAATAGAAAGCTTTGGTTAAAAAATATTGGATTTTCATGGCATGATCTTTCTCAATCTCAAAGTATCAAATCTTCCACTAAATCAATCAATTTCTTTAACCTAATTGACTCACCTATATATGCTGATCATAAACCTAGCCTTGGACACGAATTTGAGCAGCCAAAAGAGTAAGTTTGTCATTCAAAAATTCTTCCAAAAAGTGAGATTCGGGTTTCAAAATCCAGAGCATTGCAAGGTATTTGGAGGACATAGCAAGCTTCCTTGGACTCTTCTGATCGTAAAGCATTATTCATATGCATCATATACTCATCATATTGGCTAACCCGAATGCATTTTGTGCTTGAAAAAAATTCTTTCGATTCCATTAATATGTTGTGTTTTTGTGACTTTTGATTTCATAATCCTGTTTGTTGATGATCATAGATGAATTCTGGGCAGTTTGATGAAGCTCCATGGCCTAAAACCGAATCCACCATTATTAGGGTTTGACCTTCATATTAGGGTTTTTGGATCCAGTGGATATAAATGAATTTTAGGATCATGGCTGGATTCTAATTGACCTCTGGAACATGTATTTACTTTTAATTTTGAGAAATTGTATGGTTTGGTTGCCCTTTTGGTTTCGCAGGTTTTGTTAGGTTTTTATTTTCGCAGGAAAAATCCTATGAGAAATCGCAGCAAAATTCGAAGGGGGAGAGGTTGAAGATGAAGACTGTTTGGCGCGAATTTCATATTTGAAATTTGGTTATAAAATATAATTAATTCTTTCTATTTTGTATCACAACTGGCTGGTTGGCCCAGTGGTAGCCATGATGCGCGTAGTACCTGATGGCGTGTGTTCGAATCCAGCATCCAGCAATTCTTTTGATGCGTTTTTTCATTTAATTTGTAATTTGAATATATTATATTATGTTGTTAATATGCTTTCAGATTGGCTCTTCCAGCCGGGTGGTGTGATGCGCGTCTGTGAACACAAAGGTCCTGGGATCAAATCCTCCCCAGGCCTTTTTATTTTTTCATTTATTTTCCAGATTCATGAACTCAAGGCACAAAACCAATTGCGTTTCTCTCTTTTACAACCATGCGCGTGGTGGCCTGGTGGGAGATGTTTTGGCTGGTAAACATGAGGGCAAGGGATCAAAACCTACTCAAGGTCAGTCCTAATTTTTTATCACCTATTTCCTCTATTTTCTTAATCAAATTATATTTTCTTTTGTTTATAAAAAAAAATATAAACCTAATTCTAATTTTCTATATAATTCTATGTATATACATCATATAATCAAATTTTCTAAAAAAAAATATATAAAACTTTTGATTTCTTTTAGTTTAAATTTTATTTGTATATAGATTAAGATAATTTTGTATGATTGTTAAAAAATAAATTATTTTATAAGTTAATCCTAATTTTCACAAACCCTAATTCTAAAACCCTAAAAAATAAAAACTTAATTTTCTAATCTCAAAATATTTTTTTCTAAATAACATTTAATTCTTTTTATAATTATAATTTGTCATAAAATCTTGTATTCATAATTTAAATTAATTTGCTTTTAATGTTTAGAAATAGTTTAATTTATATATTTTATAGTCAAAATAATTTATAAATATGATAACTAATGGAATTAATCTTTTTTATAATATTATATGTTAATAATACTTAAAATTTTAATACATTTAAAATAATTTAGTAATTAGTATATGAATTAAAAATTATGTAATTGTGTATTTTTTTTTATTATTATTATTAATTAATTTCTTGCTTATTATAATTTCATTAATCTTTTAATTTTTACTAACCATGTTATTATTTATTTTTATGTTTATAATCCCATTTATTCTAATTATTATTATTATTATTTTACTAACCAAATTATTTTGCTTTATTAATTTCATATTATTACTTATTATTATATACTAACCCCTTATTTTTGCTTATTTATATTTGGTTTACTTTTATCTTATTATTTTGCTTATTATTTTCTATTATAATTTTGTAATTGTTTCTTGGATGTAAAGTTATTTAATTATTATTATTATGGTTAGTAATTAGGGAGTGTTAATATGTATGTAATATTAAAATCAATTTAGATAATTTTTTAATAAAGATAATTAATTTAAACACTTCACACACGTAAGTCGATTTTAAATCGCCGTCTCACTTTCTAAGGATATCCCTCTCGTTGCCTACGAATAAATGGTTAAGTGGGGTGTATAAAGCAAGTCCCTCGAGTAAAAATCATCAAAGTCCCTTATGTTGCCTATACGAATCGAGTCCCTTCGGAAAAAATGATGATAGTCCCTTATGAATGCTTATTACACCCCACCATTGCCTTAAAGATCAAATTGTCCCTCACATGTCCCTTTAACATCCAAAGTAAGGACTACCTACTCCATTATAGTAGGGATAGTCTTACTAAGGAAAGGAAAAAGAATAAGAAAGACTCTAAACATTAGGGTAAGTTACTTTTAAGTACTTAAGCTCATTTCAAAAAACTTTTCACACTTAAACAATTTTCAAACAAAATTTTCAAACATGTTTTTAACACATCCTTACATGGATTATTTATTAACTATTCTGAAAATTTTATTATTCACACACTACACTTTCAAAACAATTTAAAGTGAGCTTAAGTACCTAAGAGCCCATGGATAACCATGGATGAAAAGGGTGCTAATACCTTCCCTTTCCATAACCTACCCCCCGGACCCAAAATATTCTCTAAGGTCTTTCCTGTTCTTTTATAACCTTTCCTTATGGATAAAATAAAAGTCGGTGGCGACTCTTGCTATCCGCAACATTGTTTTAAAGTCAGTTCACCGGGTTACACATAGAAACACAATTCGGCTTTCCCAAGCTACTCCTCCCCTTCCTATGGATGCATTTCCAAGCTTGCATAATCTGTTTCCTGAGCTCTGGTTCTTCGTCATCCTTAAAGAAAATTCCTTCCACTTCAACACTCTTAGGTTTGTCCTTCAACGGATACCCGAGTTGGCGGCGAGCCAAAACTGGATTATAGCTGATTCCTCCCTTAGTGCTAAGAAGAGGCACATTAGCAAAATCACCACAACTATCAATAATCAATGCTCCATCATAAACACGGTTGTACCAGCTAATGTCAGAGTGGGTAAGAGACATGATCCTTTGTGACCACCACAAACCATCTTTAAGGTTCCAAAATGAAGATGACTTAGGCAAGTGCGAAATAAACCACTCGTACAACAATGATGCACAACAAGTAATCATCCCTCCCTTATGGTGATTCCTCAGATGGATGGAATGGTAGGTGTCTCCGAGCAAAGTAGGGACCGGGTTCTTCTTCAGAAATATCTTGATGGCGTTCAGGTCGACAAAGTCTTCAAAGTTTGGGAAAAGCAGCACTCCATATATCAGCAGAATAAAAGTCGCCTCAAAAGCTTTCATATCCTTCACATCAACAAAATTCTTGGCCTTTTCTATCAGAAACTTTGTAGGGAATCCAAAAATCTTTCCTTTATAGGTCATATTTGCCTTGACCTCAGGAACACTCAAATATGTCGCCTTTGCAATCTCCGCTTCTTCAGGGTCCTTCTCTAGAACAGGGAATGGAAACTCATCCTTAACACGTGATCCCACCAGAACTGAATACTCTTCCAAAGTAGGCGCCAATTGGTAATCAGGGAACGTAAAACAATGGTAGAGAGGATCATAAAACTGGAGCATCACAGAGAGCAACCTTCCATCCCAATCAGTCTTAAGCAAAGCTAAAAGTCTCCTATGCTTCTCCATGAAGGCTTCTTGATCCAGAACCAAATCTCTTAATTTCCTTAGGTCTTCGAGTTTGGGAGTTTTGAATGTGTACTTGACAGTCTTTCTTCTTCCAAAGTCCATGATGATACCTATGATATTTGCAAAGATAGAGTTTCTGAGTTCCTTGAATAAATGGTAAAAATGATGCTTCATGATGCGTGAATGCAACAAACACAAACAAGGCTTAGGTTCAAAGCTTGCATGAGGTCAAAGGTTCAACCCTCCCAAAAAGGTATGTACTATGAGTTTATTTGTACCTGTACAACGGGTTCTAAAAGTTCCCAGAATCACTGTCCCATCTTTCGGATATTACCGACTTCCCAACTCGACTTGGTAATCAGTAATATTCTCAAGAGAGTCTCATCCGAGTGCAGTATCGCGTATCAACTATTTCGGATTTACACCCTCATAGTCATCGCACTACATCCCTAAAAAGGCCAAGTGGGGGTAAATGTTCTAAGGTCCTCAGCATTAATGGCTCTCAGGTCGAATATAGTAATGTTTTCACGACTGAACTCGATCAACAAAACTACATCCGAGGAGGCCTCCGCTGAGTGGTGGTGTCTCAAGTCAACTTGGTCGGGACTCAACTCCCTACAAACCTTCTTGAATATACCACCGTCCTATCTTATTTGCACTCAAGTCCGGGTTAGGACTTATCTCACCACACATGGAACACCCAACAAAAAAATCCAAAATAATAACAAGCAATACAACAACAAATATACAAATAAACAAGGTGGGCTTAACCCTCAAAAATAGTTTCCCCAGTGAAGTCGCCATTTCTGTTGCGGTGAGAATCGGATACCAAGCTATTAAGTGAGCTTGAATCGTAAAACTTTTATGTTCACCACCGACTTTAATTTAATCCAAAGGGAAAAGGGAAAAAGATCGTAAAAACCCTAAATGAGGAGAAACTAGGTTCGGGGGTTGATTATACTTAGGGAAGGTGTTAGCATCCTAAGCATCCGCAGTATCCTACGGGAACCTCTTGTTAGTATTTGTACTATTGTTATTTATTGCTTGTTAAAAATTATGGGAACCTAAGGTTTTATTTCTAATGGTGCTCGCACAACATCGCATCGATGCCTACGTATCGGGTATAGAATCAGAGCACTCGTAGTTCTCCTAAGGATTAACGAACACTTGGTTACGCTCAAGGTTCGCGGGGGAAAGTAAGTGTTATGGCAAACACTCACGTGACTTTAAGAAAGTCACAAAAAGTTGTAAAATAAAAAGCTAAGGACCTAATGGCTAAGGACCTAAGGATGAGGGATGGCTAAACTTCCTATGACATTGAGTCAACTGCAGGAGTCTTTCCCTTTTGGATTGAAAAGCATAAACAAACATAAATAAGAGGGGGTGCAAGCTCCTAAGACTTGGCAAAGGCTGCTACTTGCGAAAATAAATGAATAAAGTAAATGGAAATACAAGACAAGGGCTTAGTAACAGGGCTATGGCTCGATATGTGGATCGAGAATGCGGGGGTGGAAGACAAGCGCAGTACGTCAATTTGCTTAAGTTGAAAAGCTATGAAGTGTAAAGACCGTGCAGATGGCGATCGTAAACGACCGACTTACGTGTGTGAGTGTAGTGAGTAAAGTTCACTTGGCGTTGGACCAAGGATTTATCATCTTGAAAATTAAAGTCTCAAAGGTGTGCGCTTTCAGTTTATTTTAACAGGTATATGGTCATGATGCAAAATAAATATAAACATAGTATGCATACAAACAAGACAATGGAAGATTAAAATTTAAACTCTTACTAAGGGATCTAAAACTAAGTTAAATAAACTCTATCTTGAACGAAGAAGAATTAGACAATTTTTGGATTTTTATAAAAATGATTAATTAAGTATGTGTACTAGAAATAAGATGGAAAAGAATTGAATTTGAAATATTTTTGTTGTATATTTTTATATATATAAATCTAACTATAAAAATAAAATTAGAAAAGAAAATTTTTTTTAAAAGTTTTTGTAATATTTATTTTTCTAACTAAGTATAATAATAAAATAGAAAAGCAAATTTTGAAAATGAAAGTTTTTTTATTATTTATTTCATATGTATAAGTATATAGATTTCTAACTAAATATAATAAAAGTAGAAAAGAAAATTTTGAAATTAAAAGTTTTTACATTTATTTATTTGTATATATTTCTAATACAATAATAATAATAGGAAAGAAAAATATTTAAAATTAAAATGCTTGTTACTTATTTGTTTTGTATATAATAATTTACTAACTAAATAGACCTATAAAATAAATGAAAGATTAAACTTAGAATATTTATACTAAAAATAATATATTAAAAATAATGGAAAGGGAAAGAAATCAGTAAAAATCCAAAATATATTTTTTTTTAAAAAGAAGAAAATAACAGAGGAACGAATCCTCCCCAAGAACACGTATCAGATCAACAAACCAAACAAAACCTAACCCCTAAATCGCTCTCGCTTTCTCAACGACTCTCTCTCAATTCATCTCCATCTCTCAATCGCATATGTCTTTCTCTCAACGCTCATGGTTCGCTCGGTCTCTCTCAGCTTTCGTCTCTCTCTCAACGCGGACAATCTCTCAAGGCCTCTCTCTCTCGCACGCGGTGACCTTTGACGGTGATTTAAGGGCGGTGGTGAGTGGTGAGGGCTAATGGATTTTCGAGTTTGGCTGGTTGGACGTTTTGAGGATTGATGCGGTGAAGAAGAGGTTTCACGGTTGTTTGGTTTAACGGCGAGGATTTGGGTAAGTTTTGGTCTGAATGTTTTGAGGTTTGTTATTCGGGTTGTTCGGATGGGGGGTTTCGGTGGCTCTTGAAGATGAGCGATGGTTTGACAGAAAAGGAAATGGTGGTTTTCGGATTTGGGTGTCGGCGAAGGTATGATGTGTTGGCTTCGGATCTGTTTGGTTGTTGGCCGGACATGGTTAGGTAGTGAGACGGGTTTAGGTATTGAAGAGGTGAAACGGTGATGGATTTGAGGAAGATTTTGAGGGTTATGGTTGCAATTTCGGTGAGTTGAGTGGTGATGAGTTGAAGGTTTGACTTTATGATCTGTTCTGAGTTTTTCTTTGAATTTTTCTTCTTCTCTAATTCATCTCACACTCACCCTCTTTAAATTCTCTTGCATAACATCTGAAATTGGGCAAAGAGGATCAAACGCAGTGGTCACGATGAAGACCCACGATGATACATATGTAAATTCATGGCAGCTTACAAGGACGTCGCGGCAGCGCCACCGCCGTGAGACACTCAACAAAATCGGAAAAAAAACCTTTTCTAACCTAAACACAACCTTTCCAACTCAACTCACGCACCGAAAATCTCAAATCTCTACCCTAAAATGCCATCAATCATACCCAGAATCTAAACCCTAAAATAAGGAGTAAACCTAACAAAGAGGAGGAATTATGGAAATAACACTTGCTTTAAAAGATGTCCACAGAAACAGAGATTTCCAAAGATGAAAGAACAAGTGAAGATACCTGACCAGAGTATTTCCGGTGATGCTTTTCCCGCAAATCTCAGGTGCGTACGCTCTAGCTTTATGGTCAATTCCTCTCCCACTTGTATTATTCTACTGCTTTTGATATCCTAGTAGAAATCCTGTTTGTTGTATTGTTGTGAGCTTATTGATTGTGTGAGTTTTTGTTTCTATTGCAATCCCCTGTTCTCACTTTTTCTTCATCTGGATTTTATTTTGATTTTGTGTATGAGTTATGATGTTGAGGCTTTGTCTGTGATGTTGTGTTTGTTGTTGATTGTTTCTCTATAAACTATTTTTCTGTGAACTAGGTTTTTCTTTGTGTCTGCCTGTGACAATGGTCTTCCCCTTTTTTGAATGCTCTCTCCTGCCTTTTATAGCTGATAAAACTGTAACTTCAATAGGACTGAGCTTAGTGTTTCTTAAGAAATTGAAAAATTGGTACTGAAACTTGTTGATGAAGGGTTTGAAATGAGGGGACAAAACTGAACTTGTGGGTGGGATGAAGGTGGAGGAGCAGGGTCTGTGCAAATCGCAGACCTGCTACTGAGGTTGTTTTTTCCATTTTTTTGTCAAACAAAAGTTGTCCTTTTTCTATTGTATTGCTGTTGTATTCCTTTTGAAAACTTTGTCTGCTATAGAAACTAGTTGACTAAGCATTGGGGAGAAATTATGAACCTTTGAGAGTGACGGGTGAGGGCAAAACAAAGCTGGAATTTGCAGCAGTAGTGGAGCAGTATTGGTGGTCTGCACTAGGCAGTGATGAGTGTCCTTGTACAATTCTGCAGCAGTCCTAAAATGTCTTTGTTTGCTAGTGAGCCATGTGGTCCCCCCTTGTATGTGTTGTATACAGTAGTGAAACATAGGCTTGTGTGAATGCTGCTATGCTTGGTTGAATTGGTATGCTTGAATGCATGACTTGATGGAATGTGAAATGGCATGATTGTATGGATCATGTATGACGAAAATGCAAATGTTTGGTAGTAGGAAATATGATGAATTTGAATGTGACGTGGATTCTAATGTGATGATGTTTATGTGAAACTTGAATGAAGTTAGATTATGTATGAACAAAACATGATGCATGGTTTATATGAATTGAAATTGAACTTTGGATATTTGAATGAATTTTGATCTTTGAATGAAATATGGATTTGAATTTTAAGTGAATGTGATGCTTATATGTACGAGAAGATTCTTGATTATATGATATGTTTGAATGAATGGTACTTGAATGGTTTATGCTTGAATTGTGAATGAAGAATGCTAACACCTTGCTTTTTCTAATTTCATATGCATTGGGCTTGAAATTTGGAAAATGTCGGCCATGAAGGACGCGAATAACACACGAAGAGCATTGGGCTTGAAAAATTGGGATAGAAACTTGGGAGTCCTAGTGGAGCAAAGCTTGGCATAAAAACAATAGTCTAAATCAAAGACGTGCTTATGACAAAAATGTATTATTTCTTTACTTGTAATCGCACTTGTTTTAAAACTTGTAACTTGTAACTTGTAACTAAGTTTGGACATGAATTTTGGAATGATATTTGTGACTTGGTATTTGGGACATTTTTTTGTAATTTTGATATGAGTTTTGAAAGAAGTTGAATGAAGAAACCTTGAACAAAATTGGAGAAATGGTGATTTCACCTTGAGTAGAAAATGACACAAACAAACATGACTCTTGAATGAAGCTAAAAAATTGGATGAAACTTGAATATGAGAACTCGAAACATGAAATTAGAAATTGAAATAGAGGTTGAAACTTGGAAAATGGAAATCTAATTGAGAAACTTGAATTGGCATGAATTTAGGCTAGGAATGAAATTGGAAATTGGATTTAGCTTTGAAATCGGAATTGAAAAGGGGATCGAATCACTTGAAATAGAACTATCATAGAAATTAAGACTTGGAATTGAGTTTAGAACATTTGGCATGAATTTAGCATAAAGTTGGATGAAGGCAAATAAAATGGGACTTGAAAATAGATAGTGAAACTTGGCACCACACTTGAATAGAACAAAAATATGGAAAAAAAGATAAAAAAACAAACTTGGAATTATAAATTGAATTTTTGAAGAAAGGTTTGGAATTTTTGACAAAGAATTTTTTTATTGGTGACTTGAAAGAGAATTGGAATGGAAAAAATGAGATTGAAACTTAAAATGTAATGGAAAATGGGATTGGAGTTGGACTAAAAAAATGCAGTTGGGAATAAATAAAAATGGTATGGAACATGACTTAGAAACTCTAAAAAAGGACTTGGAATTGAATGGATAAAATGAAAATAAATTTGAACTTGAAATTTAAATTGGACTTAAACCTATGATACAATTGAATTAAAAAAGAAAAGGAAAAAGAATTAAAATTAAAACTAAAACATGTGAAATAGAAATTAAATTTTTTTTAAAAAAAACTTGGAAGCGAAAAGAAATGAAGATTAAAGTTAAAAAAAATAAAATAAAATAACTCGAAAATGAGTTAGAAGCAACAGAAAAATAAAATCTGGAATTTCCCTGCTAAATGCGATGAATGTATGATGCGAACAGTTAGGGGTAAAATTTGGGGTGTGACAATATGGGTCTCATGTCAAAAGCGAAGTTAATGAATGTGGCTCAAGTAGTAGAACATGAATTAGAAAAAGGGAGAAAATACTGGACACCACGAAGGTTACATGGGTCATTGTCCCGACCTGTTTTTGGTAATAAGGTTGTCACACATAATGAAGGCAAAAATGGAAACTGGGTTATGGATCATAATAAAAAAGTCAATGGTGATTGTTTTTCAAGAGGAAAATCAACAGGTGGTCTGCATGGAATGTCTGGTTTTTGACAAAACAAAACTCATACTGCTAGCACTGGAAATTTGCATGACGGAACTGTGAGGAGTCTGTCTTCACATGAGATCACTGACCGCTATCAAAAAGGGATCTATTTTAAATGTGGAGGTCAATATCATCCTCGACATCAATGTCTTGATAAAAATATGTGTGTTATGGTTCTTGAGGATGACTCTGAATATGAAAACGAAGTCAGCATGTTGAATGATGAAGATGTTGAAACATGTGCAAAAGATTTAAAATTGAATGTCCTAACTCTTGAAAATATATTGACTTTTGAAAAGAAATATGAGTATTATCAAGATAATCTCGAATGCATCAAGTTGCAAGGGACGATAGGAGCATTACCGATGTTGATGTTGGTTGATAGTGGAACAAACAAAAACTTCATGTCAAGGCGTCTAGTTTTAGCTTTGGGTTACGAATTACTGGAACTCCTGCTAGACAAATTGGGTGACAGTTATGCGGCTCCGACGTTAGGAGAGTGACAATGTGTTATTACTTATGTTCAAGGGGTAAAATGGAAGGTAGAAGTTGTGATGTTTGAGTTGGGCAGTTATGACCTAATATTAGGGATGAAATGGATGCACATACATTGATTGAGTTAAGAATAAAATATGTTTCACATACCAGGGGAATGGATTGAGATAAGAGGGGTTCGTACTAAAGAGTGTATTCCATTACATAACTATGTTGATGAAAACCATTTTGCCCAGTTGCATTATGATATCCAATCGGGTATGGTGACACCAACGCAACAGTTGGAAATGAAATCAATACTACACAGGTTTGATAATGTTTTCAAGGAACCACATGGATTACCTCCTGAAAGACAAAAATAACATGTTATACACTGGCTGACCGGCCAGGGCCCAGTTAATTTTCGACCATATCGCTACCCTCACCACCACAAGACAGAAATTGAGAAACAAGTGAAGGAATTGTTATTGTTCGGTGTGATCATACATAGCCAAAGTGCCTTTTCAAGTCCGATTATTCTAGTCAAGAAGAAGGATAACTCTTGGATGATATGTGTTAACTAATGTACTTTGAATAAGGTAATTGTTCCGGACTGGGCCTCAAGGATGTATCAGGCTACGACCCATATACTCGAGCAGAGACTCCCAGCAGATGGGCAGGGGCACCTCACAGTCAAACAAGCTTCTTATACGACAGGCATATACTCAGGACGGGCAAAGAACAAGTATGCCAGGTCACTTACCACGTCACCCAACTGTCCCTTATTATCTCCTGAAAGATAGGGGCAGTTGGACCAAGTACCAGACCTTTTAGCTAGGTCCTCACGCTTCTCACGCGTTCCTTGGCAGTTCTTCCTTGGGCCTAGCTGATTTAGGCCCAAAGAGGGACCTTGGCCCAGCGCTGGGGGCACACTATAAATACCCTTTTTCGTTAAAGGGTCAGGTATTCTGATTTTGACCATACTTAAACCATTTTTTTTACTGTACCTCTTCTCACTTAAGCATTGGAGTGCCTTGCAGGTACACCCCCCTTTTTCTCTCCTCCCATCCTTCGGTTGTTACATCAAGTCACTAGAAGGTCCTTCTGATCAGGTAAGATCAGTAACTATTCCGAATAAGTTTCCTATTTCAGTCATTGATGAGATATTGAATGAATTACATGGTGCACGATACTTTTCCAAAATTGATCTTAAGTCTGGCTACTACTAAGTATGCATGCGAAAAGAAGACATTCATAAAACATATTTCCGCACTCATGAGGGTCATTATGAAATCTTAGTGATGCCTTTTGGGTTAACAAATTCTCCATCAACCTTTCAAGCATTAATGAATGAAGTTTTCAATCCAATGTTGAAGAGAAATGTTTTATATTTTTTTGACGATATTTGGGTGTATAGTATGACGTGGCCAAACCATATTCTGCATGTGAATTCAATTTTAAGTGTGCTAGCTTAGCAACAATTGGTGGCCAATAAAAATAAATGTTCATTTGGCCAATTTTCAGTTGATTATTTGGGTCACGTGATTTCTCATGAAGGGGTTTCTATGAATCCATCGAAAATCAGTAGTGTGTTAGAATGGCCTGTGCCAAAGAATGTCAAAGGTGATAGAGGATTTTTGGGTTTTACCGAGTATTACAGAAAGTTCATTCGTGACTATGGAAATATTGCAAGACCATTAACTGATTTGACTAAGAAAGAGGGTTTTAAGTGGGTAGCTAAAGAACAAGCAACTTTTGAGGAACTTAAGCACAAGGTAACTTCAACTCCAGTTTTAGCATTGCCTAACTTCACCAAAGAATTCTACATTGAGAGTAATGTGTCCATAAATGGGTTGGTGCAATCTTTATACAAGACAAGAAGCTTATCACATTTTTCTGCAAGGGACTCAGTTATCTAAATTTGAACAAATCAGCATATGAAAAAGAATTAATGGTTGTGGATCTCACAACCCAACATTAGCATCCATATCTCATACGATACAAATTCACGGTGTGCAAATATCAAAAGAGTTTGAAACAATTAATGCAACAGCGTGTAACCATAATGGATCAACAAATTTGGGTGGCTAAGCTTTTGGGATATCAATTTGATGTAGTGGATAAACATGGTCTTGAGAACATAGGGATGATACTTGTCCTGTCAATTTGATACTTCCCCAAACTACACAATGGTGACCCTTGCTGATTTAGATGATAGGTTAATGTTTAATTATATGATTTTTCGTCTTGAATGGTTAGATTTCAAGGTTGTCCATGAAGAAGTACAACAAGATCCAACATTACAGGAAATCATTTCAGCTTTAAAAAAGGGGAAAACCACAAAACCTGGGTTTTCACAATAGAATGGGGTTCTTTTGTATCAGAAGAGATTAGTTCAGTTTTCTTCATCTATTTTTGTTCCTACAATTCTCAAGGAATTTTATAGTACCTATCAGGGAAGGCATTCCAAGTTCTATCGCACTTATCGTCGTTTGGCTTCTAATTCGTGAAATGTTGGTACTGCAAGGATAAATGTCGAGTAAGATATCATGACATTATGGTCAACTCACCTACATCTTGGGCCACCAAGCCAGGAAGGAAATCCACTATAATAATATTAGTTCAAAGCCAAACTCACCCGTTTACAACTTATCTCCTAATCACTACTCATGCTAACTTCTACCTAGGAACTCCTATATATGAGAACCCTTATTTGCTTAAAAGCTTGTGAGTGATTACAACTCAAAACTCAGTCCAATTCAAATACCTAAGGGATATATGAATGACTCACAATTAATAGAGTCTTACTCAGATGTCAAAAAACATAAGAGAGGAACACAAATACAAAAACACACTAAACCCTAAAAAACTGACAAAAATACGGCTCACCCTTTCTAGGTTAAAAGTATTTGTTATAAATAGCCTTTGAGAACCATGGGCTTAGGCTTTAAAATTGCAACATATCCAAAACAGTAGCTGCAAATCTTCTGCATAAACTTATGCACAAAAATAGGAACTAAAAACAAGCTTTCCTAAAAAGGCTCCAAGACCTTTTTATGAAATATATGCACATTTGGCATGTACATATGTTCCAAAAACACCCTCCTGGAACTGGTACAATGTGTATATTAAAGTAAAAGCAAATCTCACACTTTAAATACCAAAATAATGTTGCCCTAACTTC
This sequence comes from Lathyrus aphaca, assembly GCA_963966055.1. Lineage (NCBI taxonomy): Eukaryota > Viridiplantae > Streptophyta > Magnoliopsida > Fabales > Fabaceae > Lathyrus > Lathyrus aphaca. The sequence goes on along the minus strand of OZ014524.1, from coordinate 110,323,247 downwards.
TGGTATAACATGTCCTGGAACATGTCACAACATCATGCTGAACATGATATCTGACATTCACGGCAGAACATCTGCCATAACATCTTATTGACAACATGTATTACCAAAATGTTGCCAATCTAAAAACCACAAAACTTACAATCTCCCCCTTTGGAAAATTTTAGCTAAACAACCTTAGCACACATAAGAGATACACACATCGGAATCACAAACAAAAACTTCACATAGCTAGAACCACAACCACACTAGCAAGGCAATAGAGCACACCAGACATCACACTGTCAAGAAATCTAGTATGACATCAGAAACCCACAAGAGGTATAAAAACACAAGCTACATGAGAACATGTAAGCTTTGTACAAGCTACAAAATTACAACTACACAACAAACAGGTACAGTTATCCCTCTGTCATACATAACAAACATTCCCCTCAAGGGGAAAACCCAAATCACTAGAAATTCCAAAAGTTCAAATATGAAACTCTCAGAGGCACATGCATCAGAAGCTCCTTCCTTAAAACACAAACATGATAGACACTCATTCTCCCCCTAAATAGTTGCATACATCAAGAAACTATAATTAACCATTCTCCCTAAGTACTAGTATAAACATGATATGATGTCATGACATCTGATCCAACATCAGAATTACATAAACATGCTAGCACTTTAATCTTTTTTTGTGTGCCAAAAACTGACAAAAAAATAAAGTAAATGTAAAACATATATAAATGGAAGCACACAAATACTCCTACTCCTTTTTTTAAAAAACTAGAATATTGATCAACCAAGTAGTAATATCAAAGCAGAAGAAAGGTAGATCAAAATCAGAAGCAATAACCTTCTACCAAGCAAACATACAAAGTGTAACACCTAAATTCTACCCCACGGAAATTCATAAATCAGAGTATAAAACATCGACTTATAAACAGGTGTCACAATTTCAACTTTAAAACAACAACAACATATTAATCACACATACATGTTGATACATAACACTTCAACTTTCAGTTGATAATTAATAACATATTTATTCCTAAAAAGAAACAACTTTTATTTCTAAATAACATGTTCATCATTTCAACTTGATTGTCATAATAACTTTATTCAACTTGTAAAGCATCCTCAAATAACTTAACATCTTAATCAATACAACTGTTACATTCATCTACAGATGGATAACAATATTAATACAGCAAGTGTCAATCCCCCGAGTGTTACGTATCAGAGCAACAACACCGACTCGAATCTACTAGGATAATAGCTCTACTTTGTATACCTGCATGTTACCAACATATGGGCAACATTCAAACAGAAGAGGTGAGATATCAACCAGTATAAATAGTGTATGATAAACAATATATTAGATCAGAACCATACGATTTCACCACTTTATAACAATTACTATGCACAAACGCCAAACAACTTAGATCAACACCACTTAATAACAGCAACAACTTTAATTAATCAACACATCAACATAACAACTTGGAATATACAACTTATATTTATCACAGCTCAACAACAACTACAACTTAGACACACAACTCGAAATGTGACTCGACTATGCAACTTAGATAAATGCACATGCATGTGGTACCATTGGAGCAGAACTCCCAACTTAAACTATGCCAGGTTAACGAGGCAACAACAAGACATAAGCCTTCAACTTAGTATTTTGCCAATCCAGGCCAACATGGTGAGTATCAGCTCCAACATAAAATATTGCCAATCATGGCCAACGTAGGAAATGTAATGTATGCAACCACAACTGCGACATCAACTTATTCAACCCAACACATAACGACATAAAACAACAACTATAAACAACTTAATCAACGTTGGTCACAAGACCTGCAACTTCAGAACAACTTAACAACACTGGTCATAAGATCTGCAACTTAGCAACCATTCAATGTTGGACAAGGGCCTACAACTTAATATTTCATAAACATCATATCAACCACAACAATTAATTAGCAACTTAACAACCTCAAGCAATAACCAACAACTAATACAACTTATACGAGGCACACCACACGATAACAACCAAAATCTATCGCATTCCTGTTCACACGGTTTCCTACTAAACCAACTAGTTAATTATTCATTACGCTCGATTACTACGACCACTTATTCAATCAACTTCTTATATCTTTATTTTAATTCTACAACGCTGATAGTAGTCAATTCATCTTATATTGCTACTCATTTTCCATACTACTACCTAGTTGTTCACTTAGGAATTCATCATATTCTTGCTATTAATTTCATTCTACTATTTTGCTACTACTACTTCCTACACTTTATAACGACGACTACTAATCCAACACCACAACTTTCGATAATTTCCGATTAAATTGACCAAGTAATTATTTTGTCAAATTACCAACTCATTATTCTGCCACTAGTTTACCTCTACTATTTTACTTGTTACTACATGCACAACAACTCTGCCATTTTAATATCAATTCTGCTATTTACATATACTACTACGAACTCATGCTACCAACTAACTAATTGTTTCCATGTCAATGTTAATATTCAGTTACTCGGGAATAGTCATAGGGATATGAGGTCCAAGCATACAATTCATACGGACACAGGAGACATAGCATGTACAACAGACATAACAAACAAAAACCCAATTCTCACACAATAATTATAGATAACATCATCAACAACAATTCATGGCATAATCTATATAATTCAACCCCACATACGATTTATCATAAACCCAGTTATAAAGATTGAACCTCATCCTTACCTTGGATTAACAGTTACTCTAATAATTTTCCGGTTAGTCTCCAAAGTTCTCCGATCGAATTTCTAACCCTTTGTCTCTATGACTCTTTTCCCCTCCTCTTTCATTTATGGATATTAGAAATACGAACATGCTGCCATTCAGTTCATATCTTGACCAAAATTCGGCCTCCATCATCATCAATCCCGTAACTACTATTTGACAAATTTCCAACATGAACTTCCAAACTTCAAATGCATTTTTCTCCTTCAATACCAAACTTATTGACACGAAATCATATATCAAATTGAAGGAAATTTCATAAGCTTTCGAGAAATTTAAGAATCACTCTAATCGGAATTACGAGTAAAAAGTTATCATCTGTTTAGTAGAGGTTGTACCGTAAGTGCGAAAATGGAGATATGGTCATGAGTTCTTCTTTCTCCTTCTTTGCTCCCAAGCTATTTTCTCTCCTCTAAAACCTTTATTCTTCTCTAAGACTTTTTCCTCTTTAACTTCCATGTCCTATTCTCTTGCTACTAATTAACCTAATTTTCTTATCATATAATTCTATTATATTAAGCCTAATATTCATACACCCCCACCTTTTACTACCATCAACACTTAATTGAGCTCATATAATTAATCTCATATCATTCCAATAATGATTCCACAACTACTCAACTGATTAGTCGACTAATAACAACATTGCATCCTACACCAACAACTCATGACATTTCATAATTAATTTGAAAATATTTCGAAAATATTTAATTAAATAATTAATTAAATATCGGGCGTTTCACAAAGCACACTACTAAACCAGTAATCTAGACCATCTACATTGAGCATGTCAATAGACTGATCCTTCTTCATACCACCACTCGCTTCTTTATCTTCTTTGTCAGACATATCTTTCTCATCTTTAGCAGACATACTATTACCATCAGAATCATCTCTTTTACTACCAACAAAATCATCTTCAGCCACGTTCTCTAGAGATTTTTCAGTAGACTCACTATGAAAGTTTTCTTGTGTGGTTCCAAAAAGATGATCAGGTTGGGGCAAGGATGTTATGACATCCGACACAACATCAGACTTAGAGTTAGTAACTAAGATCTTAGAGAGAGACATATTAACCATTGTATCAACAGTGTCATTAACAAAAACATTCAAATCAGAAGTATCAACAACATTAGGTTTTCACTAATTTCTATTCTTAATCATCACATGACTAGCCCTAAACTTCCTTGGACATTTTGGATAACCATACAATTTGTAACAATAAGGCTTTATATGACCATATTTACCACAATAATGACATTTCCAAGGTTGGAACTTAGATTTAGCCCGAGTTTTTTGAAGTCTGGAAGGATGTTGCAACATTTAGTCAGACATCGTGAACTCGTGCTTCACTTTAGCAGGAACAAACTTTGTCACATGGGGTTTTCTTTGATTATTTAAAGACTGATAGTTAAACCCTATACCAGTAAGTATTTTAACTTCTTTCCCAACTTAAAGAATCTCATCCAACACATCAGATCCATTGTTCAACATTCTCACATGTTTGGTCATGTTTTCAAGTTTAGAATTCAATAGGGTTACCTCATCTTGAATACCAGAGACAATACATAAAATATTCTACTTTTCAGCCTGCAGTTGAGTTATGATTATCTTTTGTGTTTATCCTATCTTACACACCTTTTCACTTTTGACACAAAACTCTTTGAATGAAATAACCAAATCTTCATAAGAGGCGTCCTTATCACAAGAATATTCATCAGATTTACATCTTCCGGTGAAGGCTGCAACATGCTTAGAAGTTTCAACATCACGTTCACTTTCAGAATCATCATCAGACCCAAAAATAGACATGACCTTCTTTTGTTTCTTGAGGTATGTGGGACATTCTGATCTAATGTGACCAAAACCTTCACATTCATGACACTGAACTCCTTTTCCTTGATTGGGCTTCTCATTTGTTCCTACTTTTCTCTAAAAGTCATTTTTCTTCACGATGTCGAATGACATGTTCTCGACATATGGTATTGACTTCATATCCATACTTTTCAACACTTTATTTAATTGCCTCCGAGGAAGCACAATAGACTTAGAAATTCCTTCATCAGTCTCCATGTCATACTGAACCTCTTCATCATTATTTTTGGAGATAAAAGTTATGCTTTTGTTCTTCTTTTCAGATCTTTCACTGAGAGCCAATTCAAAAGTTTGAAGTGACCTAACAAGCCCTTCCACTTTCATGTTGCTGATGTCTTGGGATTCTTCAATCGCCGTAACCTTCATGTCAAACTTCTTAGGCAACAACCTGAGAATATTTCTAACCAGCTTCTCCTCTAACATCTTCTCTCCCAAGGCATTACATGTATTAGAAATATCAAGAATATTCATGTGAAAATCATGAATGGATTCGTTATCTTTCATCATGAGATTCTCAAATTTAGTGGTGAGAAGTTGAAGTCTTGACATCTTTACTTTTGATGTGCCTTCTTGAGTGATTCTAAGGATTTTCCATGCATCTTTGGCCATAGTGCTTATCAACTTGAAAAGTGTTTTTATCAATTCCTTGAAAAAGAGTTTTTATCAATTCCAATCTCTAAATCGCCCAAACCTTTCTATTTCATTTTTGCAGTTTTAATCAAAAGCTCTGAGTTTTTTTTTGCAGAGAGAAAGAAATAAAAAGGAATGACTTGTGGATCTGAAAAAACCATGACATTGTTATCTGCGAGGAGTGAAAAACCATGAAATCATGACATGAAGGCGGCATGATTAAGTTCCATTATATCAGAAGTTTACCTCAGATGAAATGAAAAGATGCTGGAAATGGATGAAGAAATGAATATATTATTTAAGTCTCAAAAAACTAAAGTGAGAGAATGGAAGGTCTTGGTCTAAAAAAGGAGAGAGTACAAAGTACTATTTTACAATGAGGAAGAAGACAGAGAGAAAGAGAGAGATAAAGTGAGGGAAAAAAGAGGATTTTTTTTTAAAAAATGAAAAAAAGAAATGGGGTGAAAATTGATATATCAATTTGGACCAATAGGCGGTTAACATGTGGAAGAATGAAATGATATGAAACATTTAGCAATGTTGAATTACTTCTTTACCAAAATGTCCTTATCTTAGGCATGATGGAAAATTTTGAAAAGAGTATATTAGTAATATGGGTTAAATATGTTTTTAGTCCCTATAAATATCTCAATTTTCAATTTTAGTTCCTATTAAAAAAATAAGATATTTTAATCCCTACAAAATTATTATGTCCGTAGTTTTAGTCCATTCTGTTAAACCAGTGTGTATTTTTAAATGATTATTTTACAAACATCTTTAAAATATTATAAAAAGTTTCTCGAAAAAAAAACTCAAATTTGATTTCTAAATCGAGATTTTCATTACTTTTATCATTATATTTTGAAATTTAAAAATCCATATTTAATTCTTCTCATTTTAAAAAATTCTAAATTTTAGTAAAAAAAATATGCTATAGCATTCTAAACATGGATGAAAAAAATTGTTCAAAAATTTATAAGTTTAAGCTTAATTAAACGGTTTTCGAAATTTTAGAAAACAACATGAACTAAAATTGTATGTATATAAAATTTGTAGGGACTAAAATTTATTTATTTTTTAAATAGAAAATAAAAAAAAATTGAAATATTTATCGAGACTAAAAACTATATTTAACTCTAGTAATATTAATGACACATTATATTAATAATGGATAGGTAGTTGATGTCTCTTAATTTTACAAAATTAGATATAATATTAAAACAAAACAAAAAATGACAACAAGAATAGAAAGCGAGAAAGTGAGCGGTTCGTTGATTCTCTCGAATCAAACACCTCACGTATTTGTCACCTCTCTCTCAACTCACGTGTTTCCATTCCTGCGTCCACGCCACTCTTCATTCCCACCTCTCTCGCCAAAAACACAGAAACAGCACAACTCAACGAAAATAAGAAAGAAATGTCTTTGACTCTCAGTCTCACCATTACAACACCGCGTTTCTCACCACTACAGCACTTCACCTCATCGCCCATTCTCAAATTCAAACCCAATTCACCACTTTCCATCACTCGTGCTTCTTCCTCTATGTCCACCACTTCCTTATCTCACCTCAGCGTCGACCAAGACTTACCGTCAGATTACGGAGACTGGCTTCCCAAACCCGAACTTCACCTCCGTAGAAGAGCCGGTATTCTTCTCCATCCGACGTCGTTTCAAAGTCCATACGGAATCGGCGATCTTGGAATTGAGGCATTTCGTTTCATTGACTGGCTTCACCGAACCGGTTGCACTCTCTGGCAGGTTCTTCCTCTCGTGCCTCCGGGAAGAAAGGCTAACGAAGAAGGATCTCCTTACTCAGGCCAGGTTCTTAATTTTGTTCTAGAATTGTTTAATTAATGCCATCCTCGAGTTTCAACTCTTAAAGGCAATGCGGTTTTGAATTTTGGTTTTTCAGGACGCGAATTGTGGTAACACGCTCTTGATTTCTCTTGAAGAGCTTGTTGAGGATGGATTGTTGGAGAAACACGAACTTCCAGAACCAGTGTGAGAGTTTTTATATGTATAAGCGATTTAGTTTTGAACTGTTTTCTTTTTGGTGCTCATCTTATAGTTTTTATTAAATGAATGCAGTGACGCCGAGCGTGTGAATTTTACGGTTGTTGCTAATCTTAAGGATCCTTTGATAACTAAAGTAAGACCTTAGAAGCACGGTTATTGCTAATGTAATAAGGGGTTAAAGTTGGCTGAATCATGCACTGAATTGAATATTTTTAATCCCTCATGCCTGTACTTTTTGCTTGAGTAATAATCTATAGATGTGATTTTATTTTCTTGGAAAAGTTTAGTTTCATACTGTTGAATTGCAATTAGCCTGATCCTACGGGTTTCTTTGTGGTATTTTGAGATTCTTCCTTTTATCATACATTCATACTAGCATTACCTTATTTTCTTTACATCATTGAACTTTTCAATGCCTTGTGTGCATATGGTATTTTATGATAATTTTCCTTAGGCTGCAGAGAGGCTTATTTCAAGCAAAGGGGAACTCAAAACACAGCTTGAAAATTTTCGCAGGGATCCTAACATATCAAGTGAGACACTCATTTAGTTGCTATTTTAATTTTATACCGGGTTTAATGTTAGCTTCTTTGTTTCACTTTAGTAACAGCAACTTATAAAGATGTTGATTTATGTTACATGTGGATGCATTCTAAATTTGATTTGAAAAGCATCCTTGATCATGTTTTGTTACATTTCTCTTAAATAATTTTTCATTTATCTAAAGTTATTCAACTGGACAATACCAAGTTATAGAAACTTTCTTTAATGGGAAAATTCAATCAAATACAGTGCAATTACGTTTAGAAACTCTCTTTCATTTCTGATCTATGATCGAGCCAAGACAATTAATTCAAGCTAGAAACAAGCTGATAATTGAAAATGTGTGAGAAATTCTGACTGATGCTTGCAATGTGGAGATAATTTAAAGGTTCTAGGATTATGTGATGCAGAGGTTTGAAGGAAAGAATCATTAGGATTTGTGATTGTAATAAGTAAAATAATAAGGGAACATAAGACTTGAACATTGAGAATTTGTTTGGCATTTCTTTCATAAGAGGATGCATCGGGCTGAACATTGGGTAGGGATCCTCTCCATTCTTCAGAAGGAATGAAGGTTTTCATTACTCTAATTTAGGGTGTACAAAGAACACATTTCTAGAACTTGTGAGTTGTGACACAATTAAGTTATACACCCAAAATAATAGTAATGGAGCTTTTAATTTCTTTGGAGAAATGGATAGGATTTCTTTACCCTTGAGCATTGCTTACATTTTTTTTCTAAGTGAGGTTTGTTAGGAATTTTCTTTTCTAAAAAAGTATTTAATGTTGTAGGTTGGCTTGAAGATGCAGCTTATTTTGCTGCTATTGATGACAGTTTGAACACACTCAGTTGGTACGATTGGCCCGAACCTTTAAAAAACCGCCATCTTGTAGCTCTAGAAGATATTTATGAACAAAAGCGAGATTTTGTAAGATCATAAAGAATCCTGCTTGCTATATTTATCATTAATAATTTCCCGTTGTATGCCCTGCTTATAGGCAGAAGTGTTCTTGATGTATCATTTATACTCTTTCATGCAGATAAATGTATTTATTGCTCAACAGTTCTTGTTCCAAAGACAATGGCAGAAAGTTCGCAACTATGCACAGAGTAGGGGAATCAGAATAATGGGAGACATGCCCATTTATGTTGGTTATCACAGTGCAGATGTTTGGGCAAATAAGAATCAGTTTGCACTGGTTAGTTGTCTTCATTGAATATGTTTCTGAAGTATTTTGTAACTTTTGATAATAAATCATCTCCTCTTATTTATCTGGCAGAACAAGAAAGGCTTTCCTCTTTTAGTCAGCGGTGTGCCTCCTGATGCATTCAGCGAAACTGGTCAGCTGTGGGGAAGGTTCGATGCTAATCACATGATAAATGTTTAGCCATAAGTCTTAATTTTCCATGTTCTTTATTCAATTCTTGTCCTGCTCTCAACATAAAATGATTTTTCCCTTAAAGGTATCTATCTGCTCATTATGCAATCATGACCAGCATGAGTCTCCCCCCTCCCCCCTGATATGTCTCATTTGAGTTACTTTCATCTTTCTGTGCTTTATTATCTTGCTTGGTTTGATTCTATAAGCCCACTTTCAGCATTTTCCTCGGGTTTTCAGCATTTACACATTGTAGAAGGCTTCTCTCATTCAGATTACTGATTTCTTATTTTGAACATTTTCACGTTTAAATGAAAAAAAGTCCCTTGTATGACTGGAAAGCCATGGAGAAAGAGGGGTACTCTTGGTGGATACGCCGCATACGACGTGCCCAAGATATATATGATGAATTTAGAATTGACCACTTTAGAGGATTAGCTGGATACTGGGCTGTTCCCTCTGGTGAGTCTACACTAAGTTTATTTCACCTTTTTTACTCGATGTGTTGTTTGTGTAACATGTGTAATTTGTATGAATATGCAGAAGCAAAAATAGCTATGGTTGGAAAGTGGAAGGTCAGGTCCTGTCATTTTGTTCTATCTTTGATATATTTGATCAAACTATTAAAAGCTTCATGTTTTAAATGATTCATAGGTAGGACCTGGAAAATCCTTCTTTGATGCCATTTCCAAAGCTGTTGGAAGGATTAATATCACAGCAGAAGACTTGGTACGTATTATCGAAACAAGCTATAAGTTTTACTGTATTGCTTCATCAGTCTCGTGAGGGCCATGCTTTTAATTCATAAATAACTTTTTCCCGGCCACCGCTTAATTTTTTGGTTTTTTTAAAATGTATGGCAGGGAGTTATCACTGAGGATGTAGTGCAACTAAGGAAATCCATTGGAGCCCCTGGAATGGCCGTCCTCCAGTTTGGTAATGATTAATTGCTAATTTTGTTTACCATCCAAACTGTCATACTCTAAAGTGATCTCAATTATGAGAGCCTGAACATTTTCTTATGATCATTGTTACTCTGTCCAGCGTTTGGAGGTGGTCCTGATAACCCTCATTTGCCTCATAATCACGAGTGCAATCAAGTTGTGTATACAGGGACTCATGACAATGACACGGTAAGGATTTATTTTGCTCTGCATTTGCTGATGTTTCATATATCTTCTTAGAAAGGACCTGGGCATGTTTTATAAATGTGTGCTACCAACATGTTAGCTTATAATATTTTAGTTGTTCTATTTTCATACTTTTATCACTTACTTTAATAATTCTTCCTGTCAATGATAATAAATCTTGACAACAGATGTGTTTCCCTTACAGATTAAGGGTTGGTGGGAAGCTTTAAACCAAGAAGAGAAATCGCATGTGGGTGGCAATGGCATTGCCGATATGTGGTAGTGAAGTGTAATTGCTTAATCAAGTTGGATGAGTACATCACCTCCTCTATTTTCATATTTCAGGTATTAAGTTATATTTCATTAACCGAGCAAGATGATATTCCTTGGGCACTAATCCAGACAGCGGTGGCCTCGGTTGCTCAAACAGCAATAATACCTATGCAAGATGTTCTTGGACTCGGGAATTCTGCCAGGATGAATATTCCTGCAACTCAGGTAAAAGTCCAGGCATAGTTTTCATAGTTTGTTCTAGCAACAATAGCTTACTTGAGGGTAACTAAGAAAATCAATTGTTAATCTTATGACCAATGCAGTTTGGAAACTGGGGATGGAGGGTTCCAGAATCTGTGAACTTTGACAGGTTAGACACAGAGGCAACAAGATTAAAAGAGATGCTTTCATTGTATGGCCGGGTTTGAGATATGAAATCCCTTTTTAAGTGTACAAAGAAGAGTTTTCCATACAAGGGGAGCATTGGAAAATGTGTAAGCCCTAGTGTTGCTCAAGAATTTTATTAAAGTTGGATGCTTTTGCAACCTCTGGTGATCCTGACAGTTCACTTAAAAAAGCATTTGTAATATGACTTGTACGAGGATTAATATTCCCAAATAAATGTATGAATTCAATAATTGTGTTTGTCTGTGTTGTGATTAAGAGGATAAAAAACCAGTTAAAGCCATGCACAAATGTTTTATTATAGGTAGAATTGGTGTAAATGTCAAAAATGTTAAAGAAATAGGTGGGCCTGTAGTGTAAATGTCAAAAATGAGAAAAATATTCATTTGTTGAGTGTGGGATTTGAACCCACGCCCTTTCGGACCAGAACCTTAATCTGGCGCCTTAGACCAACTCGGCCAACTCAACTTGTTGTCTCATTTTAACCGAAAAACTTTATTATACAATGATAGTTATGTAAAACAACAAGTAAACGATGTAGTTATTGCATCTCACATGTAGAAGGAGAAAGAGAAATGTAGAAGGAGAAAAAGATAGGTATGAAGAACCTCAGTTTGAACCTGATTCCGCTTCTACCAGACGATGTTGCTGTGAACTGTCTGGTACGTGTTCCACGCTCTCAACACACAACCCTCTCTCTTGTTTCCAAAGCATTCCGTTCTCTCCTCTCTTCTCCACTGTTCTTCACCGCTCGCTCTCTCCTTCATTCCACCCAACACATCCTCTACCTCTCTATTCGTACACGCGCCTCCACTCTCCAATGGTTCACGCTCCACAACAACAAACACCTCATTCCTCTTCCTCCTCTCCCTTCCCCCGCAATCGGTTCTGCCTACGCAGTCATCGGACATGCAATTTACGTCATCGGCGGTTCAATCAATGATATCCCCTCCCGTCATGTATGGATCCTCGATTGCCGCTTCCACCGCTGGCTTCCCGGTCCTTCCATGCGTGTCTCACGAGAGTTCGCCGCTGCTGGAGTCGTTGACGGCAAGATTTATGTCATCGGCGGTTGTGTTCCTGATAATTGGGCAAGGTCGGCTAATTGGGCGGAGGTATTCGATCCTGTTACCAACAGCTGGGAAGGTATTCCGAGCCCTCCGGAGATTCGTGAGAAGTGGATGCACGCCAGCTCTGTTGTGGACGGTAAGATTTACGCCATGGCTGACCGCGGTGGTGTTTCGCTTGATCCTTGTAGCGGCGCGTGGGAGAGTGTGGGGAGTGAACTTGACCTAGGTTGGCGTGGTAGAGGGTGCGTTGTGAATGGGATTCTGTATTGCTACAATTACTTGGGGAAAATTAAAGGTTTCGACATGAGAAAAGGATTGTGGAAGGAATTGAAGGGTCTGGATAAGGGTTTGCCGAGGTTTCTTTGTGGGGCAACAATGGCTGATGTTGGTGGAAAATTGGCTGTGGTTTGGGAGTGCCAAGGGAATGGGAAAGAAATGGAGGTTTGGTGCGCTGAGATTGATGTGAACATGAACAAAGATGGAGAATTGTGCGGTGAAGTTTGTTGGTTGAACAATGTTCTCTCTGTTCCAAAAGGATCCTCCATTGTCCATTGTTCTTCTGTTGCCTTGTGATTATGGTGCCTCATCAGGTATTCAAATCTTGTTTTCTTCCTGGTTAATTATCCGTTCATGTTGAATTAGTTAAATTAAATGTACAAAATGGAAGTGGTCAATTGGTGCTTTAAACCTTTCTTCTGCTTGTTAGAGATCATAGGTTACTACCTGTATAGTTTTGTAGATTAAGCAACTGATCCTGTGGCAATTGAAAAACTTAGTGAGTTGCTTATTTCATTAGAACAGAGTACAGACATGTTGTGTTATGATTTTGCAGGATAAAGATTTGGTATTAAGGACTTACCATGAGTCATAACTTTTCAATGTGTTGCTTTCAAATTTCTATATACTTCTTCATCCATTTGATGGGGTGAGTTCAAAATTGAAATTGCGATATTGATCACCCTTTCAAAACATGTTGGTTAACACTACTTGACAAGGTTTCAGCTTGATTAAATAGCAAAAAAGGTAGCTACTTGCTAGTTCAAGGCTTTTAATTGTGACTAGGATGGAAATGATGAAACAGGTTTTGGGGAAATTTTCGTAGAGAATTGGGTTTGACTTCTGATTGGCTGGCATATACACCCTTTGATCCCTGCTATAAGCAAATATTCTTTTTTCAGGTTCATTGAATAACTGATTTAGAAATACTTCTTTGGTCGAACTTACATTTCATATAAGTGGGAGTACATGAAATGTAAGTTTGGCAAAAGGAGAAACATTTCTAATATAGAGGTAAAAGTTAGAGATCATATCATCCCACCAGTCACGCTGTTTAAATATCTTGGGTCAAACAGTTATTCAATGAATCTGAAAAAAAAAATATTTGCTTATAATAGTGACCAGAGGGTGTAACTTTTATGGCCAACAGTTATCTTCCACAAATTCTGCATATTATGCTTTTGAAATCTGTTCTAATTTTGAGAAGTTATACTTGCTTTTCCTCTCCCATTGTAGGCAACAAGTATTGATTTATATGTTATGCTTGTGGTGAAATTATTTTTTTCTTTTCAGGTCACCAGTTTCACCAACACATGTCCTGCAGGATCAAGATCCTCAAACACCTGGTGGTAACACTAAATTTCTCCTTCTCGATCTTGCAAATTCTTTCTAGTTTAATCGGATGTCATTTATTGCTCCACTGGTGTATTAGTAAACAGGAGCTGCTCTAGTAGTAGTACATACATATTTATAGCTGTAATGTTTGTATGTACAGTTTTGCACTTTCATAGTTATGTGTTCCCGATATTTGCGTTGTGTATCCTTGCCATTCTGGCAATCCGTATGTTGTACATAGTTAGTAATTGGCGAGGTTTAACTAATTCCCACTATGTGGGCTTATGAGTTATCTATCAAAACTGCTGGTGTGTGTTCAGTTGCAAGTTATGCACATGACTTATATATTTGTTTCATCTTACTGGTTAGTGATGTTTGCAATGTAGGACATGAAAAGGACTAGGATGACTTTAGTATTTTGTAACTTTGTCTGTATCTCTCTCTAAATCAAATGTTATCTTTCCTCAAAATAATTTATTTTATTCATTCATACATTATTCAATTACAATAAAGTCACCAAAAACACTAAATGTCAAAGTCACCCAATTACATGCCAATGCTCTATCAACTTTTCAATCACATATTTTCAGACATCTCAAATTGCAGTACCAGAAATTAACAAGTGTGGAAGGGATAAGAGTGGAAGGAACGAGTAATAGGCATGGCTCAGTTCTACACCGGGCATTTCTTTTTCATTTGTAAAGTTAGTCCACGGGTTTGGAACTTAGCCTATATCTGGATTTTCTATTAGACTATGGGTTTGATATGGTGATTCATCATCTCAATATCTAAGAAATCTGAAATTTGGCAAAGAACAAAAATGGAAATTGTCTGATGATTAAATTATTAGATAAAATATTTATACTAAGTGAGCTATTGTCACACCAGAGATTGTATAAATCAAGTAATTCTTTGGGTAATATTTCAAAAGACAAACCAAATCTAGTCCACCATTCAAAAAATCAATTTGGTATAGGTTTATTAACTATCTCTGGATTTGTAGAGAAAAACTAAGAATATTTATTCTTGGGATTTTGATAGTAAAAAGCTTGAGTAAAAACTTGGACATAATCCCAATGATTAAAGTAAATATACTTCTATCTCCAATTTTTATTGTTTTTTTACCATTTGGGTTGAGACTTCATTCTCTTGGTAATAAAATTTTGTTAATATGACATTTACTGAAGTTTATAAAACTTCCAAGATTATTGTTCTGGTAGTGGTGAGTAAACGTTACTGATTTGATAACAGTCAAAAGAATGTCAAAAGAATTTCTAGGTGAGGTCTAGAATTTCCATGAAGAACTGAATATCTTCTTGATTCGAGGTATCTAATTTTGATAGACCATCCATCATTTGGATTGATTTTAATATCTTCATCATCAATATACATATAATTTTTTTCAGGTTTTTCAAAATAATCCATTTGTTCTTGAGTTGGGTTATTAATTGCAACTTCCTTGTAGGATGTAATTTTATTAGAGGAGGGGAAGGAATATCTTCCTTGTTTAATGAAGATGCAGGTAATTGTTGCATTTTTCTACCTTTATAGATTGTAGTCCAATCCCCTATTAGAAGAATGTTTGATTCTAGCTGGGTTAACATATTGTTACTCCTTCTTCCACCACGGTCATAACCGCGACGTCTTCCCCTATATGGGGTCATCATTTTTCCCCTGCGAAAATTCACGAGTTAGATAATCAGCAAGTGAATTATTTTCACCTTTAAAATGTTGAATGTCAAATTAAGCATAGATAATTGAGATTGCCAGCTAGCAAAGATTTGCTTAGCAACAAGATTTTTAACATCTTTTTCAATAATTGATTTAGCTTAGCTACAATCAATTTTTAGTAAATTTCTTATGAAGAAGATCACCTTGAATTTTTGAAATGCATTTTATAATAGAAAGCATCTCTTTCTTAATAGTGTTATATTTTGCCTGGGTAGGATTCCATTTGCCAGAAGTAAATCTGACCAAAACTTCTTTTGATGTATCAAGTATTATTTGTTTGAGGATTCCTCTATAACCTAAGTCTGAAGCATCGGTTTCAACAATTTTGAAATACTTAGGGTTAGCAAGAGATAAACAAGACAAACATTTAACTTTATTTTTAATTCTTTGGACTGCCTGAGAATGTTTATTTGTCCAAGGGTCAGGATTCTTCTTAAGCCTAGCATGTAATATGGCAGTATCTTTAGTAAAATTTTCATAATAATTTGCTATGTAGTTGAGATTACCAAGAAACCTTTGTAATTGTTTCTTATATGTAATAATATTTGGGAATTTAGAAGTAAATTCAATACTTCTTTGTATAGGAATTATAGTTCCTCGGTCAATTTCATGACCTAAAAATCTAATTTTTGTTTGAAAAAGTATCATCTTTAGAGGAAATATAACTAATTCATTATGCTTAACTAATCATTTGAATATTTTTAAATGTGTAACATGTTGATCTATAGTTTTAGAAAAAACTAAACAATTATAAATTCTATATAAGGATTAAAAATATCATTCATAATATTTTGAAATTCTAAAGGGGCATTTTTAAGGCCAAAAGGAAGGATATTTCATTCATAATGTCCAAAAGATACACTAAATGTTGTTTTATATTTATAAGATTCATTAATCTGAATTTGCCAATAACCAGATTTCATATCAAACTTAGAGAAGATTAAATCATTGTTTAATCTATATAAAACATCTTTTTTTTATTAGGAATAAGATACCTAATCAATTTTAACACTTTATTAAGAGGTTTGTAATTTATAATAAGTCTAGGGACCCCTCTTTCCTTTTCAGGAGCATTATTGATATAAAAAGTTGTGCAACTCCAAGGAGATTTGGATTTTCTATTTAATTTTTTCTCTAAAAGAAATTCTATTTCTTTTATGCATAAATCCAAATACTCGTTGTTCATTTGAGCAGGTCTAACTTTAGTGAGAATCTGATTTTCATTAAAGTCATCAAGATAAGGTAAAGAAATGACATGTTTCTTTCTTTCCCAAAAAACATTAGGTAAATCACTACAGATTTCATCTCTAAACTGTTGATCAATTAATTTAATTTGATTTTGAATTTCAGGTTTTTTAAGATGAGAAGTGATGTTTAATAAATTCACTTCTTCTTTAAGAAAACAAATTTGTCTTTCTTTTTTAAAAAGAATATATTTAACTTCATTAATCATCCTAGTATGAGGATCATTAATAAATTCAAAAGTAATTCTTTTATTATTGAAAATATATGTAATTCTCTTTTGGTCAACATTAACCAGAGGCATAATTTTATGCAGAAAGGGAGTTCCTAATATAATTCTATGAGTTAAATTTTTTACAAGAATAAAATGAGTAGGTAAACAAATATTTTTTTACGAACATAAGAATTAGACAATTTATAATTAACCGTGAGTTTATCTCCTCCAGCTTGGGTAAGAGATTGTGTAGTTTTATCAAAATATTTAGTGGGAATAATTCCTTCTTTAAGGCGATTTAAATCAACACCACTATCAATAAGGGCAATTTAATTTTCTAATATGAAATTTCTATTAATAACTAAAGTTTTTCTAAGAAATCATTTTTGAGATGTTACTCTATCAATGAGAGAGAAAAATTTCATTATTATGTGAAGGATTACTAGTTGAATACATCTCTTTAACCTTTGAATTACTAGATTCTAAAAAAGTGAATCTTTGAGATAAACCATAGTTTTCTCTTTTAATCTGAGATATTTCATTCTTTAAGAGATTTATTTTTTTATGTAAATCTATAATAGAAGCAGGAGTTTCACGAATGTTAGACTGTCGAAATCTAGACAAAACCTCACTTAATTGGTAAGGTGCTTCTGGAATAATAGGAAAATCCTTTTTTGAGTTTTCTTGAATTAAGACCTCAAGCATTTTTCTTTTCAATTTTTTATTAAAAATGGATTCTATAGCTTTTATAGCTTCATCCTATTTTAAGGTTAAAACATTTAACTCATTCATATCAACAATTGATTTCCAGTAATTTAATTGATTACATTGACAATCATTATTGTCAGAATATTCAAAAGAGCATTCAGTAGTGTTTTCATAAATCATATTGATATCTTATTCTGAAGAATAATTTTCAGAATCAAAATTGAGAAGTAAGACCTTTTCTAATTGAGAACGCAATTGTTCATCTTCTATCGCATTAAGAGCTTTTTAAGTCCAATATTGGTTGACATAATGGTCAGATTTGCCACATTTATGACATGTTATGTCAAGCCTTATTGCTTTTCTTTTGCCTTTAAGGTCAAGATTTTACTTTAGGTCTACTTTTCTTATAGTGACTCTTTTTCTTATTTCTATAAGAATTTTTATTAGAATTTTTTGGCTTATCCTTATAAGGTTTACTGTGGAAACAATTTATTTTTTTCTTTTTACTATCTGGAGATTTTCCTAGATCAAAAGTAAATTGTTCGCAGAATTCATCAAGTTGGTGTTTCTCAGAAAGCTTTTCCTTTTTAAGTTGATTTCTAAGTTTTATGTCATTACAGAAAGTTAATTCTTCATTAACAAGAGTGCTAATTATATGACCATAAGTAAGGTCAGAATAATTTATATTTATCCCATCATTTTTCTGTCTTAAAAATTGTCTAACCTTTTCAGAAAAGAAATGGGGTAATCCATCAATAAATTTTGCTTTCCAATGCAAAGAATTGAGATTGTTCAATTGATAAACTTTTGAAAAAAAATTATCCTTATACCATCTAATGTGGGTAAGAGAAGGACACCTAAGATTTTGGAGAAGTGTCTGGATTTTTTCTCCAATGGTGACATTGGATCCTACAAAATGTTGTAAGATGGAAAGGCACAAAGTATACACTGCATCTTCTTCTCTTGTGGTGGTCGTAGTTAAAATCGTGCTTGTAATGGTTCCTGGCTCGATCTTAATGATTTTCTTGTGGCTAAGAATCTCTAATTTTTGGGATTCAGTGAGATAATGATCTGACCAGCCTCTAAGCTGGCCAACAAATCTTGTGGTTATAAAGGATGCTATTGAATTATCTGGATTTTCTTGTTGCTTGCAAACAGTAGAATACATGATCATCCTATGGATTATATCTATAATTTGTTTGTCATTAAGACCATCAACATTCCATTCATAAATGGCTTTTCCTGAATAAGAATTTTGGAATGGTTTTGGTTCCTCAAAGAGCAAATATTGTGGTGAGGGACGCTTGTAATAATACTTTTCTATGGATTTAGGAGCATAAAAAGGATTTATACTATTAATATTATTAATGTCAAGGTTACTAATGTCTAAATCAGCAAACATATCAGATAGTTGGTCAATATGGTTTTTGTTATTATCCTCAGAATAATCTTCCTGAGACATAACTGTGATATTAAGACCTTTTAACTTTTGTTCTAAAATACGAACAAATTCTTGACCATTGGTTTCTATTTTAAATCCTTCTATGGAAACAAGAGGTTGCACTATAGGAACATCTAAAATGTTGGAGTTTGACATTTGGTACTTAGGTTTATTTATGTGGTTAATAATGATATCTTGATGTGCTATTTGTTTTTCTAAAAGATTTTTTATGGATAAGAGATCTTTTTCCAAAGAGATAAATTGTTCTCCTAAGCACACAAGGTAAGCATTGGTATAATTCTGAGACCCGATGACAAAATTTAATTCCTTAAGATTAGCTTTATTTTGTTAAACTCTTTGTAACTGAAGGTTAAGATAAGGGGTAGTTTCAGTATTTTGACTCAAACTTATTGTTTGTTCAGGGGGAAAAGGAGATTCCATTATTTATCCTTTAATGTTTTCCCAAGGTCTTTGTAAAACAAGGATTTCTTCTTGTTTTTTACTTATGAAGTAATTAACAAACCATTTAACAAAAGGAACGAAATATTGCTCAAGGCTCATTTGACAGTAGTACTCATCTTTAAATTTGGGTTAATTCGAGTTTTGAAATTTTTTTAAAAAATCAATTTATGAATTAAGTGTATCTCTCATGTTGAAACTCATCATTGATGAGTTGTCTCAGTTTAAGGGGAATAATCTAACATTATAACTGGAAATCCATATCTGACGGAGTAGGTGACAAGATCATTTATTCGAAGGCAACTTTGAAGGGACAATGAGGGATTATGATCTTTTTTGTAGGGTCATCAAGGGACTAGATCACTTATTCGTAGGAGACTTGAAGGGTCATTGAGGGACTGTGATCTTTATATCGAAGAGACTATGATGATATTTATTTATTTAGGCAACAAGTTAAGGTACCCCTACGTTCGAGGGACTTGACCATTTATTGTAAGGCAACAAAGAGAGGTTACCCTAGAGGTGTAGGTGTGAAGAGTGTGTTATATTCAGGTATTTTCTTTGGATTAGTGGGCTAAGTCCATTTTTATTCGCATACATTGTTTTCACCCCTATTGTTACTAACCACGCAATTAATTGTTTTGCAGAATTTAAAAGCGAAAAATAAATCCTAAGGTATTACATCATGGGGGAGGGGACATGATTTAAACTAGGAGAGTGCGAAAATTAAAATGACGGAAATTAAATTACTTACTATTACAAGAAAATTATCATCCTATACATTTGTTCTAATAAATATAAATGACAAAGAAATTAAAATTGAGGAAGAATAGGAATAGGGAAAGAAGAAATATCGGAGGATCCGTGTAAGATCGATTAATCGGATTTTTATTGACAAAATAAGGTTTTTTTTATGATTTTCGAAACCTAAATTAATTACTAATTTAATTATATATAAAAAATATTTTTATATGTAGAAAAAAAAGTTATTAATTTTCCTAATTTTATTATTGATTAGGAAATATTAGTTGTTAATTAATTAGTTAAAAGAAATTTAAAAAGAAAAAAGAAATCAAATAGGAAAATAGTAAGAAAATAGAAAAAGAAAAAAAAACAAGAAAATAGGTCAAAAAAAAGATAGGGGAGGGCGTTGGGGTTTGAACCCAGACCCTCAAGGTCATTCACACATGCTTCTACCATCAGGCTATGCATGCCTGTATGTCAAAGAATAGACTGGATTAAATAAATATTAAAAGTAAACGAAATCCAGAGTCAGCCAATGAATCTTCACCACGTCTCATCTTCTTCGCTGCGACCTGCAAAATTTGCTACGATTTTGCTACGGTTTTTCTACGACTTTGATCGTAGCAAAAAAACCTGTAACACTAAAATTCAAGAAATCAGAGGATTAAACAAATCAAGAATGTCCATATCCACTAATTTAGACCTCGGGAATCCAAATCCATCATTATTTTTGGCTAAAAACAACTATAGATGGAGATTCAAATAATTTCTTCTTCGTGCCCTAGCCATGGCAACTCTTAATTCCTGCATGAAAGCTTGATAAAAAAGCGTCAAAACAATCTTAATAATGTATATGAATATGAATATGCATGAAATATAGCTTAATACATCAAGAAACAAGAAATTCGAAAGTTGAAAATGTTAGGAACAACCATGAAGGATAGGTCATGTTTCACGTGGTTTTAACCTTCAAGAATGACTGGGATAACCTCCTGGGATCTCCTTAATGATGTTTGAACGTATGGAACTGATTGGAACTTGATGAGATTGATTCTGCAACTTGCCCTAATTTCTTCACTTTATGGAACTTTTGTTTAAGGTTCTTGTGCAAAGATTTTTCGTCCTCTGATCTTGTGCATATGATGAGTATATAGAGAGGATGATTTTAGGTCAGAAATTGGGCTTGGGTGGAAAAGATTTGATCTGTTATTCAAGTGTGATTCAAATCTTTATATTTTGGCATATTTGGTCATCATACCTTTCCTCTCTTGCCTTTCACGAATTTTGGATCAAATATTATGACAATAAACCTCAAAATCTGATCCAAAAATAATCCATAGATCAAATATTAGATTTTTCAATATTTATTTTAATTAAAATTGAATTTAAATGAATTAAATCCAATAAAATATAAAATAAACAAAAAAAAAACAAAATATATGACTTATAGGTCGTGGATCATCTTAAAATAAAGTTTGGATTGTGAAAACACAGGCCAATTTGGCAAAAACTCAAGTTTGGTCATTGTTTGCCTTATACACCTCCTCAAATTTGCTCAACTTTAACAATGCATAACTTCCTTATTTTTTATCATATGAATATGCTCTTGGACTTTTTATAAAGCTTAAAGTGTCCTTTAATCACTCCTTTTGGTACCATGTCCATTTGATCTTCCATGTTCAAGTTATGAGCTTTTGAAAAAGGTGACTTTTTGTTGACTTTTTAGAGGACCTGTAATATCTTGACCCATATCTCTCAAATGAAGCATTTATGACATTGGCTTGTGAGACACATAGTTGTAAAGAAGTGAATTTCCTTTAAATGAGCTTTGGATGGGAAATTTCTGATAAAGTTTTTGAAAGTTAGAGTTGGTCAAAGTACAATTGACTTTCTCCTTAAGAAACCCTAATTTAGCAACTTTTGCCTTGTGATGAATTTGAGGTTTTCTAGATGAATCATGATCAAACATTGATCAAATGATGAATCTTACTTCATAATCTTGATTTTGAACAAAAATCTTAAAGTTTGACTGTATGTTGACCACAGTTGACTTTTTACCCAAGTTAACTAATTATTGATCATCTAAGCATCTGACTGACCAAACTCGTAGGGCAAGTCTTGAAACTTGACGTGAGGATCCTCTGAAGTATATGAGATATCATGAAGTCCACTTGAGGCTTTATAAGTCCAATTTTCCTTGAGAAACACAAAACCCTAATTTGAGATCCACTGCTTATGAGGAGGCTTTGTCTGATGAAACCTTGAGTTCCTTTGAGCAATTGAGAATCTTATGAACATTAGGAGACCTCTTGAGACATATTATTTTGGAGATATGAGAGCAAAATTTGGGGTACAACAGTTGCCCCTGTTCAATTTTCTGAAACCTGAGGGGTGTTAGATTGGCATGCGCGCCATTCGTGACCTGAAGGTGGAAGAGGATTGAACAATTAAAGCCCCAAAATTTGCAATCGCCGATGCGCAGAGTAATACTGTTGGTTGATTGTATTGCTTGAATGGTCTTAAAGATGTCATTCAGAGTATTTGGAGATGGACTTATAGATGCCATCCAAAGTATCATAATGTGTTTGTGTTTGACTTTATCTGAATGTTGTTCTAGAATAAGTATCATAACTAAATCTTTGTCTTGATCGTCTCTGAATTGTCTCTAGAAAATATCTTGAACTAAGTATCAGAACTAGATCTTTGTTGTGATCGTCTCTGAACTGTCTCTGAAAAATATCATGAACTATGTATTAGAACTAGATCGTTGTTTCAATCGTCTCTGAACTGTCTCTAGGAGTTGACAATGTTTATCTGACTATGAACTTTCCTAAAAAAGAAAAGTTAGTTTTTTGCGAGATCATTTGATGTGTGTAATGCATTGCATGATGTTCTTAACGTAAATGAGAATGTCATATGCTTTATGGATGCATATGAATTATGTAGTTGAAGCACACTAATAGCTTTGTGTAACAACTGCTAGTTGGGGGAAATAAATCTTGATTTGTTGTTAAGGAATTTAAGACACAGTTCCCGACTTATTTCAGAATATTGTACTTGGGATCTTTCGAATTCTGTTTGGCAATAAAGGTATTCGAGGAGAAATAACTGTTCGTCGTGCTTTTTATTGAAAAATTAAACTCCTAAATACCTTGATTGGGGATAAAAGAGACGGGCATTCCCCTGAGAGACTTATTCGACCAAGTGTTAATTCTTCTTGGGATATCAGGCTTGAAAGAATCCTGCATGGGATTTTGTTGGAAGTATAAGCGTTTTCGGGGAAGAGGCTACTTGGAATATTTTGTTGGAATAAACCTGTAAAGATAACTTGTGGGGATGAGCCTATGAAGATCTTGTAAAATCAGAATGCGCCTAAGAGGGGGGGGGGGTGAATTAGGTGTTATCAAAATTTTCTCGATTCTTTTTCTTCGATGGATGGATTTTGCTTTTACGGTTTAAGTAACAAAAATGTAAAGCAGAAAAGTAAAGAAGACACGGAGGTTTATCCTGGTTCCCTTCATAATCCGAAGGTACATCCAGTCCCCTTTCAACACGAAAGAGATTTCCACTAGTTTCTTTAGAACAGTACAACCTATCACACCTTCAATGGTGAGGCCTACTTTCTAGCAAACTATACAAACAAGTGTGCAAGAACAATCATCTTGCCACACTTACCCTTATGTCCAAACAATCCTTGGAACACAAGTCACAAATAGAAATAACTTTCTATACTTATTATTTTGAGTGAGAGTACAATGAAAGGTATCAATAAAAATTGATCTTCTCCTATAATCAAGAATTCACTACTTAATATTCAACACAAGTGTTCAAGACAAATATGAAAATGATGAACTTATGAACATTTTTCAAAGATGAAAAATATTTGAATAAAGTGAATTTGATTGTATGAAAATATTTGAAAAATCTAGGAGGTGTTTTTGAATTTGAAATTTTTAGAATTTATAATAGTTGAAACACCTATTCAAAAAGGTATAAAATTTTAAAAATAATTTCTTTGAAAAGGTATAAAAACTTATGAAATAAAATTATGAAAAGGTATAAAAACTTATGAAATAAAATTATGAAAAGGTATAACACTTAGAAATTATTTGAATTTGAAGAGAATCAATTTTTCAAAATTTCTACAGTGTTAACCGGTTAACCAAATGGGTTAATCGGTTAACGCCTAGAAAAGTTACCACAGAATTGAAAAATTGCTTCCGTTAACCGGTTAACCCATAAGGTTAACCGGTTAACACTGTTAAAATACAGAAAAATACTTCTGTTTAAAGTGTTAAACCAGTTCCAATTTCTTTTCTAAAAATATGCATATGCTTTAAAAAATATGATGAGAATGTTGAACACTTGTATATCATATTTAAGAAGTAATTATTGATATACCTAATCCTTGAGACAAATCTTGAAAGTGTTGCACAAAAGCTTTAATTGATCGGAAGCATTCCATTGATGATGCATAGCCATGATCTTGATCGTTTGTTGTCATCTCGACTTTTTGCAATCTGGAATGAGCTTGGATAATGTTGACGTCATCAAAAACAATGAGCTTGAAGTATGCTTCTACAGATCTGTTGGATATGATCTCTACTGAGGATTCCTACCTCCAAGAGTCCTTAGTAAATGTTATTATTATAATTATATATATATATATATATATATATATATATATATATATATATAATTTTTTTTTGGTAAACATCAATCATATTTAAAAGCATATATTCATTCAAAATAATCAATGGACGTTTATGCGTAAGTAAAAAATGAGAAACGTAAAGCTGAGTTTGAAATAGAATTGTATTGATCTTGAAAGTGGCTCACAAACAGACAATTCTGAACAAAGAAACGGAAATCCTAGTAAGAGGAATTCGTCGTAGAAAATTAAAAAGGTACAAAAAACAAGGAAAAACAACTATGTTAAATGATCCAATCAAGTTTCAACTCTGCTATTGCCATTATCTTCAGGTATCTCATCTTTTGTCGAAAGAGAAATGACTGAACTGATCCGTGTCGTTTGAACCTGATATTGGTAACACAACTAATTGAGTTTAAATGAGTGATTCGATGAGACATAGTTGTACGCTTTAATCCCTAACTTTTGTCTGGACCGCCTTTTCAGGTTTTCAGTCCACCGGGATACCCTTTTTTGCCCAAGCCGCCTTTTCAGGTTTTCGACTTATCGGGTGTAAATTATATATATATATATATATCCCTAATTTTTCCCGAACACTTTTGGTTCGCCGGGATGCCCTTATTTTTTCCTAGGCCAGTCAACATAGATGGTCTCTTTTTATGCATAGTATTTTTTGACTATGTATGTGTTCACATGTTGTGGGAAGTCTTCACCATCCATAGCGGTAAGTATCATAGCACCTCCAGAAAATATCATTTTGATTACAAATGGTCCTTCATAAGTGGGAGTCCATTTGCCTCTGGGATCACCTTGTGGTAATATGATACGCTTTATTACCAAATCGACAACATGGTATACTTGATGCTTGACTTTCTTGTTAAAGGCTTTGATCATACGTTTCTGATACATCTGACCATGACAGATGACCGCGAGCCTCTTTTCATCAATCAAGTTTATCTGTTCAAGTCGAGTCTGAACCCATTCGTTTCGTCTAAGTCTGCATCTTTCATAATTCTTAAGGAAAGGATCTGAACTTCAATAGGTAAAACTGCCTCCATACCATAGACGAGAGAGAATAGGGTTGCCCCAGTTGAGGTACATATTATGGTGCGATAGGAATGAAGAATGGAACGATGTCCATTGGAAGCGGTAGGTTTGATTTCACCAATCATATCAATTCCCCACATTGCAAAAGGCCAAGGAGCAATTAGAACATTCAACAGAACTGGAGGCACATGTACTTTATCAACATAGATCTGGCACTTGTGACAAGTTTTGGAGTGTTGATAATAATTAGCTTCCATGGTAGACCAATAGTAACCTGTTCTCAAATTTTTCTTAGACATCATATGCCCACTAGAATGAGTACTAAATATCTCATCATGCATGTCTTTCATAATCTCTCTTGCTACATGAATGATGATTCATGTTAATTTTAGAAAAAGTGGGAGAAATGGAAAAAGTTGAAGACACAGCCCCTGCTGCATGTATCCAGGGTCGTCCCAGCAAACAACTATATGCTGGTTGGATATACATAACATAATAGGTTGTAATGAAAACCTATGGACCTACCTTGATTGGTAGTTCCACTTCCCCAAAGACATAACTTTTTGAGCCATCGAACGCCCAGACCACCAAGTCGCTGGCTCTGAGCACCACCCTGTCATAGTCCAACTTAATCAGTGCTTTCTTCGGAAGCACAATCAAGGATGATCCTGTGTCCACAAGTACATGAGAGAGCATAACTCCTTTACATTCCATAGAAATGCGTAGAGCCCGGTTATGACTGCGTCCCTCAATGGTCAGATCCATATCTATAAACCCTAAACCATGGCTGGCATTCACACTTGACACCACCGTCTCAAGTTGGTTCACTGATATGTCATGTGGCACGTAGGAATTGTTTAAAATCTTCAACAAAGATTTATTGTGTGAGTCTGAACACATTAACAAAGATAAGATTGAAATCTTAGAGGGCGTTTGCTGCAAGTGATCGACTATTTTATAGTCGCTCTTTTTAATGATTCTCAGAAACTCCTCCGCTTCCTTGTCAAAAGTGATATCAAACTCTGGTACAGGGACATCACTGGTCATGGCTTGCTTACCCTTTGTTCTTGCTTGGGCCTCTGCATTACCCTTTGACGGTAACACACACTTTCTTAATGTTTCAGGCGCAAATAGTCTTCCACTACTTGTGAATCCTCTAACTCCAACATTCTTAACTTGGTGTTGAGCTAAGCTGGAAGAGTTCACATCTTTCTTCTGACCATTACAATAAACTTTGGCCCCATAGTACCACAAGAAGACTTTTTCGCTTTGGTATGGAATTGGTCCAGGAGTGGTAAATGTCACAGGTTCCACTTTTGCTGGTGTTGGAATTTGTGCTGGATTATAGTAGATAGTAACTGTTGAGACTTCATCTTCCTTCACGATTATGTCAAATTGAATATTGCCCTCATCAATCATTCTTTGTATCCCCGATCTCAACCGGTTGCAACCATCAATAAAATCTTCATAACCTGAACAACTATCCTCGCATCCCGGAAACATATCCTTCCTGGCTAGGAAACCCTTCACAACTAACAATGAAGTCTTCAAGGCATTGACATCATATATCAGATTCAAACCCTCACCATCATCAATAGCTCCTACGATTTTCCCATGTGAAGGAATGGGGTTTTGCAGCACGTTCAGGGTTGGAGCGAAATTGATTGCCTTGGAATCTATCAGGTCCTGAATGACATGTTTCAAGGCTTGACAATTGTCAGTATTGTGGCCAGGAGCTTCGGAATGGAACTCGCAATGGGCGTAGCATCGTAGCCGACCGGAATTTGACCCGGTTTTGGTGGAGCCAAAGTTCTTAACTGAATCATTTAAAGCTGAAGAAGGTTCTGCAATAGCTGGGAATAAGACATCGAAGGCGTCTCGAAATGTCTATCCTTTGGTCTGGGAGGATAGTATTGACAATGGGCTCTTTGTTGCTGGTAGTTCTGCTGACGATGTTGCTACGGCTGCTGAACCTGATGTTGATTTGCGGGAGCAGAAATGGTAGCCGAAGCTTCTTGATGATAGGAGTTCTAATTTCCGCTATTCCTCTGGGTGTATACAGCCCCGACTTCACCTTACATTCGCTTCACAAAAGGTTTCTTGACTCTAGAGGTCGACGTTCCGCTATTCTGAATTTTCCCCTACTTCATCCAACTTTAATTTTTCTCATTAGTTAGGATGATGTCAGAAAAGTCGCTAGATGAACAACCTGTTAATATTTCCATGAAGTGCCCAGGGAGAGTATCCATGAAAAGATCAACCATTTCTCTCTTCAGCAATGGTGGTTGAACTCTAGCTGCAACTTCGCGCCACCTTTGTGCATATTCCTTGGAGCTTTTAGAGTTCTTTTGAGACAAACTTTGCAGTTGGGTCCGACTTGGAGCCATGTCAATATTATATTGGTATTGCTTGAGGAAAACCTCCCCAAGCTCTTTCCAATTGCGAACATCGGTCCTCTCCAATTTCATGTACCAATCCAGTGAGCCTCCAGACAGGCTGTCTTAGAAATAGTACATCCAAAATTTCTCATCTTTGGTATGCATATCAATCTTACGGTAAAAAGCTTGCAGATGAGTTTTTGGGCAAGAATTGTTGTTATATTTGTCGAAACCTGGAGGCTTAAACTTTGGAGGAATAATCACCCCTTGAACCAGGACCATGTAAGTAACATCGACGCCTAGCGTATCCCTGCATTCTAAAACCCTAACTTTCTCAACCAGTATATGAAAGTCTTGGGAGTTACCACCTATGCCAAAACCCATGTCTTCATTGATCAAGGTGAAATGATCTTCTTGACGATCTTCCACCTGAATAGGAATATGGCCGCCACCCTCTGGAGTTGGAGGTCTGTTACCCCTGTTGTTGTTGATTGGATTTCCCTGAGCATCCAAAGTGATAACTGGAGAGTCCACCTGTGGTGGATTAAGTCTGAGAACAGAAGCTCTTAGCTCCTGCTACCCCTGGGCCATGCCCTGCATCATAGTCATAAACTCAACCATCCTGATGCAAAGTTCATTCAGCTCAGTCTGTACGGTGTCCATGATGTTTCTCTGGTTGCAGCGAGTAGCGTACTGGTGCAGAGGAGCGTAGAGTCGGAGAAGAAGGCTCTTTGCGACTCTCATAATCTTTCTTGTATAAACAAATAAGTTAAGAAATCCGGATAGCCTGCAAAAGGAGCCGTCGCAGAAAACCAGAAAAGCGCCTTTTACAGGCTCAACTCAATGACGGCGGGCGATAACCAATACTTTAGAGACGGTCGCAGCGATGCCACTGTCAATCATCTAAAACCATAAGGGCAACCCTAAATCGCACATATTTTCACTAAGCAGAGGCGACAATCTATCCTAAACGAGAAAAGATGTAGAAACTTACGTGTTTTTGAAGTTGCGGATGTGGTCAAGTAGTTCTCCTCGGTGAGTGCGGCGTTGGACGACGATTCGCTGCAGAAATCTAAGAGATGGAGAGCTTGATCAGTGTCGAGCAGAGAAGTAATGGGCGAAAAGTATGGCAATGACTTGCTTCATCCTATTTATAGACGTTGTCAGCACGTGCGACCTAGGGTGTGTGAACGGCGTAATCATGACCTATGAGTAGACCTAGACTAACCATCATTCCATGTTAAATGTACACACTTCCCAAGACACACGCGTGATACAACTCTTCAACATCATTCAACTGTCGATCTCCTAGTCCTTCAAGCACGTCGCAACTCCCAGGAATATCCAAACAATTCCCTAGTCGGGTAGACGACGCAATCTTACGGAACATGATTTATCTCCTTAGTAACGAGTTTCCCTTAAATCATCACTTATACGACCAGAAGCAACGACTTAGGGGCTCTTGTTTCGGACTGGCCCAATGACTAGGCATGACCCAATCCACTTCTACATCCATGATGACCCAATAACCCAATGTTAAAGGGACTCACTAGCTCTCTGCCCCTCAGTAGTAGAGGCCTTGCTGACCAAGGTTACATGTGGTCGGGCTCCTATGCTCTTTTCAGACTTTTTTCCGTCACCTGGGGGAAGTCACCCAGATTTAACCAAGTATAGCTCCTGCTCGGTTCACCCTCTGCTCGATAGACCCTTCACTTGAGCAGATTTTCCCATCCCAACGACTAGTTTCTGGTAGTTACCTATTTGTGGGGGATCCATGATCCAGGCCCAAAATATGGACCAATGACCAAGCGTTGGGGGCATTATATAATCCTCTCGCATGTGAGGGTCATATATCCAATAATCACTCCAACAATACTCTCTATTGTACTTGCTCATTCTTCTGCCCCTTTTCTTACTTTGACATCAGAGTGTCTTGCTGGTACACCCCTATTTCTCTCCTCGACAACCGAACATCATCAACAACGTCTGTGGCCCACACAAGGTTATGATCACTAGGAACGATCAATATGTATATGTAGGCCTACCTATTTAGTATTTTTTCTTTTATATATATATATATATATATATATATATATATATATATATATATATATATATATATATATATATATATATATATATATATATATATATATATATATATATATATATATATATATATATATATATATATATATATATGGATGACTCAAATTAGAACAATTGATTATTATAAGAAATGAGAACAATTAATCATAACCGTTAATTTTTTATTTATTAAAATCAATGAACTACATTAATTTCTCTTTTCATGATACATCAGTTACAATAAAAGATATTATAGAAGAGAAATTAAAGGTTTGTAATGTATTGTTTTATCAAACACTTATCGATTTACAAATCTAACACACCCATATATGCAAATGTCATCAATGATTGAAATTGTAAATAATTTTATGTAATGTATAAAAAAAATAAAAAAAATATACACCTATACAATATTATTTAAGAGAACTTGGAGTATGTTAACAAAGAAAACAAATAAAAAATTCAATAAAAATAAATAGATAAATAAGAGAATATGGAATTGGGCTGGGCTAGAAAATGGCCTGTTAGAGAGTCGGGCCGGTAAAGGAAATGACCTAAAGAGACTGAATATATAAATAGATTGAACTGAAAGCGTTATAACAAAATTAGGGTTTTTGTGGGAAGAAGCAACAGCAGCTGCAATGGCACCAAACCAGAAAACCGCAAGAAAACCCAGAGTCAGCCGTAACCCCGAATTGATCAGGGGTATCGGAAAATACTCCAGGTCCACCATGTACCACAAGAGGGGACTCTGGGCCATCAAGGCCAAGAACGGTGGTGCTTTCCCCCGCCACGATCCCACTCCTAAGCCTGAAGCTCCCATTGAGAAAGCTCCCAAATTCTACCCGGCTGATGACGTCAAGAAGCCACTACGCAATAAGCACAAACCAAAACCCACCAAGCTCAGGTTCGTGGTTTTAGGTTCTGTTTATATTCAATATTTGAAAGCTTTCGTTGCTTTAGTACGATTGATTGGGATCTGATAAATTTTAGAAATGTTAGTTTTTGGTTGGGGGTGTTAGATACGAAATGATTAATTTTTATACTTGTTTCAGAGCTAGCATTACTCCAGGAACAGTTTTGATTCTTCTTGCCGGTAGATTCAAGGGGAAGAGAGTTGTGTTTCTCAATCAGCTTCCATCCGGACTTCTACTAGTTACGGGTAATTGTTTTTCCAAGGGTTACTTATTATTATATATTTTCTATTAGTTACTAGTTTGGTTTTCATTTTGGACTTTTTTTCGATAATTGGCTTGGATAGACTCCTTACATTTTAATTTTAGGATTTTTGTAATTACCTTTCTTAATCTTATTTTGAGTTAATGTTTTTCACTTGCTTCGTTCATTATTCAGTTACACTTTTAGACAACTTATGTAGTTTATGCCCATTTGATTGTACCTTAAGAGTTCTGCTGTTATATTTCACCAACTGACATAACTTGTGTCGCAAAAATAACTTATTTGTTAGCTTTTGATGATTTTATGCAAGTGCAATGCATTTGTATTATACTCTTCATATAAGATCTACTGTAGTTATTTCTCTTTTGCTGTCTTAATTTGTTCATTCTCATTGCTTCAGGCCCATTCAAGATCAACGGAGTCCCCTTGAGGCGTGTGAACCAATCTTATGTCATCGGCACATCAACTAAAGTAGATGTTTCTTCTATTAACGTTGAAAAGTTTGACGACAAATACTTCTCAAAGGAATCCCAAAAGAAGACAAAGAAGGGAGAGGGTGAATTCTTTGAGGCAGATAAGGAGGTTAGTTTGATGAATATGTTGTTTCCATAATTATATTCTGGTCTCTTGTGAGATGCTTTTGTTTACTGAGACTTGTTGCCTTTTTAGGATAAAAAAGTGCTCCCCCAGTCAAAGAAAGACGATCAAAAGACTCTTGATGCTGGTTTGCTAAAAGCCATCGAAAGTGTTCCCGACTTGAAGACTTACCTTGGTGCCAGGTTTTCCTTGAAGGCAGGCGTGAAGCCTCATGAGTTAGTTTTTTAGACGATACTGGAGTCTTGAAATTGTTTTTTGCCCTTGTTTTTTTGGTTGTTTGTCAAAACCAGGTCTTAAGCTTTTACCAGTTACAATTTTCTTGGTAGTAGACATTCAAAAACTTGTTATTTATGTTTTATGTTATTTTTCTTAATATATTCTGTCCATGTGCTCTGTTTGATTTATGATTTGAGGTATTTTTGATGGCTTACAACACAAAAATGGTAACTATTTTTCCCTTCTCTATCTTTATTTGGCTGTTTTTTTATGTTAAAGACTAAACTTGTCTATAATATTTTAGGTTTATACACTTCTGAGTCATTCCATACCACTGGCACATGCTAAACTCTAACTCAACATTTTTGAATGTAATTAGTTTTATTTTCATAGATTGTTAATTAATTTTAATTGATTCAGTGTATTATGATTCGTGGTTGAATTAATTTTAACCGGGTTGATTTTGGTAGAATTGATTTAATTTTAATAGAATTGAGTTATTATAATCTATTTATGTTTGGATATATTTATGGGAAAATGAGTTTTGTAACGAATTTCTGGGTAAAAATCACGTTTAAATTTAAAAGCCACAAATTCTACTTAAGAATATATTCTGCATAAATTCTATTCGAGAATAATCTAACACTTGAAAATCATTTTTGGAATCAATTCTCTAGAATTGTTGGTCTTTTCAAAAGCCAATCTAAACGTGCTCGTCTGGCTAATTTTGATGGGTTTAATTGCACTACAAAACTGTAAATTGGTATGTTTTGAGTCTTGAATTTTCAGCTCTTGTTCGGTGATTAATGACTTAAATAAGGTTCATATTTAAGGGACTATAATAGGATTATAAAAAAAAAGCCAATAAAATGGGGCATAAAATACAATGGATACAACTTGGAATTGAGGGGTTATCTAACAAATCGGTAAATTGTCTTGAAATTTTCAGCTCTGTTCGGTAATTAATGATTTAAATAAGGTTCATAGTTAAGGGACTATAATAGGATTATAAAAAATATATACTAATAAAGCGGGGCATAAAATACAATGGATACAAGTATTGTTTCTTAAGTGCAATTTGGAATTGAGGCGTTAACTAACAAAACGATAAATTGACATGTTTTGAGTCTTGAAATTTTCAGCTCCGTTATGTGATTAATGACTTAAATAAGGTTCATATATAGTTAAAGGACTATAATAGGATTATAAATATAAAAAAAGACTAATAAAGCGGGCCATAAAATACAATGAATACACAAAATGTGAGTTTTCATTATACTCCAAGGTAGGCTCATTACAATATATGCTCAATTATTGACAATTGTTTTGATTAATTATTCATTGTAATAAGTTACATAAATTAATTCAAAGTAAAACCTTACTAGAATTTTCTTTTAGTTATTAACAAGTTTTTAGTTTTGTGACAATATTTCTTAAAGGTTGTTTCAGATTGATCCTAATTTGAACGTCATGCATTCACGCTGCAACATGCTGACAAGTATCATAAGAAAAATGATTGGAAACAAAAACATCTTTTTGTGACTTATTCTTCCAAGGTCATTGTAAAAAGAAGTTGAAGGCAGATTTATGACTATTGACAAGGATTTTTCGAAGTTTCAACTAACTACAAAGGATTCAAGGAATGTACTTGAATTGCTTATGAATCGTCCAAGAGTTGAACTAGTGATTAGAGATTGATAAGTTGTGTTAAACAATAATGATTATAGTGTTGTCGTTTCAAGTTCATCCAAAGCCTTATGAAAGAGAGTTTTATAATATTGTTCAGACTACGAGACGAGTTTTATTTTATTCATATTATACCGTTTGTGTTTAAAACTAGGGTTATCCTTGTTGTTGATTTCCATTTGGTATTGTAATAAGCGAGTTAAACTCATATCGTCTAAATTGGTATGATCGTTCCACCCTCCTTTATTTCTTTTGCATATGCACCAAATTATTTAATATTTCGCTTATGTGTGTTGTGCGGTTTATATATATATATATATATATATATATATATATATATATATATATATATATATATATATATATATATATATATATATATATATATATATATATATATATATATATATATATATATATATATATATATATATATATATATATATATATATTTGTGTGTGTGTGAGCGCCCGCGCGTGCGTGCGTTAAAATATTCAACACATCAATTTAACATTTATGTCGTCTATTCATTGCATTCATCTACATCTTTCATACATTCATGCATCATCATTATTTTTGTGCATTAAAAACAATTTGTGCATTCACATTAAAATGCATTTGCATTAAAGTTCGGTTGAGCATTTGCATTACAAAAGGTTCAATTATTTTTCATTCATTCATAACATTAAATTTTGTTTTCCATCATAAGAATTAAAGTTTATTTTAATTTATTTTATATGGTTTGTGAAGAGTCTCATTTTTCAAGTTTTAAAAAAAAATTGGCCTTTTGATTCGAATAATTGAGTTTTAACTGAACCTATGATTCAAATCATTTCCCTGAGACTTGAGACATTTAATTTTGATTCAAATCAAATTTTTACACTTATCTTGTGATTCAAATCATTTTTTTTTGTTGAGATTGAAAGTTGTTAAATTTGATCCGAATCAATTATTTTTCATTCATTCATAACATTAACTTATGTTTTGCCCCATAAGCATTAAAATTTATTTTAATCTTTTATTTGGTTTGTGAAGAGTCTCATTTTTTCAAGTTTTTTTTTTAAAATTGGCCTTTTGATTCGAATCAAGGAGTTTTAACTGAACTTGTGATTCGAATTATTTCCCTGAGACTTGAGACATTTCATTTTGATTTGAATAAGATTTTTACATTTATCTCGTGATTCAAAACATTTTTTTTGTCGAGATTGAAAGTTGTTAAATTTGATCCGAATCAAATTTCAACTTAATCTGAATCAAAATTTGAAAAGTCACGCTGAACTCACTTGTTTTTCACCTTTTCATCTTTTCAACTTTCATTATGTCACTTTCTTGTTTTTCATCTTTTCAACTTTCATTATGTCACTTTCCCCTTTGATCATCACAAACCCTAACTAAGAAATTTCTAAAAAAACACTTTCATTCATCATTTCTACTCATTATCGCCATCATCTATCATCTCATTAACATCATCATTAATCCATCATTATCCATCATTATCCATGGCATATGAGTATGAGTACAGAGGAAGGCTTAACAGGCAAAAAAAAAAGCAATCGACCATTGATTTTGAGCCACCAGTTCCTATTCCAAAGAGGTAAAGGACAAAAGTTCAAGGCAACAAGGCATCCACAGATGGAGTTTTGAGTAAGAGGCCCAAACATTCATTTTTTTTCCAGTTTCTTCTTCTCTAACTATGTTATGTAGTAAGGTTTCACATTTGTTGTCTAAATATATTCTACAAAAATACCAAGATAAATTTCTTAATAAGCTTGTAGACCTTGAGTGTTTTGTTGATGAAATTGCTGAAGTTGAGTTGTAAACCAAATTTCTGAAATCTTTTGCTGGCAACAACTTGTTAACATTCATTGGCATGAAAAGAAAATACAACCGTGATCATTTCAAGGCTTTCTGTTGCAACCTTAGACTTACTATTGCAGGTCTTAAGAGTAGGTTCAAGAACAAGGTTGTAAAATTCAATTACTCTGATTTCACAACTTACTTTGGATTGACATTTGAAGGTACTAATGTATATATTTTAAGGGAATCTAAGTATGATAATGTTGCATTTATTTTAGAAATTTCTAAAACTGATTGTGAGCACGTGAAAATGTTAAACTTGAGAATTAGTCAAATCAAGTTTGTTATGAGGTAGCTACATCATATTGCAATGAAGATTTTGTCTAAGAAACCAGCAAATTCTAGCAGGTCTGATGACAATGATCTATTTTTATGTGGTGTCTAATTCACAAAACCAAAAATAACTGGGTTATATTCATCATTAAAAGGATGATCTATTATAGGGATAATCCTAAAAGGCCTGTCTATTTTTCTTCTTTTGTTTAGATATTGTAGCTGAATGGGATTAAGTACAAAGAGGAGGATCTCACTAAATCTCATAAAATTCTTGATTATGGTGTCGTGGCAAAGATGAAATATTACGTATTTGAATGGTTATTATTATTACCTCGAGGACTTGAGAAGGCAAATTTTTTATGATAAGATTCTTGAGAAGGAAGTTGATCAGGAAACTGATACGTCAGTTGGTTGTGGTAGAGTTATTGTTTCTACATCTGTTGATGTGAAGGAATTTTTAGATGATGGAAACTTCTTAAAGACAACCAGGCTAAGAAGGATCAATTATGGCACATATTGATGTATTTTCCCATTTTGATAAAGATTAATAAAGTGAAGACGAAGGAAGAAATTCAAGCTTCAAAAGGACGTCTGGCTCATCAGATTGAAGTGTTGAAGAACTCCATTGACTATCTTGGTAGTAACAAATTCATTTTCCATCATGACACTGTTGCATTAAGCATTCTTGTTCTAGAAGACACTTTTACGTTGCACCTCTTCCACCATCTTCTGATTTCTTTACTACTAATCTTTTGTGATATCTTATATCATTTCAAATCATGATATTTATCGTATTTAGCTTATCCATATGTCTATTTTGGTTTGATCTATGGTATTGTGATCTTTGTTTGTTGAAAGAACTTTTGTGTACCGTGTGGATTTTATGATATTGATTATGTTATTTTGGTATCTATATTATTCACTTAGTTGTTATCTTTATCTTGTTACCTTTTTTTTTTCATATTACGATTTGTGTTCTCTTATATGAGATTTGTAGGATTTAGAATTAAGATTCACTAAGTGTGACGTTGAGTATTGGCTTTTCTGTTAGCTTGGATTCTATTTGTGCATTTTTTGTTGGTTATCTCCTTTTTTAATTAAGGGGCTTTGCAACTTTTACGACTTGAAGGAAGTATTGTATGATAATTATCATATTGACTAATGTTCCATCAAATTCCAAATTTTACTTTGGATTATTTTATCAATAATCTCACAGTTTTTCCAAACTTCAAAAAGCGGGAGACTGGAACCACATAGTATAATTTGGTATCATTTATGTGCTTTAAGTATCTATTGTGTTTTGATGTTTTACAATTCGATTATTGTTTCATTGCATATTTGTAATTTGTATGTTATTTTAAATTCATCTGTACTATTCTTTCCATTTGATTGTAATTGCCTAGACTACTTAAATATACCTCTAAGAACCCTTTACATTTCATAAGTATACTCATTTGATCCATGTTAGCTATTTTTTTAGCATATGAAAGTTTTTTTTGTCATTTCCACACGAGTAGCTTGAATCACAATTTAGAACATTTGAATTTTGATGATTTGGTATTTGATTCGAATCAACTGTTATTTTTGATTCAAATCACTCACCTATTGAAAATTCGAATAAATAATCCTTCTTGATAATTCGAATAAATAATCCTTCTTGATTCAAATCAAACCATACAAAAAAAATCCAATTTTCCATCATTTATTTAAATAATTGTTTCTTTTGGTGAAAGTGACAATTGTGGGAATCCTATTGTGATACATAGTGGCAAAAATTGTGATTTTTGTCTCCTCTTCTCAGTGGGTTCACCTTTACGCCATTTTTCTCTCTTAATATCCAAACACCAAAATTTTGATATTGAATCCATGACAATTCTTTATCTTTTTTATGCATATTGTTGTGTAATTTGGTTGTTTTTCTTATGTGTTTCTGAGAATGAGTTGATCAATCTTGTTGAGGGTTTGATCAATCTCTTAATAACCATAAAGAACCAAGACCCACTCATATAGAAACTTGATTGAACCTTGTGTGTGTGTGTTCATCATTCATTAAAGTTGAATTACTTGACTAATTGCTCGTAATGTCAATTGTTGTTGAGATTATCTGGTATTGTTCACCAACTCCATCCTTAGCCTTTTCCTTGTATATGGAACCTCATTTGGAGGCGTTGGAGTTGGAAGTAAGATGGAGTTGGAAATTGTCATTCTTTGGAGGCGTTGGAGAAAGATTACTTGCAGAAAAAGTTAGGAGTTGTCCAATATATGCCCAGTTAATGGCAATCGCTAAAAAATAGATAAATGTGATAGGGGGATGACTACACACGAATACTTAGAGCAGGTTATTGTGGATATCAAGGTTATTGGATTAAGATCTTGAGGGATCTTGTATTGTGTTAGCGGCTTGGTGTCTACTTCATCAGATTGAATTATTGTGTGATAATTATTTGTAATCAAAACGCTATCATCATTTTATCAAAATAGTGGAAGACCATGATTATGTTCCGATGACATCATCCATTGAATAATGCATGTAATCAAAGCGAGAACGAATGTCGAAGTACTATATATCTTTTTGTATCTTTCTCTTTCCTTATCCATTTACTTTACAAACATTCATTCTTTTATATTTGTTGTTACATAGTTACAAGATTCCATTGATTGTATATCATATAGGTTAGACCATGCTTATAGCGATTTAATGTATGGGCTTAGGTATGTTGTGTATCAATCTTAAGGAATCATCTATACGTCAATTATGCATGGTTAAGAACATCCAAGTAATGCATTTTTATTGTTTTTTTAAAGCAACTTTTGTTGATATGTAAGTGACTTGCACTAGAAGCAATCAATATCATGGTTACTTCATGTACCATTTCATATGACTTTATTCATTGAGATGATCATAGTGAAAATACTTATTTTTTAGAGTAAAATGCAGATAAAACTCCCAAAAAACATGGAAAGAAAACTAATAAAAACATTGATGATCAATCACCGTTCAAGAAACCCTAAAAACATGTAGAACAAGGGCGAAGGCAGAAGACTCAGGTATTATAACTCACGAGCTAAACGAGAAATCAAACATGCAAAGATGAAACTGATAGTCAAATCTCCTGGACGTGAATCAACTCTTAAGAAATAAATGAACGAAACAAAGTTTTTTTAAACATAAATTCAATAACAATCAAAAGGGGCGATGCCAACATTCTGAGAGTCCTATGCACTCCCTTAGAAAGCTAAGGATCATTCGATCACTCCACATTATTAATGGTGGAGAATCATATAAAAAGATTCGAAAGGAACTCAATCAGCCTAAATAAAGGAAGAACATCATGATATACTAGAGTATAGATACATGTCATCCATTTCCAATGTCATGTAGTGCCACATGAGGATATTATTTAATTTTCCTATTCCATAACAAGGTTCCATAAAATATTTTTATTTTTATGACTATGTGACTTAACAAAATCACTCATTACAAACTTTTTCCCTTTAAAGTAGAGACAATGACTTAAGGGGCAACTATTTTGAGATATCTATAAGGCCCAAAAGGGCATGGAAGCCCAACACGAGTCAAACACAAAACGACAAGGAAAGAAATAGATGAATTACATTTTCTAGACCATTCAAGTGAGTTTACTCACAAAGTTTATTTTCATTGTCTAAATTCATCTGACGATCGACCACATTTCACACTCAGTTGCTAACTAACTCTTCTATTTAAAAAGATGATCACACAAACTTTGGAGTGTTAACCTTGCAGATCAGACCCTCTCCGTCGCAATATACCATCAATTTAATCTCTCTCTCTCTCTCTCTCTCTCTCTCTCTCTCTCTCTCTCTCTCTCTCTCTCTCTCTCTCTCTCTCTCTCTCTCTCTCTCTCTCTCTCTCTCTCTCTCTCTCTCTCTCTCTCTCTTCTCTCTCTCTCTCTCTCTCTCTCTCTCTCTCTCTCTCTCTCTCTCTCTCTCTCTCTCTCTCTCTCTCTCTCTCTCTCTCTCTCTCTCTCTCTCTCTCTCTCTCTCTCTCTCTCTCTCTCTCTCTCTCTCTCTCTCTCTCTCTCTCTCTCTCTCTCTCTCTCTCTCTCTCTCTCTCTCTCTCTCTCTCTCTCTCTCTCTCTCTCTCTCTCTCTCTCTCTCTCTCTCTCTCTCTCCACTCAAATTGTTTTCTACTTATATCATTAAAAATGTGACTTTAAAAAAAAAGACTGTAAAGATTTCTTTTAGAATAGCCATCTTAAAGTTTAATTAATTGTATATATTTTTTGTTGTAAAATTCAAGTTTATTTCAAATCAAAGAATAGGGTTTAAAAATAAAATAAAAGTAATATCTGTTTTTTAAAGCAAGTCTAGGGTGTACATTACTAATATGGAACTCATGCCCAGCCCAAACAACTTCGAATAGATTATTTCGGGCCTGGGTAATACAAATTGCAAAATTTTCAGTCCAGTGCAGTTTGGATTCAAGACGAGAATTGAATACTCTACCCTAAGTCCCACCATAACCAATTCTGCATATTTGTTCTAAGCACCTTCGTCGCCATTCTCTTCTTCACTGCAACACCACGCTCTACGCCTGTAACAATTCACTACCCAGAGTCATCCAAGTCCAATCTCACTTCACTTTTCACCAGAACTAAACTCAATCCCTTTTCCCCTGCTTCCGGGTTTATCTTCCTTCAACAATGGCGACGGTCATGCAGAAAATCAAAGATATTGAAGATGAGGTACTCATGCTTTTCCAAACCTTCAATCACTGATTCGTTAAATTCTATAATGAATTTAACATATGTAAATAGTTGTAGACATGAGATTTATTCGTTGAAACTTAGCTTTTTTTACATCAGTGTTGTTGATTTCACATTTTGAACATGCATTTTAATAAAATTGATAGAATTTTTGTTTGTATACCGCTGTATTTTTTATTTGTGTTTTAACAAATATTTAATTTTCTACAATTTGATTACATATCACAGTTTTCCCCTTTTTGTTAAGCTTTTCTGACTGCCCTAATTTATTTATGAATGTCTGTGATGAATTCTATATTACTCAAAATAAGTGAAGTTGGTGTATGTCGACTAAAGGAACTTTGCCGCGACTACCTCTTTGTATTGAATCCTATTTGCATGTTTATAAGTCGATGAAAATGTTCCATTTGTTACTTTTTGTGATGTACTGATTGTTTATATGCAGTATCTACAAGCTTTATTCTGTCATTTTCTTATTATTTTGTGTATGATCGTGGTTATTTATATTTTACAGATGGCAAAGACTCAAAAGAACAAGGCTACTGCTCATCATTTAGGGTTACTAAAGGTAAACATGTTTGTCCATTTTGTTTGGTTTTTATATGGTATAAAGGGAAGACACAGAAAAATCATATATATGACCAGTCACCTGTTGTAACTATTTGATTTTTTTGTTGGTTCTTCCTGTTTTGGCTTTAGTCGAGGCTGGTATTTGGAGACAATGACACATACTGTTCGTTAAGTTTGTAAAAAATATTTATTTCAAGGGCAGTTATATTAGCATGATTATACATTTTAGCTGGATCGGATAGTTGTTTAGGGATTGCATTTGGACGGGCAGTTGTTCAAGATCAATGAAACACGAATACTGCAAAATTGGGGAAGTATCCATATTGGGACAGAGTGTTGTACTAGAAAGAATACACAAATATAAATTAAGTGTAGCAGAGATGAGAATGTTGTGTTGGATACTTGGATGGGTGGTAAGACTAGACATGATAGGGTTATGAATGCCAATATTAGAGAGTTGAGGTGACGCCAATAGTAAAAATGATGATGGAAACTATAGACTTAAGTGGTTTGAACATATTGAGAGAAGATCCGTGGATTTTGCAGTAAAGAGAGTAGATCAGATTGAGGGTAGGCAAACCGTTGGAGGTAGTGGAAGACCTGTAAAAACTATTACAAAAACTATTAAGAAAGATCTCGAGATTAATGAGCTATATATAAGTATGGTATTTGATAGAACATAGGGTCATTTGATCCATGTATCCGACCTCACTTAGTGAGATAAGACTTGATTGTTGTTTTTGCTGTATCCATATCAAATACATAATCGATATTGATGCTCTGTGTAGACACATGGATACATGTCCTAGAAGTATCTTAATTGTTATTTTTGTTTATTAAAAAATATTTTCTCGGATATGTATGAGATATTTAACAGATACACTGGATATTTAACGAATAAAATAATGAGACAAGATTGTTGGACATCAAAGGAGATGCACACGAGCTACTTCAAAATGGTGTTGGACTTCTTGAATTGACAAAGTTGTCTCTTGATGAACCAGACTTAGAAGTAATGCTTTTTATGGATGATGGTAATGGAGAAGATGACTAATTCAATTAGGACTAAATAGTAATCGACTTAAAATACTTTTTAGTTGTTGGCTACTTCTTAGAGCCAAAACTTGTTTTGAATTCTTTTAATGATACTTTTGGTGATATTCTAACACAAAGGTTAAAGTACATCATGAAAATTGTGACCATTATAGTTATGTATTCCCTCCATAACCAAATATAAGAAAAAATAGGTCAAATAAAGCTTATGTATTTTGTCCAAACAGAGGTTAAAATATATTAATGAAGAATGTTAAATGTCTCTTTTTTTCAAGTATTCCACATGCATATAATTTTTTTTATTAATTTTTTGTTAATTTATCTAGGCTTGGTCGTCTATTGA
This sequence comes from Lathyrus aphaca, assembly GCA_963966055.1. NCBI lineage: Eukaryota > Viridiplantae > Streptophyta > Magnoliopsida > Fabales > Fabaceae > Lathyrus > Lathyrus aphaca. The sequence continues at coordinate 110,280,279 of OZ014524.1, read as the reverse complement.
ATTTCAAATATTTCATGTATCCGTATCTTATTAAATCCGCACTACGTATCTGAGCTTGATAGTTCAGGATCAAATTACTATTCCAACATTTCTCTGTCGAAGTTGTATCTGTAGTTATAGGCTGCATAGCATATTCTTCCCTACCATTCATTACAGTGATTCTTATTGATTTGTGTAGTGATTTGTTCCTACCTACCACATTCCCCATATTTGAAGTTTAAGTTTAAAAATGCCAAAATATTCAAGTCTAAAACTCTGAACTTATGGAATCATATTCTTTATATATTTTTTCTTCCTCCTGGTTTCTTTAGTCCACATGCATCCTTGCTATTATAGTACTAATTTTTATTTTAATATGCAATATTGAAGGCAAAATGATTACTTTCTTGTTAGAATTTTACTCCGTACTATTACTGCCCCCAATTATTTTAGCATTGACAGCTACTTTTTTTAAACCTCTTTTCTACTATTGGTGCCAGGCTAAACTTGCAAAACTGCGGAGGGAGCTCCTTACCCCAACAACTAAGGGAGGTGGAGGCGCTGGCGAAGGTTTTGATGTTACCAAAAGTGGAGATGCAAGAGTTGGTCTCGTGGGTTTTCCGTCAGTTGGCAAGTCTACTTTGCTGAATAAATTGACTGGGACATTTTCAGAGGTATAGGAAGTATTCAAGTTCTCATGCACTGTCTTCTTCAATTATACCAAATGTCAATCTTTTATTTCTCTGTTGTGATTTGGAGTGAATATTATCCAATGGAGCCCAAAGAAGTTCAACCTTTCAACAAGAAAAAGCAAGTCCAACCTTGCTACCTTTCACTGCTATCACTAATTAGTAGTTTGTTTTTGGATTCTATTTCTTTTCAAAAGTAAAATAAATGTTAGACTTTTATATTTGATTTTTTTTCCAACTAAAGTTAGTTTTTAATGGGGGGAAATCTTAAATAAATGCACTTTTATATGATGTTTTAAACGTGTTTGATTAATCAAACAGTGCATGGGATATGCATTTATTCCATTTTCATATTACTCATGTACTCCTATCCAATGCATTATATAATATATACGAAGTTGCTACTTTTTATTAAACATTAAACTTCTCATTTATGTTATATATGCTCTATTATACTTCATCTCAAATGTACTATCTTTTTCTTTTGGTAACAAGCCATTCATTGTGTTCATTTAGTAATCAGTCATCTCCCGCATACATGATAGCTCTTTCTTTGTATTGGGTTTGGGTGACGGGATCGTAACAATTTTGTAAACTATCAAAGTTTTAGCTTTTGTTAAATAGCTTGTCTTAAAAGTTTATTTATTTTGGTTTGTAGGTTGCATCCTATGAGTTCACTACCTTGACATGCATCCCAGGGGTGATCACATACCGTGGAGCTAAAATTCAGGTACACATTGGTGAATAAGTCATCTTACTAAGGGTGTGGGGTTCCGTTATTCTTTTGTGAGTTAAGGATTTCGGAATACCTAAAACTAAATTTTTTATGTACATGTTTCTGATGATAGTTGAGAGAACACAGTAAGTGATATGTGAGTAGTGTGTCTCTATATTAGTAGCTTCTGACTATCAGCTTCACATGCACTTAGTTTCCAAGGAGCATTTTTTAGACATTTATACATCAGTTGAAACATTGTGATGGTGATTGGATCAGCTATATCCCTCAATCGAAAAGCAAAAAAAGGAAAGCGTTTAAAACAGATTTAATTCTTCCACTTCGTTGTATCTGTTTATATATTTGTCCAAATTTTAAATGAATATATTTGAGGTTTTATTTTATTGCACTGTCTTTTTTTAATGAAAATTTGATAATGTCTATTTAAGGTTCATTCCTTATGTTTTTCAATCTAGATTTGTTTCTGTTCCTTCCGGTGAGGAAGCTTTTCTTTCAGAATGGTTAGGGACCTGTCGTCTGCAGTGTTATCAAATTGCGGCGCCATGGCCGCTATGGCGGACATACATGGCGGTTTTTAGGCTTGCTGCAATGGTAAATAATCCGCCATAACGGTACCTTAAAGTGGCCGTTATGGTGGGATTTTGGCGCTCCGCCATGGACCGCCATCCGCCATGGACTACACTGATCGTCTGGGAGGAAGGACCCTTCCTTATCTACGAGATGGTCACGAGCTGGTGAGAGGTGGGAGTACCTGCACACACTCCGACGCCCAAGTCAGTGATCATTGGAGATGAGAGGAATATTTAGTAAAAGGAACCTTTTGTGCGTACCTCATTCGAAGTCTGTAGCCCCCTTTTATAGGAATCTTCATAGGGTTTCTCATCTTTCAGTCCCTATTATCCGTTCCCTCAAGTCATGGGTTTCTCATTTTTCAGTATTTATTAGGCCCAAACCTAATTATAGAATCCTAGAAGCTTCTTTTGGACGACAAAGATGTTTATCCCGTGACGTCATTATCCTGATGTCACCTAGTGGCACGAATATTCTTATTTCGGACCCTTGTGGTTTTATGGATCACTATTTCCTTCTGGGTCACCATTTCGTGACAAGATTGGATACGGCCTTTGTTTTCTGGACCCTCCTCTTCTTGGAGTTTTGACCGGATAGGAACAGTTTCTATTGTCAAATTAGGCATCGGATTACTTATTTGAACTTTCTACAACTAAATAGAGGTATCTCTTTTGCAATTTTTTAAAATATAATTAGGCATTAAAGGGTTCAGGTTAACTTTGTACTTGAAATTTATCTTATGATAGACAAAATGATACCATTATTATTGTTTATTGAAAAAAATGAAGTTTTCAATGCTGAAAACCTTTAGGACTTAATGAATATATTCTGTAATTGCAACTTAATCACAAGACAATTTATGATAATATATGATTGTGATACATATTTAAGTTATATTCAATTTTCAGTAGTAAATGTTTAATTTTGTGTTTCAGTTGCTGGATCTCCCTGGAATTATTGAGGGTGCCAAGGATGGAAAGGGTAGAGGAAGGCAGGTAATAATAATATGCACTTGTTATCAATTGCAATTTGTATTCTTGTTGAGATAATATCTATTAGCCAATCTTGTTGAGATAGTAATACAACATTCGAGTTCTTCTGACAAAATATTTCATTTGCACAGTTAACTGTTTGGAATGCATCTTTCCTACCTCATTTGCAGACAAACACTAATTTATCTTGTTTTGTATACTGTTCTGCAAACACAGGTTATCAGTACTGCAAGGACATGTAACTGCATTTTAATTGTTCTTGATGCAATAAAACCAATAACTCATAAGCGTCTTATTGAAAAAGAGCTAGAAGGATTTGGTATAAGGTAACATGTTATATTGTTTGTTTACCATGTTTATGTATGTCGCCAATTGTATGGCCATCTATAGGGGACTCATCTTATTATTTATTGTTATTGTTGTATGCAGTAGCTTATACTGAAACGAGTTGGTAACTTTTTGGTGGTTTTTCTTAAATATATATCTTAAATGTAGCATCAATATGATGAATAAAGTTTATATTGGTTAGGCTTTCGACTCTGAAAGTAAGCATTTGTGGTTATTGGTTGTTGGAAGCAGTTGAACACTTGTACACTTTACCTGGGGCAACTGTGATTTGATTTGATTTGGGTTTTAGTGATGTGTATATCATGCCATGAATCATGATTTGGAGAGATTATTGAATCTTGTGTAGGATTGCTTCTTATTGGGTGTTTGTGGAATCAGCCTCTTATGAATATAATCCTAATCAAGTTTCAACAACCTTGCACATTTTATTCACATATCAACCAAAAATTTACTATTACAGCCACTGCTGAACTTGTTAATAGTCTCATTTAATTCTGGTAAGTATTGCAAATTAACTTTGGTCTAAATAAAAAAGGATGGAATGACGGGATCATACATGATACACCTGTATAAGCAACAAAAAAGTGTAGCTGCTTGTAACCACTGACTTATGTCGTAGGTGGGCCAGATTTTTCTAGGAGAGGAATTTGATAAAATGAAAGAATTTGGTTATATATTTATGGACATTTTTTTGTCTGTTACTGACTTTCTGGTGTGCATTCAGATGATAAAAAAGCCAAAATAACACTCACATTTTGATGTATTTTTCTTGTTTTTATTTACCTTGATAATTATTTATTTCTCCTTTTTTTATTTTTTATTTTTATTTTCTACTTTAGGTTAAACAAAGAACCCCCAAACCTGACTTTTAGGAGGAAAGAGAAGGGTGGGATTAATTTCACCTCAACTGCTACAAACACCCATCTGGATCTCGAAACTGTGAAGGCTATATGTAGTGAGTACAGAATTCATAATGCAGATATTACTCTAAGGTATGATGCCACTGCTGATGACCTTATTGATGTCATTGAGGGCAGTAGAATATATACACCCTGCATCTATGTTGTGAACAAGATTGATCAGATCACACTTGAGGAACTGGAGATCTTGGATAAGCTTCCTCATTACTGCCCTGTCAGGTAATTCTTATTGTCACAATCTTATTTTTACCCCATCCTTTTCGCCCTCTATAAAAAGAAATCATCGTAAGAGTTTTATAGATCTTTGTTCTGCCCGCTCAGTCCTCCATGCCCCGAAACTAATTGATGTATTCTTTCTTATTTGTCTTTGTTTGATGTTACATCTAGAATGCAAGTTCTAGAGAAACAAATTTACGCACTTTTAGAAGTTTGAGTAATTTTCTATCTGTTATTTAGTGCACACCTGGAGTGGAATCTTGATGGGCTTCTGGATAAAGTTTGGGAGTATCTCTGTTTAACTCGTATTTATACTAAACCGAAAGGTATGAATCCTGATTATGAAGACCCTGTAATATTGTCTTCTAAGAAGAAGACAGTTGAAGACTTCTGCGACCGCATTCACAAGGACATGCTTAAACAGTTTAAGTAGTGAGTACCTTCTCCCAAAACTAGATATTTTATGATTTATTGCTTCATAATATTGAGCAATTTCTATGTTTCCATAAACAAGGTGCAATACACGTGAAGATAGAATTTGTTTTTTCCAGCTATAAAAACTGAATTGTTGTCACTTGTTAGTCTTGTTAGGAAGCCTTTTGTTAATATGCTGCTAGTGCTCATCAGGACTAACTTTATATACTTAGAACTGATCATTAGTTTGATGGGTAGACTTAGTTTGGGGACAAGGTGCATCTTGTAGAATGAAGAAGATAATTATCAGAATTAATATATCTTCTCCTACTGCACATGACAATTTTTTTCCCTTGCCTTCATCTGTTGCTTACATTTTCCAAATGATGCAGTGCTCTGGTCTGGGGTTCAAGTGCAAAACACAAGCCTCAAAGAGTCGGCAAGGTTGAATCTGATTCTATATGCTAGTTTCTTTATTTTCCGTATAATTTTCTTTCTTAGTTCTGGGTTTTTCTTTTCTTTTTTTCTTCTCCCTAATTTGCAAAGATGCATGTAATAAGTGGAATGCCTTATTATGCTCCAGGAACATGAACTTGAAGACGAAGACGTTGTTCAGATTATCAAGAAAGTATAAACTTATAGTCAGACTTCTGAAAACCGACCACAATGCCTGCATGAAATATATGTCTGAGCAGAATCAAAGGTCTCTTAGTGAGTTTTTTTTTCTCCAGGGTTGTTGGATCACACTCCAATTACTTGTTTCTCATTCAGACAGTGATTAGGTAAAATATACAAAAGTGTGATGGGTAGTTAAACTATTTTGTTGTGAAGAAGGGTGCTGTTTTTCTGTCAGTTTTGGTAATGATCCATATTGCGGGATTATGCATATCTATAACAGAATAATAGGGGACTGTTTTTTTGGATATCCAGGTATGCTTATGCTGGACATTTTTATGAAATGATGGCATCAGTTGTTTCTACTTATTATTATTATTTTTTAATGCTACTTATGCTTAACAATCTTATTCCCCCGATCAAAAGTTCATCTTGATAGAATTTGTGGCAGGCTGTCTGCTGTGATGTTGGTGAATGAAACAGAGCAATTGTAGGTAAAAACGTTGGTTGCTAAGAGTGTACGTACTGGGGAGGAAAATGAAAATATGGCCTTCGAAATAATTTAGTTCAAATTTGCTGAAGTATTTTTCAAATTGAAAAGTGTCGGTGAATATATTTTCTCTGATAAATCTCTATTTATATGGTATGACTTGCACATTAAGTCTGCATGTGGCTTTCTATGTGCATGTATCACTGCCACCGCACTTGAATCATTTTGCCAAAATAATTTGCAAAGTTAAACATTTAGAAAAACAAAAATATGTTCGAGTATAGTGGGTACAATGGGGGAACTTGAGTGGAAATCTAGAGTTACTCCAGGTATCTCATCATTTTATTCCACTGGATTAAGGATTGCTTTATGCATAAGGAATTAAAGACGCTAAAAATGTTGAGAAAAGTGGTTCAAAAGTGTTCATACAAGAACGAGAATTTGCCTAACGAGGGTCCGATTGTTTTGCCTTAACTTTCAGAGATATCACTCTGCCCTAGCCACCATGTACGTTCTCTGACCATATTTTATCAGTAACCACCCCCATTTTATAGCCATTGCAGTTGTGTTAAAGAAAATGAATTTACATATTTATGTGAAACATAATATGTTGTGCGTGTTATTTTAGTCTGTATTCTTTTTTCATTAAAACTCGCCCTTATATCTTACTCCGATAGTTTTGCTAAAATTCTGTACAGTTCATTATTAATATCAATATAATCAATATGTTTTATTAGTAATTAATTAGGTTATTAATATGAATATAATAATATGTTTAGAAAAGTGATTGATGTTAATATAAATCAAATTTCGTGTTTATGGTCATGATTTCCGAATAAATTGAAATATTCTTTATCATCTCATTTATGGGATTGTTCACTGCACTCCATGTAGTACTCTCAAACTATGGAAACCTGAAAAATATCATTTGTCATACCATCTGGAGAATGAAATTCAGAAGGAAAGGACCATATTTAAAAAACTAAGTTCCACATTGATTGGAGATAGAGTATCGAAAGTATTTATATAAAGCGTCACTCCTCACATTACAAGTTGGTTTTGTAAGGACAAATTAAATCAAACTCTATTATTCCATAAACTCATCCATGTAAAAAAGGTTCTAACTTTAGAATTTGAATATACTATTTGGAGTTTGAAATCTACAAACATCAAGCAGAACTAATAATTTTGCAGTTACCTTGCATGGGTAGTAATACTTTTCAGGTCATAACATAAAAATTATTAAACCATTTAAAATTCTCCATGAATTCTTAATCAAATCAAGACTTTCACTTGGAAACAACATTCTACTAGAATATTTTGACATCAAAAGGTTCAAAATCATCTGGAAATACAACTAATATACATTTATAAATTGTCATATTAATAATTTGGTTTATTTTCTGTAACATGAATTTAGAGTCTGAAAATTGAAATTCCCATTCAATAAGCATTGATCTGGATATTGAATATTGAAATTTAAATTCATTGAATGGTAATTGAGTTTGTCTTATATTTTATTTAATAATTATAGATATGGTACACCCTGATACTCTCAACAAAACTATTGCATCTAAAGATGATATATCGGATGTTGCACACATTGATGTTGGAAAAATGTAGGTATGGTGCACCCAGTTGTCACTAACACCCGGTTTATACATGATTTAATCCACTCTAATTATTTTCCCAAAAATCGAATAAAATTTATCCATCCATGAACTAGAAACTCGGTCAATTTGATTTATCCTCACCATTGACACCTCCAAAATGGAGAATTGGGTCAAAAGAATAGTTTCCTAAAAAACAAAGGTAAATAAATACTCAAGTCAAGCGCAAAACAATACTTGTACCAATCGATTATCTTTAGAAGACAAGAGAGATTGTAATTGTTTTTCTAAAAAAACTAGGCAGGATTAATATGACCAAGAAGAAAAAAAAGCATAATTCTAATAATCAACAATGTTTAGAAGACTAAATAAATGTAGAACTCTTGAATCTCAGGCTTTTATGCAACAGTTGAAGTAGCTCAAGAAGCTCCTCCTTGTCTGTAAAGAGAAAAAACCATTATTTTATGCACCACAAATATCCAACAGAAAGAATAAGTTATCTGTCATAATGTATCAAAACTAAATTCCAATAAAAAATTTAAAATATTATATTCACCCATATTCCAATGCATGTGCAGCAACTAAAATTGGGGGTTGTTGCATTGGTAAAGAGATAACATTTACATCCTTCAACCTAACCACCGCCCTTTCTTAAAAAAGAGGGTGAATGCAATATAATACAGAGTATATATGCTTTTACTTTTCGTTGAAAATGTTTTTTAGGGATATTCTTTAGAAAGAAAAACACAAGTTTCCAATTCCAGCTATGGCCAAAGAGACATATGACAGTTGACAACTATAATTTATTTGACAAAAGCAAATGACAACTACCTGAACAAATCATGTTATTCTCATTACTTTCTCCTCAAACCATGTTCTAAAGAATATCCCAAAAATACATTATTATACTACAAGTATCATATATGGTAGCTGGACATATTTAAAAAACTACATATTATGTGCCTTACTTGAAGAAAGTACTAGTAGTACTTAATTTAGACAACTCCCAATTACAAGACCATAAAAGTAGTTAGCAGCAACAAAGTCACTAGTTTTCTGAATGCAAAAATCAAAGTATAAAATGAATGCAAAAATGACATTGTGGAAGAACCACAAATATCAGTCAAACTAGTCTATTCCCAAGGTTGAACATATTTGACATTAACAATTCTCAAGCACTATAGTGAGATTTTTTCATTTTCAAGGTCTTGATTCAATTCATTGGCCAAAAACAGTTACATACTAATACAAACAAAACTCATTGGTTTAAGAAACAATGACTTCAACTTTTCTTATGAAAGAGTATGAAGAATTCTCACAGTGGAACTCACACCATAAAAGACTCATGTTATCATTAGTTACTTTCTCATAAAAATATCTAATTGAGAAGTCATTCATCAACAACAGCTAACTAAAATAAACAATTTTAACCACCATGGATTGATTTTAACTAACCAAATAAAGAAAAACAAAGATGAGTAAAAATCTTACAGCTGAAGAGTTGGTTTTGTGATAGTGAGGATGTTGAATCTCACTGTCATCAGTTTTTGTATCTTTCTGAACAGAAGTTGTAAACTCCTCCTCATTTCCAAGACTTGCTCTTGACGCATTAGTCTTGTTCTGTTTTCGCATTTCTCGGATTTTAGAAAAATCCATAGAGTAATCTGGCAATGGACCCTTCTGATCCCATTCTCCAAACTGAGGTACTGATAGCCAAGGTGTATTTTTCTGCATTCAATTTCAAATCATAACAAAAAGTTACTACTTTCACACTAAAAATCAAATCAAAATATATTGTTAACAGCAATAATTGTTGAAAAGCTTCGACTCCTAAACCAAAACAACAATTAATTGTTTTGTTTCGACAAAATACTCAATTTCAATTTCATTTTCAAGTTAAAAATATATCTTTTTAATATATAAATAATATTTTCAGCTTCAATTCACTATATTCATAGGAAAAATGAAAAACAAAATTGACAGGAACAAAAATCCCAACTAAGATTGATTTTAGGTTTAAAAAAAACTAATAAAAAAAGCTATGTTCTACGTAATTTCTTTCTCAGTTGAGTTACATGAATTCATGGAAACTGAAACATGAATTTGAAGAAAAGAAAAGAAAAATCATGCAATTTAGCAACAAAATTGGTTGAGGAAAAAATTGAGAAATTTACCTCCTTATTTTGCTCCATGATAGAGTTTTCAGATTTTTTTGAGAAGAAAGGTTATAGAATTATGTAGGCACAAGTGTTTCAGCGTGTATGAATCTTCTTCTTCTTTATATATAAAGGGAAAATAAATTTCATTAAAATTAATTTTATCGATTAATTAAAAAACTATCGCTTTTTCACGCGCAAATTACTCCTATTTGCTTAGTTGGAGTTGTCTAGTACAGTACCAAATAATACCATTACATGCAATTATTATTTTTAGAATATTTTAGTAATAAATATAGTTTATTTATTTAATGAAAGAAATTATTATTATTATTATTGTTTTAATTTAATGTGCGTGTGTTGTGGTACCCGTCTCTCTATTCTTGGGTTTGGGTTTTGTAGCTGTCTTTACAGCACATTACATATTTCCATATTTACCCCTCAAACCGCCACGTCAGCTTCTACTACCCTCCTCATCTTTTATTTTGGTTCTTATCTTTAAGATGCAAACAATATTTCATCACTTTTATTTTTCTAAAGGATTTTATTATGCCCATAAATTCTAATCTAAAAATTGAAAATAGTTTTGTAAGAAAGTAAAATATATTTAATAGGAAAAATTAAAGATCAAAGTAACGATAAACTCGTGACTGGACAATGACAGATAAAAAAAGATAGTATTCATGAAAAGGGCAATTCTTTTTGTAAAGGGGGAGACAACCTGTAAGAAACATTATAGAAACAAGTACTAATATCTTATTAAATATTTATCGTATCAAAACAAATGATTTATTTATAAAATAAAATAAATTATAAAAATATATTACAGTATTTATTTTAAAATAATAACGTTTCAAATTTTATAATTTTGATCATTTTCATTTTATCCTACTATGTATTTATGATAAATATGAATATAATAATATTAAATAAGGATTGTTTTGTCTTTCATTTATATATTATTTTTTTCTTAATTTATATATTACTTTTCTTAAGCTTAAACATGCAAATTATTTTTATATAGATATTAATGTGTATGCACTAACAATATAAAAGAATTTATATTTATCATCTATTTGTATTATTTTATAAATTTTTAAAATAAAAAAATAATTTTTTTAATATTCAACAATTATGATTCATTAGTATATTTTTTTTACATTAATATATATTACAATTAAATTCTTTTATAAATATCACGAATTTAGATTTTAATTTCCATAAAAAGTATTATTTTATTCTTTACAAATATACTATTACATTTTGTTTTGTTCTTTATAGTTTGGATTTGGAACTTATTAATGATTTAGAAACTTTTGATTTTCTAATTCTATTTTCTGCAAGCGGATCATTTATGATGAATGACATATTTGTTGGCTTCTTTAATTATAATTGATACGGGTTACGGCTGATTATCCTATGGTATTTTTAAGACCTTTTGAGATAAATTTAAAAAAAAAATATTATTCTTACACTAAAATATATATTATACAGTATTTTATTGTTTATCAATACGTTGAACAGTAAAATATTATAATAATAAAATATCTTTTATTTTAAAATATAATTTTTTCTTCTTTTTTATATTTGAATGTTTATTAACCATTTATATCTTCATCAACCAATTTTTTATATTTTATTAATCAATTTTGTTTTCTTATTAAAATTATTTTTATAATTAGATACTTATTAATCAACTTTATAATTTAATTAACCAATTTTTTTTATATTGTATTAACCAACTTTATTTTAATAATACAAATTTTTTTTTTATGAAATATTTATGGAATATTGTTCACGAATATTGTTCATCAATATAATATTATTCACATGACACTGTTCACGTACGATTTTACTCTTGTACGATTTTACTCTTCACAACACTGTTTATTGTATTTGTGAATATACATTTTGCTTTGTTCTTTATAGTTTGGATTTGGAAATTTCTTATTAATGATTTAGAAACTTTTGATTTTAATTCTATTTTCTGCAAACGGATCATTTATGATGAATGTCATATTTATTGGCTTCTTTAATTATACTGCTTATCCTATGGTATTTTTAAGATCTCTTTAAGTTAAGCTATTGAAAAATATTATTCATATATTATACCGTATTTTACTGTTTATTAATACGGTAAATAATAAAATATTATAATAATAAAATATTTTTTATTTTAAAATATAAAAAAAATTATTTTTTTAATATCTGAATATTTATTAACCAATTTCATATCTTCATTAACCAACTTTTTACATTTTACTAATCAACTTTATTTTACTACTAAAATTATTTTTATAACTGTACATTTATTAACCGTTCATAACTTAATTAACCAATTTTTTATACTGTATTAACCAACTTTGTTTTAGTAATAAAAAATATTTTTCATGAATTATTTATATGGGTACTATTCACGAGTACTGTTCATTAATATAACATTGTTCACATGGCACGTTCACGTACGATTCTACTGTTCACGACATTGTTCATTGTATTTATGAACAGTACATACGGTGTAGGTGTAAGAAGGGTGTAAAGATGTCATTGTTGTAAACTTTAAGTTAAACTTGTAGCAGTTTATAACTTCCTTAGTCTCATATTAGGTGTTTTATTTCCTATTTTTATTTGTCTGGTGATATTTATTATTTATTTTTATTTATTGTATTTTAAATCATGTAATTATTATATTATTTGTTATGGACTGGACTGAACGTAATGCATGTCGGGTATAATCTAATCCGCCGGGCACATGCCCAAGGCCCAATACATAAGAGTATAGGGAGAGTGCCTCCACCACGTTTTACACATTCCACCAATTGCCCCGCAGTAAGCTCATAGTCTTGCGGAATAGTTGGACAAGGGGCAAGACTACATGCTAGGTCTTATATGCTCCCACGCAAACCCTAGCAGTTCCTCCTTGGGCCTTGCTGATCCAGCCAATGAGAAGAACCTTGACCCAACGTTGGGGGAACACTAAAAATACCCTCTTTCACTAGAGGGTTAGGTATTTTATTCTTTACTACTTTTTGTACTTACTCACTCCATAGCTCTCTCTCATTTTGGTATCAGAGTACCTTGCAGGTACACCCCTTATTTTCTCCACTGTAGAAGTTGTTCACCACTAGAAGGTTCCTCTTGATCAGGTCAAATCAGTGGTGTCGTCTGTGGGAAACTAAAAGTTATCCCCGTCTTTTGAAACAAAGGACCAAAACTTCACCTCGTCTCTTTTAACCAACCAGTATGACTAGCGAACACGGTGACAACCACATCCAGGGTCTCGTCGACCACACCACTGGTGGCGACGATAGCCACCACGTCGTCCACGAGTCTGACTCAAGGGATGTACAATTTGTCACTTCGTCCCTTGAATCAACTTCCAACGGAGCTCCCCAACCTCACGTCGCGACCACCTTCGAGCCCATCCCGATACCGATCGAAGGAGATCTGACGATAATCGCCATGGCCAACGCGCTCAACCAGACAAACCTCATGTTGTTTCAACAGTAGGAGAGAATCGTTGTGCTGGAAACAGAGCGTCGTACCATGTCTCCTTCATAAATACCCTGACGATCCTACAACACCTCTCCCCACGGGCGCAGACCTCACCTGGAGAGATCCCATCCAGGAGCCTCCAAGAAGCGCAGTCGCTACCCTTCTCGCCAGGGACGACGCTCCTCGAACCCCAAAAAGAACAAACCAAAAGGACGCCCTGAGCAGTCCATCAGCTAGCCAAGGGTATCTCCCCGCCACGACCAAAGCCCTAGGGATGAAGACTACTCGCCCCTAAGAAGCGACGAGGAAGACCCTCGCTGCCCACTTTCTCGGGCCATCATTGAGACCCAGCTCCCCGCAGGCATGCAGAATCCCCCTAACCTCTCCATGTACGATGCAACCACTGACCCCGATGACACTCAGAAAGGGAGTCATGGCATGGTACAAGAGCTTGGCTCCCGAATCCATCACCTCTTGGAGAAGCCTGAGATCATCATTCACAAGGTACTTCACATTCTCTCGACGCCACCCTAAGATAAAAGCTACCCTTGAAGCCATCATTCAGGGAAAGAATGAGACATTGCGCTCGTACATCGAGCGATTCAACCAAGATGTCGTCGAGGTAGATACGATCAACTATATGAAAAAGTACCTCATCAAAAAGGGACTCCTTCCCGGCAGCGTGCTCAATAGGGAAGTTGGGATAAAGCCTCCCCTCTCTCTAGACGAGCTTCTGCATAAAGCTCAGACGTACATCAGGTATGAAGAAAAAAAGGTCGCCCATAGTGTCAGGAGTGGTCGCAACCAAGCCGAGACAAAAAATTTCAAACATGACGACTATATTGTTCCTCTCCGCACCAGAGAGAGATGGAAAGATGACAAATATCGTGAGGTTCGCGAGGGCAGAGGGCCAGCTGGGCATTTTTCCGAATACACACTGCTTACCGTTCCCCGTGAGCGTATCCTCGTTGAGTGTGACAACTCGGAATTCAAGCAGGGAAGGGTGAGGTTCCCCAAACCAACGACACCCAAGCCCCACACCAACAAATCCAAATATTGTCGCTTTCACAGAAGCCACGGGCACGTGGTCGAGTACCGTGTCCACCAAAAGGACGCAATTGAGATATTGATTAAAAAAGGCCACCTCAAGTAGTACACCAAGAGGAACGAGCCCCGACCACGAGGACCAAGGTTCAAAGAGAAGTCGCAAGGAAACATCGTCCGACGACTCTCCTTTCCCCGTGGCCCTGTGCGTGTCTCATCCTGAAGACTTCCACCTCCCCGAGACACAGGCGAAAGGATATCTGGAAGCCCGCAGGCCTTGAGAAAATTTTCTAAGATCCCTGGTAATATTCGGAGGCGGAATGAACAACAATAACACCGCGATTTTAGTGAAAAGGAAATTCAACAAACTCCTACTGACCACGCCCGACCAGTTGGCAACTCTGACCAAATCTCGAGGGAAATCCAACTCCATCTCCTTCTACCTCGAGTAACTCCCTGGCGGATCTCCCAACTCGAGAATCCCATTGCTAATAAGGGAAAAAATGGCGCGCTTCGATGTCTGTCGCATCCTGGTCGACCAGGGTAGCTCCATCAACATCATGTACGCCCACCTATTCAAACCCCTTAAGCTTGATGAAAAGAACCTGTCCCCATACGTTGGATCAGACCTCCAAGGATTCAACGGGGATACCATGAAGCCATGAGGATACGTAGATTTCCTCGTCTTGTTTGGAGAAACTGAGACAACTAGAGAAGTCAAAATCCAATTCTTAGTGGTCGAATGCCCTTCCTTGTACAACTGCATTGTTGGTCGACTAACCCTAAATGAGCTAACAGCTGTACCCTCGACAGTCCACTTGAAGATGAAATACTACACCAAGCTGGGCCGCGTAGTCATATTCGACGCAGCAGTCAGAGGACAGGCCGTGATCAGCGCATTCACTAAAGGAAACAAGAAACCTCAGGTCGAGGAGCGGAATCCATGTCCGTGAATTAACTCTATTGACCTCGATAATCACCTCAGTAAAGACGACACTGCAGACAAGACCGATCAAGCCCCCGCCAACAAGCAGACAACAACTCATCCAGTGAGACCAATCCCCGACGGAGATTTCGAGCTCATCCCCATCGGTGATGACCCCGACAGAAGCGTAAAGATTGACATCGGTCTCCCATCGACGACAAGGGAAAAATTTGCTACCTGCCTCAGAGAGAATGCAGACTTGTTCGCATGGAGCATCGCCGAGATGCCCAAACTCGACCCCGAGGTCTCCTGCCTCCAGTTATCCATAGATCCGACCATTAAAGTTGTAGCACAACATAAATGCAAGTAGTCTCCTGAGAAATAGGAGTTTGTCGAGTAGGTTGTAAAAGACCTCTTAGAGGCAAATTTTATTTCTGAAGCCCAGTACACAACCTGACTCTCTAATGTGTATCTTGTTATGAAAAATAATGGAAAATGGAAAATGTAAGTTGATTATACTGATCTCAATAGGGCATGTCCCAAAGATGCTTTCCCTTTACCTAACATTAATAAACTCGTAGAAAATTCTTCAGATTTCAAACTTTTGTCCTTCATGGACGCATACAGCGGATACAATTAGATACGCATGTCGGAGACAGACAAACGACACACGACCTTCATGACCGCGTTAGGAAATTACTTCTATAACTTAATGCCTTTCGGGCTGAAGAATGTCAGAGCTACATACCAGTGTATGATGAACAAATTCTTCCAAACAGAGATCGGGGACATGCTCAAGGTCTACATGGACGACATGATCGTGAAGTCCCACGAGGATCCCGATCACGCCCTCCACCTTAGAAAGGTATTCGAGCAAGTGAGAAAATGCAAAATAAGGTTAAACCCCGGAAAATGCACCTTTGGCGTGCCTCATAGAACGAGGAATCGAGGCTAACCCCGAAAAAATGTCGGGCATTTTCCGAGTTCCCGACCCCTAAGTTGAAGAAATCCATCAAATCCCTTAACGGGATGCTCGCCTCACTATCACGCTTCGTTGTCAAGTCTACACAACACGCACTTCCTTTCTTCAAGCTACTACGAAAATAGGTCGTGTTTCAATGGACCGAAGAGTGTGAACTAGCCTTGTTCCACCTTAAAAGAGACATCATTGTACCACCGGTCCTATCACGACCACAGGAAAATGAGAGATTATGCATATACTTGTCCATCGCTACTGAGGCGGTTAGCGCAACCTTCATCCGCGAAACGATCGATGGGTAGAAACCAATCTATATCACTAGCAACACGAAGGTTACGACATTACTTCCTCGCTCGTGCAATTAGAGTCTGAATAGATTAACCCATAAAACAACTGCTTGGATGCCCCGACATGGCGGAAAGAATGTTGAAATGGTCCTTAGAGCTTTCGAAGTTCGACATCTAATACGAGAGAATAAAATCCCTGAAGGCGCAAGTCCTGGCCGACTTCGTTGCCAAGATGACCTACCAACCGACCCCGGCTAGCGGCGCCCACAAGTGGACGATCTTTGTGGATGAAGCCTCTAGTTCGAAGGGCAGCGACGTATGTCATCCTCAAAAACAAAGATTACATCTTGATCGAAGTGTCATTGGCTCTAGCTTTCCTGACTTCAAATAACCAGGCCAAGTATGAGGCATTCCTAGTAGGTCTACGACTGGCCGAGGACCCAGGGGCCAAAGAAGTAAAAATCTCCACTGATTCTCAGCTTGTTGCATCCAAGGTGCGAGGAGAGTACCAAGCCAAGAATGACAAACTCATCGAATACCTAGCTCTTGTCAAGGAAAATTGGAGAAGTTTGACTCCTAGGAAGTCTAATATGTATCGCACGAGCACAACACACGAGCAGATATATTATCTAAACTGGCGAGCACTTGGAAGAAGTACGGGAATAAATCTGTGATTCAAGAGACCCTCCCGCGCCCAAGCATCGAGAAGCCCTATGCACCACTCTACGTGAATACCATCGGTGACGTCAACTGTTTGATGGCCCCAATTTACAGCTACCTCACGAGGGACGAACAACCTGTCGACCCAAATGAGGCATCGGCGAACAAAAGAAAAGCATGCTCATACGTCCCTATCGAAGGCAAACTATACCGGCGAGGATTCTCCATCCTAAAAATTAAGTGCGTCGAAGAGGAAAAGCTCCTTGTTATCCTGAGAGAAATCCACGAGGGAATGAACTCTCAACACCTTATAGGGAAATCCCTAGCACAAAAGGCCTTCCGAGCGGGCTACTATTGGCCGACGATGCAACACGATGCAAAAGAACATGTTAAGAAGTGAAATAGATTCCAGAGGCACGGGGATATGCATATGGCCCCTCCCAACAAGATCAAGACTTTGTCGTCCCCGTGGCTCTTCATGTGGTGGGGGATGGACATCCTCGGTCCCTTCGTGACTGGATCTTACCAAAACAAATACCTCATCGTCGGTGTCAACTACTTCACGAAGTGGATCAAAGTCGAGGCTCTCGCTAAAATCACAATGCAAAATATACTTTGTTTTTTCAAAAGAAACATCCTCGCCCGATTCGGAATACCCCAAGTCCTCGTCATCGACAACGGTACGCAGTTCACGGACAAAAGGTTCCAAGATTTCGTCTCCAACCTTGGCACAAAACAACATTTCACGTTCGTCGAACACCCTTAAACTAACAACCAAGCAGAAGCGGCCAACAAATTAATCTTAAGGGGTCTGAAACACAGATTAGGTGAAGCAAATAGAGCTTTGGTCGAAGATTTACATAACATACTTTGGGCCTACCGCATGACCCTTCACTCAACAACCGTAGAAACCCCATTTCGGCTAACATAAGGGACTAAGGCAGTCATCCCAGTGGAAATTAGAGAACCCTCGAGGCGGACAGAAGCGTCCCTAGATAAAGAGTTGAACAATGAAGCCCCCCGAGCAGAACTCGACCTCATCGAGGCAATACGATCCAAGGCGGATCTTCGAGAGGCATCCCTGAAATAAAAAGTGATTATGCGATATGACGCAAGGGTCTTTAAACGAGAATTCCAGGTCTGTAGCCTCACCCTTCGGCGGAATCAACAGAATCCACGATAAGGCAAGTTGGCCGCAAACTGGAAAGACTCGTACCACGTCTGAGCCAAGACAGCCAACAGAGCCTACTACCTCAAAAACCTACAAGGTGAAGAACTTGATCGACCATGGAACACCTAAAAACTTAAGCAAAATTATAGCTAATCATCCCACATGATCACGGCCCGAACAAGGGTAACAAAGCAGCCACATGGGCATGGAAGGTACGACCATGACTCTCCATCTCAATCGAAAAGAGGGCCCATATTTTGGAGAGACTGATAGTACCTCTCCTCGACTGAGGATACTTTAAATGAACTTCATTGTCATAGTACCACATCGGTAGGACACCCAGTTCACGATGGGAAAGTCCAAGCCATGGGATCAGGACCCTGACCGCGATCCTCGTCCTGCTACCCCGTAGAAGTAAAACCTACAAACACGTCGGTCCCTTAAATCGGAGAGCCCAATAGGTTGAGAAACAAAGGTTCCAAAATAAACTTAACAATACAACATAGGAAATTTCATTTCATTTAATCAGCCGACCAAAAATTGGCTGACACAAAAAGTAAAAATGGGAACTGCGCCCACAGTTAGAAAAAAAGGACTACACCCAAATACAAACAAAAACAATGGCACGTATGCCGATAAAATAACAATGGCACGCATGCCGACAAAATAACAACAACCTGTAGGCCGAGAAACTATTTTTCCTCTTCACCCTTTTCCTCCTCCTCGGTTAAATCCTTGATGGGGCAGACAATTTTTCCATTGACCACATTGTAGTGAAGGCATTTCCCTCAGTCATGAGATCCACCCCAAGGTTGACGACCCAGAGCTATTTGACAGCATTGTCAAAACCCAGCTTAAGGGTTTGCACACAGTCGCTCTCAAGCTCCTGAATCTGGGCAATCAAGTTAGCTTGAGTCCCCAGGGCTTGGTCTTCCTCACCAAGGGCAACCAGGCATTCCAGCTCCGACACCTACCTCGATAGCCTCGTCGAACTCAACTTCTTTGTCTTACAATTCTTGTTCCCGTCAACCAGAGCATCTCGTTCGAGCCTCCCCCCAACTCGGTCATCAAACCCTCTTAGAGCTTGTGGCGCTCCTTATACTCCAAGAGGTCACTTTTGAGATCTTCCTTCTTGATCCTCACCGACTTCGGCTTCTCTTTAACGACCTCCAACTCAGATATCAGGCAAGTGTTGTAGGACAAGACCAAGGTCGTCTACATGACCCTGATTACAACAGCAATGTCTTAGGACAAGTTTTCCTGTCTAGTCGCCTTGTCCAGACCCATGATCGTATTAGTCTCTACATCTGACACTCCAACCGAGCCTTCTCCACTGAAAAGCTCCCCGTTGAAGATGATATGAGGGAAGGAGATACATGCCATGGTTCTCGGGCAGACCCACGCCCACGGAAGCATCAACTGGTAAGCCTTCAACGCGCTGGCGTTTAGCAGGAGGAGTCACATGTTTAGTGGGTGGGATGACAGACGTCCCTACGGCAGGAGGAGGAGTAGGAGTCGTCGAACCACCAGCAACATCCTCGGAAATCACTTGGCGAACGCGACCTTTAGCTAACACAAAAGGAAGGAGAACACATACTACCTAAGATACATATGAATTTCTCATTTGATTTACACTCGAGCACCGCCTTAGTATTGATTAGGCGGACATCAAAGATGGGCTCCCCGACATCAGATAAAATGGGTTTATCCTGCCGATCCACTCAAAGAGAATGGGTGAAACTCTCAACAAAGGCCACCAACTTTTGGTGGGCATCTGTGAACTCAATCTCCAAATTCTTGGGCTTCACAAGGAATTTATCGGTGGAACGCTTATAGTGAGCCCGCTGCCACTCAAGCGGGATGGTCGAAACAAGACGCTCCACGTCTTGGGCGTCCCGTTGTTTGGCGTAGATACTATACAAAGTCCGCATGGTGAGAGGTTTAACCGTGTACCACCTGTCCTTAAAATTCCTGATAGAATCGACGTAAGTCTTAAATAGCCTCCTCGGCTGCTTAAACGAAACCCAGTTGTGTCTCCCATATCCGCTCGATCGTTGTAGATGAAAGACTCGGAAAAATAGGGGTAACATATAGCCGATTTCGAGATACTGGCATACCAATTAGAACTTCTGAACAAACGCAATAGCATTTGGATGTAGTTGGGAGGGGGCCAAGTCGAGCCATCTGAAAACGCCCGCCTAGAAGTTGGAGAAAGGGAGACGGAGCCTCGCCTCTCTAAATACAAATTCATACATAGGGAAGCGTGTTCCCCTAAAGATCGAGCAAATCTGCTATTCGGGGAGGGGAGCATAACATTCCCAATTATGGGGAGCTCTCGGAGCTAAATCCTCCACGACGGTATAGGCACATTAAGGGTTATCCACAAAGCAGGAACCCGTTTCCAACGGTTCCTCTCTGACCCACGACATGTCGGGTGCACTGTGAGCAACAGGTCTGTCTTCGTCCACCTCGTGCTCGTCTAACTCATGTTCATCCACCTCTTCTTCGTCCATCTTTATGTCCATGTCATCCACGAGGATATCCTCGACCATTCCTTACAGGTCCATATTACCTCAAAAGCAGAGGAAACTGGTAAATTCAACGTCGAATCAAATTCACTATTCCACCATAGTTCAAGTGAAAGGGCAATGACCGGAGTCGGGGAAAGAAACCCCCGACACATTCATACAAAAATTCATAGGAATGTCTGGGATATTCATCGAAAATTCATAGGAATGCCCGGGACATTCATGAAAATTCATAGGAATGCCCGGGGCATTCATCGAAAAGTCACATGGTGCTTGGGACATTCATCAGAATTTCCTTAATTGGAACCCGACGAGGGTTCTCCTCGACATTTTTCAAGGAATTTCCATCGGTAAATTGATACGCTGCCCTCCAGATTCATGCGAAGTGTTCGTATGAACACGTCGATGAGGGGCCTCCTCGGCTGCTCTGGTGGAAAACTACGAGGAAGAAAGTAAATAAAATCTACTATTACTGAGAAAATAGAAGAATCTTACGTGACATGTTTAGCAGCGAGGAAATGTTGCGGTTATTGTGACGAAGGAGGAGCGTTTTTCGGTAAAGTAGAACTTCAGGCGATCCTCTGAGGAGAGTTGAAAAGCGAAGAGAGAAGTGAGGCGAAGTACCACCACCAACCCTTTTATAGGCGCCCATACGAGGAAACGCGCCTAGGCCATCATTGTCTAGGCTGCTTAAATTCCCCTAGACAGTCATAGGCATTTAATGCACTGTCACGCTTAAAAATAAGAGGTTATAACATTAAATACCATAATGACAAGTAATGAAGGGACGAACACGTCATCCTTGGGATCTCAAAAAGCCACAAAATTATGCCCTTAAAAGCACAGGGCACGCCCCATGCTCGACATCATGAAAACGCAAAGAAAACCTCATATATACTCCATGGTCGAGATATGACCACAACCTAACCTCAAGCATACAGTCCTCCCCGACGACCTAAAACTCGAAGGGAAGCCTTGCATGCCGCCATCTCACAAACAACCTTAAGTGGCCGCGAGCAAGTGTCCTCCTCGACGTCCACCAATCATTCTCAGAATCATCAAACCACTTGCTTGTAAATGTCTATCATTAAATCATCACTCCACACCGGAGTTACAACTTGGGGGACTCTTGTTCTGGACTAGGCCAAACGCAGTGCATGTCGGGCACAACCCAATCTGTCGGGCATATGCCCAAGGCCCAATACATAAGAGTATGGGGAGCGCGTATCCCCGACGTTCCGCACATTCCACCAACCGCGCTACAATAATCTTATCTTATTGCGGAATAGTTGAACCAGGAGCAAGACCACGTGCTAGGTCTTATCTCCTCCCACGTAAACCCTGACAGTTCCTCATTTGGCCTAGCTAATCCAGCCCATGAGAAGAACCTTGTCCCAGCGTTGAAGGCATACTATAAATACCCTATTTCACTAGAGGGTCAGGTATTATATTCTTGACTACTTTTTGTATTTTCTCACTCCATAACTCTCTCTCACTTTGGCATCGGAGTACCTTGCAAGTACATCCCCCATTTTCTCCACCGTAGAAGTTGTTCACCACTGGAAGGTTCCTCCTGATTAGGTCAGATTACTATCTATTATTAATATGGTTATATTAGTAAATAATATTTGTTTATAATTAAAATCAACATAATTAACTATTATCCTAAAAGTTATAAAAAATCTCAAAAAGGAAGTGATTTGTAATTAATTTCTTTTAATCATAAGATTTTATTCCACCAATCAAGTTGTATAACTTGATATTAAAGAAAAAATACTTGATAAATTATTTTGGTTTATTTATCTTTGTAATTTTTTAAAACCAAAATTACTTTTAGTTTATTTCTACCAACTAGTTGTTATTTAGAACTAAGTTTAACATCTTTTTCTTTTCCTTTTAGATTAAAAACTTTAAGCAACCCTAACTTGGCCACTTGGGCCTTGAATCACTTCAATAATTTTAGACAATTTTTTTATAGCATTTTTTAGTGTTATTAGTCATCAGGTATGTTTTTTTTAAATGCCTTCAAGTTTTTTAAGATATATCTTCAAATACATTTTTATTTACTTAACGTTAAATTTTTTTGGAGATATATATGCAGAAACACCATAAATTAGTAAACATTTAATTTTTCCAGAGATATATCTCCGGAATCATTTGGAATATATATTCGCGACATACTCTTTTTACCCCTACTTCTTCATTTTTTTTATTTCTCTAAGAACCTCAAAACCTCAATTATTCACATTTTTTCCAAAACTTGATTTTTTTTTCCATTCAAGATCATCAAGGAGCGTTTAGTTCAACAATCAACAGCTTCCAAATCCTTCCAAACTTGATTTATATGATAAACTTTCGTGATTCCGATAAACACTCGAGTATTTTTCGTAAAGAAGTTATAATGCATTGTTAGGGGTAGAAATGATTACATTGTAGTAGAAACATAATGTATATGTCGGTTATAAGCTGTTTGTTGGGTTAAAATGACGATCAAATCTTCAAAAATCAAAATTTGGGGATGGGAGGACATCATTTTCGCGACCTCTGAGTTAAAAAAATTTTCGGAGATACATCTCCAGAAAAATGATATGTTAATACATTATAGGTGCTTCTGAAGATGCATCTGTGGAAATTGTTTAATAGTTATATCTCTAGAATTTAATTAGAGTGTTACCTTTTCCAATTTTGTTTTATAATTTATTTGTATTTAATAGTCATTTCTTAGTTATACCTTGCAGACATAATGGCCGACAGAGCAAACCGTTTGAGATATGGACGGGTTGCACAACACGCATCCGTCCGGCGTGAGCGGAGCCAACTCGTTGTTCTGGGAGACACACATATTACTTAGGCACAACCTACTACTAACATATAGGACACACCTTCTACATCCCAGCCTACTCCCGGTGCTCGTCCTTCGCCTTAGCCTCAGAACATTCCTTCTACATCTACATTTTCTTCCTGCAGGTGTCAGGATTCTGCAGATGACACATCACTTCCCTCATCCTCCAACATGCGTCATTGGGATGCACATGTGCCACCTGTTGTTGTTGATTTGGTGCCACCACCGGAGGGAGAGGTTGTTGATGACCATGATATTGAGTCATAAGGTTTCCAAGGGGGTTCATCAAATTTTTCCCTGTTGCCACTATACACAGACCACACTACCAGATTTGTCTACAAGGGAGAGGTAATATTACTCACATTGTTGATATTTTTTGTTTACTTTGATTTATGTTTCAGACTTTAATTATTTATATTTTGATTTCCACTAACATTGATTTTTGGTTATTCGTAGGCATGCGATTCGCAAAAGTTTTTGAACCATACGCATAAAATATTAAATTAGCTCAACCACAAGATGCATGGTTTCAGGATGTACTGAGAGATTTTGGCCTGAAGGACCTATGATTGTCCAGTTACAATCTGGTTAACCATGGGATGCTTGTGGGATTCATTGAGTGATGACACTCTGAGACTTCTTCCTTTCATCTTCCACATAGCGATAATGTCGATTACACTGGATGATGTATCGTCTTTGTAGCATCTTTCAATTTGGGGACCCTCCTCCGTCACGGTAGGATGACGAAAGAGGAGGCGACCGATATGTTGGTAGAGGAACTGGGAGCTAATTCACTAAAGGCGCTTGAAGAGGTTGATAGGACGAGGGGTGCACATGTTAGGTTCTCGTTTCTAAAGGTGATATTTAAGGGTGAGCTAGTTGCTGCACAAAAGGTTGTGGGTGATGACCCCCAGGTGGAGATACACATGAGCTATGTATTTAGGGCTTATTTTTTTATTTTTAGTGGGCAATGTGCTTTTTATGGACACGAGTGCCACTTATACGGACATCGCTTACCTCTGGTACTTCTTACATTTCACACAGATTCATGAGTATAACTAGGGGCTGCTTGACTGAGGTTTCTTTACTCGAAGTTAAGGGAAGAATGTATGTGGACGACGAGGCAGGTCACAAGCAGCACGACATTACTGGTGGTAATAATTATTTATTCTAGAATATTTTTTTATACTTTCATTTGATAATTATAATAATACTTGATCCCTATTTTTTTTCATTTCAGGCTTGGATCCTCCAGCACTTCTCGCGCATCGTTGATTGAGCGAGTGTCATTGACTACACCATGGACATGTCACATGTCCGTGCTTTTATCCCTCTCAGAGGGAACTAGGTGGTCGAGCCTTTCAGAGTCTATCTCGTTCACTTGGTTGCTGAGGACATCCACTACAACTTATACATTAATCATTTTCAGACGCGACCTTTTGATAAGATATCATTATACTCTGGTTGGTTGGCCGCCATTTCATCGATCACTGCTCCTTATCTGCCTGAGGGCGTCATGCGGCAGTTCGGGTTCACTCAGACCATACCTAGGCACCCTATTGTCTCTGCTCCTTTTGGCTTAACACATATACATATTGACAAGATGTTTATTGACTATGAGAGGCACCTGGTACTTGACGAGGCTCTAGTGACCATAGCGCCGAATGACTGGAGCTATGTTTAGATTTTGCAAGGACGAGAGGAATCGATGGTAGATGACGTAGACCAGACGTTCGAGGAAGCGGTAGAGGAGAGGGGGAGAGGTTGTCAGGTACACTCCGTAGTTATCTGTCGTGTTTTTATGTACTTTAGTTTGTACCATTTTCCTGATTTTGTTACTATGTTTTGTGGCCTTTTATAACATGACATCATACATATACATATACATATACATATACATATACATATATATGGTTTGCTAATTCCTGTGCGCGTTGCTATAATACACCCACCTATTTTTATGATTATGTGTTTTAGTAACATGCAAATGAGTTTTTTATATATTACATATATTTTTTAACTTTTTATACTTTTGTTATATATATTTTATTATTTATTTATTTTTATTTTATTTTATTTTTTCTATTATATTTATTTTTAATTTAATTCTCTTTTTTCAAATTAATATTTTAAAAATAGTTTTAGTTTGGCTAATATTTAGGACACTTAAGTCCATTGTGAATAATACTCTTTTGGGCCCATGTAATATTCTATTTTCAATTTCTTGAATATGTAACTTATATATACATTATATTTATTGCAAAACTAGTCGATGTGGAATTATATATTCATTGCAAAACTGCAACACCTTCATTTTTTACCATGTTTCACATACATTGAATGTTGAGACATCATATTTTCAACTTCAGCATACGATACCTCTTCATTCTTTTGCTCCTTCTTCGCAAATTTACATGATAAAATAAGTGTCAAACTTTGTGGATCTTCTTCTGAAAAATACTGGAAGAAGACAAAGTTACCTTATCATATAGCACCTTTACTGGCTAAATTTTTAGGATTATGTTTGAATCAATACAAATTTCAATGTTAATCTTCTACTCTCTATTTTCTGGAAATTAGTACTTCAGTTTATTAAAGAAACTTTTTTAAATGTCATCGAAGAATAATGTTATTAGTCGTTTTGTTATACTTACTGCGGTCAACTTATGGATGTTGTGTTTTCTTTACCAGAGTTTTTGATTGTGAATGATTGAGTTGAATGATTTGATTATTCAACATATATGTGTTTTCATCCACTTAGGAACATTTCTTTCATTTCCTCTTATTTCCCCTCCTCAAAGAAAACTGTTGGCATTTGGCATATCGGATGTGTGAAGATGATTAAATAAGCAATTTGTTTACATTTTTTAATATAAGTTCTTACTAATATAAGCATTTATGTATAAACTTGCATAACCTACATTTATAGGAATTGATAAATAAATTCAAATAAGTTCATCTAAGAAGACCCTTGAACCTTAATTAAAGCTTATTCTAGATATATACTAGTTGGTGATTTTTATTCTAGATATATATGTCATAATAACTAATATAAGGAGTAAGAGAATTTGGATTATCTTGCTAAACTTTTAGCGGCTCGTCTTAAAACGATTCTAAATTTTATCATTTCTAAAAGCTAAAGCGCTTTTATTCCGGGGAGGAAATTGCTTGATGGTGTTTTAGTGGCAAATGAGATGGTGATTTTGATAATAAAGAGGGAAAATAATGCTTACTTTTTAAAGTTGATTTCTAAAAATCTTATGATAAAGTTTCTTAGGGCTTCCTTAAGTTTATGCTTTCAAAGATGGGTTTTGGGGAGGTGTGGATGAGGTGGATGGATGCTTTAATTTTTTCTAGTAAGATGTCGGTGTTGGTGAATGGTAGTCCTACTAAGGAGTTTGGGGTGGAGAGGGGTTTGTGATAAGGTGATCATTTTTCTCTGTTTCTCTTTATTATTATAGCGGAAGGTTTAAGAGGGATGATGAGTAAGTCCATCGAAATTGGCAATTTCATGGGGTTTAACTTTGATAGAAATTGTTTTGTGGATATTCTCCAATTTGCGGATGATACTTTGTTGGTCGGTGATGGTAGTTTGAGGCATCTTTGGGCGATTAAAGCGGTGTTGATGGGGTTTGAGTTGGTTTCGGGTTTAGGAATCAATTTTCACAAAAGTAAATTAATAGGGGTGAATGTTAGTGATAATTTTTTGGATGTAGCTTCTTATTTCCTTTCTTGTAGAAAGGAAAACAGTGAATTTACTTTTCTCGGTATTCCCATTGGAAGTTCTTTTAATAATGAATCTTTGTGGTCGGGGTTGATTTCGAAGTTGAGAAAAAGGTTATCTGTTGGAGTAATGGAATGCTTAGTTTTGGCGGAAGGTTGACTCTTTTGAAGTCGGTTCTTTCTAGTCTTTCTATTTTTTTGCTCTCTTTTTATAGAGCTCCAGTGAGGTTGTTAAGAAGATTACTTTGATCCAAAGTAATTTTCTTTGGGGTGGTTCGGAGGAAAATAAATGAATTCATTGGGTGAGTTGGAATGAGGTTTGTCTTCCGTTGGAGAGAGGTGGCCCTGGTCTTCGTAGGATTGATGATTTTAATGTGGCGCTCCTTCATAAATGAAAATGGAGGATTTTGGTGAAAAATAATACTCTTTGGTTACAAGTTTTAAAGGTGCGTTATGGTGATATTTCTTTGAAGATGGTGAGTCCGGAAAGAATTTATCCTAATTCAAGGTGTTCTTCTTTTTGGTGGAGGGGGATTTTGAAGCTAGGTAATTTTTTTCCTCAAGATGTTTTTGTTCCGAATTGTTTTTTCTCTATAGGGAATGGTTTTTCTATTTCTTTTTGGCATTCATTTTGGATTGGCGATTTTTGTATTAAGGATAAATTCTTGAATTTATTTAATGCCTCTTCTCTTATAGAAGTTTTGGTGGCTTGTATGGGAGGTTAGTGTAATGGTCGTTGGGTTTGGGGTTCTTTTGGTAATGAGAGTACCGGAGTTGGTATCAGGCTGAATTTCATAACGGTGGAAAGGGAGTGGTTGTCCTTTTATAGCTTACTTCTTGCACTTCATCCGAAACCCGATAATTTTGACTTGATTTCGTGGGTGGCAGCCCCGGGGGTGGTGTTTTTGGTAGGGAGCTTCCGGGAAATTTCCGGTATTTTTAGTATTCCTTTTGGCCTTTTAGTTGCTTGCTTTGAGGTGTTCAAATTTATTTGGATTTTGGAGGTCCCTTTTAAGGTAAAATGCTTTGGTTGGAGAAGTTTTCTTAATAGAATCCCGACAAAGTCTTCCTTATATTTTAGAGGGTTTTCTTTTGATAATGGCAACCTTGCTTGCGTTTTTTGTGGCAACTCTTCGGAAACGGTTGATCATTTATTCTTGTTGTATGGTGTGTCCAAATTAGTTTGGAGGAAAATGGAGGAGTGGGTTGGAATGGTATAATTTGAATCTAATAATATTAAAGATAGCTTTTTATTGTGGAGAAATTTTGGTTTTAAGAATAAGGTGAAGAAAGGAAAGGAATAGTGTGTTTGGCTTGCAACTTGTTGGTACTTATGGCTTTTAAGGAATGCGATTATTTTTAGAAATGATTATTGGAATGTTTTGGATGCGGTTTGGGGCATTAAAGCTTTGGTTTGGAGATGGTCATTCATCGGGAAGATTACTCACACCAATTGTAAATTTTATGAATTTTGCAAATTCCCTTTGTATTATTTATCTTAAGGTTTAATTGTAGTGTAATTTTCTCTTCCAAGCTTTTCCTCATTTTGTAAGCAGGTTCGAGAACCCTTAGTTCTCCGTAACAATATATCTTGCTTATAAAAAAAAGAATTTGGATTATAAATTGTATTCTTTTTGTAGTAACAATGGAGTGTACTATTGATTATCATCGACAATAAACATTTGCATCTTCATATATAATACATTACTCATGATTTATCATCTATAATATGATCAAAGTAGAATCTGAAATGATATAAAATGATCAAATATTTTAGAGCATATGACGCCTTAGAGTCTCTTTCGTACTATGCCGAATTTTACAACGTATAGTAGGGAGTCCAAGTCGTTGGTGAGCCTCATATCGGTGACAGTCGGGGAAACCTACAACCAACAAAGTAACATAATATATCCATTATGATTTCACTGCAACCATGGATCTTGGAAATCATATATGATAAGATGCTATACACATTTTAATTCCAAAAGAATTTGGAAAAATCAGCACCTTGAAAAGCTTGTAAGTAATTTTTCTCATTTCAATGTTCAAAGGACATGGACAAAAATTAGCTGGAATGAGTTTTAAAGAGTCTAAGGTTGTACCAACACCTGACTGAAAATAAGCGAATTGAAAACCTTTACACGTCATCTTTTAGTCGCCGCCTCAGATGCCACATCACTTATTTTTAACGTCGTTATAAATATTTGACGGAAAAGACTAGTTTGATTCAGTTAGATAACATAAATGACCAATTTGGAACTTTTAAAAGAAATAGGACCAAATTGGACTCAGGCCTATAGTTAGAGGACCTAAAAGGGTATTAAGTCTATTATATTTATGTATGTATGTATGTTGTTTTATATTTCAATTGCGAACAATAAAATTGTAATTTTTTTATATATAAATTGTTCTAATAAGAATTCAGAGATGTATCTCTGGAAATTCTTCCGTAGATGCATCTCCGGATGTTTTCAAATGAAAAATGGATTGTGGGAGAAATCTTGAGAATGTTGAAGGTTTAAATTGCTCAGGAGATACATATCTAATATAAAATAACATAATTTTAAATTGGTGCGTCCGGAGATATATCTCTAGAACCTAGGGACATTTTTGGAAACTCACATGGTGTCTAATAACATCAAAAGGTGCCATAAGAAATACTCTAATTTTACCATGAGTTAAATTATAAATAGATATCTTTATAAAAACTTCCTCATTAGAACAAATATTTCTAATAGAAACTTTTACTTTAAAATGAGTCTTATATGTCATACTCTTAAATATTTTCATTTTGAAATTTTTACTCTTTTTGTCATAATAGGTAGGGATAACAAATGGACTCATCTTTAATAGGTATTTATTTTGTTAGGGAATCAAAAATAGATGTTTCAGTTCTACGAAGGATTCAAAATATATGAGAGATGAATAACTGTTGATTTTGAACGGTGCATCTGATCTCCTTTACAACAACGCATGGTGGACCTGCATGGTTAACACTCCAACACCCAAGTCATTTCATGATTTAAGATGAATAAATGAAATTTGAGATCAAAGATTTTGTACCTTCTCATAATCTGCGAACTGTTTTTATATTCTTGATCGAGTAAATTGGGCTTGGGATGGATTGAGTCTTGGACCATTAGGCCTTTGGCCGGTCCATAATAGTTACCCCCAAGACTTTGTCGGACATTGAAGAGTCGGGAAGCCTTAAGTATTATTGATCAACCTCCGTGTCGTAGTCCAGTGTGAAGTACAACTGAATCTCCTAGAATCAGTTTTTTGAAAAAGTAATGGGGAACATGTGAATTTAATGCAATTTCATCATTTAGACGCTTCATTGCTCATTCCTGAAACGTGCAATGATGTGAACAGATGGGGTGTGGCGCTGTTTACTGAGTGCTCGAGTGCACTTGAGTGGGTATGTATCCATGAATGGAAGTCTAGTCATTTGTCTCTTTACTTTTGTTCATATAGTTGGTATTGATCTTTCAGCTGCATTTTCCTGTAAACAGGGGTCAATTGAATTTTGGAAGTTTTTTCAACCTTTTTCTTTCAAGCCTTCAATTATTTTTTTCCAATGAAACATCTTCATTCCTTATTTTCCGATAGTATTACTATAAGTGATTCAAAGTTTCACTTAGAGTTTTCAACTGTTTCTTTTATCAATCTCTTCCTCCCAGGTACCTTTCTAAGTCTAGTTTCTCCTTCAACATTTTTTGCTTCTATCTAAGATAAGCGATGATAATATTGACTTAGTGAGTGATTCTTGAGCAGGAACTTCATCTGGGTTGTTGCATGATTCTCATCACCCTTCCCTTAATAATGGTCACATAGGACCAAAAATTATATTTGTATCTGACGATTTTCGGTCATAAGGGATGTCTGAGACTTCCTTGGAGGAAGAAACTTCTTATTCTAAGTTGTTGGATGCCTTTATAACAAATATAGGCAAAGGAATAAATTGCGATGAGGTGCCCATGGGCCATCCCTTTCTTTTGAAAGACAAGGTATAAGCCAATTTTTGTCTCCTCTAGCAAGTCTTTATCTAAGAAAATCCAATTCTTCTCTAAAAAGTACAATAAATTACTTAAATATCTTTATAGAATTTGTATTGTTCGCATTGTGAACTCTTTCTTCGCACTGTAAAGTCTACTTTTAGGCACATGAAGTGCCTCTGAACAGTTAAACCACCCATGAGGAAATATTCTAGCTTGCACTGCAAGCTATTCTTCGCACTACAAACTTATTATCCTTGACCTTGCACTACGAACTTATGGTTAAATACCTATTGTCATCCAAAATGTCCAGTTCTCTTTGAGCTCGCACAACGATCTCGCCTTGACTTCGCTACTTGTTCGCATTGTAAACTTGTTGGATTCTTCTTCATTTCTTTGGCTTCCTTGTCCAATTATTTGTGCCTTGTTATTTGATAATCAAGCCTAAGTCCTACATAATAACATACATATCAAGGAATCCAAAGGTAATTGCAATACAATTGAAGAATCACACAATAACATGGAATAAATCTATTAAAACATAAGAAAAGAGTTGAAAAATGCCAAGAATAATGGATCCAATTATGACATATTTGGCATTCAACACATTCAAAGTTTGAATGCTGCTCTACTTCAAACTCGAGTGATTTTTCCAACCATGATTATAGGTGTTAGAGTAAGGATTATTCTTTGGAAAATTCACATGCTGAACTTTAGTACTACCAACCTTTAATGCACAATTACCATTTGCACGTCCCTCTCCAAAAATATCAGACTCTAATGTCTGAATTTGACTCACATTTTCTTGTGCTAGTTGGGTTGCAGGTAATTGTTTATAAATTACCTTCATTTGAGCTAATAAGGTTGTGTTTTAATCAACTGCATAAATATTGTTTTCTTTCACTGCTCTTTCACTTGAGTGATACTCATTTTGGAACATATTCTCTATCAGTGTTTTCACTACTCTTAATTTACATCAAACTGAGGTTTTGATAAACAATATAGTTTGTATTTTTCAGCATGTCGATAAAGTCTATCATATGTTCCATATCACCCATATTATGATTCAGACACTAAAGGAGCAACAACTTGAATATTTCCCATGCACCAGGTAATGACTCAGACTCTTCCTGATTAAAGTTGGAAATTCCAACTTTTCTCTCCACAAACTGAGCATTTGAGTAATACCTATCTAAAAACTTGTATTCTAGTTCTTTTTAGGTTTGAATAGTATTGTTTAGGATGTATTGCAGTCAATCCTTAACATGACTTATCAAAGAAAAACCAAACAAATGTAATTTTACATGACCGTCAATGATATCACCACTGGGCTTACACATTGAGCATGTCTTGTAGAATTTAGAAAGATGTTCCCAAGGATCTATGATTTCTTGTTCGTCTCCTTCAAACCTGAAAGTATATAATTCTTAGTATCAAAAGTTACAGGATTAGCCATAGAAATCATAACAATATATGTTTGGTATCAATCTCCTGTAATAATCTCCAAATGTTTGTCTCGTTGGAGCTGTCATCTCTTCTATTTTGTCTTGTGTTTATTCTGTGACTTGTGTTGCTTCTCATTTAACTATATGAATTGTGTGCGTTGTTTTTTCAATTTTTGGGTCGATCGATATCAAAGTCAAATCTGAACCTTGCATAAATAAACAAACAGTACGTTAGTAGTACCACACCAAACCAAACAGACACAAGTAGTATAAATATTGAAACTTTAAAATAAAAATTAAAAATTGACAAAATAAAACAAAACAAAATTTAAATTCAAAATGTTGCACAATATTGCCTTGTTGAAATTATCAACAATCCCAGTCAACGGTGCCAAAACCTTAATGCACTAAATTAGAAAGTGTATCAGTATCATCGAAGTAGTAAAATAATTTTTCTCCACAGGGATTGCGAATTAAAACAAGAAAATAACAGTTCAAATTAAACTAAAGAGTTAGGGGGTGTTCGATAGCAATTTGGTACAAAAATAAGAACGAGAGAATTAACGAATTAAATTTAAATAACGAAAGGTGATTAGATATTTTATATTCACTCTCCTAATTATATACATTGATGAAACATGTATTAAAAGAATTACAATTATGCTAAAACATCACAACGAATTTAAACGGCCATTGTACCCAATTTTGTGTGGTATAACTCACTAATTTACACAATGACTCCCTAATTCCTTAAGTCAATTCAGAGTTAAAATAGGTGTTCTAAGATCATTAAATCAGAAGTCATAACTTATGATTACCTATTCCTAGTTAATTACTAAGTTAAATAATTGTCCTAGATCAGATCAGTAGACTTACAATCAATAATCCTTACTCATATGAATCAATTTGTACGCTCATCAACACACAAAAAGCATTCAGATAAGAACAATTAACTAATACTAGTAATATAAAAGTATTCAATTAATCTCAAACAATCATATAATCCAATAAAGTATAAAACGGTTCATCTCAAAAAGACCTAATATAGAATAACTTAGCTACTCATAGAGAATTTAACAATTACCATGAGTTGATAAAAATTATCCATCAAAATGGAAAATAAGCTCTCCAATGCTCTTAAAATCGTACTCTCAAAAGCTCATGGTCGTCACTTTCTGTCTCAAAATAGGAACCCCTAAAAAGCTTTCCAAATTATCTATTTAAAGTTACAAAACGTGTCAGGGTTTTCTCTTCATGTGCCTGCATTGGTCCCCTTAGAACCAAATCGGAAACCCTTATTTATAGTTATTGATCAAGGGCCTTAATTGGGAACACCATTACTTCGACCGATGAGCTTGATTTATTCTATGTTAACCAATTCTAGGTAGCCTACAATTTGCCTACCCGTCATGCTTCCCTGAGAGAGCCACTCACCTTCAACCAGTGAGTAAACCTTTTCTTCACCATGAAGTACCTTAGCCTTGAAGTTTATTTAGTTTTGAAGCCTTTCGGGCTTCTTGAGCTCGCTGGGGGCACTTATGATCATGGCCCAGTGAGTCTAACTTTGAAAGAAATTATGAGCTTTCTTAGATTTCTAGGCACGCCTTTGATCATGGCCCAACGAGCCTAGATTTGTAGGGAATTTCTCTGGCTAGGACTTTGTGTTTTTCCAATCTTTTTTACCCATTTTTGGTTAATACATACTAGAAAAGTCCAAACATGCATTCTATTAATTTTTATAGATAAACCGAGGTTTTTTATTGATTGTTTGTAAAATAAATTAATAACTGCCCACATATTTTACGTAAATTTGGTACTTATCAGCATGCTCCATCAAAAGAACCCTCAACAAATGGTTCTTTTTAAGATCAAATTTCTTAGGGAGGGATTATTATAAACAACATTATAATCACTTGGGAAATCCTCAAGAAAGGGAAGGTGAGTGCATGTAAACATTATGGCTTTGAAGTCATGTTCGTTCCACATAGAATACTTTATTGGTGAGTCTCATTTAGCGAATGTTATATGGGTGTCCGTCCCCTCGTCAACATCGAATTGAACCGCCTTACTATTGGGTCTAGGGGAGGAGTCAACCCCTCACTTTTAGGTTTTTTGGGCTTGAGACTCGATAGGCACTTCGCCCTCAATTTGTCACTTGATCCCCCTAATTTGCAAGTCATCAGACGACCTCATGATTGTATAAGCTTTAGCGTTCGACTTTCCTCTTGGCCATATGCTCCTTCCTATTATATAGGGTAATTTTGGACATCTTTTATGCAAAATAAAAATGAAAAAATAAGTACATAAACACCTAAAAAAACAGGGGAGTTATTGGAAAAACCTAATTAGGTATTTGTCCATATTCTTGTCATCCACGTGATCCCAAATTATCATGGTATACGAGTTTATGAGTTGTACACCGTAATTTCCACGGGATTAGACGTCCAGGCCAAAAGGAATCAGGGGGCCCCATTCGATACAATAGTAACTATTGAGGAGCCACCTCGCCCCATCACTCTCACAAACGTTTTATTCTAACCCTTGTAGTGATTTGAATATGACTCTCTCAAGTAACTATTGAGGTTACCAATAAGTTATAGTAAATCGTCTTGCTGTGACGCCTAATATTTTTATAATAGTGGTCCCATAAATCTATGTGATCATCACGAGTCGAGGGTTTTACCAGGTTTTCATTCTCATCTAAATATCTAATTATTGTCGTAAAGGGGAGAAAAATAAATATCAAATATGTACTTGTAAAAGGGAAGGGCTTGAGCTAACGAAGATGCAAAACCTATTGAGGAAGACAGACAAAACTTTCAAAAGCTTCCACGAAAAATTGAGTAAAAGGTGAAAGGGTTAGGTCGAATCCCCTTAATAGGGGCAAAAACTAGGGGAAATCAAGGGTTTCTTAGGTTTTCCATCATACATGAAAGGCTCTACATATTTTTCATGCGTAAGAAAGAATAAATCTAATTCGGCGTTGCCCCTGTTCAATTTTCTGAAACCTGAGGGGTTAGATTGGTATATTTTCCAGTCGTGACCTGGAAGGTTGAAGGGGATTGAACACAAAAGCCCAAAAATTTGCACTCACCAGTGCATAGAGTGATACAGATGGCTAGTTAAATATGCTTGAGTGGGCTCAAAGATGCCACTTGGAAGAACTGGGGATGGGCTTAGAGATGCCATCTAAAGAACTGGATGTGATGATAGCTTTGTGTTGATACTGGATCTCAGTACTAAGTCTTCGTATAGGCCGTCTCTGAATCGTTTATAATTTGAATTTGTTGAATAGACCAGTAGAAATAATTCTTCGTGATGATTATCTCTTCTGGAAATATCTTGGATTAGGGAATAGATCTTTTTACAGACCGTTTGCCTACTCTCCAAGGTCAAAAGAACGTCAGGATTTGTTCTTCTGAAAAATATCTTGAACCAGGGAATGGATCTTTGTATAGACCGTTTTCCTGCTATTCAAGGTCAAAAGAACGTCAGGATTAGTTCTTCTGAAAAATATCTTGAACCAGGGAATGGATCTTTTTACAGATCGTTTGCCTGCTATTCAAGGGCAGATAGATGAAATCTTCTGGAAATATCCTGGATTAGGGAATGGATCTTTTTACAGACCGTTTGCCTACTCTCCGAGGACAAAAAAGTGTCAGGATTAACTACTGAAAATATCCTGGATTAGGGAATGGATCTTCTTACAGACCGTTTGCCTACTCTCCGAGGAAATAGATTAAATCTTCTGAAAATATCTTGAACCAGGGAATGGATCTTTGTACAGACCGTTTGCCTGCTATTCAAGACCAGATAGATGAAATCTTCTGGAAATATCCTGGATTAGGGAATGGATCTTTTTACAGACCGTTTGCCTACTCTCCGAGGACAAAAAAGTGTCAGGATTAACTCCTGAAAATATCCTGGATTAGGGAATGGATCTTCTTACAGACCGTTTGCCTACTCTCCGAGGGAATAGATTAAATCTTCTGAAAATATCTTGAACCAGGGAATGGATCTTTGTACAGACCGTTTGCCTGCTATTCAAGACCAGATAGATGAAATCTTCTGGAAATATCCTGGATTAGGGAATGGATCTTTTTACAGACCGTTTGCCTACTCTCCGAGGACAAAAAAGTGTCAGGATTAACTCCTGAAAATATCCTGGATTAGGGAATGGATCTTCTTACAGACCGTTTGCCTACTCTCCGAGGAAATAGATTAAATCTTCTGAAAATATCTTGAACCAGGGAATGGATCTTTGTACAAACCGTTTGCCTGCTATTCAAGACCAGATAGATGAAATCTTCTGGAAATATCCTGGATTAGGGAATGGATCTTTTTACAGACCGTTTGCCTACTCTCCGAGGACATCTTGAGTAATGTACGGATCATTTCTGACTTGTTGTGAATTGTTGATGCTGTTTTATCTGCATATAACTATCCTGCAAGGAGATTGTTAGTTTATGCAATATGTATGCATGCATAGTATGATGCACCTAAGTAAATGTATTATGCATTTATGGATATATATGTTATGGTATGATATAAATGATGTATGTATGATATGATGCTGCCGGAAGAGTCTGGATGTCTTTATATAACAACTGCTGGCCAGGGAAAATAAATCCCGATTTGGTGAAGAATATGAGGAACTCGTTCCCGTCTTGTTTGATAATAAGGTATACATAACCTTCCGTATGCTGGGGATAACAAGGTATATATAACCTTCGTCTTCGTTTGATAGTAGGGTAGATATAACCTCCCGTCTTCGTTTGATAGTAGGATAGATATAACCTCCCGTCTTCGTTTGTCGTACTCTTATTGGAAAGTAAATTCCCGAATATCCGTATGAGGATAAAAGAGATGGATATAAATTCCAAGGGAGACATGACTTTATGAAGATGGATTTGTCCTACTGAGAGTTTTGTAACTGTCTTGTAGAGATGAATCGGCGAAGCTTCGTTGAAATCCTTCCCTCGTTCGTCCTTAGTAAATACTATTACTGCATTTTCATGCATTTCTGGTAAACATCAATCATATTAAGCACACATGCATTCAAGCCCAACTAATGGACGTTTCGCTTATGTAAAATAGGGTAAAAGTAAATCTGGATTCAGAGGGAAAAGTAAAGCTGAACTTGAGAACAGAAACGTTTCAACTTCGAGAGTGTATAACCAATTGGATTTGGAGCTCCTGAAATTTTTAACTTTTTTTTAATACCTTCCCCGAAATCCTCATAGCTGGATCTGAAGACATGATACTGACACCATCTGATATTACTGGCGTAGACAATTAATTTCCATCATGGTTTCAGCTGAGAATCCAATATCAAGGTAATACAACGAGAGGAATGTGTCTTCAAATTGTGATGGACCATATGCGCTCCGGGTATTAGATTTGAAGAGAAAGCATTGCCCCTTGGTTGAGGATGAATTATGCCATAATGGAAGTATCTCAATGTAGTTACCTCAAGAGAAATAAACAGAGTGCTTCACAATAATATGTTTCTGACATCATGAAACTCACATATATGAGGAGAGCTGCCTCTGGCTATTAAGCATTGTTGAATCTGGACCTGATTGCCCTGAATGAATTGAACAGTAACTTGGTATGCCCCCTTGATTAGGAAACAATGACCATGCCCCTGGCATTATGAATTCTGTAATGTTACCCTTGGCACTTCAGATAGATGAGGAGATCTGCCTCTGGCTGTTTAAACATAGTTGAATCTTGTCCTGATTGCCCCAAATGAGTTAGGCAGTATCATGGCCTGCCCCCTTGATTGGGAGATAATGACTATGCCCCTTTGTATACATGGGCTTTCATCCAGGAAGCAACTTTTTTTATCAGAAAGACTTTGATTTATTGAACCTTCATCCTGTAAGTTTCTCTGTTTATCATACACTCAGGTATATGCAAACAAATATACGCAAAAATGCAATGCTTATGTCTGTCTTGAAGTTTTTGAAAAAGAGTTATTTTAGAAAAAACAATTTTTATGAAAACTGTGATATTAACTCAAGTTTTATAATAAGCCCTAAAGGAGTCAGGATACCTTTTTGTAGCAGTACGCTTTCAAACTAACCATGCTTCAGTTAGGACTTTTAAAGGGTTATAATGTGGCCTGGTTCACGGTTTAAGAAACAAAGGATAAAGGCTCAAATTTTATTTGTACCCAACCCATTCTCCATGATGTTCTTCAGTCCTATACTCAGTTAACTTATGCATTGAGGCTCAAATGAGTTTGGGATTGTAACACTGACATTTGTGATGGTTCAGAAACTCTAAATTTATTTGAACATTCAGTCATCTTTCTTTGTTGAGGATTCATAGTGACCTCTTTTTTTCTTTTGACTTTGTTATCCCTTCTTTTTGCCTGACCTGCTTATTTCAAGGTTACAGTCAGCGGGATGTCTTAATGTTTTACTAAGTCTCCTTCATAGGTTTTGACTTAGTAAGCTTTTCTTTTGCTGGATATTGTCTGTCAGGTTTAATGATTACAGAGAACCATCGTTAGTTGTGTACAACACAAATAATTGACATATTTGAGTTAACCGAGTAACTACCCTGCCCCAGGTTATGAATAAGGGTTTTAATTTGTGCGAGAATAAAAACTCCTACTTCATAGGCTCAAAAGGGTTGACTAGGGATTAACTTCCTTATATCTCCACTGTTTAGGAATTGAAACAATGCCTGTACATCGTCAGCATAGTCTGTTCAAAAGCATACTGCCTAATATTATGGTATTGTTTTCGTCATCCTCCCTCTACAGGCTTATAGCTTTATCAGGAGTTAAATATCACAAAAAAGAAATATGAAGCATAGTTCAAAATATAGTGAAACGAATGGATTAATTCAAGACAAACATATGCAATGCATTAATGAAAACAAAAGTTTGACATAATAGTAAGTGTTTAAACAAAACAAAAGAAATTACAAATGAAAATTCAAATGTTCTCAAAGTCTCTTCCTCTAAACTTGTCACTCCAGTTATCTGGAAACTTTGATGCTTAATGGACGATAGAAGAACTCAACCTGGCCTTCTGGAGTAACCTCAAGTATTCCTTCGTCGATTAGGTCTTGAATCTTATTCTTCAATGCCCAACAGTTATTAGTGTCATGACTAGGACAGTCGGAGTGATACATACACCTTGCCTTGGGATTATAGCGAGGAGAAGAGGTGTTAGGATTTTTAGGAGAATTTTCCAAGGAAATCAACTTCATCTCCAACAGGCATTGCAAAACTTGTGACATTGGTGTGCTGGACCGGATGAACTGCCTTCTACATTCCTTGTATAGAAGTGGATTAACCTTACCAGGCCTTCTTTCTTCCATTGAAGGATGATCAGTAGTAGCATGTCTCTTTCCTTCTCTTATCCTTACTTTCCTTTCAGCCAAGTCAGCTTGTTTCAACGGAGGTTGACTGACAATTATATCCCTGACTCTATCACTTTGAAGTTTGTGGACAAAGGTTCTCAGCTCTTCTTGCCCCTGAGCTAAACTTTGAATAAGGGCCACCTGGTCATTCATCTGGGTCCTTATTTATGCTATCTCAGCTTGTAGTTGTTTCAGCTGATCATCCTTGTTGTCCTCAGGATTCTTCTTCTTAGCCAGCAGTGTCTTCAATTCATCCTGCCCCTTGGTCAGGTTCAGGATCAGCTCTTGGAACTGTGCATTTTGTGCCTGGAGATTCTTAACTGTTTGTTCAAGAGCCATTGCTGAAATAAACAGCGAGAAGATGAGAAACCTGTGCACAAGAAACCTGTGATGCAATGATATGATATGCATATGCAATATTTTCAAGGACCGCAGGATTTAAATTTGCTTAGACAAACAAGAAGGTAAACTTTTATTAGTAATAAATTTGTTTTGCCTCTTGGGCTTACAAAAAATGAAATGAGATAAGTACAAAAGATGGGGTTTTAAGTCTCCCATGGAAGTTTCCTCTTTGTGTTGAGGTATGAGTTGAGATTTCGTTCCTCGTGAAGTTGCTTTGTTAGTTCCAGGACTCTTTCTTGGCTTGCTTTGTAATGAGCCTCGAAAGTATCCCTTTGCTCCTTCAATTGGATCCAGGATCTCTACAAGTCTTCCATATCAGTAGGCATGTCTGGGTGAAGGATGGTATAAGCAGTGTCTCCTTCAGCAACAGGTTCCATGGTAACTGGCAGGATAGCAGGATATGGCATCATGAGAGTCTGAGCACGAGATCGCACCCATCTGAGATAAGCTTCCATAGGAATAGTGTACTTAGGCTCCAGTGTCTTGCTGTCAACCCTGTTTACTTTTCCCCAAGCTCGTATGAATCTCTGACGGTAACCTTGAAGATCGTTGTCGTAGTCAAACACAATGCCCCGAATTAACATGTCATGAGGACCATCACTCCGGGCGTAACCAAACTGTCGTAAAGCTAGAGAGGGGTTGTAGGTGATGCCTCCTCTTATGCCTAGAAGTGGCACATTAGGAAACTCCCCACAACGGTCAATGATAGTGATATTCTCCATAGATTTGGAGCACCAATGGATATCTGAGTGAGAAAGTGACATGATCCTCTTGGACCATCTGAACCCTTGCTCATTCTTCATTACTGAGCGAGGAATGTGAGAAATAAACCACCTAGAAAGCAAAGGTATGCAGCACATCAAAGTTCCTCTTGCCCTTGTAGTACGAGTATGAAGAGAATGTAGGATGTCTCCAAGCAATGTAGGCACTGGATTGTGACTCAGGAATATGTTGATGGCATGAACGTCTATGAACTGATCTGGATTGGGGAACAATACTAAGCCATATATCAACAAGGCTAAGATCTCCTCAAAATCATCATAGCTCATGGCCCTCAAGAACACTTGAGCTTTATCCATTAACACCTTAGCAAGAATACCCTTGACTCCACTTCTTGTCTCTAGAACTATGTCAGACTTCTTCAGATGTAGAGCTGCAGCAATAACCTCTGGTTTAAGCTCTTTCTCCAAGCCTGTGAAGGGTCTTTGATCAAGAACAGGTATACCCAGAAGTTTAGAGAACTCTTCCATTGTGGGAACCAACTGATAGTCAGGGAATGTAAAGCAATGGTGCTTGGGGTCAAAGAACTGAAACAGAACACTCATCATGTCTTCATTGAACCCTGAAGTGACTAGATCCAATAGGTGACCATGTCTCTTGATAAACTGAGAATGATCAGACACTTGAGAAACCAACTCTTTAAGCTTAGCAGGTATGCCCACAAAGTTGATCCTGATGGTGTTCCTACGAGCAGAAGCCATGACCTGCAACAAAGAACAAAGATAAATCCTTTGGTCCTTGAAATGGTTAGTGAAAATGCTATGCTTATGATGCATGATGATGTCATGATGTTATGTTCAATCACAAACATGTGGCACACACAAACAAGTCACATCATAGCCCTAGGTTTAAAGGCTTGCATGAGGTTTAAAGGTAAGTACCCTCCCCTGAAGTTAGATGGTTCATTCTGTCCTACAAAAGTAACCAGGTTCTAAGGGATCTCAATATCATTGATCCTTCACAAGGGTGGTTGTTCAGTAGGCAACTTACTTGCCAACCAAAACCCTCCAAGTTTAAGATCTCAATGAGCGTAGTATCGAGTGTCAACCAACTTCAGTCTGCACCAAAGCCGGTTACCTCACTACTTTTCTAAAGGCCAAGATGGGATAACTAGGGTTCTAAAAGTTAGTTAGTGCATTGACAACATATGGCAGCCTCATATTATCCTCAACTTGACTTAAGGAACATAAGCACCAACCAAGAAGTCACACTAACTATGGCCACCAGATCAACCATATCGATATACGTCGTACAGTTTCCTTGGTCTATTGCCATTTACCTAAGGTACACTAGATCCGGGTTAGGATCTTTCACACATGAGAGCCCAACAGATAAACATAAAGCAAACAAGGCAAACAATTTAAAGTGATCTAATTCCTAAGGGTACCCCTCTTTAATTTAAGTCCCCAGCAGAGTCGCCAGTTCTGTAACACAGTGGGAGAACTGACTTTTGTTATGTTGCAGATAGCAAGAGTCGCCACCGACTTTTATTTTATCCAAAGGAAAGGCATAAAAGAACAGGAAAGACCTTTTAAAAGATTTTTGGGTCCGGGGGGTAGGTTATGTAAAGGGAAGGTGTTAGCACCCTTTACATCCATGGTTATCCATGGGCTCTTAGTTACTTAGCTCACTTTAAATTGTTTTTGAAAATGTGAAGTGTGTAAATAGAAATTTTCATAAGAGTTTGATAATGATCCATGTACGGATGCGTAAAAAAC
The DNA here is from genome assembly GCA_963966055.1 of Lathyrus aphaca. Lineage (NCBI taxonomy): Eukaryota > Viridiplantae > Streptophyta > Magnoliopsida > Fabales > Fabaceae > Lathyrus > Lathyrus aphaca. The sequence goes on along the minus strand of OZ014524.1, from coordinate 110,237,170 downwards.
TTGTGTTTGAAAATTGTTTGAAATTGTGAGGTGTTTGAGAAATTTTTGAGTAGTGAGCAAGTAACTATGAGGAACCTACCCTAAAGTTTAAGTCTTTCTGTTCTTTATCCTTTAAATGGTAAGACTATCCCTATTATTAAGGAATAGGTAGTCATTACCTTGGATGTGTGGGACATGTGAAGGGACATCTGTTTAATGAAGGCAACTGTAGGGTGTATTAAGCATTTTGGGGGGACTGTCATCATTATTCGAAAGGGACAAGATCATTATGAAGGCAACCATTTAAGGGACTTGATCTTTTATTGTTAAGGGACTATATGACTTTATTTTTAAGGGACTTTGCTTTATACAGCCTACTTGACCTTTTTTATTAGGCAACATGAGAGGTATCCCTAAGGAAGTGAGATGGCGATCAAAGATCGACTTACGTGTGTGAGTGTATAATTTTAATATTTATCTTTAAATTTAATGAGCTAAATTAATTTTAAACATACAAACATGTTACACTCCCTACTTTATTAACCATGGCATAAAATAAATATTTAAACATTACTACTAAATATTACATCAAAGGAACAATTACATGATAATAATAATTAAAGCAAAATAAGCAAAAATAAATAATAATAATAATAATAATAATTGGGTTAGTGAAATAATAATAATAATAATAATAAATCACAATGGGGTTAGTAATAATGATAATAATAAATCACAATATATCTAAATGGGGTTAGTAATAATAAAATAGATATGAAAATAAATAGCATTAATGATAAAATAAATAAGAATATTAGCATAATAATTAAAAGATCAAATTTTTATGAACAATTATTATTTAAGATTTAAGAAGAAAATATAAACAATTAATTATCATAAAGTCTTAAATGCTATAAAAATTAAGTTAATTATAAACATATTATGAAAATAAATTATATTAAATTAACAAGTTTTAATTATTTTTTAAACGTATATTAAAAATTATTTACATGCAAGAGTTAAATTATGAACAAATTATAGAATATATATATATTATGAAAATAGGATTAATTATAATTGAATAACCATATAATTATATTCACAAAAATTAAATTATCAATTTTTAATTAATTTAACAATTTTTAATTAATTGTTTCTAAGCATATATTAACAATTATTTAAATGCGGAAATTAAAAATATAAACAATTTAGGTCATATTTACATATTAAAAAAAAAGAGTTAATTATGATTATATTTACAAAGTTTAATTATATTAAATAAAATATATACATTATAAAAAAAATGTAATCATACAATTATATTTATAAATTTTAAGGATTATAATAAAATTTTATTTACTAATTAAAATATAAGCAAGAATTACAATTAGGGTTTCTTAGAAAATATATTTTTAGGGTTTATAAAAAATAGAGTTTTAGGAATTTATAGAATAAAATTAAGGTTTTATCTATTAATTTACAAAAATAAACAATTTATTGAAAAATATACAATATATGTAAATGTAAACAATTTAAAGTTTTTCTTTTAATAAAATCAATTATGATAATGGGATTTTTATATTTTTTAGGTTTTTACTAATTTAAATAAAATAGCATGAATATAATAAATAAATTGAAAATAATAGTAAAATATAAAAAATTGATGAAATTGACCAAAAAGTAAGGACCTGGGATTTGAACCCAGGTCCCTTACCTCAATCCTCAAAGTGCAAAACCAGCCAGGCTACACGCGCGCGTTGATATAGAGAGAGAAGCTGATCTTTATATTGTAAATCCATTGCATAAATGAATTTAAGTCAAAAAACTTGCTGGAGACTGGTTTCGATCCTCTGACCTTTGCTCCATACGTGCGTGTATCCACCAACTGAGCTAAGCAACATTTGTGAAATAAATTACACACAGTTTCATAAAATATTAAAACAAAAATTCAAATATCATCCGCGCGCCAAAACTCCTTCTTCTTCCTTGAGACTTGCGAATTTAGTTGTGAAATTATCTACAGAATTTCCTGCGAATTTACCTGCACACAAATTTTACAGAAAACCTAGATTTTTGAAACACCATGAAAATCGTACCAATTTTAACCATTAATAGCCCAGATCAATTACTCATAGCTCATACATTCCTGCCACGATCTTATTATTCATTTAAATTAAGTGGATGATGAAACCCTAATTCAAAGGTTCTAACCCTAACAATGGCTTCTTACGTATTTGTCCATGAACCTGCAAGTTTTTTTATCCAGAAACAATCTACATATTACCACAAACAATATTCCAAAGTTAAAACACAATAATATTGCATGAATTTGATGAATCGAAAATTTGAAAAATCAAGAGGAAATTGATTCGGTTATGGCATATGAGGGTGATTCAAAAGCATGAGATGAGTGGTTTCGGTTTAGGGATGTCCAGGGAACCTCTTGGTGTTCTTAAAATACCTTCTATGGATGAATCCGAATTTGAGTTTTTGGATGGTTTTTTGGTTTGTGAAACTTACTCTTGGGAGGCAGAAAAATCCTCCTCTTGTGATTGCAATGAGTTATGTACTTATAGGTGATTGAATTTAGGTCATAAAATTGAATGGTTGTGTGGAAGAATTGATATGAAAAGATCCAAGTTGATTATGCCTTGAAAATCAAATATTCTTGTATGATGGCTTACTATTTTTGGACAAATCTTATGATTTCATTCCTCTTCAATTCCAATCAACATTTAAGACATTCTAGAAGCTCAATCTCCATCAAATATTACATTTTCATATTTTATTTTTATTTAAAATGATTTTTAATGAATTAAATCAAAATAAATAAAAATAAAATAATAAAAATTCTGATTTTTAATGGTTTGGGTCGTGCATGAAGTCAATGTATGGATTGGGTCATCATTTGGCAAGCCCATTTAGAAGAAATTGGTTTTAGACCTCCTTTTTCATCATAAACCAACTCAAAATTTCCCAACTTTGCAAGGGCACATATCCTTCAATTTTAATGCTATGAGGGTGTTCTTGGACATTTTGGAAAGCTTGAAGAGTCCTCTAACCAACCCCACTGGTTTCATGTCCATATCATTTACCAATCTCAAGTTATGCCCTTTTGAAGTTGTTGACTTTTTGTTGACTTTCAAAAGGACCTATAATGTCTTAGCTCATACCTTCCAAATGAAGCATTTTTGGGCTTGGATTGTGATACACAAAGTTGTAGAGAATTCAATTTCCTTCAAAATGAGCTTTGAGTGGAGACTTGGTGATGAAGCATGTGAAAGTTATGGCTGGTCAAAGTTCAGTTGACTTTTACTGAGGAAACCCTAATTTAGAAACTCCTGATTCTTGATGATCTGAAATCTCCTTGATGAATCATGATCAACCCTTGATCAAATGATGAATTTTACTTCATATACTTGATTTTGGCAAAAAATCATGAAGTTTGACTTTGGTTTGACCACAGTTGACCTCAGTTTGACTTTTTAACTGCATTGACTGATTTTGACTTATCTGATCATCTGACTAAGCAAACTTCTGAGAAAAGTCTTGAAACTTGTCACGGGGGTTATTACACACATATAAGATGTTATGAAGCTCATTTGAAGTCTTGGAAATCCATTTAGCCTGATTAAAGTCAAAACCCTAGTTTTGGATGCACTGCTTAGGAGGTGCACTGTCTGAGGGAATTGTCAACTCTTCTGACCATTTGTGAACCTTGTGAACCATCATAAAATGTCTTGTGAACCTCATGGGAGGTATTGTGAAGATTGTGAACCTTGTGAACCTCATAAAGTGACTTTGTAGACCTCAGGAAGGCTTTGAAAGCATTGGGAAACTTGTGAACCTTGTGAACCTTCATAAAGTGACTTGTAAACTTCATGAACATCATGAAAGGTCTTGTAAGTGTTGTGAATCTTGTGAACCTTGTGAACCTTCTTAGCACACAAAGTCTTGTATTGTGAGGGCAAATTTTGGGGTGCAACAGGCGTCCCAAGGTAAAATCTTCATTGGTAGTATTAAATGCCTCACACATTTTTTATCTTTCAACAAGACATTTGAGGATTTCCTCAGCTGACGTATGAATTAATCACATTATTGACACCTAGAGACATATACCAAAGCCACCCATGTACAAAGAATTAGCCTTACAAAAAAGAGACTCGCCTTATGTATAAAGGACTTAACCTTGAGGGACTCATTCAAATAAGAGGAACAGACTAAATCACTTTACCTTTTTCATGCCCCATGCTTAAGAGATTGAAGATCTAAAAGTTGACTTGAGCAAGGAATTTGAGATGTCTGGTCTTGGTAACATCTCATACTTCCCTGTAATTGAATTGTACAAGTGTAGTAGAAGAATGATGATGCATCAAAGAAAATAAGCTAGTGAAAAACTCAAGAGATTTGAGATAGAAGATTGCAACTCTGCTTCAACACCGACTAAACCAAGACTGCAATTGACAAATGATTCAAATGAAGATGATGTTGACCCAACACAATATAGAAGACTTATTGGATCATTGAGATATCTCTGTCGCACAAGGTCCGATCTAGCATACAATGTAGACATGATGAGTAAATCCATGTAGAAGCCAAATTTGTCACATTTTATAACTACCAAAAGGATAATGATGTATCTTAAAGGCACACTAGATTATGGAATAATGTTCGTAGAAGCAGATGAAGGAAAAAAGTGCAGACTTGTGGGATATAGTGACTCAAGTTGGTGTGGTGATGTTGAGGATATACAATCTACATGTGGTTATGTGTTCATGTTAGGTGGTGCACTGATTGCTCGAAATCCAAGAAAGGAATCGGTAATAACATTGTCATCATGTGAAGCTGGACACATAACACCTCCCCTTGTGCTTATCAAGCATCATGGGTGGTGAATCTAATTGATGAGATTGAAGGCAAGGATCACATATTTATGACTATGAGAATTGATAACATGTCTGCTTTAAACTTGAGTCAAGAACCCATTTGCACATGGTTATGTTTAGAACATTGTAAAAATGAGAATCAAATAGCTAATATCATGACCAAACCTATATCTATTAGATTGCTCAAAAGATTGAGAAACATTATGAAAGTATAGAGTATAAATACAATTAATTAGGTGTCGTGTTGAAAATATATTTCATATTTTTGTATTACTTAATAAACAAGTAATTAACCAGTTAGATGTAAAATTATCTTATATAACAAACTTCAAATAGTATATCCTTCAAAAAAGAAAAACTTCAAATAGTAGTAAAGTCCAAACACAATTTGTCTATCTATGGAATGATCATTAGTCAACAAAAATAAACCTCGTGGCACAAAATGAGTGAGCCTAATAGCGTTAGTCTGCACCACATAAAACTCCAACTCTACCACAATCGTTATCTGTTGGGTGGTTTCATGCCTACAATAAACTCAATTTCTTTAAAACAATAATAATAATAAACCCCTTTTCGCTCAATGTTTCCATAACTTGCAATTTCCCAATGATTTCATTAATTTTTTCAAACACTCATTATTTAAATTTCAAATTAAAAAACACGGTTTTTAGTTTGGGCATTTTTTTATTTTTTTTTTGCGTAAGTAGTTATATTTATACTTTTTCTTTTACATGGCATTCGTTATATAATGCTAACCATTTGAGCTACCATTCTCATCTCATATTCTTTATAAAAAGAAAATTAACTTTTTATATTAAAATAAGAAAATGGAATATAAACTAAAAATATAAAGTATTGTCATAGTAAAAAAATGTATTCTATCAAATCACATTTTAAATTATAAAATATTAATATGACATGATAAATATAATTTTTTTATTAATTATATGTGTAATATTATTTTACTGTCGGTATAATACATTTAAACTTTATTAAAATTATTTAAAAATAATAATATTTAGATTTAAATAAAATTTTAATCCAACATATTTGTTCATTCATCACGGATTCTATAATTATAACATAAAAAAAATTAAATTTTAGAAACTTTTTCGTCACTACATTTTCAGTTTACTCTATTTACGAACGTATCTGTCTTACTTCATTTTTATTTTTTCTTTTAAATGGATTATTTTTTGTGCAGAATTATTAAAATTGTTGCTAATATATTTTTAAAACAATAATTTTATATTTTAATTTTAAAATAAAAAGCTCTTAAAAAATAATTGATTATCATATTTGTACAATTCAAAGTTTATAAATATGTTACTTTACACCATCTACTACTACAAATACAATATTTTAGATCAATAGTAATTTATCACCATATAATATGGACGTATTCCCTTTTAATTATTCCTTAAAATTTTAAAATTCTATGTTTTTTATCCCTCAGATAAAAAATTATCCCCTTAAAAGAAATTATTTAACCCCTTGATTTTTATACATTTAGGAATATCCAAAAATTTCAGAGGTATCTAAAATTATTTGTTTTAAGGGGATAAATCAAAACTAGTCTATATTGCAGGGAATAAATGATTATTAACTTAATATTTTATAATAACAATTTCACCTTACTAGAAAAATCGAGTAAATATACCTATATGCACCATGTTTTCTTTTTCTTTTAAAAAAATTATTTAATTCGTCAAATTTAGTTAAAAATTAAGGGCTAAACTAATTATGAGTACATGTTTTGGATCTCAGTAGTTTTAATTTATATTTTTATTTCAAAAGTGGTGTGTTCTTGCATATTTTATTTTTAATTAAAAAATAAGTCATGGTTATATTTTCTAACCGAGGTGAAGTTATTTACTCTGATATTTTCCAACAATATGTCGTAGGTGATTTATGCGGATGATAGATGAATGAAGAGGTGTGTACCTACAAGACACTTTGATGTCAAAGTGAGATTTAGAATAAAAAGAGAGCAAATATAAAATATTTAGTGTGAAAGTTCAGAATATCTGATCCTCGGGGAAAGGTATTTATAATGTGCCATCAGCGCTGAGCCAGGGTCTTTGTTATGGGCTGAATTTTTGGGTCCATAACGAGAGACTTTCAGGTTCCTACATGAAAGCAGGGAATCCCAGCATGTGGTCTTCGTCCTGAGTCAATTGCTCTACGGTCTTCGGAGTGGTGGACTTGCCCATTCCTGAGAACGAAATTGCTATGCGAAATACGTGGTTCAGTTGATGATGTGTCCCCAACGAGATGTGGAGCACATGGGGAATGTGGACTCCAACGACTATGGAGGATTTGCCCTTTGGATTGGGCCGTCTTCGACAGGGATATTGGATTGAACCTACTCGACGGTGGGTCATCCACGTGCCCAGTCCAAAACATAAGCCTCCCAAGTCGTTGTTCTTAGGCGAATGAGCAATGACTTAAGTCAAACCATCATGGACAATACTCATCATCAGGGCCCTTTGCTTATGGCTCTGTATACTCAAGGAAATGGCTATGCCCATAAGTTCGCATTGAGTTTCTCCGAGGACGTGCTCGTGAGGGATTTGCTCAAAGTTGTCGTGTGTGCCCGACGATATGGACTTATTGTGCGTTTTGCTCTGAGGCTGTGCTCGTGAATGAATGTGAGGATCCTCATTTGTGCTCGGTAACATAGTAAATTTGCAATGCAAGAACGTGCTCGTGGCAAAAAAGCGAAGGGTTTGATGTGTGTGCTCGACACATTAAGATATGTAACGTTGGGGCCATGGGAAGACAAGCGGAAGACAAGCGTTCAATCTTCCCCGTGCCACGCGTTACAACTATTAAATGCGCCATCATAGCCTTTTATAACCTAGGGATAGGACAATGATGGCCTAGTAGTGGCGCCATGTTTTCCCGTGCAGCCAAATTGCTTATAAATAAGAAAAGGGATGATCATTTGAGCATTTATAACCTTGGTCTCTCTCTCTCTCTCCACGCTTGCAACTTTTTCTGCATGTTTGCTGGATATCGCCTCCGCTGTCACTGTCGTTAACCGCCTTCACCCTCCTTCTTCAGTTTCCAAGTAAATGTTTTATTTCCCAATTTGGTTGCATGCTAGAATTATGGTTTCATTTTTGTTTTCTATTAGAAGTTAGTTACGGTGGAGTTTCCGGCAATTTCATGCATTTTCCAATGAGTTCATGCGCTTTGTGATGAGCTTATGAGTTTTTCGATGAAGACTAATGAATTTTCTGGCGAAACTATAGAGTTTTCGACGATGTCCTTGAGTTTCCCGACGAGCCTATGAAGTTTTTGATAGGGCTCTATGAATTTTCCTATGAATTTATGAACTTCCTGATGAAGTTCATGAAGCCATGTTGGGTTTCGAATCGGGGAGCATCTTCCCCGCAAAGATATTTTCTACTGAATATTCGTGTTTCTCGTCGGGGAGCCTCCTTCCCACGAAGATGTTTTCTTACGAATATTCGTGTCTTTCACATCAGGGAGCCTCTTCCCCGCGAATTTCTAACGAATATTCATGATAGGGAAAATGTCCTTGTCACCCCAATGTTTGCCATTAAGGGAATTGGTCGAGGATACTTCCTCACGTATCTCCTTACCATTTCACTTTATTTGTGATGGAAAGATGAATTTGATTTGATCATTGAATTCACAATTTTCCTCTGCTTTTTAGGTTATAATGGCTTGCAACATCTAGGACCAACCTCTGGTCGATACAATCATTGATGATAAGTTAATGTGGGTCGGACCGGAGCCCAGGGGAATATCTTCATAGTTTTTGTTGACGGTTTTGTCCATGCTGAGTGTGTGGACGTGGATGGAAAATTTATCTTAAACGATGACATGGAGCTTGTTTACGAAGCTTGACTCATCAACACCAATGGGCTCCTAGATGGTGGTTATGTCGAGAATGCCTTAAAATGTTTAGGTAACGCATATGCTTAATTTACTCGTGTAACCACTCAATTTTCTTTGATATGCTAACTTTTCTTTTCATTTACAAGTCAAATGTCGAGCCTTCATGGATGCATGGTTAAGATAGTTGTGGCCATGGGAAATGTCACAAAGAAGAACCCCAAGAACAGAGTCGGACAAATTCAGGAGCAGGCCAAAACAATCACTGGAAGTCCTTCCTCCTCGCCAACGGGCAGCCAATCTCCTCAAGGGTTCCCAAGCAACAAGAGGCGGCGTGAAGAGGAGTTTGGACCTTTCGGGCTCATCGGGATGCTATCGGGGAGGAAATTGTGTTTCCTCCTTATTATCTCCATTGGGGGTGACAACTCCTTGGTTGTGTCCAAGGCAAAGTCGGAGGTTATTTTGGGAGTTCATAAGGAAACCAGGAGGAAGAAATTGTTCGAGGAAGCGTCTGTTACGATCAGGGTTTTGGAGTTTTCCATGGTTCTAAGTGATGAGGAGACCCGTATCATCGTCGAGATGGAGACGTTTCAGGCAACAAATTCAAAGCTTGAATCACATAAGGTCAATGTAGAGAATGATTTTTCCAATTACATAACTAAGTACAAGATCTAGGTCGAACTCGTTATGAAGCTGAATGAGGTAAAGAAGGCGCTGGCCAAGGCTATCGAGTGAAAAAAGATCCTCGAGGAGAAGATCATAGGGTTGGAAGCCGCAATGGTGCCTGCGAAGGACGAGACCGACGAGGAGAAAGGCTTGTCGACTTGGGGTGAGCTGATCTCTCGGATCCAGAGTCTTGGACAAAATTGCTTGGAGGCTGCTGAGATGAGCTTTAACAATGTAATAAATCAACTTCGTATGGTGAACCTCGAGGTCGAGCTTGTCACCGTAGGGATTAGGTATCTCATCCACGTGGTCGACGACCAGATAGTTGCTCCCGCCGACTTCGAATATGTCCATGACACTGAGGAAGAAAATCATCTCAAGGGGGAGAATAATGTTTAGATTAATTTTTCTATTTTCGGCTTGTGCGCCATGATTTTGTAATATGAGTATTAGGCCTTTGCCCGTTTTGTAATATTTGACATTGTCGACCTTTGTGGTGGTTACTTTCAATGTCATTACTTTTTGTATGCTTCCATATGCCATTGTATTTTTTTCTTGTCGAGTATTTATGTTCCTTGTCACTATTTATGTTTGTAACATTGTTTTTACTGAGAGTGTAGGGACTCTTGCTCGATAAAATTAGTGCTCGACAATTTAGGGAACTTGCTGAGGAGCCAGAGTTGGTTTTCGCTTGATAGTGGGACTAAGATATTGGTCAAGATCTTGATCCCGCAACGTGAACTTTCCTATCGCGAGCTGGGTGTTCTACCTTACTGGTTATGTCGGCTAATAGACCTAACTGTAGTATCGCTAGGTCTGCCTGTAATATTGTTTTAGTATGGTCGAGTAAGTTCCTCACTATTCAAGTTTTCGAGGTAATATGTTTTGTTGTCCGTTTTTGCTCGTACGCGGTAAATTCCCTCCCAGTTCACGACAAGTTTGCCCTTACGCAAATATTTCTAGTTCCTCTGCGGGACTAGACTTCTGACTTGGAACTCCCGTTTTATGACTTTGGCATCATGACACAAGGTTATTTTTTGTTTTAATAAGGCCTCGCAGAGAGCTGCCCCTAATCGAATTTCTTTGACTAGGCCGAGTTCCTCTCTTAGCCCCTCATCGTTCATCTCCTAGTCGATAGGAGATTCTGTTCACCAGGACGCCTTTCTGATTTCCATTGGAATCATGGCCACGGTTTCGTAGGCTAGTCAGAATGGAATCTCTCCGATGGTCAAGCGTGGTGTTTTTCTGTAGGCCTAGAACACACTGTGTAGCTCATTGACCCACATTTTTTTAGCTTCGCCCAATATTTTTTTTTAGGCCTCGTGGGATAACTTTGTTCGCGACTTCATCTTGCATGTTCGTTTGCAGGTGCTCAACAAACGTGGAATGTTGCTTGGTGCCTAGTTTGGTGACTAAGTCTTGAAAGTTTTGTCGGTAAACTACGTTCTTTTTTTGGTAATAAGCGTTTATGGTATGTCAAACCGGGATGTCAATTCACCACCAGGTGAATGGCCATAGGGATGATAGTTTTTTGGGCTCGTTGGGTGGTTCCAAGTGCATTTCCCCGTGACGCTGTTGTAACACGGTGGGAGAACTGACTTTAGTTATGTTGCGGATAGCAAGAGTCGCCACCGACTTTTATTTTATCCAAAGGAAAGGCATAAAAGAACAGGAAAGACCTTTTAAAAGATTTTTGGGTCCGGGGGGTAGGTTATGTAAAGGGAAGGTGTTAGCACCCTTTACATCCATGGTTATCCATGGGCTCTTAGTTACTTAGCTCACTTTGAATTGTTTTTGAAAAGGTGAAGTGTGTGAATAGAAATTTTCATAAGAGTTTGATAATGATCCATGTACGGATGCGTAAAAAACTTTTGTTTGAAAATTGTTTGAAATTTGTTAAGTGTTTGAAAAATTTTGAATGGAGTGAGCAAGCAACTAGGAGGTACCTACCCTAAAGTTTAGGTCTTTCTGTTCTTTATCCTTTAAATGGTAAGACTATCCCTATTATTAAGGAATAAGTAGTCATTACCTTGGATGTGAGGGGCATATGAGGGACATCTGTTTTGTGAAGGCAACTGTGGGGTGTATTAAGCATTTAGGAGGGACTATCATCATTATTCGAAAAGGGACTTGATCTTTAAAGGCAACCATTAGGGACTTGATGATTTTTCTTTTAAGGGACTTGCTTTATACACCCCACTTGACCTTATGATTAGGCAACATTGAGGGATAGCCTTAGAAAGTGAGATGGCGATTAAAAATCGACTTACGTGTGTGAGTGTTCAATTTTATTTATCTTATAATTAAAGTGATCTAAATTCAATTTTAAATAGGATACATGTTTTGCACTCCCTATATTACCAACCATAGCATATAAATTAAATATTTACATATTTACAAAATTTACACCAAGGAGCAATTACATAATTATAATGAGCAAATTAAAAATAAATAGCAAAAATAAATATAGAAGCAAAATATAAATAAATAAGCAAAAGTAATTAATAAGCAATAAATAAATGTAATAGGGGTTAGTAATAATAATAATTAAAATAAAATAAAGTTCATGAAATATTAGTGAAATAATAATAAGCAAAAGTTAGTAATAATATGGTTAATCAAAATAAATTGAATTAGCAAAAATATTATAAGAACAATCAAAAGATTAAAAATTTTAATATAGACAATTATATTTAAGAATAAGAAGAAATATGAACAAATAATTATTTTAATTTACAAATTATTAAATCATTTTTAAACATATTATAATTACAAAATTTAATTATTATAAGTTCAATTGTTTCTAAACACATATTAAAAGAAAATAATTTAGGTTATAAATATATTTACATATTATAAAAAAATAGGTTATAATTATATTTACAAAAATTAATTTTATTAAATAAATATAAACATGATAATTATATTAGAATTTAGAAAAACTACAATTAAGTATTTAGAAAAATAAATTAAGGTTTTTAATGATTAGGGTTTTGTTAGAAAATATTTTTAGGAAATATAATATACAAAATTATTTTAATTAATATACATATATTATAATTTAATTACATAATAAAAGAAAAAATGATTTTAATTGAGAAAAATAAAAGTTTAGAAAATTTTTTAGAAAAAAAAAATACAAGTGTTGTTTTTTAGATATTTATTAAATATACATATTCAATTTATATTTTTTTTATTAATAATAAGAGAATAGTTAATTAAATAAATGAAACAGAAAAATTGATAAAAAAGAAAACTTACCTTGGCTGGGTTTGAACCCAGGTCATTCTGCCTGCAAGCATCAAAACCTTCCACTAGGCCAGCCATGCGTAGGTGATAAGGAAATAGCTTTAATTTGTTTTGTGCTTTGACTTTGAAAAATCAGAAAAATAATGAACAAGCAAAAGGCCTGGGGTGGTGTTGAACCCAGGACCTTATGAATACTCAAACACGCGCGTGACCACCTGGCTGGAAGAGCCCATCTGCTAATCATCCATCAAACAATAATAATATATAATATTCAATGCGTAAATGAGAAAAATCAAAAATATTTGTCGTGGCCAGGATTCGATCCCTTGCCCTTTGATCAAACGCACACATACTTCTCCACTGGGCCAAGCACTGGCTTGTGCTAACGAACCAACAACATAAGATAAAATATTTTAAACAAAGATTCAAATTTCCTGAGCGCGCCAAAACTTCTTCTTCAACCTCAGGACCTGCAATTTTACCTGCGAAAATTATTGAGAATTTTCCTGCGAATTTTTCTACGTGTGAAACCTCCAAATCTTCAATCATCACAAATATGCAACCATTTGTTAAATTAATCACAGGGTTATGACCAACACATCTCATACAATCAGTCTATGGTCTTAAAATCAATTTATACGTCCTAAATCGAAGAACCCTAAAAATCACTCAAGAACCCTAATCATGGCCGTTTGCGATTTAGTCACTCATTCTTCAATCTCTTTGTCCAGAAAGCATCTATGCATCATCACTAACACAAATATATCATTAGATTTCATTGTTACTGCATAATTAGTTCAAATCGAAAAAAATTGAAAGATGAATAAAATGCATTCGGGTTGTTCATGTGTGCATGATTTGGATGTTGTAAATGGCTCAAATATGTTCAATAATGTTCATAGAACATGTCTCCACCTTCTAATTTCCTTGAAAGAGCCTGGAAGATGAAATCCGAATTTCAAATTTGGAGTGGTTTTTCAATTTGTGAAGCTTACCTTGGAGGCAGAAAATTCGTGTCTGGGCAATAGGGTTGTGTTTAGTATATATAAGTGATTGAATCTAGGTCAAAATATTGATTGGTTGTATGAAAATTTTGATTCAAAAAGATTGAAATTGATCATGTCTTAAAATTCAAATATTTGTGTATGAAGGCTTTCTATTTTTGGATCAATCTCATGATTTCCTTCCCTTTCAATTCCAATCAGCATTGAAGATATTCTAGAAGCTCAATCTCCATCAAATATTGCATTTTCATATTTTATTTTTATTTAAAATGATTTTTTATGAATTAAATCAAAATAAATAAAAATAAAATAATAAAAATTCTGATTTTTAATCATTTGGGTCGTGCATGATGATATTGTATGGATTGGATCATAATTTGGCCAGCCCATTTGGAAAGAATTGGTTCTAGACCTCCATTTTCATCATAAATCAACTCAAAATTTCCCAACTTTGCAAGGGCATATATCCTTCAATTTTAAAGCTATGAGGGTGTTCTTGGACATTTTGGAAAGCTTGAAGAGTCCTCTAAACAACCCCACTGGTTTCATGTCCATATCATTTACCAATCTCAAGTTATGCCCTTTTGAAGTTGCTGACTTTTTGTTGACTTTCAAAAGGACCTATAATGTCTTAGCTCATACCTTCCAAATGAAGCATTTTTGGGCTTGGCTTGTGAGACACAAAGTTGTAGAGAATTCAATTTACTTCAAAATGAGCTTTGGATGGAGACTTGGTGATGAAGTATGTGAAAGTTATGGCTGGTCAAAGTTCAGTTGACTTTTACTAAGGAAACCCTAATTTAGAAACTCCTGATTCTTGATGATCAGGAATCTCCTTGATGAATCATGATCAACCCTTGATCAAATGATGAAATTTACTTCATATAATTGATGTTGGCAAAAAATCATGAAGTTTGACTTTGGTTTGACCACAGTTGACCTCAGTTTGACTTTTTAACTGCATTGACTGATTTTGACTTATCTGATCATCTGACTGAGCAAACTTCTGAGAAAAGTCTTGAAACTTGTCATGGGGGTTCTTAAACATATATAAGATGTTATGAAGCCCACTTGAAGTCTTGGAAGTTCATTTAGCCTGATTAAAGTCAAAACCCTAGTTTTGGATGCACTGCTTAGGAGGTGCATTGTCTGAGGGAATTGTCAACTCTTCTGACCAATTGTGAACCTTGTGAACCTTGTGAACCATCATAAAGTGTCTTGTGAATATCATGGGAGGTATTGTGAAGCTTGTGAACCTTGTGAACCTCATAAAGTGACTTTGTAGACCTCATGAACCTCAGGAAAGCTTTGTAATCATTGTGAATCTTGTGAACCTTGTGAACCTTCAAGAAGTAACTTGTAGACTTCATGAACCTCATGAAAGGTCTTGTAAGTGTTGAGAAACTTGTGAACCTTGTGAACCTTCAAGAAGTAACTTGTAGACTTCATGAACCTCATGAAAGGTCTTGTAAATGTTGAGAAACTTGTGAACCTTGTGAACCTTCATAGAACACAAAGTCTTGTATTGTGAGGGCAAATTTTGGGGTGCAACAGCTGTCACTTGTCACATTTTTGTACATGCTCTTTCGCTTCGTGCTACACGGTGGACCAATAAGATCTTGCTTGTAGGGCCTTCCGCACGAGGGATCTCCCTCCAAGGTGTTGAGAGTTGATTCCTTTGTAGATTTCTTGTAGGATGTGGGGGACCTTGGTCTCCTCGACACACTTTAGGAGAGAGATGGAAAATCCTCATCTGTAGAGTTTATCTTTAATTAAGACGTAAGAGGAGCCTCTATGTTTAGTAATGCTGGCCTTTTTTTGGTCGAAAGGTAGTTCTCATGTAGTGAGGTAGTTGTACACTGGGGTCATCCAACAGTTGTTGTCACCGATGGTGTTGACATCGAGTGGTGCAGAGGTTTTTTTGATACTTGGGTGAGGGAGTATCTCCTAGATTACAGACTTATTTCTGCCATTTTTCCGTGCTAGCAAGTTTCGACAAGATGTCTGCCCTTATGTTGTGCTTGAGAGGAACATGTTTAAATTCTACAGAATCAAACCTTTTCATCCTTTCTTTGATTGGGTTTAAGTACTCCACGAGGTTGTCATTTTTGGCTTGGTATTTTACCCATACTTGAGAGGCGACAAGTTGAGAACCAATGAATATTTTTACCTCTTTCGCACCAAGAACTTCGGTCAAGTGTAGCCCTGCAAGAAAAGCTTCATACATAGCTTTGTTATTTGAGGTTGTCAAGGATAAAGCAAGGGAAACCTCAATCAGGATTCCATCCTCATTGTCAAGGATGATGCCCACACCACTTCCTGTCAGGATGGATACTCTGTCTATGAAGATGGTCCACTTGTGGGCTCCACTCATCAAGGAGACCAGGGCGATCATTTATGCCACTAAGTCATCTAACACTTGAGATTTAAGGGATTTCCTACTCTCCTATTTGATGTCGAACTTGGTAAGTTCCAACCATGTTGGGACAGTCGAGCAGTTGCCTTACGGGTTGGTCAGTTCGTACCACAACCATGTGTGTTAGGGAATAATGCCTTAGTCTTTGCGTCGCATTGATGAAGGTCAGGGCCACTTTCTCAATAATTTGAGCTCTGGGCCTTGTAGCGTTTTGCCAGCGAAATATATGGGTTTCTTCCCTTCGGGGGTTTCGCGAATTAGAGTCGCGCTGACAACCTCGGTTGCCACCACGAGGTAAAGGTATAGAACTTCCTTGCTATCTGGCTGCGAGAGGTTCGATGATTGTGAAAGGGATTGTTTGGGGTGGAAGAGGGTTTGCTCGTACTCCTCGGTCCATTCGAAAGTCCCCTCTTTGCATAAAAGCTTGAAAATAGGGAATGTGTGTTGGGTTGATTTTGCTACGAAGTGAGATAGCATGGTGGGCATCCTGTTCAAGGATTGGATCGACTTCTTCGAGTTTGGTGTCGAGAACTCAAAAAATGCTCTACACTTATCAGGGTTGGCTTTGATTCCTTGTTATGTTAAATAGAAGTCGAGGAACTTGCCTACCCGTACACCGAAATTACACTTCTCTGAGTTGAATTGCATCTTGCATCTCCTCGCCTGGTCGAAGACCCTTTTTAGGTGGGTTATGTGGTAAAATTCTTATTGAGACTTCATGATCATGTCTTCCATGTAGATCTCAAGCGTGTCCCCGATCTCACCTCAAAAAAAATTGTCCATCATTCTTTGATAAGTAGCATCGATGTTCTTCAGAATGAAAGGCATTACATTGTAGTAATAGTTGCCTGAATCGGTCATGAAAGTCATGCATTGTTTGTCAACCTTCGCCATGGGGATTTGATTGTAACCTGAATATGCATCCATGGATGATAAAAGTTTATAACTAACAAAATTATCTTCCAGCTTATTTATGTTTAGTAAAGGATATGTATATTTGGGGGAAGACCTATTAAGATCGGTGTAGTCAACGCACATACGCCACTTTCCATTTGATTTTTTAACTAGTACAATGTTAGAGAACTAGATTGTGTACCAGGCTTCTGAAATAAAATTTGCCTCTAGGAGGTTTTTTACAGCTTTTTCAGCAACCTCTACTTTCTCAGGAGACTGCCTACGCCTACATTGAACTACGACCCTAGAGGAAGGATCTATGGTTAGTTGATGGCAGGCCACGTCAAGGTCCAATCCTGGAATCTCTACAGCGCTCTATGCGAACAAGTCAGAATATTCCCAGGCATGCTTTCATTTTCTTCCTTGATAAGTCGGGTAGTCCCTTGTCGATCTTCACACATTTGTCCGGGTCATTGTCGAGGAGGATGAGCTCAAAGTCGCCATATAAAATAAGGCACATAGGATTGAGAGGTTCCCCCATTGCTTCCAAAGGTTAGAGAGTCGTCTGCTGCTGGTTGTGTGCCCATTCATTTCTACTTCCGTTATTTTAGGGGTGCAACAGCTGCCCCTGTTCAATTTTCTGAAACCTGAGGGGTTAGATTGGTATATTTGCCAGTCGTGACCTGGAAGGTTGAAGGGGATTGAACACAAAAGCCTAAAAATTTGCACTCACCAGTGCATAGAATGATATTGATATTTGGTTGTAAAAGATGCCACTTAGAAGAACTGGAGATGGGCTTAGAGATGCCATCAGGAAGAACTGGAGATGGGCTTAGAGATGCCATCTAAAGTATCAGAATATGATGATGTCTTTATGTTGATACTGGATATCAGTACTAGGTCTTTGTATAGGCCGTCTCTGAATCATTTATGCAACATGATTTGAGTTGTTGGATGGTACAGTAGAAATAAATCTTGTGATGATTATCTTTTCTGGAAATATTTTGGATTAGGGAATGGATCTTTGTACAGACCGTTTGCCTATTCTCCAAGAGCCAAAATAACGTCAGGATTTGTTCTTAAGGATTAAAAGAACGTCAGGATTTGTTCTTCTGAGTAAAATGTCTTGAACCAGGGGTCAAAAGAGCGTCAGGATTTGCTCTTAAAGGTCAAAAGAACGTCAGGATTTGTTCTTCTGAAAAAGTCTTGATCGAGGGGCCAAAAGAGCGTCAGGATTTGCTCTTAAGGGTCAAAAGAACGTCAGGATTTGTTCTTAAGGATCAAAAGAACGTCAGGATTTGTTCTTAAGGATCAAAAGAACGTCAGGATTTGTTCTTTTGAGTAAAATGTCTTGAACCAGGGGTCAAAAGAGCGTCAGGATTTGCTCTTAAGGATCAAAAGAACGTCAGGATCTGTCCTTCTGAAAGATGTCTTGAACCAGGGAATGGATCTTTTTACGGACCGTTTGCCTGCTATTCGAGGATATCTTGAGTAGTGTATGGATCATTTCTGACCTGTTGTGAATTGTTGATGCTGTTTTATCTGCATGTAGCTATCCTGCAAGGAGAATGTTAATTTATGTTATATGTATGCATGCATAGTATGATGCACCTAAGTAAATGTATCATGTATTTATGGATATGTATGTTATGATGTAAATGATGTATGTATGATATGATACTGCCGGAAGCGTCTGGATGTCTTTGTATAACAACTGCTGGCCAGGGAAAATAAATCCCAATTCGTTGCTTGAAGAATATGAGGAACTCATTCCCGTCTTGTTTGATAATATACATAATCTTCCGTATGCATGGGGATGACAAGGTATATATAACCTCCCGTCTGCTGGGGATAACAAGGTATATATAACCTTCGTCTTTGTTTGATGGTAGGGCAGATATAACTTCCCGTCTTCGTTCGTCGTACCCTTATTGGAAAGTAATTTCCCGTATATCCGTATGAGGATAAAAGAGATGGATATAAATTCCAGGAGAGATAAGACTTTATGAAGATGGATTCGTCCTACTGAGGGTTTTGTAGTTTTCTTGTAAAGATGAACCGGTGAAGCTTCGTTGAAATCCTTCCCTCGTTCGTCCTTAGTAAGTACTATTACTGCATTTTCATGCATTTCTGGTAAACATCAATCATATTAAGTACACATGCATTTCTTGTAAACATCAATCATATTCAAAAGCATACATACATTCAAACACAATCAATGGACGTTTCGCTTATGTAAATAGGGTAAAAGTAAATCTGGATTCAAAAGATGGAATTTATTTATATCAAAAAGTGACCCATACACGGGTAAATTTGTACAAGGAGACATAAACCCTAGTAAGAGGATTTTTTCATAAAGTTTTTTTTTTTTTACAAAAACAGAGACAATCAGCTATGTGGGAAACAATCCTATTGAGTTTCAATTCTACTATTGCCATTATCTTCAAGTATCTCATCTTCTGCTGTTGGGACGGAAATGATTGGATTGAGCTTTATCTGTTCGAGCTTGAGTAAGTAGTACAACTGGTTGCAGTTTCATGGGTGATCCTAAACGAGACATAGTCATACGCTTTAATCCCTAACTTTTGCCTGGATTGCCCTTTCAGGTTTTCAATCCACCGGGATACCCTTTTTTGCCCAAGCCGCCTTTTCAGGTTTTCGACTTGCCGGGTGTACATCTTTTTATATATATCCCTAATTTTTGCCCAAACCCTTTTGGTTTGCCGAGATGCCCTTATTTTTGCCTAGGCCTGTCAACCTAGCGGGTCTCTTTTTATGCGTAGTATTTTTTAACTATGTCTGCGTTTACAGGCTGTGGGAAGTCTTCACCATCCATAGTAGTCAGTATCATGGCACCTCCTGAGAACACCGTCTTGACTACAAATGGTCCTTCGTATGTTGGAGTCCACTTGCCCCTAGGATCACCCTGTGGTAATATGATATGCTTGATTACCAAGTCACCAGCCTGATATACCTTTGGCTTAACCTTCTTGTTAAAAGCTTTGATCATTCGTTTCTGGTACATCTGGCCATGACAAACTGCTGCTAGTCTCTTCTCATTAATCAAATTTATCTGGTCAAGTCGAGTCTGAATCCACTCATCTTCATCCAAACCTGCATCCTTCATAATTCTTAAGGAGGGAATCTGAACTTCAATGGGCAGAACTGCTTCCATACCATAGACTAAGGAGAATGGGGTTGCCCCTGTTGAAGTTCGTATTGTGGTACGATAACCATGAAGAGCAAATGGTAACATCTCATGCCAATCCTTGTAAGTAACAGTCATCTTCTGTACGATCTTCTTAATGTTCTTATTAGCAGCTTCAACTGCCCCATTCATCTTTGGACAATACGGAGAAGAGTTGTGATGCTTAATCTTGAACTGCGTGCAGAGATCAGTAATCATAGTGTTGTTCAGATTAGAGCCATTGTCAGTAATAATCCTTTCAGGGATGCCATACCTACATATGAGATTATTCTTAATAAACCGAGACACAACATTCTTGGTTACAGATGCAAATGAAGCTGCCTCCACCCACTTCGTGAAGTAATCAATAGCAACCAGGATGAAACGATGCCCATTAGAAGCAGTAGGCTTGATCTCACCAATCATATCAATGCCCCACATGGAAAAAGGCCAAGGAGCAGTCAACACATTCAAGGGTGATGGAGGTATATGTACTTTATCAGCATAGATTTGACACTTATGACATGTTCTGGAGTGTTGATAGCAATCAGCTTCCATGGTAGACCAATAGTAACCTGCTCTCAAAATCTTCTTTGCCATAGTATGTCCACTAGAATGAGTGCCAAAGATCCCATCATGCATATCTTCCATAATCTCAGTTGCTTCCTTCTTATCCACACAACGAAGCAAAGTTGAATCATGATTGCGCTTGTACAAAATGCCATTGCTCAAAAAGAACTTAGCAGAGAACCTTCTCAGAAATTTCCTATCTTTGACAGATGCCCCTTCAGGGAACTCCTGAGCTTCAAGATATCTTTTCACTTCATAGAACCAAGGCTTCTCCTCTGCCCCTTCTGTATCAATCTCATTGCAATATGCAGGCTTTTCAAATCTATCAATGGTAATCTTAGGAGCTTCATCATCCCAGCTGATCTCAAACATGGATGCCATGGTGGCTAAAGCATCTGCCAACTGATTCTCTCTTCGTGGAATATGTTCAAAGGTAATCTCTTTGAAATGTGGGATCAAAGACAACACATGCTCTCTGTAAGGAATGAGGTTATCATGCTTAGTATCCCAATCTCCTTTGATCTGACTAACTACCAGGGCTGAATCTCCATACACGTCAAGGAACTGAATCTTCATATCAATAGCAGCTTTAATACCCAGGATACATGCCTCATACTCAGCCATGTTATTGGTACAATAGAAACAAAGTCTGGCATTAATCGGGGTATGACAACCTTCAGGGGAACTAATCACAACACCAACACCATTACCAAGTGCATTAGAGGCACCATCAAAAACCATAGTCCATCGGGATCCTTGTTCAGGTCCGTCATATTGTCCAGGTTCTTTGGTAATAATCATAATATCTTCATCAGGGAACTCAAAACTCATTGACTGATAATCATCCACTGCTTGATGAGCCAAATGATCAGCAACAACACTTCCCTTGATGGCCTTCTGGGTAGTATACTGTATGTCATATTCTGTCAAGATCATTTTCCATCTTGCAATTCTTCCGGAGAGAGCAGGTTTCTCAAATATGTACTTGATTGGATCCATCTTCGAAATCAATAAGGTAGTATGAGTCAACATATACTGTCTTAGTCGGCGAGCAGCCCATGCCAAAGCGCAGCAAGTTTTCTCGAGCAGTGAGTATCTTGTTTCACAGTCGGTAAACTTTTTGCTAAGGTAGTATATTGCCTGCTCTTTTCGACCAGACTCGTCATGTTGCCCCAATACACACCCCATTGAGTTGTCTAACACTGTTAAGTACATAATCAAGGGCCTTCCATCAACTGGTGGCATCAAAATTGGTGGTTCTAGCAGGTATCTCTTGATTTCATCAAAGGCAGTCTGGCACTCATCATTCCATTCCATCACCTGATCTTTCTTCAATAACTTGAAGATTGGCTCACAGATGGCAGTCAATTGGGAAATAAATCTTGCAATGTAATTCAATCGTCCCAAGAAACCTCTAACCTCCTTCTCAGTACGGGGAGCTGGCATTTCTCGTATAGCTTTTACTTTTGCAGGATCCACTTCAATACCTTTTCCACTGACAATAAAACCCAGGAGCTTTCCAGATCTAACTCCAAAAGTACACTTGTTTGGATTCAATCTCAACTTGTATTTCTTCAACCTCTCAAACAATTTGTGCAGATGATCAAGATGTTGCTCTTCATTCTGAGATCTGGCTATCATATCATCTACATACACCTCTATCTCATGATGAATCATATCATGAAACAAAGCCACCATAGCACGCTGATATGTTGCCCCTGCATTCTTCAAACCAAATGGCATCACCTTATAGCAAAAAGTGCCCCACTGTGTCACAAATGTTGTCTTCTCCATATCTTCAGGTGCCATCTTGATCTGATTGTAACCAGAGAAACCATCCATAAAAGAGAATACCTTATGCTGAGCAGTGTTGTCTACCAGAACATCAATATGAGGAAGTGGAAAGTCATCTTTGGGGCTAGCCTTGTTCAAATCTCTGTAGTCCACACACATACGTACCTTACCATCTTTCTTAGGAACCGGTACCACATTTGCAACCCACTGAGGATAAGAAGTCACTGCTAACAACCCTGCATCAAACTGTTTCATTACCTCTGCTTTGATCTTTTCTGACATCTCAGGACGCATACGACAAACCTTCTGCTTCTTTGGACGACAATCTTCTTTTACTGGTAAACGGTGAACCACAATGTTTGTATCCAACCCTGGCATATCTTCATAAGACCAAGCAAAGATCTCCACATAGTCACGTAGCATCTGAATCAATCTGCTCTTGACACTATCTTCTAAATCAGCCCCTATTTTGACCTCTTTCCTGTTTTCTTCAGTCCCCAGATTCACAACTTCGACTGGCTCTTCATGTGGCTGTATGGCTTTCTCTTCTTGCTGTAACAACCTAGCAAGCTCTACAGGTATTTCACAATCGTCCTCATTTCCGTCTTCAGTTTGATAGATCGGATTCTCGAAATTATAATTGGCAATAGTAGAACTGTTATCAACAGGATCCAGAGTGGATGAGGATCTGCATTTTAGTGATGTGGGTGTGTGTAAGAACACATAGCTGATAAAAGAAAAGAAAGACAAGGAACACAATATTTACGAAAACAAAACGTCCACTGATTTTATTGAATGAAGTATGCAAATGAAATGACAGCCCGTAACAAGCACACCATTGTGCCCCGGGTAAGGCACATGGCTTGAAAGTTTTATTGTTCAAGAAATTACAAATTTAAAACATAACAACACAGTAATAGTATTTACTCCTGACTAAAGGAGATAGGGATAACATCTTCAGCTTTCCAATTATTGAGTCCAGCACCCACAGTAGGAAAAATCCAAGCATCCAAGTTGTAGTCTCCATCATAGTCTCCCACAACATTGATCTGATCTTTCATAACCCCTTGATTAGTGATACGAGCAGCACGAGCACGACGAACAACTTTCTGGGACTCTGCAGTGAAACCCAAACCAAACTTGTCAGACTTGTATGGAATATCAGGAAGTTGACCCCAAATAGTACAACCACCTTCATCCACCACAGCTCTAGCATCATTGAGGGAAGCCATTGCCATTGTTGGAGGTTTTCTGGTGACCACGGGAACTTTCTTCGCAACAAGAGGAGCTACATAATCATTAACAACCCAGGGAACCACTTCAAACGTCTGACACGGAGTTTCAATGTATTCACCGTCCATTTCCAGATACTTGAAGGTATTCACATGGCTGATAAAGTATTCTTCTTCTCCATAGACAGTAACAACCTTTCCATCCACCGGATATCTCAACTTTTGGTGCAATGTAGAGGTTACAGCACCTGCCTCATGGATCCAGGGACGACCAAGCAGACAAGAGTATGAAGGACGAATATCCATCACAAAAAATGTAGCAGTAAACACCTGGGAGCCAACTTTGATTGGAAGATCAATTTCTCCATGTACTACTCTTCTAGAACCATCAAAAGCCTTCACCACAATGTTACTGGGCTTCAGCACAGCATCTTCAGGACTCAGCTTGTTCAGGACTTCCTTAGGCAACACATTCAAAGAGGAACCATTGTCTATCAGCACATGTGACAGGGTAGTGCCCCTGCATTCAATTGAAATATGCAAGGCCCTGTTATGATCCCTCTTGGCAGGAGTCAAATCAGCATCAGAAAACCCTAACCCATTGTCATAGGTCAGGTGGGCAACACAGTTCTCAAATTGGTCAACAGAAATTGCACTGGGTACATGAGCAGTCTTCAGAAACTTGATCAAGGACTTGTCATGAGCCTCAGAACATAATAACAAAGATAGCATATAAATCTTCGATGGAGTATGCCCCAACTGATCAACAATTTCATAATCACTCTTGCGAATGATTTTCAATACTTCTTCCATCTGCTTAGAGAGGTCATCAGTAGCTGGCACATCAGTAGATACAGGCTCAATAACAGGACCCTTGCCCCTAGCATCAGTGGTGGAAGTAGCAGCAGGAGTAACTGCATTCTTGGAAGTAACTGGAGGAGAGAAGACTCTTCCACTACGTGTGATCTTACTAGATCCAGCAATATTGTCAACATCAACAGGCATATCAGCTACAGGCTCTTGCTTAACACCATGGATGTAAACATCAGACCCATAGTGCCAAGGCACAGCTTTGTCAGACGTATATGGGATAAGACCAGGAGTAGTAATGACCACAGGAGCTACTCTGGCTTCAGCAACAACTTTCACGGGACCTTCAGCAGTAATTTTGATTGGACCCTGATGAGTGATTTTAATGGGACCCTTTGAAGTGATTCGTATTGGTACTTTGTCAACCATGTCAACCTCTTCAGTCTTCTTACCCTGCGTAATATGATCTACCATACTCTCCACAGAAGACGGTTTTCTTTCAAACACTATGGTGTAATTATCCATGAGACGCTGAATTCCGTCTTTCAACCTGAAGCACTTCTCTGGATTATACTCACAATAGACACAATCTTCACGACAACCCGGAAAGAACCCAGCTTGTACCAACTTCTTTCTGATGACAGACAATGGTGTGGTCAATTCATCAACTGAATGGATATGCAGATCTTCCTCAATGGCATTGACAGTCTTCTCGTGATTTGGCATTGGAGCAGTAATCACATTTGGAGTACCCAGAGGATCAAACTCAATTTCTCCAGCATCAATCATATCTTGAATTTTATTCTTCAAGATCCAGTAATTATTAGTATCATGTCCCTGACAATTTGAATGGTATGCACACCGTGCATTGGGATTGTACCTGGGAGAGGTAACATTAGGATTCTTAGGAGCTTCTTTCAAAGTAATAAGTTCAGCCTTCAACAAGTGTTGCAATGCCTGTGCCATTGACATGTTGATCTTCGTGAACTGCCTTCTAGCCCTCTGTTGGTTGCCCTGTGGCTGCTCTGTTGTTGCAGGAGTTGGATTTGAAATATGTACTGCACTAACAGACTGATGTCTTCTATTACGATCAGGTTGACCATAAACAGCATTGGATTCTTTCTTCCCAGTGGGAGGCTTCATTGCAGCACCTGATGAGGAAGTACCTACTTGGATCTTACCATTCTTTATACCATTCTCTACTCGCTCTCCTGTCATGATCAACTCAGTGAAGCCAGATGATGAGCTTCCAATGAGATGACTGTAGAATGGACCATTCAGCGTGCACATGAACATATCAACCAATTCCCTGTCAGTCAAAGGGGGTTGAACTCTTCCAGCTAAATCTCTCCACTTCTGAGCATACTCTTTAAAACTTTCTTTGGCACCCATAGACATGCTCTGAAGCTGCATGCGAGTGGGGGCTAAGTCAGCATTGTATTGGTACTGCTTATAGAAAGCTTCAGCAAGATCATTCCAGTCTCTGATGTTGACACTCTCCAACTGATAATACCACTCCAACTGAGCTCCAGATAAGCTCTCTTGGAAAAAGTGGATCCACAACTTCTTGTCAGCAGTGTGAGGTTGGATCCTTCTGACATAAGACCTCAGATGCAGCTTGGGACAAGAGACCCCATCATAAACAACAAAGGTAGGAACCTTGAAACCAATGGGTATGACAACCCCAGATATCAGACTCAAATCTTCAAAATCCAGCCCAGAAGATTTCTGCAACTCCATAGCATCCATTCTATCCACCAGCATCTTGAATTTGTCTTCATTAGGATCATGGTAATAATTAGCCTCAGAATCAGAATCCCCCATTGTATGGTGGAGACTGCCTATCTCTTGCTCAGACTCTTCAGATTCATAGTCTTCAACCTGTTCTTTGGTCTTGACAGGACCTCTGAACCTTCTTCCCATGTTGATCAGGCCACCTGACCTTCTAGTCTTCTTAGTCTTCTTGGCCAGCAGTGTCTTCAATTCATCCTGCCCCTTGGATAGGTTCAGGATCAGCTCTTGGAACTGTGCATTCTGTGCCTGAAGATCCTTAACTGATTGTTCAAGAGCCATTGCTGAAATAAACAGCGAGAAGATGAGAAACCTGTGCACAATTATAAACCTATGATGCAATGAAATGATATGGTAATGCATATGCAATGTTTTCAAGGACCGCAGAGTTTACATTTGTTAAACAAACGAAAATAAAACTTTTATTAGTAAATGTTAAAATTATTTTGCCCCTTGGGCTTATAATGAAGGGAAATAAGTACAAAAATGGGGTTTTAAGTCTCCCATGGACGTTTCCTCTTTGTGTTGAGGTATGAGTTTAGATTCCGTTCCTCGTGAAGTTGCTTTGTTAGTTCCAGGATTCTTTCTTGGCTTGCTTTGTAATGAGCCTCGAAAGTATCTCTTTGCTCCTTCAGTTGGATCCATGATCTCTGCAAGTCTTCCGTATCAGTAGGCATGTCTGGGTGAAGGATGGTATAAGTTGTGTCTCCTTCAGCAACAGGTTCCATGGTAACTGGTAGGACGGAAGGATATGGCATCATGAGAGTCTGAGCACGAGATCGCACCCATCTGAGATAAGCTTCCATAGGAATAGTGTACTTAGGCTCCAGTGTCTTGCTGTCAACCCTGTTTACTTTTCCCCAGGCTCGTATGAATCTCTGACGGTAACCCTGAAGATCGTTGTCGTAATCAAACACAATGCCCTGAATCAACATGTCATGTGGACCATCACTCCGGGCG
Organism: Lathyrus aphaca; assembly: GCA_963966055.1. Classification (NCBI taxonomy): domain Eukaryota; kingdom Viridiplantae; phylum Streptophyta; class Magnoliopsida; order Fabales; family Fabaceae; genus Lathyrus; species Lathyrus aphaca. The sequence goes on along the minus strand of OZ014524.1, from coordinate 110,209,865 downwards.
TAACCAAACTGTCGTAAAGCTAGAGAGGGGTTGTAGGTGATGCCTCCTCTTATGCCTAGTAGTGGCACATTAGGAAACTCCCCACAGCGGTCAATGATGGTGACATTCCCCATAGATCTGGAGCACCAATGGATATCTGAGTGAGAAAGTGACATGATCCTTTTGGACCATCTGAACCCTTGCTCATTCTTCATTACTGAGCGAGGGAGGTGAGAAATAAACCACCTAGAGAGCAAAGGTATGCAGCACATCAAAGTTCCTCTTGCCCTTGTAGTACGGGTGTGAAGAGAATGCAGGATATCTCCAAGCAATGTAGGCACTGGATTGTGACTCAGGAATATATTGATGGCATGAACGTCTATGAACTGATATGGATTGGGGAACAATACTAAGCCATATATCAGCAAGGCTAAGATCTCCTCAAAAGCATCATAGCTCATGGCCTTCAAGAACACTTGAGCTTTATCCATTAACACCTTAGCAAGAATACCCTTGACTCCACTTCTCATTTCTAGAACAATGTCAGACTTCTTCAGATGTAGAGCTGCAGCAATAACCTCTGGTTTAAGCTCCTTCTCCAAGCCTGTGAAGGGTCTTTGATCAAGAACAGGTATACCCAGAAGTTTAGAGAACTCCTCCATGGTTGGAACCAGCTGATAATCAGGGAATGTAAAGCAATGGTGCTTAGGGTCAAAGAACTGAAACAGGACACTCATCATGTCTTCATTGAACCCTGAAGTGACTAGATCCAATAGGTGACCATGTCTCTTGATGAACTGGGAGTGATCAGACACTTGAGAAACCAACTCTTTAAGCTTGGGAGGTATCCCCACAAAGTTGATCCTGATGGTGTTCCTACGAGCAGAAACCATGACCTGCAACAAAGAACAAAGATAAATCCTTTGGTCCTTGAAATGGTTAGTGAAAATGCTATGCTTATGATGCATGATGATGTTATGATGCTATGCTCAATCACAAACATGTGGCACACACAAACAAGTCACACCATAACCCTAGGTTGAAAGGCTTGCATGAGGTTTAAGGTAGGTACCCTCCCCTGAAGTTAGATGGTTCATCCTGTCCTACAAAAGTAACCAGGTTCTAAGGGATCTCAATATCATTGATCCTTCACAAGGGTGGTTGTTCAGAAGGCAACTTACTTGCCAACCAAAACCCTCCAAGTTTAATATCTCAATGAGTGTAGTATCGAGTGTCAACCAACTTCAGTCTGCACCAAAGCCGGTTACCTCACTACTTTCTATAGGCCAAGATGGGATAACTAGGGTTCTAAAAGTTAGTTAGTGCATTGACAACATATGGCAGCCTCATATTATCCTCAACTTGACTTAAGGAACATAAGCACCAACCAAGAAGTCGCACTAACTATGGCCATCAGATCAACCGTATCGATATACGTCGTACAGTTTCCTTGGTCTATTGCCATTTACCTAAGGTACACTAGATCCGGGTTAGGATCTTTCACACATAAGAGCACCCCAACAAGATAATATAAAGCAAACAAGGCAAACAATTTAAAGTGATCTAATTCCTAAGGGTACCCCTCTTTTATTAATTCCCCAGCAGAGTCGCCAGTTCTGTAACACGGTGGGAGAACTGACTTTAGTTATGTTGCGGATAGCAAGAGTCGCCACCGACTTTTATTTTATCCAAAGGAAAGGCATAAAAGAACAGGAAAGACCTTTTAAAAGATTTTTGGGTCCGGGGGGTAGGTTATGTAAAGGGAAGGTGTTAGCACCCTTTACATCCATGGTTATCCATGGGCTCTTAGTTACTTAGCTCACTTTGAATTGTTTTTGAAAAGGTGAAGTGTGTGAATAGAAATTTTCATAAGAGTTTGATAATGATCCATGTACGGATGCGTAAAAAACTTGTGTTTGAAAATTGTTTGAAATTTGTTAAGTGTTTGAAAATTTTTGAATGGAGTGAGCAAGCAACTAGGAGGTACCTACCCTAAAGTTTAGGTCTTTCTGTTCTTTATCCTTTAAATGGTAAGACTATCCCTATTATTAAGGAATAGGTAGTCATTACCTTGGATGTGAGGGGCATATGAGGGACATCTGTTTTGTGAAGGCAACTGTGGGGTGTATTAAGCATTTAGGAGGGACTATCATCATTATTCGAAAAGGGACTTGATCTTTAAAGGCAACCATTAGGGACTTGATGATTTTTCTTTTAAGGGACTTGCTTTATACACCCCACTTGACCTTATGATTAGGCAACATTGAGGGATAGCCTTAGAAAGTGAGATGACGATTAAAAATCGACTTACGTGTGTGAGTGTTCAATTTTATTTATCTTATAATTAAAGTGATCTAAATTCAATTTTAAATAGGATACATGTTTTGCACTCCCTATATTACCAACCATAGCATATAAATTAAATATTTACATATTTACAAAATTTACACCAAGGAGCAATTACATAATTATAATGAGCAAATTAAAAATAAATAGCAAAAATAAATATAGAAGCAAAATATAAATAAATAAGCAAAAGTAATTAATAAGCAATAAATAAATGTAATAGGGGTTAGTAATAATAATAATTAAAATAAAATAAAGTTCATGAAATATTAGTGAAATAATAATAAGCAAAAGTTAGTAATAATATGGTTAATCAAAATAAATTGAATTAGCAAAAATATTATAAGAACAATCAAAAGATTAAAAATTTTAATATAGACAATTATATTTAAGAATAAGAAGAAATATGAACAAATAATTATTTTAATTTACAAATTATTAAATCATTTTTAAACATATTATAATTACAAAATTTAATTATTATAAGTTCAATTGTTTCTAAACACATATTAAAAGAAAATAATTTAGGTTATAAATATATTTACATATTATAAAAAAATAGGTTATAATTATATTTACAAAAATTAATTTTATTAAATAAATATAAACATGATAATTATATTAGAATTTAGAAAAACTACAATTAAGTATTTAGAAAAATAAATTAAGGTTTTTAATGATTAGGGTTTTGTTAGAAAATATTTTTAGGAAATATAATATACAAAATTATTTTAATTAATATACATATATTATAATTTAATTACATAATAAAAGAAAAATGATTTTAATTGAGAAAAATAAAAGTTTAGAAAATTTTTTAGAAAAAAAATAAAAATACAAGTGTTGTTTTTTAGATATTTATTAAATATACATATTCAATTTATATTTTTTTTTATTAATAATAAGAGAATAGTTAATTAGATAAATGAAACAGAAAAATTGATAAAAAAGAAAACTTACCTTGGCTGGGTTTGAACCCAGGTCATTCTGCCTGCAAGCATCAAAACCTTCCACTAGGCCAGCCATGCGTAGGTGATAAGGAAATAGCTTTAATTTGTTTTGTGCTTTGACTTTGAAAAATCAGAAAAATAATGAACAAGCAAAAGGCCTGGGGTGGTGTTGAACCTAAGACCTTATGAATACTCAAACACGCGCGTGACCACCTGGCTGGAAGAGCCCATCTGCTAATCATCCATCAAACAATAATAATATATAATATTCAATGCGTAAATGAGAAAAATCAAAAATATTTGCCGTGGCCAGGATTCGATCCCTTGCCCTTTGATCAAACGCACGCATACTTCTCCACTGGGCCAAGCACTGGCTTGTGCTAACGAACCAACAACATAAGATAAAATATTTTCAACAAAGATTCAAATTTCCTGAGCGCGCCAAAACTTCTTCTTCAACCTCAGGACCTGCAATTTTACCTGCGAAAATTATTGAGAATTTTCCTGCGAATTTTTCTACGTGTGAAACCTGCAAATCTTCAATCATCACAAATATGCAACCATTTGTTAAATTAATCACAGGGTTATGACCAACACATCTCATACAATCAGTCTATGGTCTTAAAATCAATTTATACGTCCTAAATCGAAGAACCCTAAAAATCACTCAAGAACCCTAATCATGGCCGTTTGCGATTTAGTCACTCATTCTTCAATCTCTTTGTTCAGAAAGCATCTATGCATCATCACTAACACAAATATATCATTAGATTTCATTGTTACTGCATAATTAGTTCAAATCGAAAAAAATTGAAAGATGAATAAAATGCATTCGGGTTGTTCATGTGTGCATGATTTGGATGTTGTAAATGGCTCAAATATGTTCAATAATGTTCATAGAACATGTCGCCACCTTCTAATTGCCTTGAAAGAGCCTGGAAGATGAAATCCGAATTTCAAATTTGGAGTGGTTTTTCAATTTGTGAAGCTTACCTTGGAGGCAGAAAATTCGTGTCTGGGCAATAGGGTTGTGTTTAGTATATATAAGTGATTGAATCTAGGTCAAAATATTGATTGGTTGTATGAAAATTTTGATTCAAAAAGATTGAAATTGATCATGTCTTAAAATTCAAATATTTGTGTATGAAGGCTTGCTATTTTTGGATCAATCTCATGATTTCCTTCCCTTTCAATTCCAATCAGCATTGAAGATATTCTAGAAGCTCAATCTCCATCAAATATTGCATTTTCATATTTTATTTTTATTTAAAATGATTTTTTATGAATTAAATCAAAATAAATAAAAATAAAATAATAAAAATTCTGATTTTTAATCATTTGGGTCGTGCATGATGATAGTGTATGGATTGGATCATAATTTGGCCAGCCCATTTGGAAAGAATTGGTTCTAGACCTCCATTTTCATCATAAATCAACTCAAAATTTCCCAACTTTGCAAGGGCACATATCCTTCAATTTTAAAGCTATGAGGGTGTTCTTGGACATTTTGGAAAGCTTGAAGAGTCCTCTAAACAACCCCACTGGTTTCATGTCCATATCATTTACCAATCTCAAGTTATGCCCTTTTGAAGTTGCTGACTTTTTGTTGACTTTCAAAAGGACCTATAATGTCTTAGCTCATACCTTCCAAATGAAGCATTTTTGGGCTTGGCTTGTGATACACAAAGTTGTAGAGAATTCAATTTCCTTCAAAATGAGCTTTGTATGGAGACTTGGTGATGAAGTATGTGAAAGTTATGGCTGGTCAAAGTTCAGTTGACTTTTACTGAGGAAACCCTAATTTAGAAACTCCTGATTCTTGATGATCAGGAATCTCCTTGATGAATCATGATCAACCCTTGATCAAATGATGAATTTTACTTCATATACTTGATGTTGGCAAAAAATCATGAAGTTTGACTTTGGTTTGACCACAGTTGACCTCAGTTTGACTTTTTAACTGCATTGACTGATTTTGACTTATCTGATCATCTGACTGAGCAAACTTCTGAGAAAAGTCTTGAAACTTGTCATGGGGGTTCTTAAACATATATAAGATGTTATGAAGCCCACTTGAAGTCTTGGAAGTTCATTTAGCCTGATTAAAGTCAAAACCCTAGTTTTGGATGCACTGCTTAGGAGGTGCATTGTCTGAGGGAATTGTCAACTCTTCTGACCAATTGTGAACCTTGTGAACCTTGTGAACCATCATAAAGTGTCTTGTGAATATCATGGGAGGTATTGTGAAGCTTGTGAACCTTGTGAACCTCATAAAGTGACTTTGTAGACCTCATGAACCTCAGGAAAGCTTTGTAATCATTGTGAATCTTGTGAACCTTGTGAACCTTCAAGAAGTAACTTGTAGACTTCATGAACCTCATGAAAGGTCTTGTAAGTGTTGAGAAACTTGTGAACCTTGTGAACCTTCAAGAAGTAACTTGTAGACTTCATGAACCTCATGAAAGGTCTTGTAAATGTTGAGAAACTTGTGAACCTTGTGAACCTTCATAGAACACAAAGTCTTGTATTGTGAGGGAAAATTTTGGGGTGCAACAGCTGTCACTTGTCACATTTTTGTACATGCTCTTTCGCTTCGTGCTACACGGTGGACCAATAAGATCTTGCTTGTAGGGCCTTCCGCACGAGGGATCTCCCTCCAAGGTGTTGAGAGTTGATTCCTTTGTAGATTTCTTGTAGGATGTGGGGGACCTTGGTCTCCTCGACACACTTTAGGAGAGAGATGGAAAATCCTCATCTGTAGAGTTTATCTTTAATTAAGACGTAAGAGGAGCCTCTATGTTTAGTAATGCTGGCCTTTTTTTGGTCGAAAGGTAGTTCTCATGTAGTGAGGTAGTTGTACACTGGGGTCATCCAACAGTTGTTGTCACCGATGGTGTTGACATCGAGTGGTGCAGAGGTTTTTTTGATACTTGGGTGAGGGAGTATCTCCTAGATTACAGACTTATTTCTGCCATTTTTCCGTGCTAGCAAGTTTCGACAAGATGTCTGCCCTTATGTTGTGCTTGAGAGGAACATGTTTAAATTCTACAGAATCAAACCTTTTCATCCTTTCTTTGATTGGGTTTAAGTACTCCACGAGGTTGTCATTTTTGGCTTGGTATTTTACCCATACTTGAGAGGCGACAAGTTGAGAACCAATGAATATTTTTACCTCTTTCGCACCAAGAACTTCGGTCAAGTGTAGCCCTGCAAGAAAAGCTTCATACATAGCTTTGTTATTTGAGGTTGTCAAGGATAAAGCAAGGGAAACCTCAATCAGGATTCCATCCTCATTGTCAAGGATGATGCCCACACCACTTCCTGTCAGGATGGATACTCTGTCTATGAAGATGGTCCACTTGTGGGCTCCACTCATCAAGGAGACCAGGGCGATCATTTATGCCACTAAGTCATCTAACACTTGAGATTTAAGGGATTTCCTACTCTCCTATTTGATGTCGAACTTGGTAAGTTCCAACCATGTTGGGACAGTCGAGCAGTTGCCTTACGGGTTGGTCAGTTCGTACCACAACCATGTGTGTTAGGGAATAATGCCTTAGTCTTTGCGTCGCATTGATGAAGGTCAGGGCCACTTTCTCAATAATTTGAGCTCTGGGCCTTGTAGCGTTTTGCCAGCGAAATATATGGGTTTCTTCCCTTCGGGGGTTTCGCGAATTAGAGTCGCGCTGACAACCTCGGTTGCCACCACGAGGTAAAGGTATAGAACTTCCTTGCTATCTGGCTGCGAGAGGTTCGATGATTGTGAAAGGGATTGTTTGGGGTGGAAGAGGGTTTGCTCGTACTCCTCGGTCCATTCGAAAGTCCCCTCTTTGCATAAAAGCTTGAAAATAGGGAATGTGTGTTGGGTTGATTTTGCTACGAAGTGAGATAGCATGGTGGGCATCCTGTTCAAGGATTGGATCGACTTCTTCGAGTTTGGTGTCGAGAACTCAAAAAATGCTCTACACTTATCAGGGTTGGCTTTGATTCCTTGTTATGTTAAATAGAAGTCGAGGAACTTGCCTACCCGTACACCGAAATTACACTTCTCTGAGTTGAATTGCATCTTGCATCTCCTCGCCTGGTCGAAGACCCTTTTTAGGTGGGTTATGTGGTAAAATTCTTATTGAGACTTCATGATCATGTCTTCCATGTAGATCTCAAGCGTGTCCCCGATCTCACCTCAAAAAAAATTGTCCATCATTCTTTGATAAGTAGCATCGATGTTCTTCAGAATGAAAGGCATTACATTGTAGTAATAGTTGCCTGAATCGGTCATGAAAGTCATGCATTGTTTGTCAACCTTCGCCATGGGGATTTGATTGTAACCTGAATATGCATCCATGGATGATAAAAGTTTATAACTAACAAAATTATCTTCCAGCTTATTTATGTTTAGTAAAGGATATGTATATTTGGGGGAAGACCTATTAAGATCGGTGTAGTCAACGCACATACGCCACTTTCCATTTGATTTTTTAACTAGTACAATGTTAGAGAACTAGATTGTGTACCAGGCTTCTGAAATAAAATTTGCCTCTAGGAGGTTTTTTACAGCTTTTTCAGCAACCTCTACTTTCTCAGGAGACTGCCTACGCCTACATTGAACTACGACCCTAGAGGAAGGATCTATGGTTAGTTGATGGCAGGCCACGTCAAGGTCCAATCCTGGAATCTCTACAGCGCTCTATGCGAACAAGTCAGAATATTCCCAGGCATGCTTTCATTTTCTTCCTTGATAAGTCGGGTAGTCCCTTGTCGATCTTCACACATTTGTCCGGGTCATTGTCGAGGAGGATGAGCTCAAAGTCGCCATATAAAATAAGGCACATAGGATTGAGAGGTTCCCCCATTGCTTCCAAAGGTTAGAGAGTCGTCTGCTGCTGGTTGTGTGCCCATTCATTTCTACTTCCGTTATTTTAGGCCATCCTTGGTGAAACCGCTATCAAGGTCGACAAAGTCGACGTAAAGCAATGGCTTTGGCGTCTTCTATTCGTCGGGCTTATTGGCCGATTTGGAAGGAAGATTGATGATGTTATGCCCGTTTATGGTCGCTTCAAAGGACCTCCTCCTACTTCAATTTCCCTGTCCCAAATTCGAATATTACTTCATCTTCAAGTGCACTGTAGATGGTACGCGGTCAGCTCAACCAGGGTTTGTCTTCCCAGGATGCATTGGTACAAATATGGACACTTTATGACCAGGAACTGAACTTTGACCATTCTAGCGATTTCCTCTTCCCCGAAGGTGACGAATATCTAGACATAGTCCCACGACCGAATGATCGCACCATTGAAGCCTTACAGGTTAAAACCTGCGTACAATGTTAAATGTCTTTGGTCGAGTTGGATAGTGGTGAACATATGAGCATACATGATGTCGACGGAGCTTCCCTGGTTGACCAGAATGTGTCGGACGTCTAAGTTTTCCATTTTTTCTCTCACGATCAAAGGAATGTCGAAGTTGGGAGATCCACCCGGCAACTCCTCGAGGTAGAATGTGATGGTATCAGATTTTCCCCAAAACTTTTCGAGGGCTATAAGATGGTTCGAGCTTGTGTCGATTAGCTCGTCAAAGTTTCTTTCTACCGACCCCACGATAATTTTGTTGAATCCTCCACCAGATATGACCATAGCGGAGGAAAAGTTTTCCCAGGTGTTTAGTGTTTCTAAGTGAATGGGGGGTATCGACCTTGTCGGGGATGTAGGGGTCCTCATATCGAGAAACACATAGGGAAACCTATAAGTTGGCGTCATCGTCAGAGGGTGGTGCCTCCTTATGGACCTTTTTTGTTTCATATATGTTATGTCGATGATGCTCTCTTATATTGGTGTATTATTTTAGGCGTCCTTACTTTATGAGGATCTCAAGATTTCATCTTTGAGGTGGATGCAATCCTCGATGGGGTGACAATGGCTCATGTGGAACCAACAATATTTGGACTTGTCGACGTTCGGCTTGGGGGTGTCGGCCAAGGAAAACATATATTGTCCTATTTAAATTTTAAGTTTATACACTCATCCAGAATACGCTCGTGGGGAGCGATTAACAACTTGTTTTCAAAGAAACGTCTCGTTGGTCCTCTTTGCCCGCGGGAGTCGCATGGCTTATCATCTCATTTTTTCTCCCCGCCCCGACGAGGGATCAAAGGGTCATCATACTTCGAGACTTTGGAATTTTCTTTAGAGACTTAAATAACATGGCCAGAGATGGAAATTTTGGCAATTGATATCTCTACCAACCTGATCGTACCTGTGATCAAAATCTATAATGGTTGCGGATGCTGGCGTGGATGTTGAAATCCTTGCTCGGTCTTTGAGGTGAATGGGGGTGTACTTGTAAGGTACTCTGATGCCAAAGTAAGAGCGGGCAAAAGAGTATGCAAGTACGAGTAAAAATATTAAGGGAGTGAATATTTGATCTCTGACCCTCTCATGTGAGAGGGTTTATAAAGAGCCCTCAACGTTGGGACAAGTATACCTAGTCAGATGGGATGTGCGTCGGGCATAGGGATATCCGAGAAGGAGTTGTCTTCGTCTGAGTCTGGGTGACTCCTGCGGGCGTCGTACATAAGTCTAGAAGGAGCAGAGAAATTCGACGACGGGTAACTGTGGTCGACAAGTCCTCCCCGGTTGAGGGATATGGAGCCAGTGGGTCTCTTTAACATTTGGGTTATTGGCTTGTCCTATGAGCTGGATTTTATTGGGTCATACCTAGTCATTGGGCCAGTCCGGAACAGGAGCCCCGAGTCGTTGCTTATGGTCGTAGAAGTGATGACTTAAGGATGATCGGCTACGTACGGGGTGAAATTGAGACTTGTGATATATTTTAGTTACCTAGCTCTGTGTAGATGAACCCGTATACCCTTGGACGTTAAAACGTGGTCGTTGGACGAGGATCTCAACAGTTATGTTGAGAAGTTAGGTCACGCATGCGCATGGGGAAGCGTGCACATTTAATGCGTAATGATGGTTACTCTATGGTCGTCCCTAGGTACTGAGTGCTTCGTTTATAGGTTATAGGTCCTACGTGCCCATGCACGTACTAACGAGGGCTATAAATAGGCCGTTGGGACTCAGTTTCATAATTTTCGCTCTCTGTTTTTCTGCTCAACGAAGACAAGTCCTATAGCTCCGCCGCAAACTGCCATCTGCCGCCGTCTCCAAGGAGGACAGCCAACCGACCACGCGAAAACCTTCTAAAACTTGTAAGTTTTTTCATTTACCCATTTGTTTCTCTTTCTAATACTTGATGATTATATAGATGCATGTGGTTAGGATAGATTTTAGGATCAATAGGACCCATAATTTAGACTGTTAAGGTTTCAATACGGCGTCCCCATTTTTGTGCGGTGGCTACTGTGTGCCAAGTCGTCGTCGTTGCGACACTTAGGGTTTTTAGCGATGTTACTTGTGGCCTTGCATGACAGCTCCGGTTGAACTTCAATTGGAGTTCTGGGTTTCAACATGGAATTACCGGCTAGTTGACGTGAACCAGTAGTTTTGACATCTTAGGATTCTCCCTTCCCCATATGAATACCTGGTCATTATGACGACTGTGGACTATTTTGAATAAGGTCTTAGGTCGAGGATAATGTCCTTGTTCCTCTGCGCGCCCTTTCACTTGATCAATGGTGGAAATGTGGATTTGATTTAACTCATCGATTTCACATTTACTTTCCCTTCTTTTCAGGTGTAAAGATGTCCAATGACACATCTATCCACATGGACGTTGAAGATCCATCCAATGACATAGCTTCGTCCCTAAATCATTATGACGAAATAATGTCGGGAAGAAATGCTTCATCCTCGAGTGATTCCGATGAGACCACCTCAACTTGTGTTGATCCTGCCAACCCTGAGGAGAACGACGAGGATCAAAATGTTCCTATTGAATAATGGGTCGCCGAAGAGACAATGACCATTTAATCAATATACTCTGAGCCCATGGAGGGAGCAGGTTCAATGGTCGGGGACCCTGAGGATTGGCTTATCAGATATCCTGGTGAAGAAGACTGTATCTGCTGGTCATATGGTCCCAACAGCTTTCCCGTGTATGACATACTATTCAAGGAGCTCAGATTTAGGACCTTATTCCTGGACTTTCAAGTTTCCGTGTTCGTGCACTTGGAGCTTTCGGCGTCGCAGTTGCATCCGAATTTGTTCGCTTTCATGCGAGCTTTCAAGCTGACCTATGGATACTTGAAGATTGGGGCGACCCTTCCCCTGTTTTTCCACATATTTCACCTCCAGAGGCAGGTTGTGTAGGGGAGATACGGTTGGCTCTTTCTCAAACAAAAGAAAAAGATCTTCAAAGCCTACTCTGAGTCGATCAGAGATTTCAAGGATCGGTACTACCTGGTCGAACCAATTTCAGTTTGTGCTCATAATTCTTGCAAATTATGAGAGGTAGACACTGATGATGAAGGGAAAGTCTTGTTGGATGAGGAGGGGAAGGAGGTTCCCAGTCTTATGCTGAAGTTCCATTTCTCCTGGTCGTGTGACCATTTCATGCATGGTACCGAGGAGTATTTGGCCATAGCATATGAGCTAAGTGAAGAAGATCATACTAGCTATGATGCTCTCATGAGCTATGCTTCCCTAATTATCATGATTGTGCATGTAGACGAGCAGGGTCATGCGATCTTGGACAAGGACGGGGGTGCCAAAGTGACGCCTAGATTCATAGAAGTATCCAAACTTCTCGTCTGTGAGACGGACGAGGACATCACTGCTTATCTCGATAGTTTTTAGAGTTGTTCGTTTGTATTGAATTTTATTCTCGTGTACCTTTTATGTTCTAACCAGTTTTTTCTTTGTCTTTTTCAGATTCAATGGTTGATTTTCAAGACAAGGTGATGGCCAACTCTGCCAAGAGAAGAGGGACAGGAAGCTGAAACAAACCCGTTTGAATGATCGATTGGTATATGCGGGCACTGGTTAGGGTAACTCTTCCTCAGCTCCCCATGATTCACTAGGAACCGCTTCTAGGATGGGGAAACGGTAGAGGGATGACGAAGTTATACACTTAACGGAGACCCCCAAAAGTCGTCATTTGAGCTCCCTACTTGCTTCCTGAAGCCGACCTTCTTCTAGGAGACCTCTCTCCAAGTTCATAGGGCAGAAACGTTTAAATTAGAGGAGTTGAGTCGACCGGACAGGCGGTTATGTTTGTCCTGGGATGCAAGCTCTGTGATGAGGGTCTTAATGATGGCCTCCATGTATGCTAAAGGTATCGCCACTCAATAGCAGGAGATTCAGCAGCTAAAGGCTCTCTTGTCTACTTCCGAGGATAGGGTTAATGCCTCCTCGGAGTCTTTGAAGGAGGCCTCGAAGAAGGTCAAAGAGTTAAAAGAGTCTTTGGTTGCTGCTAACTCGGAGAGGAGAACAGACAAATATGAAGTTGCTCGCCTCAAGGATGCAATGGCTCCTGATGAGGACGAACCTGAGGACTTGAAGACACTGGCGACCCGGGCTGAACTAATCTTGAGGATCGAGCAAGGGGAAGAGGAGCTTAAGGAGATAGTTGGTGTAGCGTTCAAAATTGCGGTGAACCAATTGAAGATCGTCAACCCCAGGGTGGTGCTCAGCAATGAGGGCATCAATTTCCTTTACAGAGTCAAGGATGGAGATATCTTTGTCCCCAATTTTCTCAGACAGCTAGAATAGGATGATATGACCATGGCTAAAGGGAATCAGGGGGTCCTCGCTGATGCTCAGCCCGCCACATATGCAAATGTTTGAAGATTCTGATTTTTCGCCTTTTAATTTTTTTGGTTGGCCTGCATGCCATGACCTTAGTTATGTTTGGGGGGTTGTTCCCCCATTTATGTAATATTTGAATAAGTTGGCCCGCATGGCCGCATTTTTAATGCTTCAGTGTTTTTCGACCTTGATGGTCATTTTATTACCTTTTTTTGTGTGCACGTGTGTCCATCGGAGGGCACACTTTAATTTTCAAATTTTTACTAAGTGTCTGTACAATGCTCGCTCGCTTAGATGTTCGGTTTTAAAAATGCATGCGATGTTCTTTGTATATACCTCATGGGGACTTGGAGTTTGTTTGTATATTTGGGGGAATATGCTCGGTTCGTGTATATCTGGTGGTTTGGGGAACCGTGCAGAATGCCAGAGTATATCTGGTTGGGGAATGATGCTCAAGTCATGATGGTGACCCATGCTCCGTAGAGTGAATGTTCCATCGCGAGCTAGGTGTTCTGCCTAGTCGTGGTATGAAGACGACGACGGACTCGGTTGAGGATTCAATCGTGTGACGGTGTTTTTTCTCCATTGTTTAGATCCGAGCATGCCGATGGACGCCTTAAATGTAGTATTGCTTAAGTTTCTTGGTGTTCCAAGGAAGAGCAAGTTCTTCACTATTCCAATATTCTAAGTAATATGCCTCATTCTCTGTTTTTGCTTGGACACGGCAGGGACCTTCACAGTTTGCAGCCAGCTTACCTTCCTTGGAGTCTTTGTGGTTTTTTTCTCAGGATGATATTGCCGTCCTCGAATGTTTACTTTATGAATTTAGAGTCATGTCTTATGGCGATTTTTTAAGTGATGCCTCGCATAGGGCTTCCCCTGATCGAACTTCCTCGACCAAATCGAGCTCTTCACGTAATGCTTCCGAATTGGTGTCTTCGTCCATTAGGGCTTCTGTTCTCCTGGACTATATGTGCATTTCTATGGGGATAACAACCTTTATCCCGTATGCTAATCGGAAAGGTGTTTCCCCAGTTGTTGAATGAGGCGTGGTCCGGTATGCCCACAAAACGCTGTGTAATAACTCAACCCATCATTTCTTAATCTCTTCTAGTCTTTGTTTGAATCCTCGAAGGATGACCCTGTTTGCTGCTTCGGCCTGTCTGTTGGTTTGTGGGTGCTCGACTGAAGTGAAGTGATGTTTAGTTCCTATGTTGGTAACAAATTCTTGGAAGTTTTTATCTGTGAATTGTGTCCCATTGTCGGTAACTATGGCTTGGGATACCCCGAACCGGGCGAGGATGTTCCGTTTTAAAAAACACAATATGTTGAGGGTTGTGATCTTAGCTAGGGCCTTAACTTTTATCTACTTTGTGAAGTAGTCTACTCCGACTATCAAATATTTATTCTGGTTTAAACCAACGACAAAGGGACCTAGGATATCCAGACCCTACCATACGAATGGACACGGGGATGACACTGTCTTGAGCTCGTTCGAAGGTGCTAAGTGCATGTCCATGTGTCATTGGCATTTATTGCATTTTTTCACGTGTTCTTTGGCGTCATTTTGCATTTTCAGCCAGTAATATCCTGTCTTGAGGGCTTTCCTTGTCAGAGATCTCCCGCCCAGGTGTTGGGCGTTGATGCCTTCGTGAATTTCACGTAGGATATGCGCAAGTGATTCTTCCTCGACACACTTGAGGAGGGGAATGGAGAACCCATGTCGATATAGTTTTCCTTTGACTAACACGTACAAGCAGGTTCGTCGCTTGACTATATTGGCTTACTTTGGTTCTTCGGACAATTCTTCATTGGTTAAGTATTTGTATATTGGGGGTCATCCAGCAGTTGGCGTTGCCGATGATGTTTACATCTATTGTCGAGGATGTCTTTTCAATGTTGGGTCAAGGAAGTATTTCATGTATAACAGACTTGTTTCCGCCTTTCATTTTCGTGCTCGCGAGTTTTGATAGCACATATGCCCGCGCGTTGTGTTCACGAGGAACATGTTTGACTTCTACGGATGTGAAATTTGCAATCTTTGCTTGACCAGAGTCAGGTATTCCGATAAATTGTCATTTTTGACTTGGTATTCACCTTTGACTTGCAAGGCCATGAGCTGAGAGTCTGCATAGATGGTTATCTCTTAAGCTCCTAGATCATCAGCGAGCCTTAGTCCAACAAGGAAAGCTTTGTACTCTTCTTGGTTATTGGAGGTGGGAAAAGATAACATGAGAGATACTTCTATCAGGATACCTCCTTATTTTCCAGGATAATCCTTGTTCCACTTCCTATTGAGCTTGATGTTCCATCCACGAAAATGGTCCATTTTATGGATGTGCAAACTTGGTTCCGGGGTGGTCATTTCGACTACAAAATCAGCCAGGGATTGCACTTAGAGGGTTGATCTGCCTTCATATCGAATGTCGAACTCAGATAGTTCTAAAAACCATTTAAGCATCCTTCTGGCCATATCGAGTCGACCGAGGAGCTGCCTGATGGGTTGGTATGTTCGTACGACGATCGTATACGGCATAAAGTAGTGCACGAGTCTCCTCGCCACATGGAGGAGCACAAGGGCAACTTTTTCAATTTGCTGATATCGGAGCTCGGGCCCTTGCAGGGCTTTACTCGTGAAATAGATCGATTTTTGTCCCTCGGGTGTTTCCCGTATGAGGGCGGCGCTTACGACTTCATTAGCGACGACCAGATATAGAAACAAAGTTTGCGCGGTCTCTCGTCAAGAGAGAACTGGGGGTTCTAACAGAGCTTTCTTGAGGTGTGTCAGGGCTTGCTCGCACTCCTCCGTCCATTTGAAAGCAACCTCTTTACGGAGGAGCTTGAAGAGGGGTATCGCGTGCTGGGCGGATCTCACCACAAAATGGGATAGTAAGGTGAGTACCCCGTTCAGTGACTGGATGGATTTTTTGGATTTTGGCGTAGGCGTTTCGGCAAATGCTCGACACTTGTCGGGGTTAGCTTCGATTCCTCTTTCAGTTAGATAGAAACTGAGGAATTTGCTTGCTCGTACTCTGAACCTGCATTTTTTTGGATTAAATCACATTTTGCACTTGTGTGCTTGATCGGAAATTTTCTTTAATTGGAGAGCATGATCGGTTTCCTCGTGGGATTTAACAATCATGTCGTCCATGTAGACTTTGAGCATGTCTCTGATTTCTGCTCGAAAGACTTTTTTCATCATTCGCTGGTAGGTCGCGCCACATTTTTCAAGCCGACGAACATTACGTTGAAGTAATAGTTGCCCGATTCGGTCATGAAAACGGTGTATTTCTTGTCGTTCACGGCCATAAGTATTTAATTATACCCGAAGTAGGTGTCGAGGAATGAAAATAATTTAAAACCTGCAAAATTATCAACCAGCTTATCAATGTTAGGCAGAGGGTAAGCGTTTTTCGGTCAAGCCCGATTGGGATCAGTGTAGTCAATGCACATGCACCATTTTCCATTACTCTTTTTGACTAATAGAACATTTGAGATCCAGGTGGTATACCCCGCCTCAGTTACAAAGTGTGCCTCTAGGAGGTCTTTTACGACCTGTTCGGAAGCCTCTACCTTTTCAAGGGACTGCTTTCTCCGGCGTTGTGCTACTGCTCGGACAGAGGGGTCTACAATCAGGCGTTTCAGGGTCCAACCCCGACATCTCAGTTGCGCTCCACGCAAACAAATCAGTGTTCTCCCCGAGGCATGCTTTCAGTTATTTCCTTGCGAGGTCCGGGAGCTTAACTCTGATCTTCACTCATTTGGTATGACCTTATCCCAATGCAATCAGCTAAAAGTCTTTGTTGGGCACAAGGCAAGTAGACGAAGAAAGCTTTACGGTTAGTTGTACTTTTTCCTCTTCTTCGGTAAACCTGCTATCGAGATTAATCGAATCTACTCGAGGAAATGGTTTTGGTTCCTCGAAGCTACAGGGGACGACGAATTTGGTTTGCTCTGGCTTGACAACTATGACATTGAGCCCTTTAGATGCAGCCTCGAAGCATCGATGAACAACTTCGATGTCCCCATGGAGAGTGGCTACCTATCCTGATGAGGTATAATATTTCATCTTTAGGTGCACTGTGGAGGGTACAACAATGAGCTCGGCGAGGGTGGGATGACCTAAGATGCACTAATATACAGACGGGAAATCGATCACGAGGAACTACACCTTAATGGCCCTAGCAGTCTCCCCTGCTCTGAAGGTTACAATCAGGTCGACATAACCCCAAGGTTTGGAGACAGTCTCGTTGAACCCTTGGAGATCTGACCCCACGTAGGGTGTCAGACGTGGCTCGTTGAGGTGCAAGGTCGCAAAGAGTTGGGAGTACATGATAATCACAGAGCTTCCCTGGTCGACCAGGATCCTGTGAACATCAAAGTTGGCCATTTGCACGCGGACGAGCAAGGGGATGCTGGCGTTAGGTACTCCACCGATTAAGTTTTCCTTATAAAAGGAGATGGGCGTTGATCCCCCGCGGGGAGGATCAAGAGTGGAATGTTGGTTAGAGATGGTGATGATTAGCTAATCAAAGCTTCACTTTACCGACCCTACTGTAACTTTGTTGTGCCCGCCCCCTGAGATTACCATTGCAGAGGGGAAGAGCTCCCACGGGCTGTAGGCGGAAAAATTGGCAAGACCGGTGTATGGTTTGAGGACATAGAAATATTCTGGCCGCGTGATGCTGAGGGCAACCTGGAGATTGGCTTCCATGGATGAAGGGGCAATTTCTTCAACTTTTCGAGCTTCCTGCACCTCCTGTCGGGGAGCCTCTTTCCCCTTGGTGAACTGCTTCAGATGGCCGTCTCGAATGAGGATTTCAATGGAATCCTTAGATGGATGCAATCATCGATATTGTGCTCGTGGGACTTGTGAACCTGATATTACTTCGTCTTGTCCGTATTTGGCTTGGTCGGCAGCTGCTTTGGAAACTTGACGCCGGCCTGAAGGAACTCAGAGTTAGCACATTCAGACATGATTTTCTCCCTCGTCACCGTGAGAGGCGTGTATTCGTGAAACCTCCCGACTGGGCATTTATGCTCCCGCGATTCATGGGAGCGATCTTCCTTTCGTTTTTCACTTCCCCGAAGGGATGTCGAGGAGTCTCCGTGTTTAGATGATTTGGCGTCTTCTTGACTCCTAGTATCCCAAAAAGTGATAGCTGCCTCTTTCTCCTCGTATTTGATGTATGCTTGTGCTTTGAGGAGAAAAGCATCAAGCATGGCGGGCATCTCAATGCCCACAACCCTCCAGAAGTCGTTGTGGGGGACAAAGTCCCCATTCAAGAAGATATTTTTTCATGTCGTCTGTGGTTGAGACATGGACGACTTCCTTATTGAATATCTCGATGTATGCATGTAGGGGTTCATCCTTGCCCTGGATGATTGCCTCCAAAGAGGCCCCGGTCTTCGAATGACGTCATGAGGCAGTGAAGTGTCGGGAAAAGGTCCTCCCGAGTTGTCTCCACGACGTGATAAATTCACGAGGAAGGCTCGTATACCATGCCATGGCTCCCTTCCTCAGTTCCGTAGGGAAAATACGACATTTAATTGCTCCTCGAACATCTCTGTAATCGAGTAAAGTGTCAATGTTCTCAATATGCTCATATGGGTCTGTCGTTTTGTCGTAGGTCCCCAAGGGAGGAGGCTTCTCGAGCCCTTTTGGTAGCCTCATGGACATGATCTCGTTAGAGAGGGGGCCGCGAGGTTCATCCTCGTCGCTAGAATTATGGGAGGCGGAGCGGGAGTGGTTGTCCCAGTGTCGACGAGGGGAAGGGGATCTTGGGCGATTTCTTGCGCCCTCGGGTGACGGTCGTGTTCCTGCTTGAAGAGTCTTCCTCACTTTCAGGGACCTGTGTTGTCAAGGAGACGAACGAGTCAGTTTCTTGATAGACCCATCTACCTCTGGGTGGTGGTGATTATTTCTTCGCTCAAGTGACCTGTTGCGGGACCCGCGGGGCCTTCTCACAAGAGAGGGGATCTGGTACGTCGCGCCTCCTCTAGAGTTTCTAGCCTTTCTCCCTGGCGCAAGAGTAGGAGGTTGATGTTGTTGTTCATTTCGAACAGAGCTGCAAGTGTCTGATTTGTCCCCTCAGGAATAAGAATCAGGGGGAGATCCGTAGGCGTGATCTCAGGTTGCATGGATGGTTCTGGTGACAGGGAGGCGGAACACCTGTCCTGAAAATGGTCAGGCTCCCCGGGGGGAGGGATGGTTCTATCGCTTTCCCGTTGTTTGACGGAAATGTTGGAGAGGACCTGTGCATTGATAGAGTCATCGTGGTGAGCCATTGAGTGAGTTAAACGGTGATGTTTTGATTTTCACGATCTGATGAGAAAACAGGGTAACACGAGTTCCCACAGACAGCGCCACTGATCGTACTTGTGATTAGAATCTACAATGGTTGCAGACGTTGACGTGGATGTTGAAGTATTTGCTCGGTTGTCGAGGTTAATTGGGGGGTGTACCTACAAGGTACTCCAATGCCAAAGTAAGAGCGAGCAAAAGAGTATGCAAGTACGAGTAAAAGTGTTAAGGGAGTGAATATTAGATCCCTGACCCTCTCATGTGAGAGAGTTTATAAAGAGCCCTCAGCGCTTGGCTATTGGTCCCTATTTTGGGTCTGGATCGTGGATCTCCCGAAAATAGGTAATTTCCAAAAACTAGTTGTTGGGACGAGCATACCTGGTCGGATGGGATGTGCGTCGGGCATAGGGATATCCGAGCAGGAGTTGTCTTCAGCTGAGTCTGGGTGACTCCTGCGGGCGTCGGGCAGAAGTCTATAAGGAGCAGAGAAATCCGACCATGAGTAACCGTGTCGACAAGTCCTCCCCGGCTGAGGGGCATGGAGCCAGTGGGTCCCTCCGACATTTGGGCTATTGGGGCGTTATATGAGCACGAGTGAATTGGGCCATGCCTAGTCATTGGGTCAGTCCGGAACACAACCTTTATGAAGATCCTCCAAGTTTTAGTCCTAACTTTTAGGCTCAATTTGATTAGTTCAAAAACCATATGTCTGCTTCAAACTTGTGCGAGAGATTTGTAAATTGACAAAATTTGGAGAACTACATTGAAGAGTAAAACTAGGCAATGACAACCAGGAAAACCCATATGCAAGCAACCTAGACTAGGAAAAATTAAGAATATGATCATATGATGGATGCCAAGTGCAATTTTGAGCCTTTCCTTGTGAATGATTAGTGATTTGGGTGTTTCACAATCGTAGTTGTTTTATTTAGATGTTTGATATATCTTTGAAGTTTGTATTTTTTAGTCATTTCTTTTAATGTTTTTCCTATTGTATGTTTGTTCTTTATTTAATTAATGAATTTCTTTATGTTGTCTTCTTCAATTCTCGATATGATGCCTCACCAATGACAATAAAAGAAGAAAAAAGAAAAGAAAAATATACCAGAAAATAATCAAAGAAATGAAATAAAAAAATAGAGTTAATATGAAAGTTCCAACTGCGGATTAAAGGGTTTTGAAGAAGTGTAATATTCAACGGACTTGTACTTAATTTCCTTATACCTAAGTGTAACACGGTGGGAGAATATAATTTTTTAGTTTTGCTTTTACAAAATATGTTGCGGTTAGCAAGAGTCACCAACGACTTTTATTTTATCTCATTTTATTAGGAAAGGCATAAAAGAACAAGAAAGATCTTTTAAAAAAAAATTGGGTCCGAGGGGTAATTATACAAAGGGAAGGTGTTAGCACCTTTTGTATCCATGGTTATCCATGGGCTCTTAATTGCTTGCTCACTTTAATTTTCTTTTTGAAATATGTTGTGTGCTTAGAAAATATTTTGTAAAAAAAAAGTTTAACTTTGTAATGATTCTCGTATGAATGTATAAAAAGTGTTTTTTTTGCTAGATTTAACTTGTAGTCTTTTGAATTTTATAAAAAGGGAAACCGTAGAATTGGTGGAGAATATTTTTCTTGGCACATGATTTTGACGGAAAAGACAAAAGTGAAGCTTTGGAACAAAGGTTTTCATCACCGAAAGTCGAATTCTTACTGAAACTTCATGTCTGAATAACTAAATTTTCTACTTCTATTGCTATGAACTATTTCAATACGAGTAACTAAATTTTCATTGATTATGGTTTGTTAGATGAACCTGTATGAACCTATTGGGTCATATGTCTGAGTTTTATACTATTTGTATATTTTGATTATTCTGTATTTGTTATTCAGTTAATCTTGTGTTCATTGCTTTGTATGTGTTAACGAGTTCATATATCAAACCTATAATTGTAGAGATTACTGACCCTAACTGTGTGATTCTAAACTAGATTAACTGTTCAACTTAGTAATTGACTAGGAATAAGAAACTATAATTGTGACTAGATGTTTAACGCTTTAAATTGCTTGTTTTAACTTTGAATTGACCTAAGGAATTATGGAGTTGGAGTGTAGAATAATGAGGTATATGTTATACCCCAAATTTACCTTATCCCTTAATTTAATTTCATATGGTTTATAACCTCATACATTTAGTCTAATCATTCATTTTTATGCTAGATCATTCATCCATATGCATTTAATAAGTCATGTTCATTATTCATTTGCATCATTGGTTCAAAGGGTTCATGAATTCAACTAGATACTGATTTATTAATTCTTAGTGGTAAGTTATGATACAAGATACTCTAGAAATTTCTATGGACTAGGGTTTCCTTTTGTGTTACTTGGGTTCATTGGTCATCTTCTGAGACTTGTTTGGAAAGTAAGTAATGGTGTGCAATTGACTTTTGGTCTGTTAACTTTTAGAGATTGACTGTTGATCATTTGGGGACTTTTTTATATCTTTGGAAAAGAGGATGAATTAGGGTTTTTTTCCACAAGGCACTACTTCAAAACATGAAAACAACAACATCAGATTTACAACAGATTCATATACACCGTTGTAATAGGTTAAATTTTTTCTGCCCAATGCGTAGCTGAATTTATAAGCAATAATTTAATGACAACTATCTTAAAACACCGTTGTAATAAATGATGCGTAACAAGTTTCGATTCCCAACACCATCATTTTTTAATTTTTACTTATTTTTTCAAAACGCTGACAACCCTTTCACCATGAGTATTTAAAAAACCATGTTTATAACCTAAAGTTTAATTTTAGGTTTTGCATCCGATCTGATTAGAAAAACCGATTTTAGAAAAATCGTCTTCTTTTTCCCTACTTTAACATGATAGCGAGATAATTAAAAGGAGATCAACTTTCCATAAAAAAATCTAACCCAAAACCTAGGTCTATAAATATCCTTACTCTAAAAATTAAGAATTCATAATGTCACACAAAAACACACATCGCGGTCTCTAATGAGCAAACTCTTTCCATCATTATTATACTTTTATTAGTTTTTTTCTTTTTATTTTTCAATAAAGAGATTTATTAAAAATAAAAAAATTATGTTTCTAATTTGGTCATCTTCTTTTGCACTTTAAATAAAGGCTTAATACCCTTTTTAGTCCTCTAACTATATGCCATGGTCCAATTTGGTCTTCTTTCTTTTAAAAGTTCCAAATTGGTCCCATACGTCTTTAAATGGTTCCACGTTGGTCCAAACCGTCAAATTGCAGCTAATGGTGTTAAAATTGTTGAGGTGTATTCTGAGTTGGCATTGTTAATGTACAGTCACCCTCCTTCTACATTGTGCTGTGTTTTCTTATAAAATTAGGTCACACCATTGTATCTTCTTCTTCATTACCAAAAGCTAGGACACAAATTCCACTTCTTCTAATTGAAACTACAATCTTCCCTAAGTATGAGTGCCTCACGTGGTTCATCTTCTTCGTCAAGAACTGGGTTCGATCCACAAGTGTACAGAAGTTTTGGAAAGATTATGTGTGGTTGTGGAGAAGTAGTTGTTCTTCGAAAAGCAAGAACACCCAACAACTACAGAAAGCTTTTTTTGGGTTATCAACATTTTAAGGTAATGTTCTTTCATTAGCACCTGATCGACATTCTTCTCTTCAATGTTCTGACTTGAAAAGTATTGTTATACAGGGAAACACAAATTCAGGGTGTGGATTCTTTGAATGGTTCTATAAAGTTGCTAATGGTGAAAATGAAGAAAGCATAAGGAATATGCAATGAAAAATTGATATGCAATACAAAGAGTTAGCTGAACTCAAACACGAATTGTGCGAGGCAAAAGAAATTGTGGAAGTTTTGAAGGTGGAAAAGTTGCAACAAGATGAATGCTTGAAGAAAACTAAGAAATGAAAGCTTATATGGAAGTGCTCGTGTTACTCACTGTTGGTTGTTTTAGTAGTTAGGATGTTCTAAATATTAGGTGTTGTAATATAGTTGAAAACTTCCTTGGTTTAATTGTATCAAGTTTGTGACTGTCATCTATGTTGTAACAAGTTTCTTTTGAATGAAAAAAGGTTAGTTTATGACAATTATGTTTTACTGTTATTGGCTTGATATATTAACAATTTGTTGCCATAATTTCTTATGTAAATAAGTTGAACATAACATGTGTTGGAAATCATGGACAATCAATGTCACGGGTGTGTTCAAATATGACAAAGTTAAAGAGGATAAAAGTGTCCCATAGACAAAAGTGGAAATTGTTTTCAAATCTGTCTGTAGGAATTTTGGTCAGTTTTTACACTAAATATCCACTAGTGGAAGTTGCCTTTTAAATCTGTCTGAAAGTATTTTGGTCAGTTTTTACACTAAATATCCACCAGTGGAAGTTGCCTTTTAAATCTGTCTGAAAATATTTTGGTCAGTTTTTACACTAAATATCCACTAGTGGAAGTTGCCTTTTAAATCTGTCTGTAAATATTTTGGTTAGTTTTTACACTAAATATCCACCGATGGAAGTTGCCTTTAAATCTGTCTGAAAATATTTTTGATCAGTTTTTGCACTAAACATCCACCGGTGGAAATTGTGGCTAAATTCGTGTCGAGCTACTGAAAGTTTGAATTTCAAATTCAAAAATGCACAACACTTCATGAAGTGGTGCATTGTATTATTATAGGTGAACCATTGCAACATATGTTGAAAATGTATTGTTTCATCAAGAGTTGCAAACTTATGAAACAACACATGCATAAGTTTAACATAGCAGATTTTTACAAAATAGAAGAATTTTACATAATAGAAGATTTTGCCAAAATGCACTATATAACAGAACCTGACAGAATAACAGATTTTTACAACTTGACAATATAACATATTTTGCAAAATACACCACAGAACTTGACAATATAACAAATTTTACAAACTGCATCATATAACAGGTTTTGCACATTACATAGCATTAAGTTTTGCACATAGCAGGTTAAACATTACATAGCAGAATTACCAAAATACCAAAACATTACATAGCAGGTCTTTCACATTACGTAGCAGGTTTTGCACATTACATAGCAAAATACCAAACCAACATTGCACAAAATACATCGGTACACAAATCCTAAGATACAATATCTAAGAGGTTTTTTTAGATGTTCCTTTTAGTAAGAGTTGTCCTCCTAGTTGTTGGACCTACTACATTATGTGATGCATTAAGCCTTGTAATGAGACCTCTTGCAATTTGTGTTGGCTTTCTAAAAGGAAGTTTGTGCCTAGCCTGTGGTGCAGTCTTGTGAGTTGGTGTAACTTCCTGAGATGTTGTAGCTGCCTGAGATGGTATAGCTTCCTAAGTTGTCTGAGAAGCCTGAGTTGTCTGAGTTGAATGAGTTGCTGACTGGCCTGATACATATGTTTGAGTAGTCTGTGGTGTCTGCTTACATGTGGATTTGTTATGTCCAATTTTTCTACACCTTGTACACCTCACAACCATACCAGTTTTCCTAATTTTTCTGTCTGATCCATCAATCTCACCCTGTTCACGATTCCTCCTCTTTTTGGGTCTTCCATACATCTTATTGTATTTGGGTGGCTGGATATCAGGATACCCAGTCCTAACCCATAAATTGACACCATTAAGTGGATAGATGATTGGTTCATAAACTTGAAGATACCTAGCTTTCTTGTAATAATCTGGCACAAAATCATAAACATAAAGACCTCTAGCCTTCATTGAAGCAATTCCATGGACACATGGAAGACCTGTCAGTTGTCATTTTCTGTAAGAACAATCATGTTCCTTCAAGTTGACCACAAAGATATCACCCTAGTTCTCAATATGCTTCACCTCAAAAATGTACTCTGCTGACATCCTATATAAACATAATGAATAAGTGTTATACTACTGGTTATACTACTGGTGAATGTTAAGAGATACTATTTCTTCCATTTCAAACGAAATCACCTACAATGTCAAATTTAAAAAATGACAAACATCAACCCTAGCTTTCAAAAGAGGGAAAAAACACCAAAATATAAATTAGATGTTTCTCAGGCTAAAATCCCTAAACATACTAAATACATAAACCCTAGAATCAGAAAAGGAATTTATTAAACTAACCTCATTGATAAGTGTTTGTCTTCGTCTTGAACAAATGCAGCTTCTCAATCTTCGTCTTCTCTGGTCTTCGTCTTTGTCATCTCTGCTAGGGCACACAAAATGCGTTCTTCGTGTCTTGAAAATATGAGGATTGTTGGGTCATAACTAAAGAGAGGGTCAATAGTCAACATCATGCCAAATCACCATTCACTTCACACATCAGCAAAACACTTACACGTAATCAATATTTTAACTCAAAATTTATCTTTTCTAATGGAATGGACAGATATATAACCATTTAAAAATATATGAGACCAATTTGAAATTTTCAAAAGAAAGAGAATCAAATTGGACTCTAAAAAATGATATTAAACTTAAATAAAAGAATAGTGCTAATAAATAAATAAATAAATAAAATAAAGGAAAAAACTCCCATATATCCTATGGGCCGCTAAAATTTGCAAATTGTGGGGTAGGAGAACTATCGTATCATCTTTTCGTTCTCGCTCCCCATTTCCTCTCTTCTCTACCTCTACTTCTTCCGATCATCTATCTATCTATCAACAATGGAGTTGGCCTCTAAGCTTCACCACCTTGACCTCACCGGAGCATTTATTCTCGATTCACGACGCACCCTAACCCACACTCATCTCAGCACCAAGCCCAACACCATCAACACCAACACTAATTTAGTTTACCCCAATCGATTCCTTCCCTCCAAAAAACCTAATTACACTTCACGTTTATCCGCCGTAGCCGCCGTAGACGACACTCCAGTAGAAGAAGACGATATCGAGTCTCTATTTTCCAAACCTGCAGTTAAAGAAAAGCGCGGCAACAAGGAATCCAGTAGCGGTGCTTCAACCGTTTCATCCGGTGTGAAATTAGAAAACATCAGGAAAACCTATAAGGGCGTTACGGTGTTGAAGGATGTTAACTGGGAAGTGAAAAAGGGAGAGAAAGTTGGTTTGGTTGGTCTTAACGGTGCGGGGAAGACAACGCAGATGAGGATTATTGCTGGTCTTGAAGAACCGGATTCAGGTAATGTGATAAAGGCTAAACCGAATATGAAAATTGCGTTTTTGAGCCAGGAGTTTGAGGTATCACAGAGTAGGACTGTGAGGGAGGAGTTTATGAGTGCTTTTAAAGAGGAAATGGAGGTTGCTAATAAGTTGGAGAAAGTGCAGAAGGCGCTTGAGGGTTCTGTTAATGATTTGGAGTTGATGGGGAGGCTTTTGGATGAGTTTGATTTGCTTCAGAGACGAGCACAGTCTGTTAATTTGGATGTTGTTGATTCAAAGATAAGTAAATTGATGCCTGAGCTTGGTTTTGGTACTGAGGATTCTGATAGGTTGGTTGCTTCTTTTAGTGGTGGATGGCAAATGAGGATGTGTCTAGGCAAGATTTTACTTCAGGTATGTGTAGTATATTTTGTGCAGGGTTATGAAACGCCCGCATGTACAGACACACACCGAACATGACACTGATACTGTTGCGTCGGTATTGGGGATCGAACATGCCTTTAGTCGAAAGTGTCGTGCTACATATGTGTAGGAAATTGCAAATTGCAGTTGTTGAGCGATGGGGATTCTAGGGTGTTCCCTTTTAGATGACCTTTGAATTTTACTAAAAAAAAAGAATGATTATGGTTAGCAATTAGGAAGAAAATCTTTACTACTCATTTATTTTTTAATGATAAACCTATAAAGGGTACTCCTTAGGCTGCACCTTTTGTTAACCGTACGCTCTAATGCTCATATAACCAATGTTACTTTGCAATGTGCATGTTGATAAATCTTTGATGTTGTTCATGTGCATTTGAATGTGGAAGTGTTGCCGGAAAGAATGACAGTTTGGTTTCATGTACAGGAACCAGATTTATTATTGTTGGATGAGCCTACAAATCACCTTGATCTTGATACCATTGAGTGGCTTGAAGAATATCTTAACATGCAGGATGTGCCAATGGTTATCATTTCCCATGACAGGGCTTTTCTTGATCAACTATGTACAAAAATTGTGGAAACTGAAATGGGTGTATCCAGGACATTTGTGGGAAATTATTCTCAGTATATACTTTCAAAGGCAACTTGGATTGAAACACAGTATGCTGCATGGGAGAAGCAGCAGAAAGAAATCGAACAGACAAGAGAGTTGATAAGTAGGTTAGGTGCCGGAGCAAGTTCTGGCCGTGCTTCTTCCGCTGAGAAGGTATATGTGATCAACTATTTAATTTAGATATAACATTGCTTGTACAATTTTTTCCAAAAAAGCCATTGCATTTACTAAATTTTCAAAAAGTACATTGCTTGTACAAAAGGTTAACAAGTCAGAAGTACTCATTAAATTGGTCAAGAACAAATTCTCTCAAACTCACAAGGGTCAAGATTCATGAATTTATTCATCTACCGCTATGACACCCATATAGTGTGATGCTTCAAAGACAATAGAATCAGTGTACCAGATACCAATTCACGTTAGATATGTATCCAAAAAGTATCCTATTAACTTATTTATCATTTAAAAATTCTCAATACTTTTCTCATACATCTTCAATACGTTTTAATGACAAAATACATAGCTGTCACCCAATACCGAATGACATGACAGTGGCGATTTTTTACTTACTACCCGCTGCAAAAGAAAAAACTTGCTGCTCATTCCATACCACGCAACACATCAAAGTGAAGCCTCTCCTTACCAGCCAGTGTTTGTAATAGTGCACATTGTTGGGTCCAGTTTTGCTCTGGTTGACACATCTGTGTTCTGAGTTGCTGCAGTATTTGGTGCATCTGCTTCATTGTTTTGATTCAAGCATTTTCTTTGTTCCCGTGTTCTTATTTTGCTTCCCAAGTTTCTATATAGCATCACTCTTATGTCTATCTGCAAAGCTGTTCTGTTTGCCGAGTTGTGTAGTCGTGGCTCACTTTTTGCTTTGTTTCTGGTGCTGTTCTTGCTTGATTTTTGTTGCTGTATAAGTTTCACCTGTTTCATAGCTCCGATTTGCAAATTTTCTGTATTCTTATGTTCTTATTTCACTGCCCTAAGCTCATTTATTGTCCCACTCTTTAAAGCATCTCTGCAAATATTGTGCATTCTTTAAGGCTGTGCCACACGCTCTATCACATCCCTCATAGAAAAGCTTATGGAACTTCAAGCGTAGACAATGTACAAGCTCACCCTACTTGGTGTGCTTATTCAAGTTTTTAGTTAAAAAATGGAGTAGCATGGGTCGAACTGTCAATATTAGCCACTTTGTTATGGAAGATTTGTTACCCGCTCAAGTCCCTAATCTTTTAAAAGCTTTGGATGAAAATTCATGAACAGTTTTATGTCTAACAAAATTGAAATGACCTTAAATAATACCCTCTCTGTTCTTTAGCATAAGCAAAATTTAATTTTTAGGTTCATTGAATAATTGGTGTATGAGGTCTATACATAGTTTAGATACACCGGTTGTTCAATGAATCTAAAAAGTCAATTTTTGCATATAATGAGGAATGGAGGGTTAAATGATTTAAAAATATGGTAGCTGTGTTAACTACTCAAATAGTTGCAAATTGCAATGCATCCTTCCACATTGTTATTAAAAACATTTTGTTGTTCTTATGTTATTTGCTTAAAAGAGTTTCCCTTTGTATGTGTGATAACAGAAATTGGAAAGACTTCTGGGAGAGGAACTAGTAGAGAGGCCATTTGGACGGAAACAAATGAAAATCAGGTTCCCTGTTCGTGGAAGCAGTGGAAGATATGTTGTAACAGTTAAGAACTTGGATTTTGGCTTTGAGGATAAAGTGAGTTAGTGTGGTATTTTTATATAAAAGTAGTGTTAAAATGTTTGGTTGGATATTAAAGAAATCATCTAATCAAGTTTTTATGTGATAGATACTTTTCAACAATGCAAATCTTACTATTCAAAGGGGAGAAAAAATTGCTATTCTTGGTCCAAATGGATGTGGCAAGAGTACTTTACTAAAATTGATTATGGGTTTAGAGAAGCCAATCAGCGGTGAAGTTATACTTGGGGAGCATAATGTATTGCCCAACTATTTTGAGCAAAATCAGGTTCGCCACTTCAACTGAGGAAATGCTGACTGGTGCAACCGGTTCTAATTCTTCATTTCAAAACTTTTATGTGGCCTGTATATTTTTAGTGCTGACTTGATTTAGTTTATAGGCTGAAGCACTTGATCTGGAAAAGACAGTGCTTGAGACAGTAGAGGAAGCTGCAGAGGATTGGAGGATTGATGATATTAAAGGACTTCTTGGGCGTTGTAATTTTAAATCTGATATGCTTGACCGTAAAGTTTCGCTATTGAGTGGTGGCGAGAAGGTAGTTTTCGATTTGTATTTTCTTTTCCAGCTGACATTCAGTTAGCATTAAAGCTTTTTTATAGATTGAAATGTTTTTTTTTCAACATCAAGTTTTTTTGTAATTAGTTTTAATGGAGAATTGCCTCTTTATCTGCAGATTAGATGAAATTGGTGATAAATGCAAAAAACATTTTGAGAATATTGTTTTGCTTTCCTTTGAATTGTGGCTGTTGTTTGAGTAGTATTTTTAAAATAACTGTTTAAAGAAATCAAGAAACAAAGAATTAAAATTGCTATTATGATGTTATGATGTAGAATCCAACCCCGAATATTGAGATGGTTGATTCTTTTTCTTCCTCTCTTTTGGTAAATGTATTTGATAATTTTGGAAGATATTCATATACCAGCATTCTTTGGGCATTACATGTATTGTACTGTCAAGTATAGTATATTAGTATACATAAATTTTTAAATTTCATTAGGTGCAACTTATTCCTGACAAAAAAAGGAGATAGGTGCTATTAAGTTCTCACCATGGCAGGGTTCTGGGAAGGATATATATAACTTTTTAATTAAATTTTTACTGTGCTTCCATGGTTATCTTTGGATGTAACAATAGCGTCATTAGTTTTGTTGCAATGTTGAACCTTTCTCACTAAATATGCATATGATGCTAAACTATTTGGGGCTTATATTATCTTTTGTTTTATTAGGCACGGCTGGCTTTTTGCAAATTCATGGTAAAACCATCAACTCTCCTTGTTCTGGATGAACCAACCAATCATTTGGACATACCTTCTAAAGAAATGCTCGAGGTTTGTCTCATCTTTTCTTACATTTCTCTGTATTTAATGTTTACCATCATCCATCAGCCTAATTGATGATTTATTATTCTTCTTTCAGGAGGCAATAAACGAGTACGAGGGAACTATTATCACTGTATCTCATGATCGGTATTTTATTAAGCAGATAGTTAATAGAGTGATTGAAGTTAAAGATGGCAATTTACAGGATTATGCTGGAGATTACAGTGTAAGTCAATCGATCCTCACCGTCTCCTCTGCTGCCTATTCTATGGGAATGTGTAAATATACTTTTTTCCCAAGGATTTAGTGTTGGTTGAAACATGTTAACTGAATTTTATTCTCTAGCCTTGATACATTGTGTTATAGGAATCCATTGATCATTAGTAGTAAACATGTTTTTAGTTGGATTCTTGGTGGCATTTGGATGTTTGGTACTATTTAGATGCGAAGGATGACTTTAAATACTTGACTTCCCTCAATCCTCTATCCTCAATGTTCTTAATTATTTGCTCTGCTCCCTTCTAGGTGATCTTAAAGTGTTGCTATAAAGCTCTCACCAGCGGGAAGGAAGGATCTAGTGTGTGTTTATTGTAGTTAACCTTGTAGTATTTTAGATGTTCATAATCCGAATTTCACTGAACATCTGTTCCATTTTCCCTCAAGGCCGTACCATGATTAAATAATTTAGGGTGTAATTTACCATGTTAATGGGAACTTTTGTATATAATGAATACTGCATGATCTTATAGGCTTCTAACAAGTTCAAATCTGAAAATTTGCAGTATTATTTGGAGAAGAATCTTGATGCTAGGGAAAGAGAGCTTGAACGCCAGGCTGAGCTTGAGGTCAAAGCTCCTAAATTGAAAGCCAAATCTAAGATGTCCAAGGTAAACATCTCTCAACCCCATTTGAATGAGGTGGTGAATATTGAATAACTTCTAGCATGGATTATAAATTCCTTTTATTTATTCATTTGCAAAATCAGGCTGAGAAAGAAGTAAGGAAGAAGCAAAAGACGCAGGCCTTTCAGGCAGCAAAACAGAAGTCTAAAGGTTCAAAAAATTCAAAGAGATGGAATTGAGCAATCCATTCCATCACACTATATAAGAAGAGCACAGTCTTTAGACTTATTCACCGCGCGCGTGTGTGTGGGGGGTGGGGGATAGAATGTGAAAGTAGTGTGTTGAGTTAGCTACCGTCTTTGTATATATCATGTCTTAACGGACTAACTTTGAAAGTAATTGATTAGAATATAGAAAAGCTTGTTTATAGCATTTGTAATTTGGATATAAGTTGCAGTCTCAACAACAATTTGGTTTTCAGTTGCTAAAAACGTGATTCACTGTATCTGAACATGCAAACTATTTTGAACTTTAAAAAGGAGGATAAAGAGAATCGTACACCGGTATTATACTGGTTAAGTGTTAAAAGAGGAGGATAAAGAGAATCGTACACCGGTATTATACTTATACTGGTTAAGTGTTTAATCAATTAAACACTTGTTAGAATTTGTTTTTAGAAGTAGTGTGTTGAGTTAGCTACTGTCTCTATATATATGTCTTAATGGATTAACTTTGAAAGTAATTGATTAGAATATAGAAAAACTTGTTTATAGCATTTGTAATCTGGATATAAATTGCAGTCTCAACAACAATTTGGTTTTCAGTTGCTAAAAACGTGATTCACGGTACCTGAACATGCAAACTATATTAAACTTTAAAAGAGGAGGATAAAGAGAATTGTACACCGATATTATACTGGTTAAGTGTTTAATATATTGGTTAAGTGTTTAATCAATTAAACACTTGTTAGAATTTGTTTTTAGAAGTAATGTGTTGAGTTAGCTATCGTCTTTGTATATATCATGTCTTAATGGACTAACTTTGAAAGTAATTGATTAGAATATAGAAAAGCTTGTTTATAGCATTTGTAATCTGGATATAAGTTGCACGGTTGCTAAAAACAACGTGATTCACTGTACCTGAACATGCAAACTATATTGAACTTTAGAAAGGAGGATAAAGAGAATCGTACACCGGTATTATACTGGTTACGTGTTAAAAGAGGAGGATAAAGAGAATCGTACACCGGTATTATACTTATACTGGTTAAGTGTTTAATCAATTAAACACTTGTTAGAATTTGTTTTTAGAAGTAGTGTGTTGAGTTAGCTACCGTCTGTATATGTATCATGTCTTAATGGACTAACTTTGAAAGTAATTGATTAGAATATATAAAAACTTGTTTATAGCATTTGTAATCTAGATATAAATTGCAGTCTCAACAACAATTTGGTTGCCAGTTGCTAAAAACAACGTGATTCATTGTACCTGAACATGCAAACTATATTGAACTTTAAAAGAGGAGGATAAAGAGAATTGTACATCAGTATTATACTGGTTAAGTGTTTAATCAATTAAACACTTGTTAGAATTTGTTTTTAGAAGTAGTGTGTTGAGTTAGCTATCGTCTTTGTATATATCATGTCTTAATGGACTAACTTTGAAAGTAATTGATTAGAATATAGAAAAACTTGTTTATAACATTTGTAATCTGGATATAAGTTGCAGTCTCAACAACAATTTGGTTTTCGGTTGCTAAAAACAACGTGATTCACTGTACCTGAACATGCAAACTATATTGAACTTTAAAAGAGGAGGATAAAGAGAATCGTACACCGGTATTATACTGGTTAAGTGTTTAATCAATTAAACACTTGTTAGAATTTGTTTTTAGAAGAATTTACAAAAAAAATAAAAAATGAAGAGCTTAAACCAATTGTAGTGTGTGTGCATGTGCATTGTAACGCTCCAATCTACTTTCAGGATTATCGATTGATCTCACAAACTAACACGAGTTTTTTTAGTATGTTTTGTCTTCACTCACACGCTTTCCATAAATTTTTTAGAGGGTCATCCATCTAAATATTACTTCAAGTCAAATATACTTAATTATAAAGTTCTTATTTGTTAGGCTATCGTAAAGAAGTTACATATTTTTGATATATGTAGTACTAATCAATCCTTATAAGCTTTCTTTCAACTATGCAATTACATTCATGTATAGCCTTAAAATCTTCTCATTCATATGTAAATTCGGGCGATCACTCTCCGCTCTCTTCGGTCTCGAGTGTTACATGTCCATCAACTTCTGCTTGACTCGTCCTTGATTCACATCGTATTGGAAGACGTCTATTTTGATACCATTTGTAACATTCCATATTGCTTTCAAGATTACACATTGACCCTACAAACCAGTACAAGTCTTTTTAGCATTCTTTCTTCTCACTCACATTTTTCGAAAGACTTTCCAGAAGGTCACCCATCAAATACTACTCCAAGTCAAACACACTTAACTTTAGAGTTCTTATTTGTTAGGTTATTCAAAAGAAGATCCATCCTGTTGGTATATGTAATACTAATCAATCTTTATAAGTCTTCCTTCAAATATGCAGTCTCATACATGCATAACCTCATGATTCTCTCATTCCGATGTGAATTCTGGTGACCACTTCCCGTCTTCTTTGACCTCGGGTGTTACAACCACTCCCAACTCTCTTCGGCCTCAGATGTTACATGCATCACCTTAGTACTGCACGACTTATTCTTGCTTAATTTGCACCAAATGATCAAATACAAGATAAAAATATTAAGCACATAATTAATTAAGCTTTCACATCTTCAGTTCCTTTTGTTTGATTGATTTGATATTTTTTTAGTTCTTAATAAAGAAACTTGTATACTTTGCATCTAGCTTACTTCTTGACTGATGATACGTGTGATTTACTGACAACTTCTCATCATCATTAATATATGGTTGGTTTCTAGTGAGGAGGTCACTTATGCTTTCCATTCTCTCTAGCCCTAGATACTAAAAAAAATGCAATATGTTTTTTTTCTTGAAGATCCATGCTTTCTCCCATTGTTGGATCCCCTTACTTTCACTGCCACTTTTGTGAGCTAGTCAATATCTTCCTAAAGAATCCCGGTGAGAAAGACTAATGTTTTTAGTTGTCATTTTCACACAATTATTGAGTTTTGAATTCATCACACAACTTCATCTAAGAATTGATAGAACCATCCTCTAGGTTCTTAAGCCAATTCATAAAGTCTCCTTTAAAGGTTTACACAAATAGTTTTCATTTTAATATGCTATTAGAATGGCCATGCCAGAACATGTGTGTACATGCTTAATGTGCCAGTTTGGGTCCCTAGTCTCAATGCCCAAGTTAGTGAGGTCAGAGAGGTATAATTTGAAGTTATAAATGAAATTCTAGCTATTATGACACATTATTAAGCTTATATATGATTGATGGTTGAAACCGCTCTCGTAGGCACATCAAAGACTTTGGGAGCATGTTGAATTGGATTTAACAACTAAGATGAGCACATGGCTTAACTCCGATGTGTGTCTTTGTGGTGAGAGTCCACTTGTTCACCAATCTTGAATAAGAGTATTCTAGATCGAGCCTTTCGCATCAGGTTGGTCTTGTTGGGTTGTTTGGCCGATTTAGAGGAATTCATAAAACTGACTTCAAAAGGATTGAAAGGGAGTCTGAACCCCCTCTTAGAGAATAAACACTCATGTAAGGGTAGCTCACACTCGTTGAATTGGATACACAATCTCTTCCCCGGTTTAATGTGCAATACCTCCCAGTTAGAGTACAAACCTACATCGTAGAAGAAATTTCTATCCTACGTTTATTAGTGAAGACAAATGTCGTCCATAAAATATCTTGCTTCACCCAATTGTATTGGTTAGAATCAATAAGGGACTTAAGATATTATTGTCCAATTTGTATAATTTCAGCCTCACCACCACACACAAAGTTATGAAAGAGAGTATGAGCACGACCGTGACTCTATCCACCACCTAACTTCTTTCTCATTAGGATTTTAGGTAAAATAATGTATATGGGATTAAATGAAGATCCATGCCTTCTATTCATCCATAAAATTATCTACAGTTTCTAGGATATACGAAGTCTAGGGTAGGTGAAACCATGGGCAACCTTACTAATGTCAAATCTAGTGGGAGCAATTTCCCTTGTGTCCACAATGTTCACTTTAGGTTTTCTAACTTCTTCAGTCGTGTAATAAACGTTCATCTCTAGATCTCTCGTATCATTAGGCTCCCTAACCTCTACAAAGTTAACTACATGTGCCTTACCTCTAAAGATGAAATTCTAGGTTTTCTAGGTTTATCACTTTGGTCCAAGATGAAGCATCGCTGATTTCATCACCACTACTTAAGTCTATGAAAGAGATTTCTAGGTTTCCTACATTGGCAAAAACTATAAAGTAATGGTAAAAAAGTGAAAAGGAAAAATGAGTGATTGATGCCTTTAATGTTTATGTAGGTTATGAAGTTTGGTGAAGCAAAGAGAAAATAATTGAATCCCCAAAAACCGAGAAAGTAACATGCAATTGAAGAACTAAGAATGAGGAACATTAAAGATAACAATGAATATCACCAAAATAGAAAGAATACGAAGCATGTTATGACTCATATAAGCAAGGAAATGTGAAAAAGATTATCTAACTTCACTATCTTAAGTTATATAGGCAACAAAGGCATCACGATCAACAACCTAGAATTAGAGAAGCATCATGGGCAATGATCGACTGCTCAAACACCATAAGGGTGTTACCTTTCTACTCTAGGCGCGCGAGTCCATGTGGAAGCCTTCCTCGAGGTAACATTTTAGTTCCATGATAAGCATTTAATATGCGCGTCTTTGATGCCACCAACTCCCACTCAGTTTTTCAATGAAACTTTTCCTCTTCCAAGAGCACTACTAAAACAATTTTGCACACCCACAATGAAACTCACTAATATGCCGACCTTAAAACTTTCACTCAGAAATTCTTGCTTCATATTTGATAACAAAGACTTAAGGGATGAAGAGAAACTGTTCCAGGATGACCAACGACCAATAAGATCAGCCAAATATAAAGGCCCAATTCAATTACAAGCGCCTACTTAGCTGACAAACAAGTGGATGATCATGCTCAAGTCCCACACTAGATCATGGAAACACCCTCATCTCAACCATTGATATTCATCCAACATCTTCACCTCGTACTCTATCCATCAGTGACCGTTCTATCTATCATCCATATATAAGCATGATATTGTCCTATCGAGGTATTATATTCATACACTTGCAAGTTATATCTCTCTCATTTTACCGACTTAAGCATTATAGTGTTAACCTTACAAATACCTCTCCTCTTTGCTCACCACGCCGAACACCTTTCCACGATGGTCATCAACAATCTACTACTCATTTTCTATTCCATACTGGAATAAATTTCACTTAACATAGTTATTTATAAATGTCAAATAAGTATGAGTTTGATTACTATTTGTACATAAATATTATGTATTTGTAATTGTTTACTATTTTGACACACACTTATATACATTTATAGGTTGAATTTTTGATACTATTATTTTCTTTCAGTTGTTAAAAAATAAATTAGCTCGTTGTGTCTTTTATACATTGTTCATTATTGTATTAGTTTATTTAATTCAAATAACACCCCTTTTATTATTTTTGATTTGAAATTGTATAGCGACAATTGTCAGAATATTTGTTGCTTATTAGTGATATTTTATGATGGTTAAAGTGGTGATTGATGTCTGATGATGATGACGAATGATGTTTTACGAGAGTTATAATTTATGATAGTGAATGATAAATGACGATAATTATAATGGTAGTTGACAATGGTTATAATGGTAATCAACAGTGATTAGAGTGGTGGTTGACGAAGATTATATGGTGATAGAAGGCGATCGAAATGAATGGTCATCTTAGTGGTCGGTGATAGTTGAAATAGTGATCGAATTAATAATTCGATAAACGACATCGATTATAGTGATGGTTATTATAGGAATCAAAATAGTTGTTGACGAACATTGATATCCTTACCTTTAAAACAAAAACAAAAAATTTAAAACTTAGAGTTAGAGTGTATTTGGATGAAGCATTTTAATGAGGAAAAATAATTTTTTGAGGGAATTTGAAATGACTTAATCAAAATCTATTATTTGGATAAAACATATGGAGAATTGTTAAAATGATATAAATTTATAGAGTATTATTCATGTTAAATTTAATGAATTTAAATAAAGAATTTCAAATTGCTTCTTCACTCTATATAATATGAATGTTAAATTATTTATTATTAATTTTTTATATTTGGCAAGATGGTCCCCAATAATTTCAAAAAATTGCAAATAAGTCCCTAATAATTTCAATTTTTTTAAATTAGTCCCTTTAAATTTTTAAAAATTGTAAATTGATCCTTATTTTCATATTTTAAATTTGACCCAAAAGTTTTAAAAATTACGAAAATGACCCCAATTTTTTTACAATGAATCACTTTAATACTTCATCAAAAAAAAAAAAAAAAAATAAATTTCAACTGAATCATTTAAATTGATTAGAATTTTAAATTTCCTAAAAATTCTCAATTACCTCATCCAAACACATTCTAATAGTATTGTCTTAATTTTGAATTTAAGAGAAAATCTGTTTTATAATTAAATACTAAAACTAACTTCATTATTTCCAAATTTTAATATTGAAATTATTTTTTAAAATTAAAAAAAAAAAAAAAACTACTCGCTCACACACACCCACGGAAAATCTTCTATCACACCTACTATATATACGAAACTACCCTCACTATCATTTAAAATTACAATACACTACCCTCCAACCTAAACCTCTCTGCTTGTTACGTTCCGCTTATCTCCCCTGTCCCGCGGCCGCCACTCTCTCTCATCTCTCCGTCTCCTCCTCCGTAGAACTCGCTTTATTGGCGTTCGTTTGTGCACGCGCCACCGCGTCTGCTTTCCACTGTAACCGTTGCGTTACAAAACAACATCGAGCTTTGTCCTCAGCAACACTAACAATGGCTAAAGTTTGGCTAGGAATGCCAGGACCATGGGCCAACGATCATCGCGAACCATCTGATCCTTTTACAACCAAAATCGGAGGCTTCCCTGTAATTCATCGCTTCGATTTTTTTCTTTCATGAAAGCGCAGATTCTATAACTATAACTGTAACTAACTAATTCTTTCTTCTATTCTAACAACAATAACAGGATTGGCCCATTCCCATAGACGCCATCAATTCCGATTTGCTTCGATGTTCTGCATGTTCCAATGGCCTCTCCCTTGTTGCACAAGTTTATGCTCCTCTTTCTCATCATCATCGCGTTCTTTTCATCTTCGGTTGCGTTACGCCCAAATGCGCAACCTCATGGCGAGTACTTCGACTTCAGAAAATTGCTGACACTGATGCATCTCAGCATAAACAACACACAGAAGTTGTAAATCTCAATTCGGAATCCGATGGACACGAAAGTGAAAGTGAAAGTGAAAGTGAAGAGGATATGAGTTTTGAAGAACTGGCTAATGCACTCATTCAAGCTGGAAATTTGGCTTCTTCTAATTCTAAATCTAAGAGCAAGAATCAACGGAAAAAGACAGCTTCACTTCACAATCATATTCCAGGTACGATTGTGGGTAATGTTAATTAACTTTTAGGGCATTATGGATTTTGTGCTAAAATTGGTGTTATTTTTCAGTGGTGCCTTGCTTTTATATATACACAGAGGAAGAGCCATCTACAGGGGATCTTAGTTCTGTATGCTCTAGCTATTCATCACTTTCTATTAAGGGGAATGGAAATTCTGCTGAAGATAATTTGCAAGGTGAAGAAACCTGGGCAAAGGAACAGTATGAATATGATAAAGCTTTGACTGCTGATAGAACTTACCTCAAGTTCAAAAAACGGTTGGATGCTTATCCTGAGCAGTGTTTCAGGTTTGTAACTAATTATGCTTTGAAGTGAATTTACCATTGAGCTAAATGCACCTTACCTGTCGATTAATTGATTTATAATTTTTCTTTCTAATCATAGTATGAACATGTAGTATAGTTTTAAGCTGGAGAGAATTTGGTTTCTCCTTCCAGTTTTCTCTGTGACCCCTTTAGTTTAGTAGAGATCATAATGGCTCTTATCCTGTTGATACATACATCGATCATGATCATTCATTTGTGCTATCAATTATGTTTTTCGATAGCATCATATCTTTCTTTTTCTCTGCTGTGCTTACTCCCTTCCTTGTATAACATTCTTTTCTTATTACTCCTTTGTGCAGATACTCGTATGGTGGCGAACCAATTTTAGCTGTAGCTGGTGAAATAAATCCTGGAAGTTGCAGGCTTTGTGGAAGACCAAGGACATTTGAGATGCAACTAATGTCCCCGTTACTATACTTTTTACAGGAAGCACTTGATGATAAACAAAGGCAAATGGTTGAAAACTGGGATTGGATGACCCTGCTCGTATATACTTGTTCGGAGGTTGGTATTCTGCCGCTAAGAATTCATCTAAAATACCAAAATCGTTTGCATAACTATTATTTGCCCTTTCACAATAGAATGACTACTCTATTCACAATGTTTCCTCTATTCACTCCCTATTTATACAAAATAATCCTATCTAAACAAAGAACTAACTCCCTAACTAATTCTCTTATATCTATATCCTAACATGTTATGCTCTTATGTGTTCATTTTCTTAGAGTTGTTGTGAAGAGATTAAACAAGTGAAGTCCGATTGCAATGGCTGGATCATAGCAGAGGAAGCTGTTGTAGCTCAATGTGAGGAGTCTATGCCCATTCAGCCAGGCTATTTCTCATGATCACTGATGTTGGGTGAAGTTCGAGAGCATAATATTTAATTTCAAAAAAAATTGTAGGTCAATCAAAGGAAATGAATTGAGAAAAAAGTCTATTATTATTATGATTGTATTCTACAATAAATTTTGTCACGTAACTTCATCTCTTTATCTGGTGTCCCTTGAGGAACCTTGACGTTCTTTCCGACTATCGAACACTGGGTTTGATCTGTTTCCAATGCCTTCCCAGCTCTTTTCACACTCGTGCCACAACTGTTGTGGTTTAAGTGATTGCTGAATTCAGTGTCTAATTCATTTATATTTACAAATGCCAAGATTTTTAAGTCATTGGGATGTAGCTTTGTGTTTTCAATCCCCTAAAGTTTGTTGGCACAAAATCCTGAACACAATGATTTTATCATATAGGTTTTTCAAAATTCATAATGGAAGAGCACATGTAGAAATTTGTTTTTCTGCAATAATTGATCTTGACCATGTGATTTAAATTAATGGATCATATTGTTTAGGGTAAATGCAACTTCCAGATCCTTTAAATTTTACACCTGTAACATTCATTCTTTTGGCATTTTTAATATTAAATTGGTCTCTTATGTTTGTAGCAGATTACAACTATAGCCTTTATATAAAATTTGTCACAAAAATAAATAAATTTCATGACATGTTACTTCATCTTCGCTTCTACCACTTGAGTTGAAAGCTCCAAAGTTCTGGTTATATGAATTCAAAGCATTGTTGCAGAAAGAGGAAGAAGAGGCTACGATTACACAAGTACAAGTTATGGTTGCGAGAAATTGGAATTAGGGTTATCAATTTGGACATTCAAAAGTTATTCATATTGGACACGCAAGACACAGTTTCATACTAATATTTTGTAACTGTGTTTTTTCATTAAAATTAACATTATTTTGAGTTTTTAATACGGTTTGGACATACTTTAGATAACATTTTACAATGTTTATGGAAACAAGTGGTAACACCCAAGAAGCAGTCAACTTAAACTACGAGGATTGTTAACCACAAAACTAAAGCTCTTCAAGCACGCTTAAATTATCAATGGCTGGAGTTGAAAAGACACTAGGAACCATAAATTCAACGCTGTATAGATAGATTTATAGATATGTCACCTGTGTAGGGAACTTTAATTAGGCAGTACTAGAAGATATGTCGTTCGTGTAGGGACCTTCTCTTTTGGGTAAATGGATGTTGATTTCAAGTTTTTTGGAAACAAGAATCCAAAATAGGTGTATTAAATGCATAGTGCATGCAATCCGCCTGAGTGACTTGCAAGAAGGCTTCTTAGTCGTCAAAATTATTGCCACTTTAGAAAGACCATTGACCACACATTTTAGTTTCTAGTCTAATAATGTTGGAAACTAGACTTCAATCCCACGAATTGACTTATATATCTACTCCAAATGAAATTAAAGAATTTCAAGTTTATTTAAATTTAAATTTTTTGTCTTTATAAATTTATCAAGAAGTTTACAAACTTATCT
Organism: Lathyrus aphaca; assembly: GCA_963966055.1. Taxonomy (NCBI): domain Eukaryota; kingdom Viridiplantae; phylum Streptophyta; class Magnoliopsida; order Fabales; family Fabaceae; genus Lathyrus; species Lathyrus aphaca. Next base: position 110,168,132 of record OZ014524.1, on the reverse strand, counting down.
TTTTCCACATATACATCATATTGGATTTTGGTTTCCTTCCTATCCTATGTGGAGAAATACTTAAATATAATTAATCCATTTATCTCATTTATTTAAGTGAAGAGAATCAATTTAAGATTAAAAGAGATAGAGAAAAAAAAAAGGATTCAAAAGAGGAAAAAGATGAAAGAAATTCATTCCCGTTTTTCTGCAATCAGTCTCTCTAAATCGATGATTCCCGATTCGTTAACCGTTGGATCGTTCTCAAATTTAGAGGACAGATTCGCAACATATATATCTAACTTTTGACCATTCAAAATTTCAAAACAACGTATGAGGTGAGAGTTAGCTGTTTCGCACCGAAGCATTAGATTTGAGAAATTTGTTAGTTTTTTGATTCTTATTTGTAAGTTAGTTTGCTTTGTGATTTGCGGTTGTTATCACTAGTTTGTTAATCACTTTAAGACTCTCTTCTACCCTTAATTGATTATAGTGAAGTTATTTCGTTGGTCGGACGACTTGTGGTTTTTACTCTCATATTGAGGGGTTTTCCACGTTAAAAATATCGGTGTTCTTTTGTGTCTTTTATTTGTTCGATTTTCCGCCTTATATTTGTTGTTGATCCTCAAGGTTCCTATGGAAGTTTTATATTTGTTGCGTATTGGTCTGTTATTGTATCTTAATTTACCATCAGAGTGACATCAGAGCTTTTGGTTAAGGGCTATTTTACTTGTTTGAATGATGAAGTCAAATACAAAGATGAAAATGGTATTGTTGAATGGTTATAATTATCTTTTTTGGAAGAGAAATATTGAAGATTTACTATTTGTGAAGAAATTGCATTTATCGTTTTTTAGTTCCGCAAAGCTGGATTCTGTGTCTGATGAAGAATAAGAGTTTGGACATCAACAAGTATGTGGTTTTATTCGACAATATGTAGAGTATAATGTTTATAATCATATTGCTAATGAGACACATGAAAAAACTTTGTGGTAGAAGATAAAATCCTTGTACGACTCTAAATCAGCGAATAATAAATTGTTCTTGTTGAATTACTTCATATGTTTGAAGTATAAGGAGTGGACTTCTATTTCTGATCACTTGAGTGAATTTCAAGGCCTCCTTGATCAGATGTCAGGAATGAGTATCAAATTTGATGATGAACTTTTGAGTCTATTTCTATTGCTATCTTTACCAGAGTCGTGGGGGACATTTCAGGTTTCTATCAGAAGTTTTGCTCCTAGAGATGTTGTTTCTTTGGAAACGGCTAATGGTGGTATTCTCAATGAGGAGATGAGAAGGAAAACACAAGGTTCTTCATCTCAACCCGAGGTACTTGTCACTGAAAATATGGGGAAAAGTGATAAAAAGAAACCAAAAGGTGGTAGAGAGAATATTAGAAGCAAGTTTAAGCCGCGATACAAGAATATGGAGTGTCATTATTGTCACAAAATAGGACACATATAAAAGTATTGCTATCAATAGAAAAAAGATAACAAAGGCAAGAATGACAAGTCTAAACAAAGAGACCATGGAGATCATGACGATGATCGTGTTACTACTACTAGTGATTATATTGTTATTCTATGTGATCATGAGTCTGTTAATTTTGTATCAGACGAGAGCATGTAGATAGTTGACAGTGGTGCTACATTGCATGTTACACCAAGGAAGGATTTTTTCACATCTTGTACTTCTGGTGATTTTAGAGTGTTGAAGATGGGTAATGTTGGTGTATCTAAAGTAATTGGTGTTAGGGATATTTTCCTGTAAACCAACATGGAAATGCAATTGTTGCTTAGAGATGTCAAACATGCTCCAGATGTACGCTTTAATTTGACCTCTGTGCATATGCTAGATGATTGTGGTTATGATAATCACTTTGGTTCTAGAATGTGGAAACTCAACAAAGGTACCTTGGTTGTGGCTAGAGGGGAAATTTTTTTCTAACTTGTACTGGATAAAAGCTTTGGTTGCTAGAGACAGTGTGAATGCTATCGATATGGAAGCATATTTGTGACACTGAAGACTTAGTCATATTAGTGAAAAGGGGCTAAATGTTTTGGAAAAAAGGATGTTCTTCCTAGATTAAGGAATGTAGTTTTGGAGAAGTGTTCTCATTGCATGACTAGTAAACATACTAGAGTATCTTTCAAGAGACACCCTCCCTCAATAAAGTTAAAGTTGTTTCAATTGGTATATTATGATGTTTGTGGTCCATTAAAGGTAAAATTCTTTAGTGGTGCACTTTACTTTGTTACCTTTATTGATGATTGCTCCATGAAACTATGGGTTTATGCATTGAAGATAAAATACCAAGTTTTGGACATACTACTCATAAAACTCCTCAATTGTTACCTTTTATGAAAAGTTTATGCCTATGTCACTTATTTATGTGGAAAGGATAAATTTAGGGTTGAGAGAGATAGAGAAAAAATAAGGATTCAAAAGAGAGAAAAAAGGAGTGAAACACATTTCCGTTTTTTTGCAATCGGTCTCACTAAATCGACGATCCCGATTCGTTAACCGTTGAATCATTATTGTTCTGGGCAGACCCAATTCCCATAATTGGGCAAAGCAAACCAACTTGGCAGAAGCGCTCGACGTCGGGCAACATCAAGTATAGTGGTCTCTGTCGACCAAGAGCGTACCGACCAAGACAAAGCCCTCCAACGGTTAGTTTTGACCGTTACCTAGTTTTACGGATTCCACGATCCGCGCCCAACGGTGTGGACCAATAATCTTCCTTGTAGTCCCTTATATTAACCCTGTCATTTGAGAGGGTCAGGTATTCAATTCTCTGACCTTAATTCTTGTACTTGCTCACTCTTTGCTTAGTGTCTTACTTCAACATCGGAGTGCCTTGCAGGTACACCCCCTCCTCTCCTCACCAACCGTCTTTCAACAACGCTCGAAGCCAGCTGTAACATGGTGGAAAAACTGACTTTAGTTATGTTGCGGATAGCAAGAGTCGCCACCGACTTTTATTTTATCCAAAGGAAAATGCATAAAAGAACAGGAAAGACCTTAAAAGATTTTTGAGTTCGGGGGGTAGGTTATGTAAAGGGAAGGTATTAACACCCTTTACATCCATGGTTATCCATGGGCTCTTAGTTACTTAGCTCACTTTAAACTGTTTTGAGAAGTGTAATGTGTATTTGAAAAATTCTCTAAGTACTTTATAATGATCCTTTGTATGGATATATATAAAGACTTTGTTTTGAAAATTTATTTGAAAATGTGAAGTGTAATGAAGTAATTTGATGAAAAGTGAGCAAGTACTTAAGAGGAACCTACCCTAATTTGAATCTTTACTGTTCTTAAATGTTCTTTCAATGGTAAGACTATCCCTATTATTAAGGAATAGGTAGTCATTACCTTGGATGTTATAAGGGACATGTGAAGGGTCATCTGTGTTTAGGCAACTGTAAGGTGTCTTAGCAATACGAAGAGACTTATCATCTTTTATTCGAAAGGGACAAGATCATTTACGTAGGCAACATCGAAGGGACTTGATCTTATATTCTTAAAGGGACTTGATGATATTAATGAAGGGACTTTGCTTTTTAGACACCTTACTTGACCTTTTGATTTAGGCAACATGAGGGATATCCTTAGGAAGTGAGATGGCGATCAAAGATCGACTTACGTGTGTGCGTGTATAACTTCATATATTTATCTTATTAAATTAGTGATTCTAAATTAATTTTAAAATACAAACATGTTATCACTCCCTATATTTACTAACCATGGCAATATAAACATTTATAGATAATAAAATAGGACAAAAAATAGAACCTACGACTATTACAAGGCTTTTGCAGTTACATTATAATAATAAAAATAATTAAATAATAACTATATAATAAAATAAGCAATTAAATAAAGGTTAGTGATAAAACAATTATACTAAAAGGTTAGCACAAAAATATTTACAAGTTAAGACAATTAAATAAACAACTTTTTAAAGAATTTTTTGAAAGAAAATAATATAATAATAATAATAAATCATAGAATGAATATTCACAAAGAAAACATTATTAATTAATTAGATTTTTAATATTTTAAATTAAATAAGAATTAGGGTTAGAGGTTTAAAAATAAAATTAGGGTTTTAGAAATTGGGGTTATGAATTTTAGAAAATAGAATTAGGGTTTATAATTTAAATAACAATATTAATTTGACTATTTACAAAAAATAAATATATAATAATAATATATACATATTTTAATTTAAATAAATAAAAAAAACTAGGATTAAGATTTTAGAAAATAAATTAGAAGTTTTTTTTTAGAAAGTATGAAATATTTACATATTATTATCTAAATATATTTTTATTGTAATTAAAATTAATTATAAAACAATAATAATAAAACAGAATAATTAAAAAATAAAATCCAAAACTTACCTGGGGCAGGGATTGAACCCACGCCCTAGGCTTTGCTTCCCCTGGACGCATAAGGCTACCACCAGGCTGCGCATGCGTTGTGAACAATAGATGAGTACAAATCCTCATACATTAAACCTGGAAATACAAGTGAAATAAAGCAAAAAAAAATGGTGAAGCTGGGATTCGAACCCCTGCCCTGGTCTTCGTACGCGCATGCATTTACTAGCTGAACCACTGCAGCGTTTATGAAATATAATATAAACAACTCATAATAAAATAAGTTCAATTTTCAAATTGTATTTTCGCGCCAGACCACTTCATCTTCAACCTCCAGACTTGCGAATTTTCCTGCGAAATTTGCAACCAATTTTCCTGCGAAATTTCAAATGGCAGGAAACCCTACGAAATTCAAACATCATCATTTACGTAAAATTTTGTTAAATTGAATACATAAATATAATCCAAACATCATTTGCAATTGATCTACGGTTTTATAATTCATTTATATTCACTGAATCATTAAACCCTAATTTGAAGGTCATGAACCCTAGAATGACACTACACGATCCGACCATGGTTTCTTCAATTAAACTGCCCAGAATTCATCACAAACCTTCATTAAACACAAATCAATAAGCAAAATCCATTAATAACATGTGAATGATTATGAACGAAAAAATCAAAAAAACGTGAAAAATTGATTCGGTTTTGTCAATGTGAGATGCTATAGAGCAATGTAATGATCAGGTTATGTTCCATGATATCCAGGGAATCTGTCTCTGAATTCGTCCTTAGAGCTTGGCTTTATGTTGTATATATACCATACACTGAAATTAGGTCAAGAACTTAAACAAACTTGTGGACTTTTGGACTTTTTGAGATTGAAAAAGATGTGACATTAAAACTTGAATTTTTCTTGATCTAACATTGCTATTTTGGTATGATTTGAATTATATTGGTATCAATCAAGTTTAAATAAGTTTTAAGACCTTCTAGAATCCAAATCTTTTCCAAATATATGACTTTCATATTTTATTTCAATTTAATTTGTATTTTAATGAATAAAATTCAAATAAATATCAAATAAAATATAAAAAAAACCAGAAAATGTGTGGTTTGGGTCGTGCTTGATGACTTTGTAAAGATTGGATGGCAATTTGGTGGGCTCATTTAGCAAAAATTGGTTTTAAGGCCTTATTTGCTTCATAAACTTCCCAAAAATTTCCCAACTTTGCAAGGGCACAAATCCTTCAATTTTAATGCTATGAAGGTGTTCTTGGACATTTTGGAAAGCTTAAAGAGTCCTCTAACCAACATCTTTGGTCTCATGTCTATATATTTTACCATTCTCAAGTTATGCTCTTTGGAAGTTGTTGACTTTTTGTTGACTTTTAAAAGGACCTATAATGTCTTAGCTCATACCTTCCAAATGAAGCATTTTTGGGCTTGGCTTGTGAGACACAAAGTTGTAGAGAATTCAATTTCCTTCAAAATGAGCTTTGGATGGAAAAATTTTGATGAAGCATGTGAAAGTTATGGCTGGTCAAAGTTCAGTTGACTTTTCCTGTGAAAACCCTAATTTAGAAACTCCTGATTCTTGATGATCTGAAATCTCCTTGATGAATTATGATCAACCCTTGTTCAAATGATGAATTTTACTTCATATAATTGATGTTGGCAAAAAATCATGAAGTTTGACTTTGGTTTGACCACAGTTGACCTCAGTTTGACTTTTTGACTGCCTTGACTGATTTTAACCTTTCTGATCATCTGACTGAGCAAATCTTTTGGGAAAGCCTTGAAACTTGACATGGGGATTCTTGAACATATGTAGGATTCTATGAAGCTCAATTGAATCCTTATTAGTCCATTTAGCCTGATGGAAGTCAAAACCCTAGTTTAGGATGCATTGCTTAGGAGGATGCATTGTCTGAGGGGATTGTCAAACTTTCTAACTAATTGTGAACCCTGTGAACCTTGTGAACCTCATGAGATGTCTTGTGAAAATTGTGAACCTTGTGAACCTCTTGGGACACAATGTCTTGTCTTGTGGAGGGAAAATTTTAGGGTGCAACACCAGCCGTATCGGATCCTGATCTCCAGGTACGATCAGGTGGCGCCGTCAGTGGGAAACTGATTTCCCCGTTCTTCTCTCAAAGTATTCAAAGAACCAAAGTTTTTACCAAGATCCATGGCTGCTCGAGACAATCCGGAAAACCGATTGAACGAAGGCATGATCCTCACGCAACGTGAGAGCAACATTCATCACCCTCCGCACGAAGAAACCGTGCAAGATCACCCAGACGGGAAGACAACATCGCCTTCTCCCGACCGCGATCAACCTCTGGAGAGTCTCCCGGAAGCCCTCTTTCCCTCGACTCCTTCAGGATCTGATTTCGCTGCACTGGCCGAAATCCTAAATCAGACAAATCTGCTGCTCCTCGCCCATGGCGAGAAAATCGCCCGTCTCGAAGACAATTACTGTCGACCGCAGTCTCCCGCGAGACACCAGAGAAGGCGCAGTACCTCTCCTCCCAAGAGAAAGAGGAAGGGACACGTCGACGAATCGATTGGCGACAAACGACCTCGTCAGTCCCCTCCACGATCTTCTCCTCCAAGAAAATCAAGAAGGAGTAGATCAAGATCTATATCTCCCCGGCAAACGAAGAAGCGCGCTCACAGATCTCCTTCGTTCAACTCCAGCGACGACAAGGACGCTCGGGGTCCCCTCTCGTCAGAAATAATGGCGGCTAAACTTCCGAGAGGTTTAGAGAAACCCCCACCGCTAGGCTCGTATGACGGAACCACAGATCCGGACGAGCATATCGAGAATATCAATGCGCTGCTCGATTACCGAGGAGTACGAGGAGCGATCAAATGTCGCCTCTTTCCTACAACGCTGAGGAAATGAGCGATGACGTGGTATAAAAGCCTTGAGGCTGAATCCATCACTTCTTGGAAACAACTTCGACGCACGTTTTCCAGGCACTACATCGCCTCAAGGCGGCACCCAAAGACAGAAGCTTCGCTCGAAGCGATCATCCAAGGGAAAGACGAACCTTTGCGAACTTACATCGAAAGGTTCAACAAAGAAGCAGTTCAGGTGTCCACAACCGACGATATGAAAAAGTATTTGTTGGAACGAGGACTGCGCCCGTCAACATATTTTCACCGGGCGACCGGCATCGAGACCCCTGCCACCCTTGACGCGTTCTTGCTGAAAGCCCAAGCTTATATCCAGTATGAAGAAAAACAGGCAGCCAGCTCCGTATGAGACGCCCGACGTCGCGAAGATGCGAAGCCCCACCGAGTCGATGAACCCTCGATATCTCGTCGGGGAGGAGACAAAAGAAAGGACGATCACTCCCGTGAACCGCGGGTGCACAGAGGACCCGTCGGCCGATTCCACGAATATACTCCACTCCTGGCTTCCAGGGAGAAATTTTTTTCCGAGTGTGCCAACTCAGAATTCAGGCAAGCATGGGTATGCTTTCCGAAGCAGCAACCTAACAAACCGGGCACAGACAAAACAAAATATTGCAGATTCCACAAAAGTCATGGCCACAACACAGAAGACTGCATCCATCTCAAGGACGCAATCGAAATTCTTATCAAGGACGGACACCTTAAACAATTCATCAAATCCAGAGACACTCCTCGACAAGAAGCGCAGGAGACTCAAAAGGTCGAGGAGGCTGTACCCGTTCCTGCAGATGCGAACATGCAGGTTACCCTGAGCATCTATCGCCCAAAAGATTTCTTCCTACCCGAGCACACCGGGAGCCTGGGATATTTTTCCTCCCATAGTCCATGGGAAACCTTTCCATCCGCAATGGTTATCTCAGGGGGGGGGGTCAATAAAATCACGGTCGGATCCGTAAAGCGGAAATTCAACCAGCTAATCGCGAAGGGGCCCGTGCAGAATGCAACCATGTATCCACCAAGAGAGGGCTCGGTACCCCTTGCCTTTTACCGAGAGGAACTCTTGGGAGGGGCGCCAAACGCCAGCATCCCGCTACTCATCCGGGCGTGAATTGCGAATTTTGATGTGAGAAGAATCTTGGTGGACCAAGGCAGTTCCTGCGACATTATGTACTCCCAGCTGTTCTCAACACTCCAGTTAAACGAAACACACCTGACTCCGTACGTCGGATCAGACTTGCAAGGTTTCAACGGGGCAGTCTCTCGACCATGGGGTTACGTCAACCTGTTTGTCACCTTCGGAGCAGCCGAAACAGCCAGGACAGTCCGAGTCCAGTTCCTAGTCGTAGACTGCCCATCGCTATACCAGTGCATTCTGGAACGACCGACACTAGCCAAGCTAATCGCTGTTCCATCCACCGTCCACCTGAAGATGAAATACTACACTACTTCGGGAAAGGTTGCCACACTGCACGGAGACGTCGATGCTGCTCGTCGGTGCTTCGAAGCAGCATCTAAAGGTCTTAGCTCGATATCTTACCAACCAAACCCTTCAGCATTGACTTCACCGGATGTTCCACAAACATCCAGGGCCTTCCCTCAGGTAGACTCAATCGACTTGGACTGCAGGTTCTCAGAGGACAACGAGGGAATCCAGAAGCCAACAGATCCAATATCCCGACCAGTCCAAGACGGAGAGTTCGAGCTGATTCCCCTGGGAGACGACCCAACCCGATGCATTAAGATCGGAGCACATATGCCCGACCTGGCAAAACGACAGTTGGAAGCTTGCCTCAAAGGGAACGCATATCTGTTTTCCTGGAGCGCCGCAGAGATTCCAGGACTCGACCCCGAGATAGCCTGCCATCACCTCTCCATCGACCCAACACACAAGGCGGTCGCCCAGCGCAGGAGAAAGCAGTCGACCGAAAAAACTAAAGCAGCTGAATCTGCTGTAAAAGACCTCTTAGAGGCAAAATTTGTAACCGAGGCCAGGTACACAACCTGGCTCTTAAACGTTGTACTTGTGAAGAAATCTAATGGAAAGTGGAGAATGTGTGTTGATTATACCGATCTCAACCGGGCGTGCCCGAAAGACGCATACCCTTTACCTAACATTGATAAATCGGTCGACAATTCATCCGAATTCAAACTATTGTCCTTCATGGACGCCTACTCAGGGTACAATCAAATACCCATGGCCGTGTCCGACAAAAAATACACGGCCTTCATGACCGAATCGGGCAACTACTATTATAACGTCATGCCATTCAGTCTGAAAAACGCAGGCGCGACTTATCAGCGTATGATGAATAAGGTATTCTGGGCAGAAATCGGGGATATGCTCGAAGTGTATATGGACGACATGATCGTCAAATCCCAACAAGAAACGGACCACGCGTCCCACTTACGAAAAGTGTTCGATCAGGCAGGAAAATGCAAAATGCGTTTCAATCCCGAGAAATGCACATTTGGGGTCCGGGCAGGGAAGTTCCTCGGATTCTATCTGACCGAACGAGGCATCGAAGCCAATCCCGACAAATGTCGGGCATTCGCAGAACTTCCAATTCCTACTTCTAAAAAATCCATACAATCACTAAATGGGGTCCTCACTTCCCTCGCTCGGTTTGTAACAAAATCTGCTCAACACGCTCTCCCCTTTTACAAGCTCCTCCACAAAGAAGCCACTTTCTAGTGGATAGAGGAGTGCGAGCTAGCGTTGTCCCACCTGAAGAGGGCACTAAGTGAACCCCCAGTTTTGTCCAGACCTGAAGAAGGGGAGGTACTTTATCTCTATCTTGCCATTGCAAACGAAGCAGTGAGCGCGGCCCTCATACGCGACTTACCCGAGGGACATAAGCCTGTTTATTTTAAGAGCAAGGCACTCCATGGCCCGAAAATTCGGTACCTCCAAGTAGAAAAGGTGGCCCTGGCCCTCCTTTTCGCAGCCAGAAGGCTACGCCATTATTTCTTGGCCCACACCATCATTGTAAGAACCGATCAACCCATAAGACAATTGCTCGGTCGACCAGACATGGCCGGGCGAATGTTAAAATGGTCGTTGGAACTATCCGAATTCGACATCAAATTCGAGGGAAGACAAGCTCTCAAAGCTCAAGTACTGGCCAACTTCGTAGCAGAACTCACTTTCACTGAGCAGGAGCCAAAATCTTCCTCCAGATGGACTGTTTTCGTGGACGGGGCATCCGGCCCAGCGGGTAGCGGAGCTGGAGTTATTCTGGAGAACGAGGAAGGGAACATCATCGAAGTATCCATAACCTTATCTTTCCCCACTTCCAACAACCAGGCGGAATACGAGGCCTTCCTGGAAGGCATACGGCTCGCGACCAACTTGGAGGCAGAGGAAATCACGATCTGCACGGATTCTCAGCTGGTCGCTGGCCAAGTCCGAGGAGACTTTCAAGCCAAAAACGATAACATGGCCGAATACCTCGTAAAAGGCGAACTAAAGCGATTCAGAAGCGTGGAAGTCATACACGTCCCGCGAGAGAACAATACCCGGGCCGACATCCTTTCCAAGTTAGCAAGCACTAAAAGGAAGGGAAACAACAAATTCTTCATACAGAAAACGCTTCCCCGACCAAGCATTGGGCAATCATCAATCCACCTAGACGTTAATCTCGTGGGCGACATGAACTGCTGGATGACCCCAATGTTTAACTACCTAACTAAAGGAGAGTTACCGACTGACCAAAAAACGGCCAGCACAATACGACGAAGATCATGCTCATATTCCCTAGTGGATGAACGTATGTATCGTCGGGGATTCTCTACACCTTTCCTCAGGTGCGTGGAAGAAGAGAATATCCCACACGTACTAAGAGAAGTCCCTGAAGGAATTAATGTGCAACATCCAGGCGGACGGTCGTTCGCCCGAAAGATTCTTCGAGCAGGATACTATTGGCCCACACTCCAACACGACGTAAAGGAGCACGTGAAAAGGTGCGACAAGTGCCAACGACACGGGGACGTACACGTAGCACCCCCGTCCGAGCTAAAATCACTATCGTCACCTTGGCCATTCGCATGGTGGGGGATGGATATCTTAGGACCATTCGTCATCGGATCCGGCCAAAATAAATACTTAATCGTAGGCGTCAACTATTTCACCAAGTGGATAGAAGCCGAGGCCTTAGCCAAAATTACTGCACTCAACATACTACGTTTCTTCAAGAGGAACATCCTCGCCCGGTTCGGGGTACCGCTCGCCATTGTGACCGACAACGGCACTCAGTTTACAGATAAACACTTCAAAGAGTTTGTTGCATCAATAGGAACGAAACAACACTTCGCTTCGGTGGAACACCCCCAAACTAACGGGAAAGCAGAGGCCGCGAATAGGGTAATCCTAAGAGGCTTGAAACGAAGACTGGACGAACACAAGAAACACTGGGTCGAAGAGTTACACAACGTGCTGTGGGCATATAGGACCACCCCCACTCAACAAGCGGGGAGTCCCCATTCCGATTGGCGTATGGGACCGAGGAAGTGATCCCTATCGAAATGCACGTCCTATCCAGACACACAGAGTCCCCAATGGACCAGGACACCAACTCCGAGGCTTTGAGGGACGAGCTTGATCTGGTCGAGGAAGTTCGATCAGAGGCTGCTCTCCGGGAGACCGTTCTCAAACAAAAAATAGCCGCTCGATATGATTCTAAAGTCATAAGACGAACGTTCGAGGTAGGCAGTCTTGTTCTCAGAAGAAATCACAGGCACCCCCGTGAGGGAATGTTTACACCCAATTGGGAGGGCCCATATCGCGTCCGAGCAAAAACCGAAAACGGAGCCTATTATTTAGAAAATCTACACGGGGAAGAGCTTGCTCGGCCATGGAACGCCGAGAAGCTCAAGCAATATTACAGCTAACTCACAAAGTCACCTTGCTCAACTCTCAAACGAGAAACAATAGGACTGACTAAGAACTGCGTGCCCAGGTACTACCACGACAGCCCAAAAATAACATGATCATCAGGATCTCCCTCCAAGGGAAGGAGAAAACTGTCGCACGGGCGGATACTCAAACGAGTCCGACGTCGCCTAAGTACCACGACCAGGCAGAACCCCAACTCGCGATGGGACGTTCAAGCCACGGAATCCGGGACATTACCTTGGCCCGGGCACCGACCAGGAGTAAAACTCCAAAATCTGATTGGTTCCCCAAACTAATAGATCACAAACACACCCCGTATACATTCGATCATATCCAATTAGTGCAAAAATGCACGAAAAACACTTAGCATTTGAAATATAAAGAAAACAGTCCTCCGACGGACGAGCAATTGAACAGTAAATATAGTGAAACAAACGAGCATTAATAACATCAATTTTTGATACAAAAATGCGACCTCGATGGGCCGACTTGTTCATAATTACTTATAAAGGGGACCACGCCCCCAAAAAGAAACAAAATAAATTACAAGGCACGAAGGCCAAGAACTAACTATCTTCACCATCAGGTCGACCCTCCCCTTGTCGAGCCTCGCCCTGGTCCGGCTGCCCTTCAGGTTGGCCAGGCTGAACAGTCGCCCCAGGCTGTGAATCCTCCGCAACCAAGTCAGAGGGAACCATAATCTGGCCATCCTTGACCTTGTAGAGGTAGCTGATCCGACTGATTTCCAAGGCCAAGTCAGGATGAAGAGCCCTTATTTGGTCCACAACATTCTGGAAACTGAGCTCAGTTGACGAGTTCAGATCTTCCATATCCTGGTCGATCCGAGCAAGGAAATGAGCCCTAGTCACCATGCTCTTGGTTTCAGCATCTTCATCCTCCTTCGGGCAGAAGGCATCCATCAACTTCTTGTTTTGCTCCAGAGCTCTCTTCTTGTCGATCTCCAGTTTAGCAATAATGCTGCCCCGCTCGGTCATCTCCTTGGCTGTGGCACTGGCTTCTTCAGTGGCCGCTTTCAACTTCTCCTCAGCGGCAGCCAGCTGCTCCTTCAGCTTCACATTCTCCCTCTCCTGCCCAGGATTTCCTTCAGCCGTCAGCCAGGCCATCGACAAGACCCGCATGACAGCACTTGCGTCCTGGGCCAGAGACAGTCGCCGGGCAGGACGATCCATAGCTTCTAAATACAAGGAATCGACACGGTCTACCTCCATGCTCGTCCCTTCGAAAAAATTACGTTTCACGAAGCACGAAGGCAGCACATGCTTCGGCTTGGGAGGAGCGTGGGCCGTCAGGTCCATAGTCGCTGCAGACTTATGCTTTTTCATCAGAGACCCGGTTGAAGCGCTCGGAGAACCCTGGACCAAGGGACCTGACCCAGAGCCACTAGTTTCGGTCAGCTTAGTCTGCACGACCCTCGATCTCTTCTTCTGCTGCTGTTGATGCAAGCGTTCTTGTATTTTGTCGAGCGGGTTCGACAGGGAGCCTGAAAAAGGAAAAAGAAAATTAGATTAATCACGAACGACAGAATAATATCAAAGATATGACAAACAGAAGTAAAACGGATACCGAAAAACTCGGACACTTCCTGCCCGGTATTGCACGCCAGCAGATCTGTGACGTCGATCAAGGGACGCTCCATAGCTTCCCCCCCATCTTGATCCAGCATAACTTTCCCTTCTCCGTCCAGCAGAGGGGTCGGGGTAAAAGACGCTATCAACTTCCTAAAGGCCTCGAAACTGGCCGCGTCAACCTCGTTCAAAGAGTCCCCCACCTGGACGAACTCACTAACCGACCTCTCGTAGTGGGTGTAACTCTAGGAGAAGGGGAATAACCAAAGCCTCCTCAGAATCACATGCCCTTGGTCGTCAAGCTTGGGCTCATCGTTCTCGTCGGTATCTATCCCTAGAAAGCTCAGCGCCCTCACAGCCTCCGTGCTCGCGGGTTTGATCCGAAAATAGTCCATCTTGAAAGCCCGGATGGACTCTGAGTGAGCCTTGAAAATTTTTGTCCTCTGTTTAAAAGAGACGAACCCCTTCCGATCAATCCCTTACCCGACTTGACGCTGCAGGGAGAACAAACGGAAGAACAGAGGGAGCGTGGCACCAACACCCAGATGGGTGCACGTCACCTCAAACGCCTTCAGAAACGCGTATGGGTTAGGATGTAGTTGAGACAGAGCAACACCCAGATGCCCGAGCACAACACATACCAAGTCACTGAAAGGCAAAGTTACCCCTAGGATCGAAATCGCGTACTCATACATAGAGAACGCTCGACCTCCAAAATCCGAGAAGATGCGGTCGTCATCCCCTGGGCAAGTTACAACCCAGTCAGCAGGGTCGCCAACGACGGGCAGCGGCTCCGCGCGAGGCCTTGAGAACGAGGACACTTTGTCCAGTAGATCCTCCACCACCCATTCTTCGGGCGAGATCCTTATCTCTTCAGGGCATCGTGGCGAGTCTGTTGAAGCTCCTTCTTCCATAGTGCTCGCGTCCGAGTCTCCCGAAGAATTCCCGGAGTCGGAGGGGACTGACGCAGAAGATCCAGAGTCTTCCGAGGAAACCTCCAACGGGTCCATGAGCAAGTTTTCACCTGAAAAGCATAGGAAAGGCGTCAGTGAATTCGATTAAGAATATCAAATCCACCCTTCCACCGCTCGACAAGTGAAAGGGCGCGCATCAACCCAGGAACAGGGTCCCGAGCTGTAGCCCTGGCTGACCATCGCTCAAAGCGATGGCTAACGCCCAACGTCAGAAATTACAGAATCAAAGCCTAAATACTTATCAAATCCCAAGTCAAGGTCGACCAACACCTATGTCGACCATGAGCTCGGGTTTGTAGCCGACTAACAACGGTGGCAGAAATTCTAGGGCTTACCGGTTCTAATATAAGACTACCGTTAAAACTACCCTAAACCGCATGCATTTCTAAAAAATCTAACCTATAACTACCGTAAACAACAGAAAGAAGCCGTACCTTGTGCTTGAGAAGCCATTTATAGAAGAAGTAGTCTGGAATCGGTGGTCGACGGTAGGATGCGGTGGTCGACGGCTGTGAATGAAGGTTGATAAACGAGCAAGACGTCGGAGAAGAAGATGAAGCGAAAAGCTTAAAATAAAGCCTGGGAATCCTATTTATAGGGAGGGAAACACGTGCAAGCACACGTGACCCCTACGCACTAGACCCTAGGCTAGCCATTAGATCATTAATAGGCGCGAATTCCCAAATATTCCAACTTTTCGTTTCACATTCTCCTGTCGAGCAACGTACCAACTGCTCGCCCATCGAAGATCGGCAACATAAAATTCCTGGCCCGAATACTACTTGTCCTTGAGCACGAAACCATTACTAAGTCACTGCTCCTCCGCACGAGCAATGACTTGGGGGGCTCCTGTTTTGGGCAGGCCCAATTCCCATAATTGGGCCAAGCAAACCAACTTGGCAGAAGCGCTCGACGTCGGACAACATCAAGTATAGTGGTCTCTGTCGACCAAGAGCGTACCGACCAAGACAAAGCCCTCCAACGGCTAGTTTTGACCGTTACCTAGTTTTACGGATTCCACGATCCGCGCCCAACGGTGTGGACCAATAATCTTCCTTGTAGTCCCTTATATTAACCCTCTCATTTGAGAGGGCCAGGTATTCAATTCTCTGACCTTAATTCTTGTACTTGCTCACTCTTTGCTCAGTGTCTTACTTCAGCATCGGAGTGCCTTGCAGGTACACCCCCTCCTCTCGTCACCAAGCGTCTTTCAACAACGCTCGAAGCCAGCCGTATCGGATCCTGATCTCCAGGTACGATCAATTATCAAATTTGGAGGGCATGTTTGCAACACATATATCTAAATTTTTTACCATTCAAAAATTAAAAAACAACGTTTGAGGTGAGAGTTATCTACTTTTCACTGAAGCAATATATTTGGGAAAACTTTCAGTTTTATGATTCTAATTTGTAAGCTAGTTTGTTTTGTGATTTACGGTTGTTAGCACCATTTTGTGAATCACTTTAAGACTCTCTTGTACCCTTAATTGATTATAGTGAAGTTTATTATTTGATTTGGACAACTCATGGTTTTTAATCTCATATTGAGGGGTTTTCCATGTTAAAAATATCAGTGTTCTTTTTTGCCTTTTATTTGTTCAATTTGCCGTCTAACATTTGTTGTTGATCCTCAAGGTTTCCATGAGTTTTGGGAGTATTATAACCTGAGATCTAGTACTTGAAATTCTGGTACATAGATCACAAATGTCTTAACCATTTGTAGAGACATTGATCTCTACTAACAATTAAATAAGGCTTAGGCGCAAGGACTGATATTCAACAATATCAACGTATGAACATGTAAGCTGTCTTGACATCCAGTTTGACATGTTAACCATGAATCAAAACAGAATAAGTAAATCTGCAGAAAGATAAAATAACACAGAATATGTTAATCCAGTTCGGTGTAATTCACCTACTCTGGAGGATTCAAATCCAAGAAGAAGACTCCACTATCAGTAGTATTATCATAAAGCTAAACTCCCCAATTTACAACTTTATCTCTTAATCACTACCCAATGAATGTCTTTATCAAAGAAATCCATCTTTGATACAAGAACCCCCTCTATCTCCCTTGTGAAGTCAAGCTTCCATATGGTTAACATTGTTTTTATGAAGACAATTATCTTAGTAGCAATTTGTGACAAGAAGGCAAACATGATATTCAAGGATAAAAGCATCATGTTCAAAACTTAGTATTCGAGAAATTCACATTTCATGAAGTTATAATGACAATTCTAATCAAATACTAAAGTCTTAGATGCTCAACTAATCATACATCATCCATGATCAAGGCATATTATGTTTTAAGTGTTATTCAAGTTTTAACCAATGCAAATCGATTTGCATATGCATGCTGCCTTATAAAATTTCTGATTTTTCCATTTTTACACTATGCAAATCGATTTGCATATTCATGCAATCAATTGCATGTTGTTGTTTTTCAAAAAAATTGTACGTTAGCCATGTGCAATCGATTTGCACATAGGTGCAATCAATTTACACCTGGACAAAATTGAAAAATCACTATGTTTCATGACACCTCTTCATGCAATTCTTCATGGAACCTTTTCATTTCATTTTGGCATTTGATCATGATAATTTTACATACTTGACCATGTTTCATAGAGGTGTTATACTCTTATAATTACATGAATTTTCAAATCATAAATTTACCTCTTTCAATCAAATTTTATAAGTCTCAAAATTCACATATTCAAGTTTTTAACTTTCATTCAAGTAATTTTCTGCATATTGTCATATCATTCAACCAGAAAATTCTTGAGCATCTAACACATTGGTGTTTGTGAATTAGTGTCATTGAAAGAGAAGATCAATCAAGAGATTGATATAGTGTACATCTTTTACATTCTTACAAAAAATCAGAATTATTATTCCTTGTTGTCCATGATTGTTGGAAACAAGGGAGTAGAAAGGAAATGGTTGTTTCTTATTCTACTTGGGAGCTTATTCATTGTTATCCGGATTATGGATACAAGAGGTCCATTGTGAGAGGATTGTTCTCGATTGGAGTTTAAGCTTGTAAAATCCAAGAGGTTGTTCTTGGTAGGTTGTTTTTAGAAGATTATAGGATAAGTATTTGGATTAGAGTTATACAAATATCTAATAATAGTGAAATCTCTTTCGTGTTGAAAGGGGACTGAAGTACTCTCGGATTGTGAGGGGAACCAATATAAATTTCCCGTGTTCTTTAGTTTCCGCATTTTATAGTTTTCATAACTTAGTAACTTTAAGGAAAGTCAAATAAAAAACCGATGATAAATCAATAAAAATATTAAAGGCCTAATCCACCCCCTCTTAGGCATATCTCAAACTTACAATTGACATCAGAGCAAATTATAGGTAACTTGTTCATAAAATATGCATAATGGTTTATGCAATCATGGTTTTCAAAGACGGTGGCAGTAGTAACAAACCTCCATTTTTCTCTGGTGAATATTTTGATTTTTGGAAGATTTGAATGAAGGCTCACTTAGAAGCACAAGGAGAAGGAATATGGGAAGCTGTTGAAAATGGTCCATACATTCCGGTCACGATGATAAATGGTGAAGGCTCTGATAAAACAAAAAGTGCGCTCAATGAAGATGATAATAATAAAATTCTAAATGAAAAGAAGACTATTAATATTCTTCAAAGTACATTAAGTATGGAAGAATTCTTCGAATTTCTCAATGTAAATCGGCAAAGCAAATATGAGATACTTTGGTGGAGACTCATGAAGGAATCGGTGAAGTAAAAAGATCAAGATTGAATAATTGAGTCAAGAATACAAGATGTTCATAATGCATCCCCGAGAATCAATACTTGCTCTACAAAAGAGATTTGTTCACTTAACTAATCACCTGACCGCTCTTGGTAAGACTTTTACTAACAATGAATTAAATCTTAAAGTGCTTAGGTCTTTAAACAAGGAATGCCAACCAAATGTGACAACAATTTTAGAAAAGAAGAGTATTTCTACAATGACATTCACTTCCTTGTTCGGAAAACTTCAAGAGCATAAATTATAATTTGAAAGATTAGAGTAGTATGATATTCAAGTAAATGATTCAAATGACGTTTTATTAAAGACAAGAGTAAAAAATTATGATAGCAACCAAGAGGATGAATCCAATAGTGATGAAGATGATGAACTTATATATAATTTTGAAAAGTTTATGAAAAAATAAAGAAAAAAAGAAATCATTAAAGAAGAAGCGCCAACAAGAAAGATTAAATATTTTGAATGTGGAGAAAAAGGCCATGTTAAAAGTGAAGAAAGATTAAATGTTTTGAATATGGAGAAAAATGTCCTGTCAAGTAAAAAGAAACAAATAACATCCTTGGAAGATAAAATTATTAATATGGAAAAAGATGCTAAGTATGAAAAATAAAAGATTATAAGTGAAGAAAGACAAAATTTTGTATGTAAAAATTGCGAGTCACTATCTTTTCAAATTATCCAATTAAAAAAGTCCTTGAAAGATATGAGAAAGGACAAGTTGGATTGGAAATGGTACTCACCCAACAAAGATACTCAAATGATAAAAGTGGACTTGGTTACTCTTAAATTTCTAAACAAAGTTCCAATAAAAAAATCTCTGTAAAGGCAAGTAACCAAACAATTAAAGAGAAAGTGAACAAGTCTAAAGTAATTCATCGTCATCCTAAAAGAAAAAGATTTGTTAAGAATAAGCCTTATGTCCCTAGGTATAAAAGCAACTTTGAACCAACATGCTTTTATTGTGGAATAATTGGCCATATACCTAATGCATGATATGTGAAATTTTTTAGTGTAGCACAAGGACATTATGTGTGGGTCAAGAAAGGAACTAACTAGATGGACCCAAAGCACATTGGGTACCAGATAAAACTTAATTGTTTTGTAGGTTTACTTGGAGACCACATCAAAATCTATGATTTATTGATAAAGTGGTTGTTCTAAGTTTTTTATGGGAGGCATAAACTAACTTTCAAATCTAGTTCCAAAGTCCAAGGGTTATTTCACATATGAGGAATATCTTAAAGGAATAATTATTGACATTGGCAAAATATAAGAACTAACTTTCACATCCATTGAAGATGTACTTTAAATTGACGAACTAAAGCATAATCTTCTAAGTATAAATCAATTTTGTGACAAAGGCTTCAAAATCATGTTCACAAAGGATGAATGTTTGATGAAGTCACTCATGAGGTAAAACTTAAAGGTATAATGATAATTAATCTTTGCTTATGTTCTATGTTTAATGATTAATGCATATTTATCATTTTATTATCTTTCATTATCTTTCACTTCTTTTTGATAATGTCAAAGGGGGAGAAATGTGTGTTGTGTTATGCTTGTGTATTTCCTTATCTTTAAATTTTAAGGTACAAAGACTTCTTCAAGATGATCAAGTCCAAACGATTCTAAGCTTCACATACAAAGAAGGAGTTATACATCTTAAGGGGAGAAGTCTTTTCGAAAATTACAAAGCATCATAGAAGATTGTTTGTCATCATCAAAAAGGGGGAGAGTGTGAAGTCAAGCTTCCCTATGGTTAACATTGTTTTGATGAAGACAAATCTCTTAGTAGCAATTTGTTACATGAAGGAAAATATGATATTCAAGGATAAAAACATCATTTTCAAAACTTAGCATTCAAGAAATTCACATTTCATGAAGGCATAATGACAATTCTAATCATACATCATCCATGATCAAGGCATATGATGTTTTAATTTTTTTCTTCAAAATTTAACCAATGCAAATCGATTTGCATAAGGATGCAGTCGATTTGCATATGCATGCTGCCTTAGAAAATTGCTGAATTTTCCATTTTTACATTATGAAAATCGATTTGCATAAGGATGCAGTCGATTTGCATATGCATGTTGCCTTAGAAAATTTCTGATTTTTCCATTTTTACATTATGAAAATCGATTTGCATATTCATGCAATCGATTGCATGCTGTTTTAAAAAAAAATTGTACATTAGCCATTTGCAAACGATTTGCACATAGGTGCAATCGATTTGCACTTGGACAAAATTGAAAAATCACTGTTTCATGACACCTCTTCATGCAATTCTTCATGGAACATTTTCATTTCATCTTGGCATTTGTTCATGATAATTTTACATACTTGGCCATGTTTCATAGAGGTGTTATGCTCTTATGAATATATGAATTTTCAAATCATAAATTTACCTCTATCAATCAAATTTTATAATTCTTAAAATTCACATATTCAAGCTTTTAGCTTTCATTCAAGTAATTTTTTGCATATTATCATATCATTCAACCAGAAAATTCTTGAGCATCTAACACTTTGGTGTTTGTGAATTAGTGTCATTGAAAGAGAAGATCAATCAAGAGATTGATATAGTGTACATATTTTACATTCTTACAAAAAATCAGAATTATTATTCCTTATTGTTCAAGATTGTTAGAAACAAGAGAGTAGAAAGGAAATAATTGTTTTGTTCTACTTGGGTGGTTATTCCTTGTTATCTGGATTGTGGATACAAGAGGTCCATTGTGAGAGGATTGTTCTCGATTGGACTTTAAGCTTGTAAAATCCAAGAGGTTGTTCTTGGTGGGTTGTTGTTAGAAGATTGTAAGATAAGTCTTAAGATTAGACTTATACAAATATCTAACAATAATGATATCTCTTTCGTGTTGAAAGGGGACTGAAGTACTTTCAAAATGTGAGGGGAACCAATATAAATTTCCTGTATTCTTTACTTTCTGCATTTTACAGTTTTCATAACTTAGTAACTTTAAGGAAAGTCAAATAAAAAACCGGTGATAAATCGAGAAAAATCTTAAAGGTATACTCCACCCCCTCTTAGGAATATCTCAAACTTACATCCCTCTATCACAAACTGTGACTTCTTCATCTTTCTTTTGTCAATACAAAATTCTATCAAGCATTATTGACCAACATGCTAACTAGGATTTGCTTCAAATCTTAATCCAAGAGCAATATACATTCCATTACCCAATGACTTCTGAACATGTATCATACATATTTCTACCATAATGCATCAAACGGATACAAATTGAGACTTACAAGTCCTAAAGAGTCTGCGACTCTCAAAACCCCAATCCTTATTTTCTTTCTAAGAATTAGGTTACAAAAGATATTACAAGATATATCCAAATTAAACCCTAAGTCTAAGTCTCCTTAAATAGCCTTCAACTGCTCCACGGGCTTCATATCTCTGGTCCTCGATCCTCTCCTAAACACACATTTAATCTTCAAACAAATTTAAACCAATATGTTATATCAATCCAGGATGTTGAATCTTCACGCTGTGACATCTTCTTTGACATCATTGATCATGATCAGATTTCTTCATGTTAGCTCGTTCCCAAATTTCTTCATCTCTCTCATTAATGTGTTTTACCAAAATATATTCAAACCACTGGAGCTTTCAATCTCCCCTTTTGAATTTTTTTGGGTAAAACTCCTTTTGCACAATGAACCCAGGATGCAGTGGCTATGATTGGAATATTGGACACGCTGATTTCATTTTGGTGTACATGAGGAAGAGTGAAATTGAAAGAGGTCTGGTCCAGAAGGAAGTTGAGACTCCCATCCCTTTCAAATATACCCCCTTCAAAGAACAGTTGTAGACTCCTTGGTACTGAGTATATAAAGCATGTAACTCAGGACACAAGACAAAACCTGTTCTAAAACTTAGATCACAAGACACAAGGGATACTGAGACACAAACAAGATGTTAGAACATCTTGTCCGGAATTCTTGCAAATCAACATTAAGAACATCACATGGTACCGATACACTACATAACCCATTCCTCCAAGAACCATACCGGCAAAAAAAGCTCCTACAAATCGCTTTTGGTTGTGTCTTAAGACACTTGTGTTAACATCAGATGTGATGCAAGGTTGTATTCGTCAAATAGACATGGACGATGGTGTTTTTGGTTTTCCTCATTCCGAGATAATCGGAATAGAGGACATGAAGCATATTTTCAGGCATCAAACATTAGGCATCGCTGCTATACATGCATACATTTGGTACTCCAATCAATCTATTATTTATTTAGTTGAACAATTTATTTACACATTTCAATGAAAATAGTCTAATGTTTATTATATATGTTTTTATTTAAGGTTCTTGTATGACAAAATCATGCGCGGAACGTAATTGTCAAACCGATTCCGTTTCTTTGTTTCCACCTGTGTCAATGCAACAACAATTGGTTTGAATATAGTTTCAGTAATAGACCACTTAATTGAGAGATTTACGGCGGCCAATACAGAAACTTTGTTTTTTTACCATATAATAATGGACACAAGTAAGATTTTCGTTCTAATTTCATTCTAATCTTTGTATCTTTTGTGTAAAAATTATCCATCTAAATTTTTGTTATATTTTACAGTGGACACTAGTTGTTAGTTGACATTAATCCTATAAAAGAAATGATCTATTATATGAATTCATTGGAGCCTGATTGATCAACATATGAGAGTATGAAGGAAGTGGTTGAGACGTAAGTGAGATTGTTCGAAATATTCGTGTGTATTTGTATATTTAGTTATTTATGTGAGATTGTTCTAAATTTACGTTTTTCTTTTATAAATTTATACTAGTATACCGAGCACAAAGAGATGCTCGAGTAGCACGGGCTAAAGCAAGCATTATTTCATGGATCCATGTGCAGGTAGATTAATTTAATTTTCACAATGTTGCTTATTATTGACGCTACTTGATAACACAAAACAACTATATATTAATTCTTATTTGTTTGTCTATGTGTATTGTCCTCAACGGAAAAATGACATAGACTGCGGGTATTATGTTTTGAGGTTCATGAGAGAATTCCTTCAATTGGATCGATTAGAGATTCCTATTCAGGTATGCATGGATTTATAACTTGGGATTTATTTTAATATTTATCGGATATGTCATAATTTAGTACTTTAAAGTAACTAATGCATATTTTGTTTTGTTATGTAGTACTTTGATGAATTTGCGTGTCCTCATTACACGCCCTCAAAAGTGGGTGAAATTATGGAGGAATTGTGCGAATATATTATTGTAAAAAGAATATTTTAAGGTATAGGATTATGTAAATGAAATGGAATCATTTTTTGTAAATGATTGTAGTATGTAAATGAAATGACTTGAATTGTATATATAGTTTTGGATTGAAATGGTATTAGTGAAATGATATTAGTTTTGAGATGTAAAAGACTTGAATTGTATAATTTTGGATTGAAATGGTATATATTTGTATTTGCATAAAAAATGGTTTGAAATGGTTTATACAGGTTTATTGAAATGTGAATTATACAAGTTTCTGCATAAAAAAATTATACAGGTTTCTACATAAAAAAATGGTTAAAATGAGATTTTTTAAGAAAATCATTAAAATTATACGTATAGAAAAGACAACCCTTTTAAGAAAAAGCGCTCTCTATAGTCCATAAAAGAAAGTATTTTCTTTAAACAATACTCTCTAAAGGTATAGAAAAAATATAATTAAAATTATAGGTATACTTTAGGGAGCGCTTTTAAAAGCGTTGTCTAAAGAGGGACAAAAGAAAACACTTTTAACTCAAAAAACGCTCTCTAAAGGTATATAAAAAAATCATTAAAATTTTATACGTATACATTAGACAACGCTTTTAAAAGCGCTATCTAAAGACCCACTTTAGAGAGCGCTTTTTAAGGAAAAAACGCTGCTAAATGCCTATTTTAGAAAGCGTTTTTCCTTTAAAAGCACTTTCTAAAGTAGGTCTTTAGCAGCACTTTTTCCTTAAAAAAAGCGATGTCTTTTCCTATGACAGCGTCACCTTAGACAACGCTTTTAAGCGCTGTTAAAGGTAAAAAAAATACGCTCTCTTTGCCCTTGTTTGGAGTAGTGTCGTAAGATCTTTGCGAGCACACCAAACAAAAAACACAATTAGGTCCCTAGATCTAAATAAAAAACATCCAAATACTAAAAACTTCAACATCACCCTATCTTACCAACACTCACCTCATTCCCAAACCCAAATTAAAGAGACCTCACCAATATCAAGAAGAACAAATATGCCCTATACCTAGGGAAAATAATCTAGGAAGGAATCCAAAATCATGTGGACATATGTTAATCAACAGTATGCAAAGCGAAGTTAGTTTAAGATATATGTTCCTTTTCATAACCAACTTGGAAAAATAGAGAAATCAGAAAGTAGCAAAAATGCGATAGTGATTAAAGACCACGAAAATCGAGCTACACATAGTTTGAGTAGTTTTAGCAACATGCGTTCCAAGATGTCGCATAACATGTCAAAACATCTTGCTGAACAAGTTGCCTACAAAATTAGCAAATCAACTGTAATAACAATTCTCAAGACACAGGGCCTCTAGATCTCTTTGTGCTACCGAAAGAGGCGCTTAAGTAGACGTCGTGGAAGCTTGAGAATAAGCTAGAGACTTGTCTTTCCTTACTGCATAGACACTTTCTTGTAGGCATGTATCACACTGAAGCGTCAGGCCACAAACATTTTCTTCCAGTCGTTGTTTCTCCTATTGGTGTTGGTCAGATAATAATGTTTCCCAACATCCGGCCCCACCAATGGTTAGAGCAGCAGAAGCGCACAGGCTGTTATGCGACAAAGTGGATAATTATTCCTCAAGAGTTATCCTAGTCAGGTTGGCAATGTGGATTGTTTATTTCACAAAACTCTAACTGAACATATAACTTTTCAAAATTGTTTACAAAATAATTAATTATCTGAACAAATATGTTATTTTTGGAGAGCAACTTACACTAATAAATTTTATTCAAGCATCTTGTAACTCATCATTCATCTCTCGTTCTTTAATGGTTTGAATCTCGTTTAAAGTTTCAAGTTCTTCATTGAAGAGCAACTATAAGCATTTAGAGAGATTTTAATCATTAAAGAACGTAAGATGAATGATGAGTTGCAGAATGCTCGAAAAACATTGATTAGTGCAAGATGCTTTTCAAATAAAATATAATTTTTCATATTTGTATTTTCAAAATCAATTTAATATGTTATATGTTCAAAGAGGAGTAAGTGAAACAAACAACTGACATTAGATATAATAAAATCCAGGACAGACCCAACACATTTAGAGGCCTGAGACAAAAAATTAAATTAAAATTTTTAATATAATAAAAATCTTTTATTTTAGATTAATGAATTCTAATTTTAAGTTTTTTAAATTGTAAATTATTAAATTATCCTACTCAATTTTGTTTAATATTTTATTTTCAAGTGATAATAAAGTCAACACATAAACACTCTATTATTCATTTAAAAAAAATTATAATTAAAACATTATCAAAGTTGTTTAAAAAAAACCTAAAATTTCAAGTATTATTATTTTATATAAGAGAACATAAATGTTTATTATTTATAAGAATGATGGATTACGCGATAGGGTCTAAAAGCATCCACGGTTAAGTCGTGATTAAAAAGGGCATAAAAGTTATTGATTATGTTTAAACGATACAAAATAAGATCCCTATTTATTTTTCGCAGTTAAATAATGTTTAACTTATACAAGACCTCCGAAAACATAATACAATCTTAATTTTTAAATTAACCAATTATATAACATATATCTTAAATGATTATTATTATCATACATTCCTAATAAATGCTAGTATATAAAATAATTTAAAAAGTTTTTTTAAAAAAATCAATTAATGAAAATTGTATATTTTTTAAAAAAATTATGAGGTCTTAGGAAGTAGCTTTGGTGGCCTACCCCTAGGGCCGGCCCAGATAAAATCAAATGTATTTTTTATCACTCTAATATCCTCTTAATGTTCGGTGGAATAAGATGAGAGTTGTACAAAGAATCACAAAAACATTATCTCAATCTAAAATCCAATAACAAAAACATATAGCTTTCAAAATATTTCTATGGGGTAGAACAATTAAACAACAACAATAACATCAACAACAACAAAACAACAACATTAACATTCAATCTCAATCTAAACAACAACATCAACATTAAACAATCTCTCAAAAACTACATAAACATCAATAATAAACCTACAACTTACTTATTTCAATAAAAACAACAATGTATAACATTCAATATCAGTTTAAACAACAACAATATTAAACCTTTAGAGGGACTCAACAACAACACCAATACCACCACCACCAACAATGTAACTTGAGTAGTAATGTTTGACGTACCAAATATGTGAAGAAAACGTGAAAGAAATAATTTCATCTATCATTCTGGCAAGTATCAAACGAGATCCCTAAACACATCTCATTATTTTGGAGGAGGATGTGTTTATGGCTCTCGTTGTATAGGGTTATTCATTAGGGTTATGTGTGTGTAATGTGTTGTTTTTTGCAAGTGAAATTGAAAGCTAAAAGGTAAGCTATATATAATAAGAGTAAACTATTTTCCATCGGTTGAGAGACATAACCGAGGTGAAATTAAAATAAAATATGAAGTAAGGCGCCACTTTTAATGAAATAAAAACATAATATGTAGTTGCTGGAATTCGACGTATGCATCCTGAATTATTTTATCCCTCAGTTATATACAAAAACCGAGGAAATATGTTTTATTTGTTAGAAAGAAAAAAAATGGCGCATCTAGAATTTATACCTCTATTTTTTGTTAGTTGCAATGAAATCGTTTTCATAAAATATATTATTTGTAGTAGTGCAATGACCTTTCCATCTTTCACTATGGTTGTTTATTATAATTGTGCTAATATATGGCGTGCTTTCTAGTTTATTATCACGACGAATAACCCATGGTGCTAAGTGGCTCACTTACTACCACACGTCTTTTGTTATCACATACCATCATCCGTGGTTAATTCTCTTTTCCGACCGTTGTGAAATGTAATTTTTATAGTATAGTTTTTTTATAGTAGTGATTACTCCTATACATATGTAGGATGAATAAATTTTATCTAGGTCTCTCATGTCTCTCTCTACGTACTCATGGAATACCCATTTAACCAACTTTAAAATTTTGTTACAAACAATATTTGATGTTACTAAAGCAATCAATTCTTCATGTATATGAATCATAGTTGTTTCAAATCAAAGAGTGACATACATAACTATGTTACTAAAGCAATCAATTCTTCATTTATATGAATCATAGTTGTTTCAAATCAAAGAGTGACATACATAACTATCATTATGAGAATAATTTATGACATTTACATATTATATATTATTCTCATAATGAATCAATCTAACATAAATATTATTCATAATATTCATATCTATGCAAAATCATGTTCATATCAATGATTTGTGAGATACGATAATAAATCTACTCAAAAATAATTTTTATGCGTTATTATTGTCTCATTTAAGAGAAAAATTGGATTACATATACTTTAAGAAAGCCGTCCTAATTATCATGATACAAATTTTAAATTCTAATCTAAATTGATTGGTCTCAAAGACTTACATTTGGGTCTAGGATTGCTGTGACTGACTGGGAGAATAGAGGGCAATATTGTTGAATCAACAGTGGAAACTCAAGCCCTAAACCTAACTGTACTGAAAGAAAAAGTATTGATGGAGCATGTGTTATTGTTTCTCATTATTGTTGTTTAAGATCGGTTATTTTTCAATTAGATTGTTAAAGGCTAAAATATTATATAGGTAGTAATCAAAACTAAGTACAAGAGGTACTCTAATACATTACAACAAAGCCCTATAGAAAGAACAAATAAGATAACAATACAAGAACCCTGTGGGAGGAGAAAAATACAATAAGCAAAAACATAACCCTCCTGAGAGAGAGGTCGAACAAAAGTGTGGAAGAAGATCCTGAAGTCTTAGCCAAAAACCATTTCCAAGAAGAGAATTGAATCTAATTCATCACATTCGCATCAGAACTCAGAAGATTTCCAAATCACGCACTTCGCTTAGCTTACTCGAACGAAGCCTCAAATTAACTACACCGATGGAAGCCTCGACATCCCGAATAATCTTTCGATGGAGACATGTTTGAAATTGCAATTTGACATCATCTATTGAGTGGCCGTGATTTGATCCAATCCACCCAAACATTGATTGCATTTCATTCTGATGAGTCAACACTTTTGTCATATGCCAATTTATCCATTTTGTCTATATTATCATCATGACCCTCTTTGTTGCACTGCAGCTTCTGTGCCCCATTCATATCAAATTGGAGGACCGGACTTAAAACTTCAGACAATACTTCCCCCCCAAAAAAAACTACTACAACCAATATATATATAACTTACCAACACCATCAAACCCTCCCATGCTTTTATTAATAGGAGCTAGCTATATCTATATACACATATATACTTATAGATATAACTATGTATTAGTTGAATAATTAGAAGACGACGAGTTTCCAGAAGCCTGCTGCAGTTGCCATTCATTGGAATACTCCAAAGACATTGCTGGTGGAGCATAGTACGACGAAGTGCACGGACTCTCGTGATTATGGACACCATCATAACTCGTCAAGACATAGCTTGTATCTTCCCTATCCCTTTCCACCCTCTTCTTCACACCACACCCTTCACCTGAACATTTATAGTAATTCCTGCATGTACATAATCATCAATTTTTTTTATTAATTCTACATAAGTTTGCATAGATGTATGAGATGTATTCTAGATATATACTAGTTCTAAAATTTATCATACAATTCTGATTTTTTTATAGACATTTACATCATTATTTAACAAGTGGGAAGTTAATCTGACATATACAAACACTCAAATTGAAACAACAAGTTGATACACTTTTATGGATGGAAGGACAAACAAATAAGAACCACACATGAAACCTATATATAATTCAACAAGTAGGGTTTATTATGGATACAGCTATATATGATTGTGATCTATAATATATTGATCATGACAAGATGAGTCCATGTCCCCTCTCCATACCATGCTATAGTATATATCAGCCGCCACAAAAATTTATATGATAATACATCTAATCAGACCCACCACACCACTATTATATCCAACTTTAACTCAATCAAGTGATTTTTGAGTAAAGTGCAAGTGCTCAACATTAGTTAAAATAAAACATGAATTAATTAACTATAATTAATTGCTAATTACCTTGGGTTGGAATTATTCTTCACAAACTTCTTTCCATACTTCCTCCATTTGTATCCATCATCCATAATCTCAAACTGCGATCTCGTTCTAAACGTAACCCTTGGATTCACTTCTACTGTACTTTCATTCATCCCTCTACTTTTGCGTTTTCTGTCAAACCAAAGAATCCACAATATAAGTATAAATATAAATAGTACTATATATGTGAACAAGAAAATAGATAGAAAAATGAAAAGCATGCACTTGCATGATCATGTTGTTATTGTTGTTGTTGTTGATAGAGGTTTCAATTTCATCACTAAACCCTTGATTAATGACATCAGTAACATCATTGATGGAACCTGCTTTATCTGATGATTCAGGAGTTTCTGTACTTAGTGACCAATTAGAGTCATGATTAGCAACAACCTCATCATCAAGAACTAGATAATCAGATACGTTAATGAAATCAGAGGAAACAGGAAGAGGTATATTATCAACTCCAGAAAATGGGTTAGGGTTTTGAAAATAAACGTTCATTGCAAGTAATTAGACGCAGTTAAAGATGAGATAATAAGACCAAGCAGAATAATTTGTTCTATTATGATTGATTTGCTAGTACTAATCTTTGGATTTCATTGTGCAATCACTTCAAATATATATATGTTTTTAACAAAATCTGTAAGAATAATGAAAAAATAGTATATGGTTTTAATCCTAATATAGACTTGATTTTTTATTATAGCTTGAAATGAGAACGATGCTTCCAAACATTTTCGTGGATGATGCAACGAAGGCTCCTTACGGTGACACGTGTCAATATCGTATTTGTGAAGCTGACGTCATCTTCATGACGTAATAGTAGACCCCAGCCCCTCGTACGTTGAATCTGCAACATCATATAAACTCGTATAATAATTTTGTTTAGATAATAATTGAGTTAAGATGTAAAAACGAATTTTAAACAACATAATTTTATTTTTATAATTAATGTTTTAAAGTTTTGAGGTGAGATGTGATGTTAAATTAATTTATGTGGTTGTTTTAATACAAATGTTATGATTCTCTAAGCTCTTTTTTGACCCAATATATCATAATAAATTGTTATTAGTAATCTGTCTCATTGATAAGGTGGATGTGGATGATCATGCAAGTGTATGTGGATGATCATATTTTTATTTTTATTTTATGAGAAATATATTCAAATGAACGAATGAACTCACATTTAATGAAAATATTCACCGCTACAAAAATATATATTTGATTTTAGAGATTAAATTGATTTAATCTTAATTACAGAGACGATGTAATGAATAAATGTCATGAAAACTCTTCACTATATAGTTTTAGAATAACCGAGAGAATAGTTAAAATGAGTGTCATAAAACCTCTTTATGGATGGATATTATGAAAACTATCCCCAAAATCTCCAATAATAGATTTTTTATATTTTCAAAAATAGCACTACATACCTCTCGATTTATGGGCAAAACTAAGGGGAAAGATAATTTTTTTAAATAATCATTATATTATTTATACATAATATTAATAAATTAATTTGCTTACAAACTATATTATTTACATAGAATATTACAATGTTTGTACAAAATATTAAAATAAAAATATATAACAAAATTTAAATTTGATATATCGTCATCGGTGTCGAAGAAGAACAAATATGTTGGATCTTTTGGGAAAGAACATATATTGATTCCTCGTTTTATTGAATCTTGGGGAAGATCAAATGTTGGATATTCCATTAATTTATTTTTGATAGAATAAAAGGTTAGATAAATAAATAAATATTAAGTTATATGATTATTTAAGAACGTAAAACTTGAACTCAAATAAGTTTCTACTCTTGCAATCCATCGTAGATAAATTTTCCATGCTTCTTTAAGTTTCACAGTTTTCATGTCAAATATTTTATTATCAATTTTAAATATTCAGAAATCTTTTATAATGTCTTTTAAGTTTAACACGAATCACTAATCATAATGTTTTGAGCATTGATACTCATTAAATGAACGACAAAGATTTGTTTAAGGACAATGAAGAAACTCATTAAACATGTTTCTATTTCCCCTCGATTGTTACTCAAAACCGAGGTAAAATGTGTTTCTTTTTAAATAAAAAATACAATAAAACATGTTACATTCCAAGTACCATGCACCTCTTAGTTTTTGTAAAAAAAAAACGGGGGGAGTGAACTTCTTTTTATAAATATAAAATTACATTGTTTATAAAGAATATTAAAATACATTGTTTAAACAAATCTAAGTTTTGAAAATGGATTCTTGGAGAATAACAAATCTCAGTTGTTATCCAGATTTTGTTTTATACCCTTGTGTGTGCATTCTTTTCAAGTTTAATGGATTGCATGCATCCAATTTCTGATAAGTTATTTGTTCTAACCATGAGGGAAAAAAATTCAAGAACTTGCAATCCATCCCAGAGACCTGTTCAAAGATTTCATTATCTTAAGCAAATATTTTCATGGAAAATATTTAGGAATAAATCTCTCAATGTTGTCAACCGAGGAACCCAATAAATTTCTGATAAGTTATTTGTTCAGACCAATGGAAGCTAGGTTATTCCAAAAATACAACATCAACGTCATCATGTGAGATATATTGGAAGATGAGAAAAAAATGTTTTGTTCAATATAGAAGAACGTTGAATTTTTTTTTGTCTTGCAATCCATCTCAAAGAATGATGTGCCACTACTACAAAAAAAAGGATTTAACCTCAGACACAAAAGGGATTTAACCTAGGTTACACATGCGAGGTAACAAAAGGTGTCATGAAAACTTGTCACTTTACCCATCGATTTTGGAATAACCGAGGGGTAAAGTGTTCTTCACATTGGTTTGATTCTCAATTACTGCATTTTTATAATTTTCAGAACTGGATGGTGCGCTCCATTACCCCTCGGTTATTTGAGAAACCGAGGTACGTAATAGATTATCATCATTATTACATCAACTTAAAATAATAGTCGAGGAAAAAAAATTGTATTTTAATTTTTTTATTTCTAATTTTCTATATTTTGCTTTTAACCTATATTACAACATCATATTTTGGCCATTTCTGAAACAAAAACATTATTACATAATTATATTTTGGCCATTTCTGAAACAAATACTTTGTATATTTTGCTCATTTCTCAAACATAATCATTGTACCATAAATATTCATTGTTTATACCATTTGCAAAGCCAAAATGTCACATGTACACCTTATAATTTTACAACAAATTAAAACTAAAATGCAATAACCATTTGCAAATGATAAACCAACAAAAGTAATAACCAAATATAAAAGTCTCGCATGCCATCCAAAAGTTCTCTTTTGTGGTTTATCACTGGTTGTTAAGAACCTATAAATTGAACCACATTTGAAACCACTTAATATCATTATCAACAACAAAAACAACATTAAATCTTTAGTAAAAAGAATATAAGTGATATAAAATGTATCCCCTTATGATGATAATGATGAATAACATGCACATGCACATCATCATTATAATTATATTCTTTTGATGAGAGATGTACAAGTGTTGCAAAAGACTATGTTTAAAAATTAAAATCTTAATTTTCATCATTATCAAAAACATATCTTCCTTGAAGATCGATCATCTTGTGTTATAAGGATTAGTGACATACAAACTTATTTTGCTTTGGATGTCGTGATAAATGGTATGTTCATATAAGTCACCTTTCGAAGATCTACTTATGTAAATCCTAATTCACTGGTTTCTACACCAGTGTTACTGTCAATCCACTTGTATTTAATATAAAATCACTTTAAAAGTAACATAATCAATCTCTATAATCTCCTAAATGACCCCAAAGTACGCTCTATATGCCAATAGAGTATTCTTATATTTTGAACTAGAGAAGTACATGGATTCAACTTCAACCATAACTTTTTCAAGATGTGCTTAGGGTGTTGTATCAATGTGCTTGCTTCTTCCATGCAACACTGGACTCTTAGCAAGACTTATAGAAGATTTGTTGTCAATCATCAATCTGATTAGTTTGCTCACCTTGAACTTCAATTTCTGCAGCAAATTCATAAACCAAACAACCTGACAAGCTGACAAAGGACCACCTATTCAACTTCACTAGTTGACAATGCAACCATTGGTTTCTCCTTGGAGCACCAAGAAATGGGGGCTCCCAGATACATAAACATGTATCTTATAGTGCTTTTGCTGCCTATTTTATCACCACATCAACCATAGTCTGAGTAACATATCAACTTAACAATATCTGACACGCCAGATGAAACAAAATTCCATGCCTCAGAGTTCCTTTTAGATACCTCAAAATCCTTAATACAACTTGGTATTTTGACAACTTTAGTTTACTCATAACTTACTCATCATTCCAATTGCATAACAAATGTCAGGTTTGGTGTTACACAAATATCTCAGACAATCAACCAACTATTTGAAGTTTGTAGCATATACATCATCACCATCAGAATAAGAGACCAACTTATGATTTATCTCAGCAAGTGTGACTGATGACTTATAATTTATAAGCTCAAATCTCTTAAGCAACTCAAGTTCATACTTCTATTGGTACACAATGATTCCCTTTTCAGAATGTAAAACCTCAAACCCTAGAAATATACCATATTTCTATGGTCATTCATCAACACATTATTGAACTTGTTTATCTTAGAAGTAAAGCTCTGTGTCAAAAGTATGTCATCCACATAAAGACACACCAGAATCACATTGCCTTCAGAAGTATGTTGCACATACACACCATATTCTATTTCACATTTTGAATCCCAAATGATTGAAAAATGAATCAATTTTCATATTCCATGCTCCTGAACCTTGTTTCAGCTCATACAAGGCTTTATAAATCTTGCACGTTATCCATTTGTTGTTCTATTTCAAAAATATAAGAGGTTGCAATATATAAACTTCTTCTTGCAATGGAACATTTAGAAAAGCAAATTTTACATCTATATGTATCATAGGCTAATTCTTATTTGTAGTTATAAAAATAACCAACATTATGGTTTCATGTCTAGCTACACATGCAAACACTTCAAAGTAGTCTAAACCAGACTTTTGTAGGAATCTTATAGCTACTAATGTTGATTTATGCTTAGAAAATGTATCATACAGCTTCAACTTTATCTTGAAAACTCATCTCACATTGATGGT
The DNA here is from genome assembly GCA_963966055.1 of Lathyrus aphaca. Lineage (NCBI taxonomy): Eukaryota > Viridiplantae > Streptophyta > Magnoliopsida > Fabales > Fabaceae > Lathyrus > Lathyrus aphaca. The sequence continues at coordinate 110,133,127 of OZ014524.1, read as the reverse complement.
TTTCTTTTTCTAAGGTAGAACAATTAATTCCCATGTCTTGTTTCTTTCAATGGCCTCAAGCTCTTACTGTTGGTGTAAGTCCTAGAGACCAATACTTTTGGTACTTTTATCGAATTATTTATTAATAATAAAAGATATTTCTTTATTATGTTTGTTTTTCCAAAATGATAGTCCCTCGAATAGCTAGTTCGTTTAATGAAATATTAAGTGTGACTTAATCATGAGATTCCATTAAACATAAGGACATTATTCTTAAATCATCCATAGTCGATCTTTAATGTGAAATGAGATAGCCTTAAAGCTTTAAGACTATTATGTAGATAGACCGATGATCACATCTCATGGATCATGGATAAGGAGTTATCAATTCTTGACATAAGTATGAATATTAAGAGTAATATTTATACTGGATTGACCCACTATGAGAGTACTACATAGAATGTTATGCAAAATGTCATAAGTTACTCTCATGGTGATAATGATGTATACCATCCTTCGACCTGAAACTACTATGGACCCTAGATGTAGAGTCAAGTACTTTATTACTGATTAAACATTGTCCGTAACTGGATGATCATAAAGACAATTGATGGGTGCTTCACAAAGCATGTTGAGGGACATGAGTAGCCTAGATGGAATTTGCCTATCCTGCATAACAAGATAAATGTCTAAGGGCTCAGTATTGAACTGGACAAGGATGACACAGTATATGGTTTGTGTTCAATATAGACATAAGAGCAAAAAGGTAATTGTACATACAAGTACTATCACAAAAGGCTTTGTCGGCTCACAAGACAATTTTGTGACTTGAGTAGCAGTAATGTGTTGCTAGATACCGCTCACTGTTTATTATGTTAAATACATGATTTAATATAATTGTCAAAGTCACAAAATCCTACAGGGTCACACACATAAGAGCAGTTAGAGAAGCGGTTGAATAAATAAGGTACACCGTAAGATACGGTGCACTTGAATGAAATACGAAATATGATAAGGTACCATGTGTTTAATTAACATATGATATAATAATAATAATTATTAATTTTATAATAATTATGAAATATAATAATAATAAAATTATATTTATTATAATAATAGTTATTATAATAATATAATAATATTATTATTGAGTTGAGCTTTTTAACTTGAAGTCCACACAAGTAGTTATATAAATTGAACCTTGTGCAGAAGCTCAAAGGTTGTTGTTTTTGAAATCTTGGACGTATTCTAACTTTCTCTCCCTCACTCATAAACCTTCAATCTGATCAGCTAGCATTGTGACTGAATGAAGTTGTTCGTGTGAACTGAGTAGAGGTGTTGTTCATCGTACAACGCTCGTGATCATCCATCAATTCAGATTCAAAGGTTTCATCGTCACAAGAGGTAACCTTTCTATCATAGATCATGATTTTTTGTAAGGATCTCTAAAGGGATTTTTTTTGTTTTCCGTTGCATTTAGACTGTTAATTTCCCTTCAGTGGTATCATATCCACTTACAAAACTATGAGTCTAGTAATTGCTTTCTTTGTGTTATTTTGTTTTAATTGGATTAAAACACGTAAAATTAAATCAAATCCGGATATTAAATTATTGGCATCAGGATGTGTACGGTTTGAATGATTGATATTGACTATGCTTCGGAGTCCGACAATAGTATGGTGAAGCAGTGATATGTCAATCGTCCATAAGTTACACATATATGATCAATCTAATTCTTATGTGATATGACTAACTTTGATGCAAAAATAGTATATTGGATATACTATTTTATTTCGTCAGTTCAAATCACATAATAATTATCATTCATTTGAGCGATTTGTGCTCATCTTCTTCAGAATTCGACTTTAGTATAGTGAAGCGATGGCATACAGATCAATCATACACAATTATTAATTATGGTGTTTTTTTGTATGAAATTGTTGCATTACGGTTTATGACGGCACAAGGGTTGCACTGTCAATGAGGTATACACAAAATTGAAAAGGTGACGGCCATAATATAATTTATGACGGTCGTCACAAGGTTTTGAAAGGGTGACGTTCAACATATAATTTGTGACTATCGTCATGGGCTGTTAGTGTAATGGTCGCCATGAGCCGACTATGATGGTCGTCACGGGCAGTAAAACGACGAAAATGTTGCTTCAATGCAATCTGCACTTTAGGTTATGCATTTGCCGGAAATTCAATTCAATTTATTTAATTAACAAAATTAAATTAATAATAATAATTTTTTTTTATTATTTTTCTTTCGGTGATCAGTTATGGCCTTAGTTTATTTTTCTTTGTTTTGGATTTTATAAATACGACATGCGTGTCGTGCCTCTCTCTTATTCTCATCATGTAACTTATTTTCTCATCTCACTCCCTCGTATGTAAAATGAGTTTTCTTTATGTAATGTGCTATTATGAAGAAAGAGAAGACTACAAAACAAAGAAGGGCAGCCTTGGAGATCTTTCTTGGAGAAGTGAAGATTGTTATTAGGTTTAGTTTAAGTTCTCTCATCGACTTGGGAAAACAATTGCGTTAGGGGCCAAAACTGTTTCATTTGTATATATGTTGATATATATTTTATGTATGTTGATGCATGTGTGATAAACGATTTATATGATAAATAAGCCGTGAGATCAAACTAATAAAAATTCCCTCAAAACTAATATTAAGTTTTTGCTTTTCAAGCTTTATAACTCACCAAGACTAGTATCGAATATTGTAGGTTTCACCTAACGCGAGGTGCATATTCTATATTAGTAAGGTGAGATGGGATAAATGTAATATCCAATTTCTAAAACAATGGGTCAAACTTAACTGAACAAAATATAATAAGATTATATACGTTTAGAATAAGGAGTTATTCACTCAACTGAAATAAGGAGTTATTCACTCAACTGAAATATTCGAGAATCATATTGGATGCAATTGGAAGAAGTTCCTACCTAAATAGCCGAGTTTTGTGTAATTAGCCTAACGTTTACTTAAAACAAATAAAAATATGGATCTCGGTCTACTAGAAAATCTTCCAATGGGATTTTCCGAATCAAATGATGAGGGTCATTTATTTTGAGTAAAATAGTGGGAGCATATTTAATTAAAGGCGTAATTGAATATGTTGTTTCAATGATACTTAAAACTTTACATTTGATTTTGTATATTACCATGACAAAAAACACATCTAATAACATTTTGCAATCAATCTTTGATAAGGAAAAGTTGTCTATGACAATTTTTTTATATTGACACCGAAATCTGAGGATTGTCCTCAAACATGACAAAAAGTTGTATCTCTTAGAGAGACTTGTTCCTGATAAGGAACCTCCTAGTTCTGCTCCTAAGGCTGAAAGAGATTCTTATAAGAATCATGTCAATGAATCCAATGAAACTTCTTGCCTCATGCTGGCTACCATGAATTCTGAATTGCAAAAACAACAAGAAAACATGGCAGCGTTCGATATGATCGAACATCTGAAGATGCTCTATCAAGAGCAGGCAAAACATGAAAGGTTTGAAGTTTCAAAATCATGTTTCCAATCCAAGCTAGTTGAGGGAAGCCCAGTAGGTCTCCATGTACTCAAGATGATTGGGTATGTGGAGAATCTTGAAAGATTGGGTTTTCCTCTAAAAAAGAAGCTTGCAACTGATTTGATCCTGCAATCGTTGTCGGAGAGTTTAAGTCAATTTGTCCTTAAGTTCAACATGAATGATATTGACAAATATATTCTTGAATTCTAAGCATGTTAAGACTCTTAATCAAAATCTGAAGTCAAAAGGGAAATCCATTCTGATGGTCAATTATGGAAAGAAACAGAACAAAAGGCCCACCAAGCAGGGTGGTAAATGCAAAGGAAACTAAGTTGCCAAACCCAAACATACTACACCTTCTTTGAAGCCTAGTGGGGGCATAGCTAAGGAAGGCACTTTCTTCTATTGCAGTAAGACCGAACACTAGAAGAGAAACTGCCCAAAGTACGTGGAAGATAAGGAGAATAGAATGGAGACTTCAACTTCAGGTATTTTTGTTATAGAAATAAATTTATCTACTTCAACATCATGGGTATTAGATACTAGATGTGGTTCTCACATTTATACTAATGTGAAGGGACTAAAAAGGAGTAGAGATTTGGCAAAAGGTGAAGTTGACCTACGAGTTTGCAACGGAGCAAAGGTTGTTGCTTTAGCTGTAGAAACTTTTGTTTTGACTTTAACTAGTGGTTTAATAATTTAGTTAGAGAACTATTATTATGTACTTGAAATTAGCAGAAATATTATTTGTATTTCTTGTTTGGACAAGTTTGGTTTTTCATTTATAATAAAGAACAATTGTTGCTCTATTTATTTGAATGATATATTCTATGCTAATGCACAAATGAACAATGAATTGTATATCCTTGATCTTGAAATGTCAATTTATAACATTAATACTAAAAGGATAAAACCTAATGAGTTAAATCCAAGTTACCTTTGGAATTGTCGCTTAGGCCATATAAATGAGAGGTGCATCTCCAAACTCTATAAAGATGGACTTTTGGATTCTTTTGATTACGAATCATATTATACATGCAAATCTTATTTAATTGGAAAGATGACAAAGACCCCATTCACAGGAAAAGGTGAAAGGGCAAATGATATTTTGACCCTCATACATACTAATGTATGTGGACCACTGAATATACCATCCAAAAGAGGTTTTCAATACTTCATCACATTTACTGATGATTTCAGTAGATATGGTTATGTGTATTTAATGAAACAAAAATCTGAATCATTTGAAACGTTCAAGGAGTTCAAGAATGAAGTATAAAACCAATCAGGTAAGAATATTAAAACTCTTCATCAGATCGAGGCGGTGAATATTTAAGCTTAGAGTTTGATGACCATATAAAAGAGTGTGGGATTTTATCCCAACTCACTCCTCCTGGAACACCACAGTGGAATGGTGTGTCTGGGAGAAGAAATCAAACATGTAGATTGTAACACCCTTCTACCCAAAACAAAATATTTAGAGTAATATCAGAGTAATCAACAAGAAGGGTAATACATTTCTTCGGAAAACATCAAAATAACAGTGTCCTATCCCGAAATACGGGTTAATTAACATCATAATATCATATATAATCATTTTGCAGCGGAGTCAACTTCATAATTCAAAAGTCAACATTTTACTTCATGCACATAGCATTAACATCTAGAGTTTTAACAACATAAAATAAAGGAAATATTCTTCAAATAATATTATCACTGGAACATGTCTAATAACTAAAACCCCATCCCGATGTTACATGACACAGAGCAGGACACAAAGACTCCAGACCACTCCTAAAGTAATATAAGGTACGCTTCGAGACTCTGAACAACTCTTCTTGCAGTGTAAAATTATTCTTTATCATCTGCAAGTTACCCACATAGGAGGCAACATTTCCAAGCAGGCAGGGTGAGTGATCATAATTTATCATAAATATATTAGAATATGGAATATAAATAAATTAGCATAAGCATGTCATAACATCTTCAACCATATAATTCAGCAACAACAACACAATCATGAACACATTATAAAAATTCAGCAACAACAACTCCATCGTGAATTCATCCAGACATATGCAATTCCAACTATCATGATATGCAATTATGCATGTGGTACCAATTTCATCGTGAGATGGATACATTACCATCAACCCTCCATAAGAGAGCACACCGTAATCATCGAGACACTTCAATCCACACAATGGGATTGAAGCTACTATATAGGCCGAAGCCCCATCGTGAATATCATGAAATGCAATGATGCGTTACACCGTAAAATTCATCGAGAAATCAATTGCGCATCATTCATTTCATATCAACAACTCAACATCAATTAATCATATATTTCCATCATAATAACACGTCAAAACCTCATTTCATTAGCTACCTCAACTCATCAAGACATAACCCGAACCCGGTAAAAATATAATGTAATTTAATCATTTCCCTAAAAAATCCATTCCGAAAATTACATTGTTTTCTCTCATTTTCATTCATCAAAACAAAGATTATTTTATTCTTTTTCCTACGCTTCAAACGGAATTCAAATCGGACTTACGGTTAAAAAGTTACGAATTTTTAAAGATTTCAAAATCTGCCATCAACACAGTGTTAATCGGTTAACCCATAGCGTTAACCGGTTAACGCCTGTTCGTTTTCAGAAAATCCCAATTTTTCAATGGTTAACCAGTTAACCTATAGCATTAACAGGTTAACGCACGTTTTCCAGCAGCTTTTCTGCTGTTACGAAATTAGCACCAAAAACCCCCAAATTTTCATACGCTTTCATCCCAAATCCTTCTAAAACTCATTTACAACATCAATCAAATACAACCAACATCGAGACATCAATTCACACATCAATTACATGATTCTAACACATTTTATTTACTCCAATTTCATCAATTAGGCATCGTAAACTCAACCTAAGTCAAAACCCCTAAAACTCACAAAAACTCATACAATTTTAATATACTCATAATCCAATTCCTATATAATTACAATAGATTATGAAAACTCCCCATACCTTAGAGAATTTTGCCGATTGATACACTTCTCCAAGGTCCTTCGTAACTTCCTGACTCTGAGCTTTTTCTCCTTCCTTTCTTCAGAGCTCTTTTCCAAAAGCACAATAGATCCAATTTTGATCGTATTCTCACTTTTACAAAAGCTATTCCAGTATATGTTTTTCCCAACTTAACCTTACTCTTTCCTCATAAAGACCATCTTGCCCTTTTCCTCAATATTTTTATTAAATAATACTAATATAATAATTCACTAATTATTCATATTATATAAAAGTACTTCTCATATTCCCAATTGACCAACATAACCTTCATACCCTCACTTTTATTATTATCAAATAATAAACAATAATTTCGAATAATACTACATGATTATTCTTATTATTAATATTATTAAAATAATATCACCACAATGCATCGGGCCACATAACCACCTATTTTCCAAAATCATCATATATCCTCAAACAAGCAACAATTACTCATAATCGAATTTGAAGTGTTACATAGATGTTTTAGATTGGCTACATTTTATGGTAAAACATATGTCTGATTCTGAATGTCATATATAATGTTATGACATGTGATTTAAACATTATGCATGTGTGAAGTTATTTGTGTGCAGCTGATTTATCAGGATGTCAAGACGAATGTCATGACATCTCTGATTGGGTCTGAATACCTAGATGAATCCTTATTTTAGGTGTGCGTTTTGCTGTCATTAATCTTGTGATTTGTTGTTTTTCAATTAGCGTGGTTTATTAGAAGGAAAGTATTCACCTTGGAGTTATTTTAGCAGAACATTTTTTTGTTGCTATTTTCGTTCCTTTATTTAAGGAAATATCTTATTTGATTTGTGCAAGTTTAGCAGGCTCATGCCCATTCAAGATTCTATTTTAAAGGCCACATTACCCTAGTTTGAAGACGTGGAAAATAAGGATTGAAGCTTTCAGAATTTTCGTGTGTGTGTTTAGTTTTCTTGTGAGCCAAACAATTGTCATGCTGATGATTGTTTTGGACTAGGTTTTTGAGTGTTATTGTTGTCCACTCAAAGATTTTAAGTAACAATGTTTGTACTTGACTAAAGCTGTGAAGCAAGGTCAAGAATTTTTTCTTGAAGTGTGACTACGCTTTTTCTGAATTGTTTGTCTGTTATCACTGTAGTGATTGAGGGGGTGAGATGGGTCTCATATCTAGGAGTTCCTAGGTAGAACTTGAATTGGGTAGTGATTAAGTGAGAATATTGCAAATTGGGTTGTTTATTGTGGGTCTTTGAATTAATACTATTGATAATGGAGTTCCTTCCTGGCTTAGTAGCCCCTAGTGTAGGTGTGTTTGCACCAAACTGGGTTAGTAATTCCTTGTGTTCTTTAATTCTGTATTTGCTTATTTACATTGTGTTTAACCTTGTCAGATATTGATGTCGTGACATCGTATTTGACATTGTATATCTATTGCCAAAATTTTAATTGGCATCAGAACAGGCACCCTGCTTGCTTTTCTGGGTGAGATCTAGGGGCAATATTTTGGTATTATGGACAATGATCTAGAATTTGGGAATAGACCACCTATTATGGATGGATCTAACTATGATTATTGGAAACCTCGCATGGTTGATTTCTTAAAATCTCTAGACAAGAAGGCATGGAAAGCTACAGGTAAAGGATGTGAACATCTGTTATTACTAATAAATATGGAAATACGACTTTAAAGCCTGAGGAGGATTGGAGCAAAGATGAGGATGATTTGGCACTATGGAATTCTAAAGCCTTGAATGCTTTGTTCAATGGAATTGATAAGAACATATTCAGATTGGTGCATCATTGTGATTTGGCCAAGGAGGTTTGGGATATTAACAGAACCACTCATGAAGGAACTTTCAAAGTCAAGATGTCAAGACTTCAAATGCTCACAACAAAATTTAAAAATCTGAGAATGAAAGAAGATGAGACTATTCATGACTTTCACATGAATATTCTTGATATTGCTAACACCTCAAGCGCTTTAGGAGAAAAAATGTCTGATGAAAAGCTTGTGAGAAAAATTCTCAGATCGCTTCCCAAAAGATTTGCCATGAAAGTGACTGCCATAGAAGAGGCACGGGACATCTACAATTTGAAGGTTGAAGATCATATTGGATCTCTTCAGACATTTGAAATGGGATTCAGTGATATGCCTGAAAAGAAAAATAAAAGCATAAAACTTGTGTCAAATACTAAGGAAAAAGTAAGTGAAGTGGAGAATGAAGAAAGCCTGAAAGAAGTTGTTGCCATGTTGGGAAGACAATGCAACAAGGTCATGAAAAGGACTACTATGAACTCAAGGGAAAATATGAATATGAACTCAAGGGCAAGGTTCTCATAACTCGTGTTTTTGGAAAAAGGTGAAGGTTGCTCTGAAGAACAAGGAGACAAAGAAGGAGTTTGATCAAGAGTGAAAGAGGAGATTCAATTGGTCAAGGTATGGGGAGTATTCTTGTTCATTATTCATAATATTGGATTATTTTATGAGAAAGAAGGTTTTTTTAGGGGAAACCTTAGGGTTGGGTAAATTATTGATAGGTTTTGATAAATAATTGTTGTTAGGTGTTAATAATGATGAATATATGATGATAATGTGGTATTTGGTCGTTTTTTGCTATTTTCTGATGCAATATGATGGTCTGGGGATATTTGTGCATGGTTGTGTTATGCAGAAATCGTAGGGTTTTTCTCAGAAAATCGCCTTACTCGCTTAGCAAGCAGGAGCTCACTTAGTGAGCACAAGAAAAATTTGGACGTTCAATACCCGTGAGTTGCACGCTTAGTTGTCTCACTTAGCGAGACCTATAGAATCCAGAAAATTGTTTTCTTTTGTTTGATGACTTATGATGTTTGGTTCTGTTGTGCCGTGTTGTTGTATTGTTGTTGTGAATTATTACCATGCTGAATTAGGCTAAATGAATAATAATGATGATAAATGATGTTATGATAATATATGTTGTAAAATGATGACATGTAGTATTAGTAGTATAAATAGACGAAGTAAAGCTATAATGATGAATGTGGATACAAATGTTGAAGAAGATGAATATGTTGTTGTTGTTGTTGTTGTTGTATCGTGCATTCATGGCATTCCTTATGTTGATTTAGGCTTCAATCCCATTGTGTGGATTTGAGGTGTTGTTGATTATGCTATGCTCCCTTGTGGAGAGTAGATGGCCAGTGTCCATCACAAGTTGAAAAACGGTACCACATGCATTTATGAGGTTGCATTTCATTCTATGTGGCATAGCATAATTGCATTTGTTGTATGATGATATGACTTGTTTATGTTGTATATGGGTAAGATTGTTGTAAATGACGTATGATTGCATGTCTCTTATAATTCAGAGTTTATATTATGTATATTGAATCTGGATTACTCACCCTACCTACCTTTTTGTGATGGTCTATTATGCTATCATGCAGATTCTTAAACTTATTTTGAATATTTTGTAAGTAGCTTGGAGTGCGTCTATTTGTGTATAGAGTTAAGTGGTGTCCTTCTCTGAGTCATGTAACACTAGGGAACGAATGATTTTTATTTTAGTTGTTTTTGGTTTAATGATAACACTTGTTGATGATGTTTGGATACTAGTTGTATCTTTCCTTTTAGAAGAATTTAAAATGTTGAACTTGTTGATCCGCTGTGTACAATTGAAGAGTTGTTTTAATTATGACACAAGTTGCAACCCGTGTTACGGGAATGGACACATACTTGTTGTTTATATGATGTTATGTTGAAAATGTGATACGTATAACTCTGATTTTAATTGAATAGTATGATTAATTTTGTTGTGGGTGGAAAATGGTGTTACATTAGTAGTATTAGAGTAGGTCAGTCTGTCAAGTCGTGTGTTGTTTTTGTCGGTCTGTGTCAATAGTTATTTATTGACGATTATTCTTTTCTGGCGTTGTGAGTGTTGTGCATAATGGATGGAAACAACACACGTGTTCTCACGGAAGCTGTTGCAGAGTTGGCTGAGGCTACGGCTAGAAACACTGGACAAGATGAGTTTCATGCTTTGGAGAAGTTCCAGAGTAACAATTCGCCGATGTTTGTAGGTGACCATGAACCGCTCAATGCTCAGAAGTGGCTCAAGGATATTGAGAAGATCTTTAGGGTGATGGCATGTACAAATGAACATAAGGTTCAGTTTGGTACACATATGTTGTCAGAAGAGGCTGAAGACTTATGGGATAGTACCCGTCAATGTTTGGAAGATGCTGGTACTGCAGTAACCTAGGCAGTGTTCAGGAGGGAGTTTCTGGGAAAGTATTTTCCAGAAGATACTCGTGGTAAGATGGAGGTAGAATTCCTTAAGATAAATCAAGGAAGTATAACGGTAGCAGAGTATGTTGCTAAGTTTGAGAGATTGGTGAAGTATTATCCTCACTACAACCATGTTGATGCTGAGTTATCAAAGTGTCTCAAGTTTGAGAGTGGGCTGAGATCGGAGATCAAACAAGTAATTGGATGTCAGCAGATCAACATATATGCTGAGTTAGTGGACAAAAGTAGGATATATGACGAAGATCGCCGAGCTCGATCTACTCAGTACAATCATCTGAATGAGAAGATAAAGAAATGCCAGTTTAGAGGAAAACCTTATGTGACTCCAGCTAAGAAGGGGAAGCAGAAGGTTTCAGATGGGAAGAAGACAAGGGGGAGCAGGTTCTATTCCTCCCAAGTGTCATAAGTATGGTGAATCTGGTCATAAGTCGGATGTGTGCACAAATCTAGTGGCGCGATGCTACAGGTGTGGTAAGAGAGGTCATCAAGTTGGTGATAGTCCGAATGAAAGTCCAACATGTTTTAACTGTGGCGAGCAGGGACATATCAACACCCAATGCCAAAAGCCTAAGAAGACTTCTACTGCTGCTCAGACCAATGGCAGAGTGTTTGCGTTGACTGGTTCGAAAGCTCCTAAGAAGGACAATCTGATTCAAGGTACTTGTTTTATTAACAATGTTGAGTTGATTGCTATTATTGATATTGGTGCTACGTGTTCTTTTATTTCTCTTGAATGTGCTAATAAGTTGGGATTGAAGTTGTCTAGTATGAATGGTAGTATAGTAATAGAAACGCCATTTAAGGGTTCTGTTACTACTACATTTGTGTGTCTGAAGTGTCCTTTGACTATTTTTGGGAAGGATTTCTTGATGGGCCTGATGTGTTTTCCTTTACACCAAATTGATGTTATTCTTGGAATGAACTGGTTAGAGTTCAGTTTGTGCATATCAATTGTTATGCGAAGACTGTTGAATTCCCTAAAATTGGTGATCATTGTGAGTTGATGATCTTGACAGCTAAGCAAGTAGGTGAATTATTAGAAGATGAAGCTCAAATGTTTGTGTCGATGCAAGTCGAAGGGAAGACTTCGAGTATTGAGTTTCCAGTTGTTCAAGAGTTTCCTGATGTATTTCCAGAGGATATAAGTGATTTACCTCTAGAGCGTAAAGTTGAGTTTATAATGGATTTATTACCTGGTACTAGTCCTGTGTTTATGGATTCGTATCAGATGTCTGTTGTAGAATTGAGTGAATTAAAGAAGCAACTAGAAGAGTTGTTAGAGAAGAGGTTTGTTCGACCTAGTGTTTCTTCGTGGGGGTTCTCCAGTGTTATTGGTTAAGAAGAAAGATGGTAGCATGAGGTTGTGTGTTGATTATCGGCAGTTGAACAAGGTTACTATCAAGAATAAGTATCCACTTTCGAGAATCGACGATTTGATGGATCAGTTGGTAGGAGCTTGTGTATTTAACAAGATTGATTTAAGGTCTGGTTATCATCAGATTCAAGTTAAGTCTGATGATATTTAGAAGACAACTTTCAGAACGAGGTATGGCCATTATGAGTATACGGTAATATCGTTCAGTGTATCCAATGCACCTGGTGTGTTCATGGAGTACATGAATAAAATCTTTAATGAGTACTTGGATAAATTTGTGGTAGTCTTTATTGACGATATTATGATTTATTCCAAGACAGAAGAGGAACATGCAGAGCATTTGAGGATTGTGTTGCAAGTATTGCGAGAGAAGAAGTTGTATGTGAAACTGTTAAAGTGTGAGTTCTGGTTACAAGAAGTGAGTTTTCTTGGACATGTAATTTCCAGTGGTGGAATTGTTGTTGATCCGTCGAAAATTGATGTAGTGTTGCAGTGGGAAACTCCTAAGTCTGCTACTGAGATTAGAAGTTTTTTGGGTTTAACAAGTTATTACAGAAAGTTTATTGAGGGTTTTTCGAAGTTGACGCTACCTTTGACAGAGTTGACTCGAAAGATCCAAGCTTATGTGTGGGATGTTGCGTGTGAAAAGATTTTTGTGGAGTTGAAGAAGAAGTTAATGACTGCTCTGATGTTGATTTTGCTGAATCTGAATGAGTCGTTCGTGGTGTATTATGATGCATCGAAGTTGGGACTTGGAGGAGTTTTGATGCAAAATGGTCAAGTGGTTGCTTATGCTTCAAGATAATTGAGGGTTCATGAAAGGAATTATCCTGCACTTAATTTGGAGTAAGCAGCTGTAGTATTTGTGTTGAAGATTTGGAGGCATTATCTTTTTGGTTCGAAATTCGAAGTGTTCAGTGATCACAAGAGTTTAAAATATTTATTTGATGAGAAGGAACTAAATATGAGGCAGAGAAGATGGTTAGAATTGTTTAAAGACTTTAACTTTGATTTAAATTACCATCTTGGTAAGGAAAATGTGGTTGCAGATGCTTTGAGTATGAAGATATTGCATATGTCGATGTTGATGGTGAAAGAACTTAAAATGATTGAACAGTTCCAAGATATAAGTTTGTTGTGTGAAGCTACATCTGAGAGTGTAAAGTTGTGAATGTTGAACTTGATCAATGAAATTGTGGAAAGGATCCGTGAAGGACAACTATCTGACTTGAAGCTGGTTGATCGGTTGACCCTGATTAAACAAGGTAACGGAGGTGAACTCCGAGTTGATGAGAATGGTGTGATGAGATTCTGATATAGAGTGTATATTCCTGATGTTCCATAAATTAATAATATTATCTTAGAAGAAGGACATCGTAGTCTATTGAGTATTCAGCCTGGTGCTGCGAAGATGTATCACGACTTACACAAATTATTTTGGGGGCCATGTATGAAGAAGGATGTTGCTGAATTTGTATATGCATGCTTGAATTGTCAGAAGTCGAAGATTTATCATGAGAAACCATTAGGTATGATGCAACCGTTGAATATTCCAGAATGGGAGTAGGATAGCATTTCCATGGATTTTGTGATAGGTTTACCAAAGACTGCTAAGGGAAATGATTCTATTAGGGTAATTGTAGATAGATTGACTAAGTCGACCCATTTCTTGCTGATGAAGATTAATCATTCTATGCACAAATTAGTTGAGTTGTATATTGAAGAGATTGTGAAGTCGCATGGGATACCGTCAAGTATCGTATCAGATAGATATCCGCAATTTACTTCGAGGTTTTGGAAGGGTTTACAAGATGCTTTGGGTACTAAGTTGATGATGAGTTATGCTTCTCATCCGCAAACAGATGGTCAAACAGAGAGGACTATCCAATCTGTAGAGGATTTATTGAGGGTATGTGTATTGGATCAAGGAGGATCTTGGGATAGTCATTTTTCGTTGATTGAGTTTACCTACAACAACAATTATCATGCTAGTATTGGAATGACACCGTATGGATCGTTGTATGGTAGAAGATGTCGGACTCCATTGTGTTGGTATGAATCCAGCGAGAGTGTGGTACTCGGACCTGAGATTGTGCAAGAGACGATTGAGAAGATTAAGATGATACAAGAAATAATGAAAGCTTCTCAGAGTCGGCAAAAGAGTTACCATGATAAAAGAAGAAAAGCACTTGAGTTCCAAGAGGGATATCATGTGTTCTTGAGAGTTACTCTGATGACAGGTGTTAGGAGGGCTTTGAAGTCTAGAAAGCTCACTCTGTGTTTTGTTGGTCCGTATCAGATTTCTCAAAGGATCAGAGAGGTAGCATATCGGATTGCGTTACCACCATTGCTTGCAAATTTGCATGATGTGTTCCATTGTGTCGCAGTTGAGGAAGTATGTGTGTGATCCATCGCATGTGATTCAGATGGATGATGTTTAGGTGAGAGATAATCTGACTGTTGAAGCTTTACCATTGCAGATAGATGGTCAAGAAAGGAAGCGACTACGAGGAAAAGAGATTGCCTTAGTAAAGGAATTATGGGGTAGACCAACAGGTAAAAGTTGGACTTGGGAACGCGAAAATCAGATGAAGGAGTCGTATCTGACTCTATTTGCTTCAGGTAACATTTTCGAGTACGAAAATTCCTAAAGTGGGGGAGAGTTGTAACACCCCAATTTCATTAGTTAATTATTATTGTGATTATTTTATGAATAAGTAGAAATAAGTGGTATTTTGTGGAATTATAAGAAGAAGAATTATTTTTTAAAAATAATGATATGATAATATGTGGATATTATTTAAATATTATTATTAAAGAAAATAAAATAAAAGAGGTTAGAGGTATAAGGGGCAAGGTTGTCATTTGAGTAGTTTATGAGAAAAGAGGTTCACGATCAAATTCTCATAACTCGTGTTTTTGGGAAAATGTGAAGGTTACTCTGAAGAACAAGGAGACAAAGAAGGAGTTTGATCAAGAGTGAAAGAGGAGATTCAATTGATCAAGGTATGGGGAGTATTCTTGTTCATTATTCATAATATTGGATTGTTTTATGAGAAAGAGGGTTTTTTGAGGGGAAACCTTAGGGTTGGGTAAATTGTTGATAGGTTTTGATGAATAATTGTTGTTAGGTGTTAATAATGATGAATATATGATGATAATGTGGTATTTGGCCGTTTTATGTTGTTTTCTGATGCAATATAATGGTCTGGGGATTTTTGGGCGTGGTTGTGTTATGCAGAAATCGCAGGGTTTTTCTCATAAAATCGCCATACTCGCTTAGTGAGCACAAGAAAACTTTGGACGTTCAAAACCCGTGAGTTGCCCACTTAGCGAGCTAGCTATCTCCATTAGTGAGACCTGTAGAATCCAGAAAATTGTTTTCTTTTGTTTGATGACTTATGATGTTTGGTTCTGTTGTGCCGTGTTGTTGTATTGTTGTTGTGAATTATTACCATGCTGAATTAGGCTAAATGAGTAATAATGATGATAAATGATGTTATGATAATATATGTTGTAAAATGATGACATGTAGTATTAGTAGTATAAATAGACGAAGTAATGTTATAATGATGAATGTGGATACAAATGTTGAAGAAGATGAATATGTTGTTGTTGTTGTTGTTGTTGTATCGTGCATTCATGGCATTCCTTATGTTGATTTAGGCTTCAATCCCATTGTGTGGATTTGAGGTGTTGTTGATTATGCTATGCTCCCTTGTGGAGAGTAGATGGCCAGTGTCCATCACAAGTTGAAAAACGGTACCACATGCATTTATGAGGTTGCATTTCATTCTATGTGGCATAGCATAATTGCATTTGTTGTATGATGATATGACTTGTTTATGTTGTATATGGGTAAGATTGTTGTAAATGACGTATGATTGCATGTCTCTTATAATTCAGTCTTTATATTATGTATATTGAATCTAGATTACTCACTCTGTCTGCCTTTTTGTGATGATATATTATGCCATCATGCAGATTCTCAAGCTTAGTTTGAAGATTTCAGAAGTAGCTTGGAGTGCGTCTAATTGTGTATATAGTTAGGTGGTGTCCTGCTCTGAGTCATGTAACACTGGGGAACACATGATTTTTATTTTAGTTGTTTTTTATTTAATGATAACACTTGTTGATGATGTTTGGATAATAGTTGTATGTTTCCTTTTAGAAGAATTTAAAATGTTGAACTTGTTGATCTGTTGCGTACAATTGAAGAGTTGTTTTAATTATGACACAAGTTGCAATCCGTGTTACGGGACAAGACACATACTTGTTGTTTATATGATGTTATGTTGAAAATGTGATACCATTTATGTAGAACTCTGATTTTAATTTGAATAGTATGATTAATTTTGTTGTGGGTGGAAAAGTGTGTTACAGTGTGGCAACGTTTCGTTGAAGACTGCTATTCCTCTTCTGTTTGATTTTGTTGTCTCGCATGATATTACGGTAGCGCAGGAGGGTTCATGGATTGCAGAAATTTGGACTTGGGATTTTAATGTTATTTTGTTGGAAATTCCTGCTGTCTTGATGCAGCAGAGGTATGATTTTATTGATCTACTACGAGCCGTGAACCCAATAGCTAGTGTAGGTGACACAATTTTTTGGACTTGGACCACTAATCATGTCTTTTTGGTTATGTCGTTCTACAGTAGGTACAAATCTTTTGATGGTGTTAATTCGTTGGGTTACGACACTAAAATGGCTTTGGATATTTTGTGGAAGACGACCATTCCATTGAAAATTAAGGTGTTTGGTTGGCGGTTATCGTTGGATCGTTTGCCGACAAGATCCAATATGGTTATCCGCAATATAGTCTCCAATCTGCATGAAAGTGTGTTTTTTTTGTTTTGTTTTTTTGAGGAGGAGGACCTTAATCATATTATTTGTCATTTGTGAAAACTAGACAGGTTTGGAACCTAGTTTTCAAATGGCTAGGGTTGAACTGGTTTATTGTGGATAATTTCATCAATTTTTTTATGATGTGGTTTGTACGGATGAGGAACAAATGTTCTATTGAAACCACAGGTTTAGTGTGGTTTGTCACGTGTTGGAGCTTATGATATTCTAGGAATCAAATCGCTTTTAATAAGAAGGTTTGTAATCCAGAAGTTATTTTTCATAGAATCATAATTTGTTGTGGTGGTGGTTAGCTTTAGTGAATTCGAATAGTAATTTGGTTAGATGTAACTACTATAAGTGGATTTCGCACCCCTGTGATTTCATGTAATAATTAGCTTTTGTAATTGGGTTAGAATACCCCTAATCCTATCATCTAATTAATTTTGTTTATAAAAAAAAAAATCATATACATAAATGTTCTTGCATTAATTCATTCATGATGTTACAAAAAACATTGACAATCCAATAAAAAGACTTGCCACAATCTTCATAGCTGTCACCATGTCTACACTGCTCTGAATTTCTATAGGAAACAAGCAAGTTCCCTTTGATGGATCCTCTGTTACAATACTAGCCAATCCATCGAAATTACATGCATCAACACCTTGGTCTCTTGTTTGAAAAAATTGATTAAAAGCAAAAGATGCATTACCAGCTAGGTTTAAATTTTCACATGAACAACCATATCCTAAACTTGTACAATCAGCATTGGCACAAGCATAGTCTAATGCTGACGGGATTAAACTCAAATTCTTAACTTCCACGCTTAGGACACACCATTTGCGTTCTTGGTATCTAACGCCTTTTGCTTCTTGTGGCCATTTCTCTTCTCCGTTACCAGAAAAGTCTACAGGAAACTTTGCCTTTCCATCGTAGCGAAAAATTCCCCAATGACGTTCAAAATTACCTGGTTCGATACTCTTCAAATTCTCGTCGAAAAGAGAAAATAAATATACTTCCATAGGCCCAGGGCGAATCGGAGTACCTTGTTTACTAGCTAGTTTTTTAAGAAATCCTTGATAAAATCTTTTTGCAGTATCTGGATTAGCGTTTAGGTTACCATCCGTTGGCCAACCGATTTCACCAACGACAATTTTCATGTCGTCGTAACCAGCTTTTTTTAATGCCCAAACAAGCGTGTCAAAATTTGCGTCAAACACATTGGTGTATTGTGCGTTATTGTCACTAATTGTTCTACTTTGAGTATCAAAGAATGCAAAATCTTTCGGAAAACTTTCGCTTTGATATAGACTAAGGAAAGGGTATATGTTGACAAGGAACGGCGAATTTGTTTCGTGAAGAAATTGAAGTATTTGTTTCATAACGTCGCGAATGTTGTCTCGAAAATCTCCACCTGACGGATTGTTTGAACTAGACTCGTAAACATCTGCATTCAAAGCTGTTGTCACCTTTATTTTTTCTCTAAGTCCTGCTTTATCAATTGCCCTTTGAATATTTTGCATAGCCGGAAACGTGGTATGCACATATGAATCGTTATAATTTTTCAAGAACGGTTCATTTCCAACCGATACGTATCTGCAACAAAAGAATTTAGTGGTAAGAGTTTGATTTTATAATTTACAGAAACATAAACTTTTATGGTTAGAAACATAATGTAATATGCGAATGCACATGCGCGCACACACCTGATATTCACACCTCCGTTATAAAGATGTTTGGTGACATTTTTTTTAACCCAATCTTCTGCATCTGAACTACTGCTCGCAAATTTACTCAATTGATCATTAGGAATTCCAACCATAACTTCAATTCCCGTACCCGAAAAAGCACTAACGACCCAAGAATCTGCATCAAAAAGTTTAACCTTATAGATTCCATTGTCCTTCAACATATTTGCAACAATGTGAGGATCCATAGGGTGTGATGCAAGAGCACCCCAATTGATACCAAGACCTGGTATGGAGTCAGCTCCATGGACACATTTTAGGGTACCATAAGCTAGAAAAAGTATTAAAAAAAGTGCTTTTATGGATAATTCAGTTCTAGCCATGGCTTTGAGCCAAAGTGCTTTTTCTTTTAATCTTGCGAAATCAAGAGTGGTAAAATATATTGAAGGTGACAGGTTTATATAAGTCAATATTTAAGTTTTTATAACAAAAATAACTTGTTACAGCTAGAAGTGCATCACAGTTTTAACCAAATATGGCTTTTGCTTAGATGTTTTCAACTACAAAGTCTAAATAAAGTGTGTTAGAGAAAGAACCAAATATAATTATAGACAAGAATGTATTAGTGTGGCAGAAAAATGTTTTTTATTTTTTATTTTATTTTATATAATGTCAGGTTTTCATTTCTAAATTAACTTGTAAATTAATCCAAATTGAATTAAATAATGAGAATTTTGTGGTGATAGGCTTCTCATTTTGAATTTTTATGAGAAATAATAAAGTTAAATAATCTTTTGGTTTAGGGAAATTAACATATTTTTTATTTTCGTCCCTTGAATCTTTGTTTTGGATAAAGTCTTTATATTTCAATTTCATTTGGTTTATTCACTAAAATTAAAATTCTTAAGTTTCCTATGGACTTTTATGCAGACTTTTATTTTAGAAACTAAAACCAACATGATTTTAACATTCAGATACTATTTCTATAAAAATAATTCAGGGACGAAAATAAAAAACACAACAACTTATATTGACAAAGACTATTTAAGTCAATAAAATACTAGTGATACGTGTATTCTAATTTAAGTTTTTCTATGAACTAATTATTCATAAATAATGTGCTTAAACTGTATTAAACTAATTTAATAAAATTGTTCATAACATACTATATTTTTCCTTTCCTATTTTTGGTTAGAAAATTGATTTCTCAATTCCTTCTGAAACCGTACTTGAGATGTTCCTTTCGCCGCTAAGGTGATATCATCAAGAAATTCCTTCTGAGGAAACTCTTGAGGCACAAGAGCTTGATATGTTTCAAACTGTTTTGCAGCTTCCTCCTTCTTATTCAGAAGACTGTATATTATTCCCTGAAATATTGTTCTTATAATAAATCAATATACAGTTCATGAATGGAAGTATAATTGTGTGCATGATTTGAATACAAAACTCACCTGGCAAAGATAAGGTCTAAAATCTCGAGGATTTTGATCGATCAAATCTTGACATTTTTTTAAGCCCTCCTCCAATTCACCCTGCGAAACACACAAATGTTATGTTTTACAAATGATTATCACTTAAACATATTGTTTATGCTTTATTCCGAACTGGTGGATTGGCAATTCACCTGTACAACAAGCATTTGTGCAGTTAAGATTCTTATATTTCTCTCCTGGATAACTTTGTTTTCACTAATAGCTAACTCTAGAGCTTTGTTCAGCGTTTCAAATACGGCAGGACCTTCGTTGTTTTTGTGCATCACCATAGCCAGACCCTGTTGAAAAGAGTGTATCAGTCATCTCATCCTAAAATCATACCAAGGCTTATCGCTTGGATATGAATCAATGCAAGTACAACCTCAAATACTACAAACAACATAAGCACAATATTAATAGGTATGCTATCGAAGCTTTGAAACTATATTCAGATTCAGAACCTAAAGAAACTTACGAAAATAAGTTAAAAACAACTTATGGACATGTTATAAGCTATTTCCATAAATTCTCGCAAACATTCTCACAAGTGTTTATGCCGATAGACATATCAATCCAAAGACACCAAAGTCAATAACTATTAACATTCAAATAACAAATCTAAATTTATAATCCCTCACTGTCAAAAACTTCTCTAACCTAAACAAAGCATTCAATTTCACACCAACCATTTCAATCACATTCAAACATTCAAAACCAACATTCAAAATTTCATCAAAACAAAAAGAGACATAGAGATTGAGAAACATTACATGCAAAGCTCTAACAAGAAGAGGCCTATCCTCCAAGATTTCCAAATACACTCCCTTAGCCTTACTCAAGTACCCCATTGTCTCATAACACAGTGCAAGCAAAAGCCTCCACTCAACTTCGTTCGGTTCCTTATCAATCAACTTCTTCACAAACTTCTCAGCTTCATTACACTTCCCTCTCCTAATTTTCCCATACACAGTCACCTTCAGAGCCTCGACATTTCTCGGATCCTTCTCCAAAATCTTCTCCTCCAACGTTTCAGCAGAACTGACGGAAGGTACCGCAACTGCAAAAGCAGGTCTTTTGCTCAAGTAACCGATGAAGATAAACGACCCAACAAGAAAAAATGCAATCTTTTGTGAAATAGAGTTGGTTAAACTAATTTGAGGTGAGAAACTTGAAGAGGGTTTGATTGGGGTGCGGGAACAAGAGCAGTGTGAGAAATGGGTTGCGCGGGATTTGGATGGTTGAAGAGAAAGTGATAGGGGTTTGTTGCGGGTATGAATCCGTGGAAGAAGAAGCGAATTGGGGAATTTGGATTGGAATTCGGAGAAGATGAAGAGAGTGGTGGTTGCAGTAGAAATCATCTTATTGTCCTTGCCGGAAAGCTGTCGCCGGCGTAGTCGCCGTTTAAACCCTTGACACGATGGGTTTAAATGATGATAAAAGAAAAGTTCAGGAAAAAGAAGTTTTTTTTTTCTTTTTTTTTTTTCATTAAAAAGAAGTTTGATTATGTGAATTTTTTTTTAAGATAACATTGTTAATTTTATTTTCAAAATAATATTGTTTTAAAAAAAATTTACCAAACTAACATAGTTTGGTAACGTGTTCGTCAAACCATTTGTTGAACAAGTGAAATTTTTCACTAATTCGCCAAATGGATTGGCATGATTCAAAATTTTATAACTAATTTGATACATGCATTCGCCAAATGGTATGTTGTGCATGTTTAGGGTTTGCAAATTTGTTTACTATAAATGGATATGCCCGGTTATCACTCATACACATCATATTTATCTCACTCCTTCCTTACAAACCCTCTCTCATTCATTCCTTTCAATCTCTCCCTCTCACAACATGGCTTCTCCTCGTCCATCTAGTTATGCATCGACATCGTCTTCCTCAACATCAGAAGAACCGCTTCCAAAATTTGATATTTTGAAGAAAAATGCTTTGGTGTTTTTCTCGGCAACAAAGCCTCCTTTGAAGATGTTGTTATGGAACCCCCAAACTTTGGAACACTTGCATAGAGAATTAACCCGCTGGTTAGAAGGAGAGATCGGCCACAAAGAAAAGATAATTAAAATTGAGAAGCGGGTTGTGGAGTCTGGTGTGACGAAATGGAGAAAAGTTGTCAATGATGCAGGTGTTCTTTCGATGATGTTAGGCGGAGGTGAAGTTGTCCTGATGGTTCTGATAGGCTAGATATGTTGAATGTTGTAGTTGTTTTATTTATGTATGGTCATGTTTGAATTTATGTATTTTTTAGTTTTATTTATGTACGGTCATGTTTTGAATCATGTATTTCCTTGTTTTATTTATGTATGTTCGTGTTTGTGGTTGTATGATTTTATTGATATGAATGAAACGAACTAGGCTTCTATTTAAAATAAATACGGTTACAATGGTTTAATTTATGATGTTGAGCTTGGTCCAACGTTGGAACATTTTTTACGATTGTGACCGGGCTGACGACATGAACTACACAGTCTCACCATCTTATTCGCCGTATCCATTTGTAACACCCTAAATTTTCCCTCTTCATTTTAAGCATCATATCACATCATATTCATCATACTCATATCATTTCCTCAGCATCATATCATGGAAATATGAATCATAACATCCCTCATGTCCTAGCATCGAGTATATGGTCATCTGTGGAGTTCCTTGAAGCGTTTCAAGCCTTGACAAAGGTCCCATTGAGTTTGTACAAGTTCTAAGGCGAGTCTACGCTCCATTTACAAGATCAAGTCCCTTGGCAAAAGTTCGAAGGATTGCATGATCGTAGGAGATCTCAGGACAAGCTCCTATGCAAAACACCCGAATTAGGGTTTTGAGATGCAAGCACCATAACCTCACAACTTTGGCCATTTAATTTGGGCAAAGTTTTTTATATGTCAAGAGAATCCTAGATGTTGATTTTTGTGAGAGAATTCCGTGTGGAGGTCAGAGAATTCTTCAGTTGCTTGAAGATGAAGCAAAAAAAAAAAAGTCAACTGCACAGTCAGAAAAGTCAACATGACAATTTCAGAAGTTTTGGTCAGGATTACCTTTTCTTTGAGGTCATATTATGGCAGGGAGTATTTCATTTGAGCTTAAATGTCAAAAGTCGGAAGTATGCAAAAGGTTACTAAATTTGGAAATTTCTATTTTTAGAAATTATTCGATCCTAAACTTCAGGCTATTATTTCATGTGCGAAAAAGCTCCGAATGATTTTCCGGTGAACACGAAAGTTGTAGAGCACGATTTTCCCTTTTCGAAAAGTCGTGGAACACTTGCGTAGCATTTGTAGAACTCAAGTTATGATTTTTTGAAGGTTGAGACACTTGTAAGATTTGGTGGACATGTGTCATTTAACTGTTGGTTTGTTATTTTTTAAAAAAATAATAATAAATAAAAAAAATGGTTATTTGTGGTGTAACATTTTTTTATGTGTACAACCATGTGATAGTAGGTCCATTATATCATTTATGTGACCAAGTGAATAGATAGCATAAGAAAGTAAGGAAAAAAAAAGAAGAGGAAGTGATAGCACGTGGTGGTGGTGAAAGAAAGTGAGCATGAAAAATCAGCATCTTAGTCATTCGCCACGTGTCATTCTCGTGTTGGCCTTGAGGTCACATGTTCGTCACTTATTGGATGAGGCGTTAGCAGCATGAGGGTGGAAAACAAGAAGTGAGAATACCACACATGCTTTGATTCACAGGCACATACTTTTCATTTTCTCACTCATTCTCACGTTTTTTCCCCTTTTCTTTCCCTCACCTCGCAGCACACGCCATCTCTCATCACTCACACTCTCATCTCTCTCACACCTCACGCGCCCTACACTTTCCCTCACAACTTTCATGCTCTCACAAATTATAACTCTCACATACTCATAACCACCCGCGTGCGCCTCATGCAAAAGAAAGGGGGGAGTCACGTGTGAGGCTATCCGGTGTGGGATAATTTTGAAGCTGAGGAGTAGAACGCAAGAGACTCTGCGTTTTGACGCAACTAACTTGGTGCAGACACCCTTCATCCCCCAAGTAATGCACCCTACGTATAAAGCCGTACGCAGAATTTGAAGGAGGGGGCTCTCTTTTGTTTTCCATCTGACTCATACATACAGGCTCATCACATTCCTTCTTTCCCTGCATTCTCTCTCTCACCCTCAACAAGAAGTAAATCTAGTTTTTGCCTCGCATAATCTTCTTCAAGCTGTGGTGGATGATTCCCTGAGTACTCTTGTTCACATCATCATTTCCATGGAGTAGAGTTGCTGATTTGATATTGGTGTAACCTGGAAATGCTACATCGAATTTGTTTATTCATTCACCAACAAGCATTAAGCCTTTATTTGGCTATAGAGAGAATCAAGTGAAGGAAGGATATATCATCTGGTTTTCTCAAAGGAAAAAAAATCATCAAGAGGTCTTCACTCAGGTATGCACGCTTCACCGAATGTCTTTGGTTCTGGCTTGTTTATTGTCTTTTTCATGCTGCATTGCTGGATCCGAATCCTGTGAGAAGATTAGAAGTTGTTGGATGCTATAAATCCCTATTTACAGTTTTTGATGTCCAACTTTAAATCCATGTTCTCTTGTATATATGTTGTTTTAGTGAAAAATGTTGTTAGATTCATGTTGTATGTTGCTAGAGGTTTGTTGTGATGTGCTCGATTTTTTATTCTGGAATTTTTCGTAACGGCGATCGGAAAGCGTACTCCGGCGCTACCTTCACCGCCATATTTCTCTGTGATGAAGTCATTATTTCGATTTCTTTTCGTGCTATTCGTGTAGATCTCATTTCGTAGATGAATTTTGGTTTTTACACTTTTGAATTTCGTTAAGTTTTGGTGGAGTTATGCTAGCTTGAAGTTGGGTGAGATTGTAGTTTTCGTTGGCCATGGCTGTGTTTCCTTGTTGCTTGTTCATGTTCTGCATGAGTAGGGGAGAGAGATGACCGCGTGTCATCACGCGGTTGGTCCGGAGTTTTCATTTTGTTTATATTTTTCTTATTTTATTTCCTCCCTCACTTAAATGAAGTTGACTGATTGATATGGAGTCATTTTTATGTGGTCTTTTTCTTTTTTAGTTAAATAAAATTAGACTTGGTATTATTATTAAATCAGTTTTTTATGTTTTTCATTTGGTAATTCGCATGGGCCCAGCGTACGTGCTACCCACACCCCCACAGAATCCAGCCCAGTCCAATTGCACACGCAGCAGTTACTAATCACACCTCTTCCAATTTCCTTTTTATTTTTCTTTCCATTTTATTTCCTTTATATTCAGTTTGGTTTTAATTCATATAAAATAGAATAATTCATCCAAAAATTCTCAAATAAATCATGAGCCTTCGTTTGAGTCTCTAGTTTTTTATCATATTTTTATTTTATTTCTTCCATTGATCCACGTGCCAGAAATAATTCACCAAGGTGCATAGCTTATTTTGCTTCATTTCTTGACCAGTCTGTCTTGTCCATTTTCTATAGCTTTCAATATTTGGAGTTTTGATCTCATTCTTTTTGCATTGTGTTCCTAAGATCTTTTAGTTTTCATGTGATTTTTCTCTGAATTTTTAGGAAATTATTTCTTGAGTTTTGGTCAGGTACCTTGTGATGTAAGTTTTCTGTCCTAACTTGTGTTTGTACCTCCATTAGACCTAGTTCCTTTCTGAATTTTTGCAAATCCTTTTGGCAAGGTGATATAATATGTTTGAAGACCCTTTGGTTTCAGTTGTAGAATTTTTAGATGGCTGGTTTATTATTTGTGGATTTTTGTTCTCACCTTGTCCCATTTTGCCTTGTTTGGTTCATGAGATCTCCTATAGGCTTAGAAGGGCACTTGTTCCAACTTCTTCTTCTCATTTGGGGTTACTTTGGGATGTGGATACCTTCCTGGTCCTAGGATAGGTCTTGTTTCTTCTGAATTTTTAGGTTTGCTTCTTATTCAAGTCATTTGTTTCTTTAAGTGTTTAAATTCCATCTTTTGATTCCGTTGCTTCTATTTTGATATTGTTTGGTATTGTGTGACTTCTCTATTCGTCTTGATGGCCTATTAGGCCATTCTTCATATCATTTTGATTCTTGTTTTGAACTTTGTGCTTGTATTTTGTACGTTTTACATTACATCTTTCATAAGTGCACATTTGTTTCCATATGTATTCATGTTGCCTCATTTTAAGTCATAAGTCTCTCATCTTCATTTCTTTGAGTTGAATTGGTATTAAGCATTTGTTCATTTCATTTCAATTCTGATTGTTGGATGATGTCATGTTAATTTGCTCATTTTTGTTTCATTTGTGCATACTAACCTTGCAGGGGCTATGGTAAGTGTGAGATGTGGGAATTGAGTTCCATATCTCTAATTCTTATCTCTTCCTCTTATGTTTATGAGAACTAACCCTCTTTTGTTGGGCCTAGGCCTTTCTCACCCCTTCTTCTATCTTCTTTTTCCTTCTTCATTAGGATAGAAACCTCACCAACCCTTAGGATATCCATGCATGTTAACACTTAGGATTGCTTTAGTCCCCTTTAGAATTTTTCCTTTGAGATCCTTTGGTGTCCTCTCTTTTCTCATCTTCAAACTTGATTTTAATTCATTTAATAAAGGTTGAGTACTTTCATGTGACATGAGACTTTGATATGAGATGCTTGCACGCGTTCCATTTCGGGGCGAGGTGTGAGTCATCACTCGTGGTGGATAGGTCTTAGCATGAGTACCTCACAAAGAAAAGCTAAAAAACACTTCTTAACCAAAAAAAACCACAAAACCACTTAATAATGGTAATAGGCCAGTGTGCTTAAGCCTTCACTTGTGGGACTAGCTTTGGGGATTTCCTCCATAGATAGGTGTGCCTCTTGCGCATTCCATTTCGGGATGATATGAGACGTACACATCCCATTGAGTAAGACTTAGGTACATTTACCTATGCAAACCTTCAATCATAAAAGCTTCTAAAAAACACCAAACAAACAATAAGCGTCTTTCCTTCGGGAATTCTTTTCTCACCTCATTCGCTCCGTCCGCGAACTTGCTCCTACATGTCACTTTGCAAGACGGTTACGCACTCGTCGTCCGAGTCTGCAACACCTGAGCAATGGCATAGGCAGTTCAAGCCTTTTAATTCACAAGCAATTTCCTTTTAGTACCCCTAGTTAGGGGAACTACGGCGTCTCTGATCCTCATTATCCTGATGAGGTACGTAGGCAGCAGGGTAGGGCCCGTTCGAGCACATTCTTTATTTTCCCTACATTTCCCCTTTTATTCTCATTCTCTTTTTCTTATTCCTTTCTCATTTCCATTCCATTCCAGTTAGCGGTTTTATTCAACAACATTCTTATTTCTCCCCTTTGAAACAAGCAAGCAAGCGTGGATCCCGTCGGGTACGACAGACGGATTGGGGTGCTAATACCTTCTCAATTCGTAACCGACTCCCAAACTCAGATCTTTGGTTCGCAGGACCTCGTCCTTTCCTTCTTCCTCAGGTTTGTGCAACATTACCTTTCCCATTCTTTCGGGATAAAAATGTCTGGCTGGCGACTCTAACCTTTCCGCGCCACTTTCGCGTTTGTACTAGGATGAAAATCTTGGGAGCGACAGTTGGCGACTCTGCTGGGGACTGCACACCAGAGAATCTCTGGTTCCCCTGTGAGTCTCTCCTAGCGCTTGTGTGTTGCTGTTTCATTGGGTGATGTTTGTTTGCTGTGGCTTGTTGTATTGTTGTTTATTTACTGCTTTATTTACAGCTTTATTTACAGTTTTCAGTATTTATTTTCCGCATCATATATCATACTGGACTGTCTGGACTGGTTTTCTGTTTGGTGGGCTTGGGTGATACTGTTTCTGAGAGATAAGCCAAGTACCCGACTTGAGTGCACCCTAGGATTAAAGTGGACATATTGTACTCGCATGTGACATGATGAGTGGCGATGTGTTTCACGCCCAGATTGCGACTGTCTTAGAAATATCTTGTGTGGGGATTTCCTCCACTGCGGGATAGGACCTTGATAGTTATGTGCATCTGGGGATCGATCATTGAGAACCTTTGTGGAAACAACCCTCTCCAGTGGTGGCAGTGGCAGACCACATTTTGTGGCAAACCCATTCGCACCCGAGGGTCCACTGGGGACTCGCATAGGATGGCCTGGTTCTCTTATAGGAACTCAGTCAAAGCATCTGGTCGTATGACATTAGTACTGTATCCTACGGGCTGAATGTACTATTGTTTCTCGACTTCAGCGCTTGAAGCTGGGAACCTATAAGGGATGATTTTTTTTCCCGGACTCAGCTGAGGCCTCCCTGCGTAGTACATAATGCCTAACCGATTCCCTGATTTGGTCATGAGCCATTTCTCGGAAAGGGTGAAAGTATTATTGCTATTCGGCTTTGAGAGTCCGTGATGTTTGACCCGGAGCACACCTGCGAGATTGGGAATGGGTTTACAGGTTTGCAGGAACCCTTGACCTCATCATACCCTTGTTACCAGTACAGTTCATGTTATGATACAGTTACTTTGGTTCCGGAGTTCTGGTTTTCTTGTTCTGGTATTCTTGATACTGTGGTCCTGAGATCTTCTTCATAGAGTTGTGATTATCAGAGAGTGTGACTCAGTGGACTTTTGGTTTGTCAGTTATTCGGAGGGGCCCTTATCAGTGTCCAGACTCCAGACAGTTCCAGATGACCTATGTCTTTGCATTTGCATCTGCATTGCATCATTGCATCATTAATCATTGTTTTTGTTTTCATTCACAGGTTCATATCTCTGCTTCCGGTTCCGGTATCCTCTTCAAAGATGGAAGATCCTCGCAAGCAGAATATTCATTTCAAGTTCTTTGATATCAAGGTTGGCTTGTTGAAAAAGATGGTAAAGCTGATTACACCCAATCAGGTAGAGAGATTCAGAAAAGCTTACGGGAGTATTCTTGATGTGGTATAGAGCTAGATCCTTCAGAGAGGAGTGCCATTCATACATTGCTTCAATATTATGACCCACAGCTCCGTTGCTTCACGTTTCCTGATTTTCAGTTGGGCCCTATGCTGGAGGAGTATGCTCTGATCCTGGGTGTGCCGGTTCGAGACCAAGTTCCTTTCAATTCTGAGATGAGTAGACCGGCACCTGAGGTTATTGTTGAGGCTCTTTATTTGAGCCCTTCTACTGTGAAGTCTTTGACCATTATTAAAGGAGGTGTGTCTGGGTTTTCTTTGGAGGCTCTAGTGAAGAAGGCAGAAGAATTGGCTGTTGAAGGAGAATGGGATGCTATCTGTGCTATCTTGGCTCTATCTATCTATGGCATTATCTTGTTTGCTGATATGGAGAAGTTCATAGATATAAACACCATACATCTCTTTTTGCTGAAGAATCCTGTGCCTACCTTACTCGGGGATTTGTATTACTCAGTTCATTACAAAACTGAGAAGAAGAGGGGAGGTTTGGTCCGTTGCTGCGCTCCGTTATTCCACATGTGGTTCATGAGGCATTTGCCTAGTACGGGAGTGTTTAGTGACCATAGTTTGATATGGGCTCAGAAGCTGGAAAAGTTGCTGGCCAAGGATGTTAGATGGTTCACTCAAAGGCTGCAAGGTGCACGTTTCATCACTAGCTGCGGGAGTTATCTTAGTGTGCCTTTGTTGGGAATAATGGGAGGGATTAATTACAATCCAATCTTGTTAAGAAGACAATTAGGATACGCTTTGAGAGATGTGCCTGAAGATTTGAAGCTGACCCCTATTTTCTACTTCTCAGTGAAAGATAATATGCCCTTAGTAAGGAAGGTTGCGGGAGCTTGGAAGAGCATTAAAGGAGAAGGAATAGCTAGCTTCGGGAAGTGCAACAATCAGACATTCCCAGAGTACGAAGCTTGGTTGAAAGACAGAGCCAGAAGAGTTTTGTTACCATTTTTAACACCAGTTCCCCCAGTTGCTGAGCTACATGCAGTTAGAGTTGAAAATACCGAGATGGTAAGCTTGTATCACCAAGCCAACAGGGCCAAGATTGAAGCTGAAGAGAAGTTGCTGAAGATACAGACGACTTTGGAGGCTAAGGAGAAGGACTTTGCAGGTAGAGAAGCACATTTCCGCAGGTTGGGGATGATGGAAGCCCAAAGAGAAGTTGAGCGCAAGAAAAAGTCAAAGACCCTCAGAGATGCTCGGCAGTCTATTGTCTGGTTGAAGGGACAAAGAGAGCAAGAGCTGAAGCAATATAAAGAAAAAGAAGAGTTCTTTGAAGTTCAGATGGCTTACAAAAAAGAAGAGGTGGAGCAGGCCCACAAGATTCGCATAGAGAAGACCCAACAGCTCGCAGACAGTCAACAAGCCCTCGAAGCAGCACTTAAAGAGATTGAAGACCTCAAGTTGGTGGCGGGAGTCAAGAAGGTCAGGTCTGATGAGGGAGTTACAGGATCCTCGGGCGGTGGTTGTGCTTCCTAGTTTGTTTTCTTTGTATCTCATCTTCTGATGTTGAGACGAAAACGATTGGATTGAGCTTTATCTGTTCGAGCTTGATTAAGTAACACAACTAGTTGCAGTTTCATGGGTGATCGAAACGAGACATAGTCATATGCTTTAATCCCTAACTTTTTCCTGGATTGCCCTTTCAGGTTTTCAATCCACCGGGATACCCTTTTTTGCCCAAGCCGCCTTTTCAGGTTTTCGACTTGCCGGGTGTACATATTTTTATATATATCCCTAATTTTTGCCCAAACCCTTTTGGTTTGCCGGGATGCCCTTATTTTTGCCTAGGCCTGTCAACCTAGCGGGTCTCTTTTCATGCGTAGTATTTTTTAACTATGTCTGCGTTTACAGGCTGTGGGAAGTCTTCACCGTCCATAGTAGTAAGTATCATGGCACCTCCTGAGAATACTGTTTGACCACAAATGGTCCTTCATATGTTGGAGTCCACTTGCCCCTAGGATCACCCTGTGGTAATATGATATGCTTGATTACCAAATCACCAGCCTGATATACCTTTGGCTTAACCTTCTTGTTAAAAGCCTTGATCATTCGTTTCTGGTACATTTGGCCATGACAAACTGCTGCTAGTCTCTTTTCATCAATCAAATTTATCTGGTCAAGTCGAGTCTGAATCCATTCATCTTCATCCAAGCCTGCATCCTTCATAATTCTTAAGGAGGGAATCTGAACTTCAATATGCAGAACTGCTTCCATACCATAGACTAAGGAGAATGGGGTTGCCCCTGTTGAAGTACGTATTGTAGTACGATAACCATGAAGAGCAAATGGTAACATCTCATGCCAATCCTTATAAGTAACAGTCATCTTCTGTATAATTCTCTTAATGTTCTTATTAGCATCCTCAACTGCCCCATTCATCTTCGGACGATACGGAGAAGAGTTGTGATGCTTAATCTTGAACTGCATGCAGAGATCAGTAATCATAGTGTTGTTCAGATTAGAGCCATTGTCAGTAATAATCCTTTCAGGGATGCCATACCTACATATGAGATTATTCTTAATGAATCGAGCCACAACATTCTTAGTAACAGATGCAAACGAAGCTGCCTCTACCCACTTAGTAAAGTAATCAATAGCAACCAAAATGAAACGATGCCCATTAGAAGCAGTAGGCTTGATCTCACCAATCATATCAATGCCCCACATGGCAAAAGGCCAAGGAGCAGTCAACACATTCAAGGGTGATGGAGGTATATGTACTTTATCAGCATAAATTTGACACTTGTGACATATTCTGGAGTGTTGATAGCAATCAGATTCCATGGTAGACCAATAGTAACCTGCTCTCAATATCTTCTTTGCCATAGTATGACCACTAGAATGAGTGCCAAAGATACCATTATGCATATCTTCCATAATCTCTGTTGCTTCTTTCTTATCCACACAACGAAGCATAGTTGAATCATGATTGCGCTTGTACAGAATCCCATTACTCAAAAAGAACTTAGCAGAAAACCTTCTCAGAAACTTCCTATCTTTGACAGATGCCCCTTCAGGGAACTCCTGAGCTTCAAGATATCTTTTCACTTCATAGAACCAAGGCTTCTCTCCTGCTTCTTCAGTGTCAATCTCATTGCAGTATGCAGGCTTCTCAAATCTATCAATAGTAATCTTGGAAGCTTCATCATCCCAGCTGATCTCAAACATGGATGCCATGGTGGCTAATGCATCTGCCAACTGATTCTCTCTCCGTGGAATATGTCCAAAGGTAATCTCTTTGAAATGTGGGATCAAAGACAAAACATGCTCTCTGTAAGGAATGAGATTATCATGCTTGGTATCCCAATCTCCTTTGATCTGACTTACTACCAGGGCTGAATCTCCATACACATCAAGGAACTGAATCTTCATATCAATAGCAACTTTAATACCTAGTATACATGCCTCATACTCAACCATGTTATTGGTACAATAGAAACATAGTCTGGCAGTAATCGGGGTATGACAACCTTCAGGGGAACTAATCACAACACCAACACCATTACCAAGTGCATTAGAGGCACCATCAAAAACCATAGTCCATCGGGATCCTTGTTCAGGTCCGTCATATTGTCCAGGTTCTTTGGTAATAATCATAATGTCTTCATCAGGGAACTCAAAACTCATTGACTGGTAATCATCCACTGCTTGATGAGCCAAATGATCAGCCACAACACTTCCTTTAATGGCCTTCTAAGTAGTATACTGTATGTCATATTCTGTTAAGATCATTTGCCATCTTGCAATTCTTCCAGAGAGAGCAGGTTTCTCAAATATGTACTTGATTGGATCCATCTTCGAAATATACTGTCTTAGTCGGCGAGCAGCCCATGCCAAAGCGCAGCAAGTTTTCTCGAGCAGTGAATATCTTGTTTCACAGTCGGTAAACTTTTTGCTAAGGTAGTATATTGCCTGCTCTTTTCGACCAGACTCGTCATGTTTCCCCAACACACACCCCATTGATTTGTCTAACACTGTTAAGTACATAATCAAGGGTCTTCCATCAACTGGTGGCATCAAAATTGGAGGTTCTAACAGGTATCTCTTGATTTCATCAAAGGCAGTCTGGCACTCATCATTCCACTCCATCACCTGATCTTTCTTCAGCAACTTGAATATTGGCTCACAGATGGCAGTTAATTGGGAAATAAATCTTGCAATTTAATTCAATCGTCCCAAGAAACCCCTAACTTCCTTCTCAGTACGGGGAGCTGGCATCTCTCGTATAGCTTTCACTTTTGCAGGATCCACTTCAGTACCTTTTCCACTGACAATGAAACCTAGGAGCTTACCAGATCTAACTCCAAAAGTACACTTGTTTGGATTTAATATCAACTTGTATTTCTTCAACCTCTCAAACAATTTATGCAAATGATCAAGATGTTGCTCTTCATTCTGGGACCTAGCTATCATATCATCCACATATACCTCTATTTCATGATGAATCATATCATGAAACATAGCCACCATAGCACGCTAATATGTTGCCCCTGCATTCTTCAAACCAAATGGCATCACCTTATAACAAAAAGTGCCCCACTGTGTAACAAATGTTGTCTTCTCCATATCTTCAGGTGCCATCTTGATTTGATTGTAACCAGAGAAACCATCCATAAAAGAGAATAGCTTATGCTGAGCAGTGTTGTCTACCAGAACATCAATATGAGGAAGTGGAAAGTCATCTTTGGGGCTAGCCTTGTTCAAATCCCTGTAGTCTACACACATGCGTACCTTACCATCTTTCTTAGGAACTGGTACCACATTTGCAACCCACTGAGGATAAGAAGTCACAGCTAAGAACCCTGCATTGAACTGTTTCATTACCTCTGCTTTGATCTTTTCTGACATCTCAGGACGCATACGATGAACCTTCTGCTTCTTTGGACAGCAATCTTCTTTTACTGGTAAACGGTGAACTACAATGTATGTATCCAACCCTGGCATATCTTCATAAGACCAAGCAAAGATCTCCACATAGTCACGTAACATCTGAATCAATCTGCTCTTGACATTATCCTCTAAATCAGCCCCTATCTTGACTTCTTTCCTGTTTTCTTCAGTTCCCAGATTCACAACTTTGACTGGCTCTTCATGTGGCTGTATAGCTTTCTCTTCTTGTTGTAACAACCTAGCAAGCTCTACAGGTACTTCACAATCGTCCTCATTTCCGTCTTCTGCTTGATAGATCGGATTCTCGAAATTATAATTGGCAATAGTAGAGCTGTTATCAACAGGATCCAAAGTGGATGAGGATCTGCATTTTAGTGATGTGGGTGTGTGTAAGAACACATAACTGATAAAACAAAAATAAAAGAAAAGAAAGACAAGGAACACAATATTTACGAAAACGAAACGTCCACTGATTTTTATTGAATGAAGTATGCAAATGAAATGACATCCCGTAACAAGCACACCATTGTGCCCCGGGCAAGGCACAAGGCTTAAGAGTTCAATTGTTCAAGAAATTACAAACTTAAAAAGCGACAACACAGCAATAGTATTTACTCCTGACTAAAGGAAATAGGGATAACATCTTCAGCTTTCCAATTATTGAGTCCAACACCCACAGTAGGAAAGATCCAAGCATCCAGATTGTAGTCTTCATCATAGTCTCCCACAGCATTGATCTGATCTTTTATAACCCCTTGATTGGTGATACGAACAGCGCGAGCACGACGAACAGCCTTCTGGGACTCTGCAGTGAAACCCAAACCAAATTTGTCAGACTTGTATGGGATATCAGGAAGCTGACCCCAAATAGTATAACCACCTTCATCCACTACAGCTCTAGCATCTTTGAGGGAGGCCATTGTTGGAGGTATTCTGGTGACCACAGGAACTTTCTTGACAACAGGAGGAGCTACATAATCATTAACAATCCAAGGAACCACTTCAAATGTCTGACACGGAGTTTCAACATATTCACCTTCCACCTCCAGATACTTGAAGGTGTTCACATGGCTGACAAAATATTCTTCCTCTCCATAGACAGTAACAACCTTTCCTTCCACCGGATATCTTAGCTTCTGATGTAATGTAGAGGTTACAGCACCTGCCCCATGGATCCAGGGACGACCAAGCAAACAAGAGTACGAAGGACGAATATCCATCACATAAAATGTAGCATTAAAAACCTGAGAACCAACTTTGATTGGGAGATCAATTTCTCCATGTACCACTCTCCTCGAACCATCAAAAGCCTTCACCACTATACTACTGGGCTTCAGCACAGCATCTTCAGGACTCAACTTATTCAGGACTTCTTTGGGTAACACATTCAGAGAGGAACCATTGTCTATCAATACATGTGACAGGGTAGTGCCCATGCACTCAATTGAGATATGTAGAGCCCTGTTATGATCCCTCTTGGCAGGGGTCAAATCAGCATCAGAAAACCCTAACCCATTGTCATAGGTCAGGTGGGCAACACAATTCTCAAACTGGTCAACAGAAATTGCATTGGGTACATGAGCAGTCTTCAGAAACTTGATCAAGGCCTTGGCATGAGCCTCAAAACACAACAACAAGGACAGCATAGAAATCTTGGAGGGAGTATGCCCCAACTGATCAACAATGTCATAATCACTCTTGCGAATGATTTTCAATACTTCTTCCATCTGCTTAGCAAGATCATCAGCAGCTGGCACATCAGTAGGTATGGGTTCAAGAACAGGACCTTTGCCCCGAGCATCAGTGGTGGAGGTAGCAGCAGGAGTAACTGCATTCTTGGAAGTCACTGGAGGAGAGAAGACTCTTCCACTGCGTGTGATCTTACTAGATCCAGCAATATTGTCAACATCAACAGGCATATCAGCTAGTGGTTCCTACTTAACACCATGGATATAAACATCAGACCCATAATGCCAAGGCACAGCTTTATCAGACGTATACGGAATAGGACCAGGAGTAGTAATGACCATTGGAGCCACTCTGGCTTCAGCAACAACCTTCACAGGGCCTTCAGCAGTAATCTTAATTGGACTCTTATGAGTGATTTTAACAGGTCCCTTTGAAGTGATCCTTATCGGTACTTTATCAACCATATCAACCTCTTCAGTCTTCCTACCTTTAGTAATATGATCCACCATACTCTCTACAGACGATGGAGTCCTCTCAAACACTATGGTATATTTATCCATGAGACGTTGAATTCCATCTCTCAATCTCCAACAACTATCCGGCTTATAGGTACAATACAAACAATCTTCACGACAACCTGGAAAGAACCCAGCTTGTACTAACTTCTTCTTGATAACAGACAATGGTGTGGTCAACTCTGCAACTGAATAGATATGTAAATCTTCATCAATGACATTGACAGTCTTCTCGTGATTTGGCATGGGAGCAGTAATCACATTTGGAGTACCCGGAGGGTCAAACTCAATCTCCACAGCCTCAATCATATCTTGAATTTTGTTCTTCAAGACCCAGCAGCTATTAGTATCATGTCCCTGACAGTTTGAATGGTATGCACATCGTGCATTGGGATTATACCTGGGAGAGGTAACATTGGGATTCTGAGGAGCCTCTTTCAAAGTAATAAGTTCAGCCTTCAACAAGTGTTGCAATGCCTGAGCCATTGACATGTTGATCTTTGTGAACTGCCTTCTAGCCCCCTGTTGGTTGCCCTGTGGCTGCTCTGGTGTTGTAGGAGTTGGATTTGAAATATGAACTGCACTCACAGACTGATGTCTTCTATTACGATCAGGTTGACCATAAACAGCATTGGATTCTTTCTTCCCAGTGGGAGGCTTCTTTGCAGCACCTGATGAAGAAGTACCCACCTGGATTTTACCACTCTTTATACCATTTTCAACGCACTCTCCTGTCATTATCAACTCAGTGAAGCCAGATGATGAGCTTCCAATGAGATGACTGTAAAAAGGACCATTCAGCGTACACATGAACATATTGTCGTACCCCGAAAAATACGACCTTACGTGATCCGAAAGGACGGAGTCACGCGCTGGACGGACCGAAGAGTCGCCACCTAATTCTATTTATTCCCGAAGAGGGAAAGGGAAGATATAGATACAACCCGGGAAAAGAAGGATGAGGACAAAGGTCAACGGAACCATTGTCTGGGTTCGGGAGTCGGTTATGCAGGGGGAAGGTATTAGCACCCCCTACATCCATCGTACTCGATGGGAACCATCTAAGTTATCACGCGCGAAAGGATGTCTATGCTTAAACGAATTGCTTGCTAGAGGGAAATGAGTTGAGTTATAAGTTAGATTGAACCTAGGTGCTCGGCAAGGATTGAGATCCTCGTGCCTACGTACTCCCGTGTGCAATGGGAAAGTCAGAGCCTCGTAGTTCGGCCTACTAAGGGTATTGGTTGTTCAATTTTATTACCTTTCGTCGATGAAAGGGTTTAGGAGTTGAAATGCACTAAAGACTATGGATAGTTTATCTCGCCCAACAAGACGAGTGTCCTGCGTCGAAATAATCGGAGCGAGTAACGAAAGCTCGTTATCCCCCTTTCTACCGCTTAAGGCTCGTGGCGTACAAATCTTCTCGTATTTATTAAAGTGTTTTTTATTTCCTAAAGCCGCTTGACGTTGGATCAAGGGTTTGGATCTAATCGAAACATTTTGGTTTTTTGAGGTTAAAAGGGTAAATGCAAGTGGAGGTTATTTTTGTAGTTTGTTAGCGAGGCACGAATCGCTCGGCTCGCAAGGATAGGAGGATCCTAATAAACGAAATAATAACTGGAAAATAAAGTGCAAGTGTGCAAGTGAGATCGCTTGGCGTTGGACCAAGGATTCGAGATTAAATAAAATACAGAAAATAAAGTACATACAAAGTAATGGGAGAGGGATACAAAATAAATACAGAGGATTGCGAGAAATAAAGAGGTCTCGTTGTAGTTAGCCCAAGAGAAAGCGTGTGTGCAGTGTGTTTGAACTATTCGAAGGCGTTCGGCCTGTTTATTCGGGACGCAACTATTCGGAGGCATTGGACCTTTTTTCGAGCGCAACTATTCGGAGGCGTTGGACCTTTTTCGAGACGCGGCGAAATTTTGTTCGTTTACTGCCTTAGAATCGGTTCAAAATGGGAACCATTCTATAAGGAGTCGAAACGTAAATTTAAAATGCGAAATTAAATGAATAAATTGAATTTGCTAGAATAAAATAATGAATAATGAATATAAATAAATAAATAAATAAAATAATGTTTGACAATAATGAATAAAATTAAATTATATTACACGTTTTTTTGTTCCGAATAAAAATAATAGAATAAAATAAAAGGAGGGCCTCATATTGACCGCTCATCACCGATTAAATGTAATCGGGCGAAAACGGCCTTTTATAATATCATCGGCCCCCTTAAAGATAAAAGAACTACAAATTGAATAAATACCAAATGATGAACAAAAAAATTTTTTTTAGGGCATTTTTTTTTAATGATAGTACTAACAAAATAAAACAAGAGATAATAAAACTTAAGAATAAAATCAAAAGTAGGATCTAATGAAATAATAAAAAGTTGAAAAGAAAATGGAGTAGCGTTTATTTACAATGTGCCGCGATTTGATTTAAACGATAAAAATAGAAAAAATTTAAATTTAAATTGCAATAATAAATATATAAGAATAGTCAGATTAAATCGAATTGAATAGAATACTAAATAATTGAATTAATATAATAAAATATAAATTAAATTGAATTTGCTTTATTAAAAATGAATTACGTAAAATAATAAAAAAAATCTCACTTTAATTGCATTCTCTAATAAAATTTTATGTCACTGACCTTAAAATAGAAATAGAATGAATAGAACATAAATTATAAAATTAAATTAGAACATTAGAAAAGGTATTCAACTATACTAAAGAAATTAATTATTATAAAAAAAAAAGAAGTTGGGCATTGAAATAGGGTATGTAAACAGAAGAACCAGTATTGTGTTTTTTTTTCAAATTAGCCAAGTCTAATATAACTAATCTAATCTAATCTAATCTGCCAGAAAATAATAGACAAATAATAATAGTAATAAAAAGAAAAGTAAATTCAATTATTAATAATAGAAAACAACGTTTCTCTTAAGTCTGTGGTTAAAACGAAAAGAGAAAAAGTGCCGGATCTACCTTGCTTCTTTCGAAAGTGCCGGCGAAACGCTCTCGGTTACTCAACTTCTCTCAATCAATCCGTTCTCGCGCAGATGGGCCCTGTGGTTTCGTTGAAGGTTCTGTGAGCGAATCCTTCTCTTCGGCTACGGCGATGGTGGAAGGCCGGTGGGTTGCGGATGTGAGCAGTTCACGCGTCCGATCTGTTTATCGCGGTGGTTGCTGGGTATTTGGTGAGTTTGCAGTTTAAGGGTTCAAGGTTTGTGTTTGGTTATGAAGGAAACAGGGACGGTGGTTTTAGTCGCGGTTTGATGATTCGTGGTTGAGATTGCGGTTTTGAAAAGCTGTGAGTGAAAACGGTTGGCGGCCGGGAGTGAGTCGTGTTGAGTGTTTTCGGGTTGCTCTGGTTTGTGCGATTTGGTGGATGGGGTTGACAGAAAATGGAGGGGTTTAGTCACGGCGGTGGTCGTGCGACGCGCGTGAAGGAAAGGTTGGCGGTTCGTGGTTTTTTAAAGGTAAGCTTGCGGTGGTTGGAGTGATAAAAAGGGTTTTTTCGGTGAAGTTTTTGGTCTGAGTTTAGTGGTTAACGGAGCAGATTCGCGGGTGGTGACGGCGAGTTGGTATGTTTTGAAGGTGGTGATGATGTCGTTTCGTTTGAAAGGTAGCGGTGGACGGCACGGATGGCCGCGGTTTATGCGTTCTGTGTTGGTTCCCAACTCACAGATTTTGTTCATGTGATGGTGGTTTTTTAAGGTGGTTTTTATTATGAAGGTTTGAAGCAGGCTTATGGAAGTTGGATTGTGTTGGCTGAGGGTGATTTCTCACGGTGATGAGGGTGATGAAATGGTTTGTGGCTGTGTCATTTCTCTGAGTTTTTCTGCAGAGCTTTTTTCTTTTTTTTTTTCTGTATAATAACGTGGGTTTTATATGGAGAAAGAAATTGGGGGAGAATTGAGAATATTGGGATAAGAATAGTGAGCTGGAAATTATTGGCTATGCATAGAATTGGTACGTTAGAATGCAGGTGGGTTTGTTGTGAGTGGAAGGAAACAATATCAGAGTGTGGTGTTGTGTGGAATGATAGTGGAGTCTTTGAAAAATGTTGTGAATATTTGGTCTTGGGGTGGGACCAATTTATTTTGCAAATTTGTATTGTATGAGAATTATGAGGTGGCGATTTTTTTATTTTGATTATAGTGTGTAGGCTAAAAAAAACTGATTGAATTTATGCGAGGTTGCTGCAAGTTATGAAATTAATTCTACTTTTTGAATTTGTTTTGGCATGGTAATGGGTCATGAAATATGGGCTGAATATAAATTGGAATGTGTTATTTGAAATGGCTATAATAATAAATAAAAAGAACTTAAATGGATAATTAAAAATAAAAAATAAATGAATTGTGAATTGACTTTGGATATTGATTAAAAAAAAAAAAAAAATTCAGAATGTAATTAATGGATATGGATTGAAATGTGAACTGCAATCTGGTGGAGTAACATTACTGTGTGCTGTGAATGAAGGAAAACAAAATGGCCATGTTGTACCACTTTTGGTTGCTATGATAGAGTAGTGACAATACTGATGCAGATTAAATTGTGAAAGAGAAAAAACAAAGTTAACATAATACTTAAATAATAATGTCAATGATAATAATAATAATGGTAAAAGAGAACTAATAAAGATAATGGAAATAGTAACAAAAAAGAAAATAAGGAATAATAATAATAATAATAATAATAATAACAGAATAACAAAATGGTAATCATAATAATAAAATAATAATACTAATAATTTGAATTATAAAAAGTAATAGAAACAATGATAATACGAAAATAGAGTCTAAAATAATAAAAACATAATAATAATAATTGTAATAATGAATTAGTAATAATAGTAAAATAGAATAATAATGAATGAGTAAATAATAGTAAATAGTTTGAAAATGAAATAAAGTAGTAAAGTAGAATAAAGGAGAAAGTGATTTTTTAATTAATTGATTTTTTTAAGAAATAGATAATAAAAACGGGAGGGGATAATCGGGCAAAAAGCCTCCACACAGTACCGACTTAAATAACTCAGACAACCTGATTTTTTTTACACAAAAGAAAATGACATAGATTTTTTTGATATTTAGACAGAAAATAAAATAGTATATTTTTTTGAGATAATGATTAAACAGTAAAATGGTGCGGGTAGGACAAATTTGGGGTATGACACATATCAACCAATTCCCTGTCAGTTAAAGGGGGTTGAACTCTTCCAGCTAAATCTCTCCACTTCTGAGCATACTCCTTGAAACTTTCTTTGGCACCCATAGACATGCTTTGCAGCTGCATACGAGTGGGAGCTAAGTCACCATTGTATTGATACTGCTTATAGAAAGCTTCAGCAAGATCATTCCAATCCCTGATGTTGACACTCTCCAATTGATAATACCACTCCAATTGAGCTCCAGATAAGCTCTCTTGGAAAAAATGGATCCACAACTTTTTATCAGCAGTGTGAGGTTGGATTCTTCTGACATAAGATCTCAGATGCAGCTTGGGACAAGAGACCCCATCATAAACAACAAAAGTAGGAACCTTTAAACCAATGGGTATGACTACCCCAGATATCAGACTCAAATCTTCAAAATCCAGCCCAGAAGATTTCTGCAACTCCATAGCATCCATTCTATCCACCAGCATCTTGAATTTGTCTTCATTAGGCTCATGGTAGTAATTAGCCTCAGAATCAGAGTCCCCCATAGTGTTGTGGAGACTGCCTCCCTCTTTTTCAGACTCTTTAGACTCATAATCTTCAACTGGTTCTTTGGTCTTGGTCAGACCTTTGAACCTTCTTCCCATGTTGATTAGGCCACCTGACCTTCTAGTCTTCTTAGTCTTTTTGGCCAGCAGTGTCTTCAATTCATCCTTCCCCTTGGTCAGGTTCAGGATCAGCTCTTGGAACTGTGCATTTTGTGCCTGGAGATCCTTAACTGTTTGTTCAAGAGCCATTGCTGAAATAAACAGCGAGAAGATGAGAAACCTGTGCACAATTATAAACCTGTGATGCAATGAAATGATATGTGAATGTATATGCAATGTTTTCAAGGACCGCAGGATTTAAATTTGCTTAAACAAACAAGAAAGTAGACTTTTATTAGTAATAAATTTGTTTTGCCTCTTGGGCTTACAGAAATGAAATGAAATAAATACAAAATATGGGGTTTTAAGTCTCCCATGGACGTTTCCTCTTTGTGTTGAGGTATGAGTTGAGATTCCGTTCCTCGTGAAGTTGCTTTGTTAGTTCCAGGATTCTTTCTTGGCTTGCTTTGTAATGAGCCTCAAAAGTATCCCTTTGCTCCTTCAACTGGATCCAGGATCTCTGTAAGTCTTCCATATCAGTAGGCATGTCTGGGTGAAGGATGGTATAAGCAGTGTCTCCTTCAGCAACAAGTTCCATGGTAACTGGCAGGATGGCAGGATATGGCATCATGAGAGTCTGAGCACGAGATCGCACCCATCTGAGATAAGCTTCCATAGGAATAGTGTACTTAGGCTCCAGTGTCTTGCTGTCAACCCTGTTTACTTTTCCCCAGGCTCGTATGAATCTCTGACGGTAACCTTGAAGATCGTTGTCGTAATCAAATACAATGCCCTGAATTAACATGTCATGTGGACCATCACTCCGAGCGTAACCAAATTGTCGTAAAGCTATAGAGGGGTTGTAGGTGATGCCTCCTCTTATGCCTAGAAGTGGCACATTAGGAAAGTCCCTACAACGGTCAATGATATTGACATTCTCCATAGATCTGGAGCACCAATGAATATCTGAATGCGAGAGTGACATGATCCTCTTAGACCACCTGAACCCTTACTCATTCTTCATTACTGAGCGAGGAAGGTGAGAAATAAACCACCTAGACAGCAAAGGTATGCAGCACATCAAAGTTCCTCTTGCCCTTGTAGTACGGGTGTGAAGAGAATGTAGAATGTCTCCAAGCAATGTAGGCACTGGATTGTGACTCAGGAATATGTTGATGGCATGAACGTCTATGAACTGATCTGGATTGGGGAACAATACTAAGCCATATATCAGCAAGGCTAAGATCTCCTCAAAAGCATCATAGCTCATGGCCTTCAAGAACACCTGAGCTTTCTCTATCAACACCTTGGCAAGAATACCCTTAACTCCGCTTCTCGTTTCTAGAACAATGTCAGATTTCTTCAGATGTAGAGCTGCAGCAATAACCTCTGGTTTAAGCTCCTTTTCCAAACCTGTAAAGGGTCTTTGATCAAGAACAGGTATACCCAGAAGTTTAGAGAACTCTTCCATTGTAGGAACCAGCTGATAGTCGGGGAATGTAAAGCAATGGTGCTTGGGGTCAAAGAACTGAAACAGAACACTCATCATGTCTTCATTGAACCCTGAAGTGACTAGATCCAATAGGTGACCATGTCTCTTGATGAAGTGGGAGTGATCAGACACTTGAGAAACCAACTCTTTAAGCTTAGCAGGTATGCCCACAAAGTTGATCCTGATGGTGTTTCTACGAGCAGAAGCCATGACCTGCAACAAAGAACAAAGATAAATCCTTTGGTCCTTGAAATGGTTAGTGAAAATGCTATGCTTATGATGCATGATGATGTCATGATATTATGCTCAATCACAAACATGTGGCACACACAAACAAGTCACACAATAGCCTTAGGTTTAGAGGCTTGCATGAGGTTTAAAGGTAAGTACCCTCTCCTGAAGTTTAGTTGGTTCATCCTGTCCTACAAAAGTAACCGGGTTCTAAGGGATCTCAATATCATTGATCCTTCACAAGGGTGGTTGTTCAGTAGGCAACTTACTTGCCAACCAAAACCCTCCAAGTTTAGAATCTCAATGAGCGTAGTATCGAGTATCAACCAACTTCAGTCTGCACCAAAGCCGGTTATCTCACTACTTTTCTAAAGGCCAAGATGGGA
This sequence comes from Lathyrus aphaca, assembly GCA_963966055.1. Taxonomy (NCBI): domain Eukaryota; kingdom Viridiplantae; phylum Streptophyta; class Magnoliopsida; order Fabales; family Fabaceae; genus Lathyrus; species Lathyrus aphaca. The sequence continues at coordinate 110,088,929 of OZ014524.1, read as the reverse complement.
TAACTAGGGTTCTAAAAGTTAGTTAGTGCATTGACAACATATGGCAGCCTCATATTATCCTCAACTTGACTTAAGGAACATAAGCACCAACCAAGAAGTCACACTAACTATGGCCACCAGATCAACCATATCGGTATACGCCGTACAGTTTCCTTGGTCTATTGCCATTTACCTAAGGTACACTAGATCCGGGTTAGGATCTTTCACACATAAGAGCACCCAACAAGTAAGTATAAAGCAAACAAGGCAAACAATTTTAAAGTGATCTAATTCCTAAGGGTACCCCTCTTTAATATTAAGTCCCCAACAGAGTCGCCAGTTCTGTAACACGGTGGGAGAACTGACTTTTAGTTATGTTGCGGATAGCATGAGTCGCCACCGACTTTTATTTTATCCAAAGGAAAGGCATAAAAGAACAGGAAAGACCTTTTAAAAGATTTTTGGGTCCGGGGGGTAGGTTATGTAAAGGGAAGGTGTTAGCACCCTTTACATCCATGGTTATCCATGGGCTCTTAGTTACTTAGCTCACTTTGAATTGTTTTTGAAATGTGAAGTGTATGAATAGAGATTTTCATAAGAGTTTGATAATGATCCATGTACGGATGCGTAAAAAACCTTTGTTTTGAAAATTTTTGTTTGAAAGTGTGAAGTGTTTGAAAAGTTTTTGAATAGTGAGCAAGTAACTATGAGGTACCTACCCTAAGTTTAAGTCTTTTCTGTTCTTGAATCCTTTGAATGGTAAGACTATCTCTATTATTAAGGAATAGGTAGTCATTACCTTGGATGTGAGGGACAAGTAAGGGTCATCTGTTTAATGTAGGCAACTGTGGGGTGTATTAAGCAATTTTGGAGGGACTGTCATCATTACTCGAAAGGGACAAGATCATTACGAAGGCAACCATTAAGGGACTTGATCTTTTTATCTGGTAAGGGACTAGATGATTTTATTTTGAGGGACCTTTTTGCTTCATACACCCTACTTGACCTTTTGATTAGGCAACAATGAGAGGTAACCCTAGAAAGTGAGACGGCGATCAAAGATCGACTTACGTGTGTGAGTGTTCCATTTAATATTTATCTTTTAAAATTTAATGACCTAAATTAATTTTAAATAAACATACGTATTACACTCCCTATTTTACTAACCATGGCATAAAATAAATAATTTAAACATTATAAAATATTACATCCAGGAGCAATTACAATAATAATAATAAAAGCAATTTAAATAAATAATCAAAATATTAATAAGCAAAATAAATAAGCAATTATAATTGGGTTAGTGAAAATAATAATAATAAAAATACCAAATTAAATGGGGTTAGTAATAATCATATAAACATAATTAAGTGAAATAAACAAGGATATTATAATAAACAATTTTTTTTAAAGGTTAATAAGAAAATATGAACAATTATATTAATTATTATAAAATTTGAAATTATAGGTGAATTATAAAATTAAATCAATTATGAACATATTATGAAAAACAAATTATAATTACAAAAATTAAATTAGCAATTTTTAAACCTATAATAGAAATTATTTACATGCAAAACTAAATTATAAACAATTATAGAATATTTACATATTAAAAAATAAATTAAGCATTTTAATTTTTAAACATATTTATGTACAAAAATTTAAATTATAAGCAATTTATACATTTAATAAAAATTGGATTAAGAATATAATATATACAAATAATAATGTTAAACAAAAATAGAAGAAGAAAAATTAGGGTTTTGAAAATTATTAAGATTAATTAGGGTTTAATAAGAATTAGGGTTTTATATATAAAAATATTAGGGTTTTTAACTTAATATACAATATTAATTTAATCATTAAATAAATATATACATATTATAATTTAAGTACATAATAAATAAAATTAATTTTAGAATTTAGAAAATAATTTTAGAATTTAGAAAATATAAGATACTTATAGGTTATTTTATATATATATACATGATTATTTTTAATTAATAATAAAATAATTAAACAAAACAATTCAATAAAGCAAAACAAAAAGAAAAACTGAAACTTACCTGGGGCAGGGATTGAACCCACGCCCTAGGCTTCAATATCCTTAGACCAGCCTGCTTTCCACTGGGCTGCGCGCTGCTGGTGAACAAGGAATGACTATTGATCATTATATATTAAGCCTGCAAATATCATGGAATTTTTACCAAAAATAACTGAGGACGGGTTCGAACCCCTGTCCTTGGCTTCGTTCATACGCGTACTAACCACTAGGCCATCTGCAACATTTGTAATTTAAATACAAATAAAACTATATAATATAAAAACAAATTTGAATTCCAGGCTGCGCGCGAAACTCCTTCTCCTACCTCCAGACCTGCAAAATTTCCTACGAATTTTTCTAAGGTTTTTGCTGCGAATTTCGTTTCCTAGGATTTCCTGCGTTTAATCAAACATCAAGCAAACGGCAATATTTTATGAAATTGATGAGTGCATTACGTTCCATGAAGTCTATACAACACAACCATGGTTCTATAATTCATTTATAGTTGATGAATCAAAGAACCCCAAAACGGCCGAAAAACCCTAACTATGGTGGTTCCTCCATCCTGCACCTAAAATCGAATTAATTTATCCAGAAAGTCTTCAAACTTCATCACAAACACAAATATAAGATCAAATTCAGATAATAATGTCAATATTATGGAAATCGAAAAAATTAAAAATTGGATGAACAATGATTCGGTTTGAATGATTTAAAGTGTTATGGATGCATATAAGTATTGGTTTCGACTCAATGATGTCCAGGGATCATTGCTATGTTCTCAAATTACCTTCTAATGCCTTGTATGTTAAAATCCGAATTTGAGTTTGGAGAGGTTTTTTTGAAAATATGAAACTTACACTTGGGGCTGGAAATTCGTGGCTTTGTGTTAGGGTTATGTAATGTACTTATAGTGTGATCAATTAGGTCAGAAAAGATCAATGCTTGTGTGAAGAATTTGATCCAAAAAGATTCAAAAAGATAGGCTTTGAAAATCAAATATTTTTGCATAAACACTTGCTATTTTAGGCCAATCATCATGATCTTCTTACCACTTTGATTCCAATCATATTTATGAATTTCTAGAAGCTCAATCCATTTTAAATCTTTGACTTTTATATTTTATTTTAATTTAAAATGATTTTTAATGAATTAAATCAAAATAAATAAAAATAAAATGATAAAAAATCTGATTTTTGAGGTCTTGGGTCATGCATGAGGTCATAGTATGGATTGGGTCATCATATGGCAAGCCCATTTAGAAAAAAATTGGTTTTAGACCTCCATTTTCTTCATAAACCAACAAAAAATTTCCCAACTTTGCAAGGGCACACATCCTTCAATTTTAATGCTATGAGGGTGTTCTTGGACATTTTGGAAAGCTTGAAGAGTCCTCTAACCAACCCCAATAGTTTCATATCCATATCATTTACCATTCTCAAGTTATGCTCTTTTGAAGTTGTTGACTTTTTGTTGACTTTCAAAAGGACCTATAATGTCTTAGCTCATACCTTCCAAATGAAGCATTTTTGGGCTTGGCTTGTGAGACACAAAGTTGTAGAAAATTCAATTTCCTTCAAAATGAGATTTGGATGGAGACTTGGTGATGAAGCATGTGAAAGTTATGGCTGGTCAAAGTTTAGTTGACTTTTACTAAGGAAACCCTAATTTAGAAACTCCTGATTCTTGATGATCTGAAATCTCCTTGATGAATCATGATCAACCCTTGATCAAATGATGAATTTTACTTCATATACTTGATGTTGGCAAAAAATCATGAAGTTTGACTTTGGTTTGACCACAGTTGACCTCAGTTTGACTTTTTAACTGCTTTGACTGATTTTGACTTATCTGATCATCTGACTGAGCAAACTTTTGAGGAAAGTCTTGAAACTTGTCATGGGGGTTCTTACACACATATAAGATGTTATGAAGCTCACTTGAAGTCTTGGAAGTCCATTTAGCCTGATTAAAGTCAAAACCCTAGTTTTGAATGCACTGCTTAGGAGGTGCATTGTATGAGGGGATTGTCAACTTTTCTGACTATTTGTGAACTTTGTGAACCTTGTGAACCATCATAAAATGTCTTGTGAACCTTGTGAACCTCATGGGAGGTATTGTTAACCTTGTGAACCTCATAAAGTATCTTGTAGACTTTATGAACCTCATGAAAGGTCTTGTAAGCATTGTGAACCTTGTGAACCTTGTGAACCTCATAAAGTGTCTTGTAAACTTCATGAACTTCATGAAAGGTCTTGTAAGCATTGTGAACCTTGTGAACCTTGTGAACCTTCTTAGCACACAAAGTCCTGTATTGTGAAGGCAAATTTTGGGGTGCAACAGCTGCCCCTGTTCAATTTTTCTGAAACCTGAGGGGTTAGATTGGTATATGTGCCAGTCGTGACCTGGAAGGTTGAAGGGGATTGAACACAAAAGTCTAAAAATTTGCACTCACCAGTGCGTAGAGTGATACAGATGACTAGTTGAATATGCTTGAGTGGGCTTAAAGATGCCACTTGGAGAAAAAATTAGGAGGATAAAGCAGTCATGAGGTAACAAGATGCTTTCAGGAGGATAAAGCAGTCCTGAGGGAATGATATGCTTTCAGAAGGATAAACAACATTCTGAGGTAATAGTATACTTTCAGGAGGATAAAGCAGTCCTGAGGGAATGATATGCTTTCAGAAAGATAAACAACGTTCTGAGGTAATGATATGCTTTCAGGAGGATAAACAACGTCCTGAGGTAGGGGTGATAGCTTTCAGGAAGATAAACAACGTCCCAAGGAGATAATATGCTTTCAGGAGGATAACAACGTCCTAAGGAAGTGGTAACCTTTGGGAAGATAACAACGGCCCAAAGTAATAATATGTTTTCAGGAGGATAACAACGTCCTGAGGAAGTAGTGATATGCTTTCAGGAAGGTAAACAACGTCCCGAGGAGATAATATGCTTTCAGGAGGATAACAACGTCCTGGGGTAATGATGATAACCTTTAGGAAGATAAACAACGACCCAAGGAGGTAATATGCTTTCAGGAGGATAACAACGTCCTGAGGTATAAGAAGCTTTCAGGAGGATAAAGCAGTCCTGAGGGATTGATAACTTTCAGGAGGATAAAGCAGTCCTGATAGTCACAATTCTGTTTGCTGGAGAATTAACCTGAAAACAAGGTAGCATTCTATATGGTAGTATTAGTTTATGCATTATGTATGCGTGTATAATATGATGCACTTAAGTAATGTATCTATGGATATGTATGTTATGGTATGATGTAAATGATGTATGTATGATATGATACTGCCTGAGGCGTCTGGATATCTTCGTATAACAACTGCTGGCCAGGGAAAATAAATCCCGATTCGTTGTTGAAGAATATGAGGAACTTAGTCCCGTCTTGTTTGATAATATATTATACATAACCTTCCGTCTGCTAGGGATAGCAAGGTACACATAACCTCCTGCCTTCGTTCGATAGTAGGGTATATATAACCTCCCGTCTGCTGGGGATAGCAAGGTATACATAACCTCCCGTCTTCGTTTGATAGTAGGGTATATATAACCTCCCGTCTTCGTTCATCGTACTCCTATTGGAGAGTAAATTCCCGAATGTCCGTATGAGGATAAAAGAGATGGATATAAATTCCAGGGGAGATGTGACTTTATGAAGATGGATTTGTCCTAGTGAGGGTTTGTAGCTGTTAGAGATGAACCGGCGAAGCTTCGTTGAAATCCTTCCCTCGTTCGTCCTTAGTAAATACTATTACTGCATTTTTATGCATTTCTGGTAAACATCAATCATATTCAAAAGCATACATACATTCAAACACAACCAATGGACGTTTCGCTTATGTAAATAGGGTAAAAGTAAATCTGGATTCAAAAATGGAATTTTATTTATATCAAAGAGTGACTTATACATAGGTAAGTTTGTTCAAGGAGACATAAACCCTAGTAAGAGGATTTTGTCATAAAGTTTTTACAAAACAAAGAAAATCAACTATGTGGGAAATAATCCTATTGAGTTTCAATTCTACTATTGCCATTATATTCAAGTATCTCATCTTCTGCTGTTGAGACGAAAACGATTGGATTGAGCTTTATCTGTTCGAGCTTGATTAAGTAACACAACTAGTTGCAGTTTCATGGGTGATCGAAACGAGACATAGTCATATGCTTTAATCCCTAACTTTTGCCTGGATTGCCCTTTCAGGTTTTCAATCCACCGGGATACCCTTTTTTGCCCAAGCCGCCTTTTCAGGTTTTCGACTTGCCGGGTGTACATATTTTTATATATATCCCTAATTTTTGCCCAAACCCTTTTGGTTTGCCGGGATGCCCTTATTTTTGCCTAGGCCTGTCAACCTAGCGGGTCTCTTTTCATGCGTAGTATTTTTTAACTATGTCTGCGTTTACAGGCTGTGGGAAGTCTTCACCGTCCATAGTAGTAAGTATCATGGCACCTCCTGAGAATACTGTTTGACCACAAATGGTCCTTCATATGTTGGAGTCCACTTGCCCCTAGGATCACCCTGTGGTAATATGATACGCTTGATTACCAAATCACCAGCCTGATATACCTTTGGCTTAACCTTCTTGTTAAAAGCCTTGATCATTCGTTTCTGGTACATTTGGCCATGACAAACTGCTGCTAGTCTCTTTTCATCAATCAAATTTATCTGGTCAAGTCGAGTCTGAATCCATTCATCTTCATCCAAGCCTGCATCCTTCATAATTCTTAAGGAGGGAATCTGAACTTCAATGGGCAGAACTGCTTCCATACCATAGACTAAGGAGAATGGGGTTGCCCCTGTTGAAGTACGTATTGTAGTACGATAACCATGAAGAGAAAATGGTAACATCTCATGCCAATCCTTATAAGTAACAGTCATCTTCTGTATAATTCTCTTAATGTTCTTATTAGCATCCTCAACTGCCCCATTCATCTTCGGACGATACGGAGAAGAGTTGTGATGCTTAATCTTGAACTGCATGCAGAGATCAGTAATCATAGTGTTGTTCAGATTAGAGCCATTGTCAGTAATAATCCTTTCAGGGATGCCATACCTACATATGAGATTATTCTTAATGAATCGAGCCACAACATTCTTAGTAACAGATGCAAACGAAGCTGCCTCTACCCACTTAGTAAAGTAATCAATAGCAACCAAAATGAAACGATGCCCATTAGAAGCAGTAGGCTTGATCTCACCAATCATATCAATGCCCCACATGGCAAAAGGCCAAGGAGCAGTCAACACATTCAAGGGTGATGGAGGTATATGTACTTTATCAGCATAAATTTGACACTTGTGACATGTTCTGGAGTGTTGATAGCAATCAGCTTCCATGGTAGACCAATAGTAACCTGCTCTCAATATCTTCTTTGCCATAGTATGACCACTAGAATGAGTGCCAAAGATACCATTATGCATATCTTCCATAATCTCTGTTGCTTCTTTCTTATCCACACAACGAAGCATAGTTGAATCATGATTGCGCTTGTACAGAATCCCATTACTCAAAAAGAACTTAGCAGAAAACCTTCTCAGAAACTTCCTATCTTTGACAGATGCCCCTTCAGGGAACTCCTGAGCTTCAAGATATCTTTTCACTTCATAGAACCAAGGCTTCTCTCCTGCTTCTTCAGTGTCAATCTCATTGCAGTATGCAGGCTTCTCAAATCTATCAATAGTAATATTGGAAGCTTCATCATCCCAGCTGATCTCAAACATGGATGCCATGGTGGCTAATGCATCTGCCAACTGATTCTCTCTCCGTGGAATATGTCCAAAGGTAATCTCTTTGAAATGTGGGATCAAAGACAAAACATGCTCTCTGTAAGGAATGAGATTATCATGCTTGGTATCCCAATCTCCTTTGATCTGACTTACTACCAGGGCTGAATCTCCATACACATCAAGGAACTGAATCTTCATATCAATAGCAGCTTTAATACCTAAGATACATGCCTCATACTCAACCATGTTATTGGTACAATAGAAACATAGTCTGGCAGTAATCGGGGTATGACAACCTTCAGGGGAACTAATCACAACACCAACACCATTACCAAGTGCATTAGAGGCACCATCAAAAACCATAGTCCATCGGGATCCTTGTTCAGGTCCGTCATATTGTCCAGGTTCTTTGGTAATAATCATAATGTCTTCATCAGGGAACTCAAAACTCATTGACTGGTAATCATCCACTGCTTGATGAGCCAAATGATCAGCCACAACACTTCCTTTAATGGCCTTCTAAGTAGTATACTGTATGTCATATTCTGTTAAGATCATTTGCCATCTTGCAATTCTTCCAGAGAGAGCAGGTTTCTCAAATATGTACTTGATTGGATCCATCTTCGAAATATACTGTCTTAGTCGGCGAGCAGCCCATGCCAAAGCGCAGCAAGTTTTCTCGAGCAGTGAATATCTTGTTTCACAGTCGGTAAACTTTTTGCTAAGGTAGTATATTGCCTGCTCTTTTCGACCAGACTCGTCATGTTTCCCCAACACACACCCCATTGATTTGTCTAACACTGTTAAGTACATAATCAAGGGTCTTCCATCAACTGGTGGCATCAAAATTGGAGGTTCTAACAGGTATCTCTTGATTTCATCAAAGGCAGTCTGGCACTCATCATTCCACTCCATCACCTGATCTTTCTTCAGCAACTTGAATATTGGCTCACAGATGGCAGTTAATTGGGAAATAAATCTTGCAATTTAATTCAATCGTCCCAAGAAACCCCTAACTTCCTTCTCAGTACGGGGAGCTGGCATCTCTCGTATAGCTTTCACTTTTGCAGGATCCACTTCAGTACCTTTTCCACTGACAATGAAACCTAGGAGCTTACCAGATCTAACTCCAAAAGTACACTTGTTTGGATTTAATATCAACTTGTATTTCTTCAACCTCTCAAACAATTTATGCAAATGATCAAGATGTTGCTCTTCATTCTGGGACCTAGCTATCATATCATCCACATATACCTCTATTTCATGATGAATCATATCATGAAACATAGCCACCATAGCACGCTAATATGTTGCCCCTGCATTCTTCAAACCAAATGGCATCACCTTATAACAAAAAGTGCCCCACTGTGTAACAAATGTTGTCTTCTCCATATCTTCAGGTGCCATCTTGATTTGATTGTAACCAGAGAAACCATCCATAAAAGAGAATAGCTTATGCTGAGCAGTGTTGTCTACCAGAACATCAATATGAGGAAGTGGAAAGTCATCTTTGGGGCTAGCCTTGTTCAAATCCCTGTAGTCTACACACATGCGTACCTTACCATCTTTCTTAGGAACTGGTACCACATTTGCAACCCACTGAGGATAAGAAGTCACAGCTAAGAACCCTGCATTGAACTGTTTCATTACCTCTGCTTTGATCTTTTCTGACATCTCAGGACGCATACGATGAACCTTCTGCTTCTTTGGACAGCAATCTTCTTTTACTGGTAAACGGTGAACTACAATGTATGTATCCAACCCTGGCATATCTTCATAAGACCAAGCAAAGATCTCCACATAGTCACGTAACATCTGAATCAATCTGCTCTTGACATTATCCTCTAAATCAGCCCCTATCTTGACTTCTTTCCTGTTTTCTTCAGTTCCCAGATTCACAACTTTGACTGGCTCTTCATGTGGCTGTATAGCTTTCTCTTCTTGTTGTAACAACCTAGCAAGCTCTACAGGTACTTCACAATCGTCCTCATTTCCGTCTTCTGCTTGATAGATCGGATTCTCGAAATTATAATTGGCAATAGTAGAACTGTTATCAACAGGATCCAAAGTGGATGAGGATCTGCATTTTAGTGATGTGGGTGTGTGTAAGAACACATAACTGATAAAACAAAAATAAAAGAAAAGAAAGACAAGGAACACAATATTTACGAAAACGAAACGTCCACTGATTTTTATTGAATGAAGTATGCAAATGAAATGACATCCCGTAACAAGCACACCATTGTGCCCCGGGCAAGGCACAAGGCTTAAGAGTTCAATTGTTCAAGAAATTACAAACTTAAAAAGCGACAACACAGCAATAGTATTTACTCCTGACTAAAGGAAATAGGGATAACATCTTCAGCTTTCCAATTATTGAGTCCAACACCCACAGTAGGAAAGATCCAAGCATCCAGATTGTAGTCTTCATCATAGTCTCCCACAGCATTGATCTGATCTTTTATAACCCCTTGATTGGTGATACGAACAGCGCGAGCACGACGAACAGTCTTCTGGGACTCTGCAGTGAAACCCAAACCAAATTTGTCAGACTTGTATGGGATATCAGGAAGCTGACCCCAAATAGTATAACCACCTTCATCCACTACAGCTCTAGCATCTTTGAGGGAGGCCATTGTTGGAGGTATTCTGGTGACCACAGGAACTTTCTTGACAACAGGAGGAGCTACATAATCATTAACAATCCAAGGAACCACTTCAAATGTCTGACACGGAGTTTCAACATATTCACCTTCCACCTCCAGATACTTGAAGGTGTTCACATGGCTGACAAAATATTCTTCCTCTCCATAGACAGTAACAACCTTTCCTTCCACCGGATATCTTAGCTTTTGATGTAATGTAGAGGTTACAGCACCTGCCCCATGGATCCAGGGACGACCAAGCAAACAAGAGTACGAAGGACGAATATCCATCACATAAAATGTAGCATTAAAAACCTGAGAACCAACTTTGATTGGGAGATCAATTTCTCCATGTACCACTCTCCTCGAACCATCAAAAGCCTTCACCACTATACTACTGGGCTTCAGCACAGCATCTTCAGGACTCAGCTTATTCAGGACTTCTTTGGGTAACACATTCAGAGAGGAACCATTGTCTATCAATACATGTGACAGGGTAGTGCCCCTGCACTCAATTGAGATATGCAGAGCCCTGTTATGATCCCTCTTGGCAGGGGTCAAATCAGCATCAGAAAACCCTAACCCATTGTCATAGGTCAGGTGGGCAACACAATTCTCAAACTGGTCAACAGAAATTGCATTGGGTACATGAGCAGTCTTCAGAAACTTGATCAAGGCCTTGGCATGAGCCTCAGAACACAACAACAAGGACAGCATAGAAATCTTGGAGGGAGTATGCCCCAACTGATCAACAATGTCATAATCACTCTTGCGAATGATTTTCAATACTTCTTCCATCTGCTTAGCAAGATCATCAGCAGCTGGCACATCAGTAGGTATGGGTTCAAGAACAGGACCTTTGCCCCGAGCATCAGTGGTGGAGGTAGCAGCAGGAGTAACTGCATTCTTGGAAGTCACTGGAGGAGAGAAGACTCTTCCACTGCGTGTGATCTTACTAGATCCAGCAATATTGTCAACATTAACAGGCATATCAGCTAGTGGTTCCTGCTTAACACCATGGATATAAACATCAGACCCATAATGCCAAGGCACAGCTTTATCAGACGTATACGGAATAGGACCAGGAGTAGTAATGACCATAGGAGCCACTCTGGCTTCAGTAACAACCTTCACAGGGCCTTCAGCAGTAATCTTAATTGGACTCTTATGAGTGATTTTAACAGGTCCCTTTGAAGTGATCCTTATCGGTACTTTATCAACCATATCAACCTCTTCAGTCTTCCTACCTTTAGTAATATGATCCACCATACTCTCTACAGACGATGGAGTCCTCTCAAACACTATGGTATATTTATCCATGAGACGTTGAATTCCATCTCTCAATCTCCAACAACTATCCGGCTTATAGGTACAATACAAACAATCTTCACGACAACCTGGAAAGAACCCAGCTTGTACTAACTTCTTCTTGATAACAGACAATGGTGTGGTCAACTCTGCAACTGAATAGATATGTAAATCTTCATCAATGACATTGACAGTCTTCTCGTGATTTGGCATGGGAGCAGTAATCACATTTGGAGTACCCGGAGGGTCAAACTCAATCTCCCCAGCCTCAATCATATCTTGAATTTTGTTCTTCAAGACCCAGCAGCTATTAGTATCATGTCCCTGACAGTTTGAATGGTATGCACATCGTGCATTGGGATTATACCTGGGAGAGGTAACATTGGGATTCTGAGGAGCCTCTTTCAAAGTAATAAGTTCAGCCTTCAACAAGTGTTGCAATGCCTGAGCCATTGACATGTTGATCTTTGTGAACTGCCTTCTAGCCCTCTGTTGGTTGCCCTGTGGCTGCTCTGGTGTTGTAGGAGTTGGATTTGAAATATGAACTGCACTCACAGACTGATGTCTTCTATTACGATCAGGTTGACCATAAACAGCATTGGATTCTTTCTTCCCAGTGGGAGGCTTCTTTGCAGCACCTGATGAAGAAGTACCCACCTGGATTTTACCACTCTTTATACCATTTTCAACGCGCTCTCCTGTCATTATCAACTCAGTGAAGCCAGATGATGAGCTTCCAATGAGATGATTGTAAAAAGGACCATTCAGCGTACACATGAACATATCAACCAATTCCCTGTCAGTTAAAGGGGGTTGAACTCTTCCAGCTAAATCTCTCCACTTCTGAGCATACTCCTTGAAACTTTCTTTGGCACCCATAGACATGCTTTGCAGCTGCATGCGAGTGGGAGCTAAGTCACCATTGTATTGATACTGCTTATAGAAAGCTTCAGCAAGATCATTCCAATCCCTGATGTTGACACTCTCCAATTGATAATACCACTCCAATTGAGCTCCAGATAAGCTCTCTTGGAAAAAATGGATCCACAACTTTTTATCAGCAGTGTGAGGTTGGATTCTTCTGACATAAGATCTCAGATGCAGCTTGGGACAAGAGACCCCATCATAAACAACAAAAGTAGGAACCTTGAAACCAATGGGTATGACTACCCCAGATATCAGACTCAAATCTTCAAAATCCAGCCCAGAAGATTTCTGCAACTCCATAGCATCCATTCTATCCACCAGCATCTTGAATTTGTCTTCATTAGGCTCATGGTAGTAATTAGCCTCAGAATCAGAGTCCCCCATAGTGTTGTGGAGACTGCCTCCCTCTTTTTCAGACTCTTTAGACTCATAATCTTCAACTGGTTCTTTGGTCTTGGTCAGACCTTTGAACCTTCTTCCCATGTTGATTAGGCCACCTGACCTTCTAGTCTTCTTAGTCTTTTTGGCCAGCAGTGTCTTCAATTCATCCTTCCCCTTGGTCAGGTTCAGGATCAGCTCTTGGAACTGTGCATTTTGTGCCTGGAGATCCTTAACTGTTTGTTCAAGAGCCATTGCTGAAATAAACAGCGAGAAGATGAGAAACCTGTGCACAATTATAAACCTGTGATGCAATGAAATGATATGTGAATGTATATGCAATGTTTTCAAGGACCGCAGGATTTAAATTTGCTTAAACAAACAAGAAAGTAGACTTTTATTAGTAATAAATTTGTTTTGCCTCTTGGGCTTACAGAAATGAAATGAAATAAATACAAAATATGGGGTTTTAAGTCTCCCATGGACGTTTCCTCTTTGTGTTGAGGTATGAGTTGAGATTCCGTTCCTCGTGAAGTTGCTTTGTTAGTTCCAGGATTCTTTCTTGGCTTGCTTTGTAATGAGCCTCAAAAGTATCCCTTTGCTCCTTCAACTGGATCCAGGATCTCTGTAAGTCTTCCATATCAGTAGGCATGTCTGGGTGAAGGATGGTATAAGCAGTGTCTCCTTCAGCAACAAGTTCAATGGTAACTGGCAGGATGGCAGGATATGGCATCATGAGAGTCTGAGCACGAGATCGCACCCATCTGAGATAAGCTTCCATAGGAATAGTGTACTTAGGCTCCAGTGTCTTGCTGTCAACCCTGTTTACTTTTCCCCAGGCTCGTATGAATCTCTGACGGTAACCTTGAAGATCGTTGTCGTAATCAAATACAATGCCCTGAATTAACATGTCATGTGGACCATCACTCCGAGCGTAACCAAACTGTCGTAAAGCTATAGAGGGGTTGTAGGTGATGCCTCCTCTTATGCCTAGAAGTGGCACATTAGGAAACTCCCCACAACGGTCAATGATAGTGACATTCTCCATAGATCTGGAGCACCAATGAATATCTGAATGCGAGAGTGACATGATCCTCTTAGACCACCTGAACCCTTACTCATTCTTCATTACTGAGCGAGGAAGGTGAGAAATAAACCACCTAGACAGCAAAGGTATGCAGCACATCAAAGTTCCTCTTGCCCTTGTAGTACGGGTGTGAAGAGAATGTAGAATGTCTCCAAGCAATGTAGGCACTGGATTGTGACTCAGGAATATGTTGATGGCATGAACGTCTATGAACTGATCTGGATTGGGGAACAATACTAAGCCATATATCAGCAAGGCTAAGATCTCCTCAAAAGCATCATAGCTCATGGCCTTCAAGAACACCTGAGCTTTCTCTATCAACACCTTGGCAAGAATACCCTTAACTCCGCTTCTCGTTTCTAGAACAATGTCAGATTTCTTCAGATGTAGAGCTGCAGCAATAACCTCTGGTTTAAGCTCCTTTTCCAAACCTGTAAAGGGTCTTTGATCAAGAACAGGTATACCCAGAAGTTTAGAGAACTCTTCCATTGTAGGAACCAGCTGATAGTCGGGGAATGTAAAGCAATGGTGCTTGGGGTCAAAGAACTGAAACAGAACACTCATCATGTCTTCATTGAACCCTGAAGTGACTAGATCCAATAGGTGACCATGTCTCTTTATGAAGTGGGAGTGATCAGACACTTGAGAAACCAACTCTTTAAGCTTAGCAGGTATGCCCACAAAGTTGATCCTGATGGTGTTTCTACGAGCAGAAGCCATGACCTGCAACAAAGAACAAAGATAAATCCTTTGGTCCTTGAAATGGTTAGTGAAAATGCTATGCTTATGATGCATGATGATGTCATGATATTATGCTCAATCACAAACATGTGGCACACACAAACAAGTCACACAATAGCCTTAGGTTTAGAGGCTTGCATGAGGTTTAAAGGTAAGTACCCTCTCCTGAAGTTTAGTTGGTTCATCCTGTCCTACAAAAGTAACCGGGTTCTAAGGGATCTCAATATCATTGATCCTTCACAAGGGTGGTTGTTCAGTAGGCAACTTACTTGCCAACCAAAACCCTCCAAGTTTAGAATCTCAATGAGCGTAGTATCGAGTATCAACCAACTTCAGTCTGCACCAAAGCCGGTTATCTCACTACTTTTCTAAAGGCCAAGATGGGATAACTAGGGTTCTAAAAGTTAGTTAGTGCATTGACAACATATGGCAGCCTCATATTATCCTCAACTTGACTTAAGGAACATAAGCACCAACCAAGAAGTCACACTAACTATGGCCACCAGATCAACCATATCGGTATACGCCGTATAGTTTCCTTGGTCTATTGCCATTTACCTAAGGTACACTAGATCCGGGTTAGGATCTTTCACACATAAGAGCACCCAACAAGTAAGTATAAAGCAAACAAGGCAAACAATTTTAAAGTGATCTAATTCCTAAGGGTACCCCTCTTTAATATTAAGTCCCCAGCAGAGTCGCCAGTTCTGTAACACGGTGGGAGAACTGACTTTTAGTTATGTTGCGGATAGCATGAGTCGCCACCGACTTTTATTTTATCCAAAGGAAAGGCATAAAAGAACAGGAAAGACCTTTTAAAAGATTTTTGGGTCCGGGGGGGTAGGTTATGTAAAGGGAAGGTGTTAGCACCCTTTACATCCATGGTTATCCATGGGCTCTTAGTTACTTAGCTCACTTTGAATTGTTTTTGAAATGTGAAGTGTATGAATAGAGATTTTCATAAGAGTTTGATAATGATCCATGTACGGATGCGTAAAAAACCTTTGTTTTGAAAATTTTTGTTTGAAAGTGTGAAGTGTTTGAAAAGTTTTTGAATAGTGAGCAAGTAACTATGAGGTACCTACCCTAAGTTTAAGTCTTTTCTGTTCTTGAATCCTTTGAATGGTAAGACTATCCCTATTATTAAGGAATAGGTAGTCATTACCTTGGATGTGAGGGACAAGTAAGGGTCATCTGTTTAATGTAGGCAACTGTGGGGTGTATTAAGCAATTTTGGAGGGACTGTCATCATTACTCGAAAGTGACAAGATCATTACGAAGGCAACCATTAAGGGACTTGATCTTTTTATCTGGTAAGGGACTAGATGATTTTATTTTGAGGGACCTTTTTGCTTCATACACCCTACTTGACCTTTTGATTAGGCAACAATGAGAGGTAACCCTAGAAAGTGAGACGGCGATCAAAGATCGACTTACGTGTGTGAGTGTTCCATTTAATATTTATCTTTTAAAATTTAATGACCTAAATTAATTTTAAATAAACATACGTATTACACTCCCTATTTTACTAACCATGGCATAAAATAAATAATTTAAACATTATAAAATATTACATCCAGGAGCAATTACAATAATAATAATAAAAGCAATTTAAATAAATAATCAAAATATTAATAAGCAAAAAAAATAAGCAATTATAATTGGGTTAGTGAAAATAATAATAATAAAAATACCAAATTAAATGGGGTTAGTAATAATCATATAAACATAATTAAGTGAAATAAACAAGGATATTATAATAAACAAATTTTTTTAAAGGTTAATAAGAAAATATGAACAATTATATTAATTATTATAAAATTTGAAATTATAGGTGAATTATAAAATTAAATCAATTATGAACATATTATGAAAAACAAATTATAATTACAAAAATTAAATTAGCAATTTTTAAACCTATAATAGAAATTATTTACATGCAAAACTAAATTATAAACAATTATAGAATATTTACATATTAAAAAATAAATTAAGCATTTTAATTTTTAAACATATTTATGTACAAAAATTTAAATTATAAGCAATTTATACATTTAATAAAAATTGGATTAAGAATATAATATATACAAATAATAATGTTAAACAAAAATAGAAGAAGAAAAATTAGGGTTTTGAAAATTATTAAGATTAATTAGGGTTTAATAAGAATTAGGGTTTTATATATAAAAATATTAGGGTTTTTAACTTAATATACAATATTAATTTAATCATTAAATAAATATATACATATTATAATTTAAGTACATAATAAATAAAATTAATTTTAGAATTTAGAAAATAATTTTAGAATTTAGAAAATATAAGATACTTATAGGTTATTTTATATATATATATATACATGATTATTTTTAATTAATAATAAAATAATTAAACAAAACAATTCAATAAAGCAAAACAAAAAGAAAAACTGAAACTTACCTGGGGCAGGGATTGAACCCACGCCCTAGGCTTCAATATCCTTAGACCAGCCTGCTTTCCACTGGGCTGCGCGCTGCTGGTGAACAAGGAATGACTATTGATCATTATATATTAAGCCTGCAAATATCATGGAATTTTTACCAAAAATAACTGAGGACGGGTTCGAACCCCTGTCCTTGGCTTCGTTCATACGCGTACTAACCACTAGGCCATCTGCAACATTTGTAATTTAAATACAAATAAAACTATATAATATAAAAACAAATTTGAATTCCAGGCTGCGCGCGAAACTCCTTCTCCTACCTCCAGACCTGCAAAATTTCCTACGAATTTTTCTAGGGTTTTTGCTGCGAATTTCGTTTCCTAGGATTTCCTGCGTTTAATCAAACATCAAGCAAACGACAATATTTTATGAAATTGATGAGTGCATTACGTTCCATGAAGTCTATACAACACAACCATGGTTCTATAATTCATTTATAGTTGATGAATCAAAGAACCCCAAAACGGCCGAAAAACCCTAACTATGGTGGTTCCTCCATCCTGCACCTAAAATCGAATTAATTTATCCAGAAAGTCTTCAAACTTCATCACAAACACAAATATAAGATCAAATTCAGATAATAATGTCAATATTATGGAAATCGAAAAAATTAAAAATTGGATGAACAATGATTCGGTTTGAATGATTTAAAGTGTTATGGATGCATATAAGTATTGGTTTCGACTCAATGATGTCCAGGGATCATTGCTATGTTCTCAAATTACCTTCTAATGCCTTGTATGTTAAAATCCGAATTTGAGTTTGGAGAGGTTTTTTTGAAAATATGAAACTTACACTTGGGGCTGGAAATTCGTGGCTTTGTGTTAGGGTTATGTAATGTACTTATAGTGTGATCAATTAGGTTAGAAAAGATCAATGCTTGTGTGAAGAATTTGATCCAAAAAGATTCAAAAAGATAGGCTTTGAAAATCAAATATTTTTGCATAAACACTTGCTATTTTAGGCCAATCATCATGATCTTCTTACCACTTTGATTCCAATCATATTTATGAATTTCTAGAAGCTCAATCCATTTTAAATCTTTGACTTTTATATTTTATTTTAATTTAAAATGATTTTTAATGAATTAAATCAAAATAAATAAAAATAAAATGATAAAAAATCTGATTTTTGAGGTCTTGGGTCGTGCATGAGGTCATAGTATGGATTGGGTCATCATATGGCAAGCCCATTTAGAAAAAATTGGTTTTAGACCTCCATTTTCTTCATAAACCAACCAAAAATTTCCCAACTTTGCAAGGGCACACATCCTTCAATTTTAATGCTATGAGGGTGTTCTTGGACATTTTGGAAAGCTTGAAGAGTCCTCTAACCAACCCCACTAGTTTCATATCCATATCATTTACCATTCTCAAGTTATGCTCTTTTGAAGTTGTTGACTTTTTGTTGACTTTCAAAAGGACCTATAATGTCTTAGCTCATACCTTCCAAATGAAGCATTTTTGGGCTTGGCTTGTGAGACACAAAGTTGTAGAAAATTCAATTTCCTTCAAAATGAGATTTGGATGGAGACTTGGTGATGAAGCATGTGAAAGTTATGGCTGGTCAAAGTTTAGTTGACTTTTACTGAGGAAACCCTAATTTAGAAACTCCTGATTCTTGATGATCTGAAATCTCCTTGATGAATCATGATCAACCCTTGATCAAATGATGAATTTTACTTCATATACTTGATGTTGGCAAAAAATCATGAAGTTTGACTTTGGTTTGACCACAGTTGACCTCAGTTTGACTTTTTAACTGCTTTGACTGATTTTGACTTATCTGATCATCTGACTGAGCAAACTTTTGAGGAAAGTCTTGAAACTTGTCATGGGGGTTCTTACACACATATAAGATGTTATGAAGCTCACTTGAAGTCTTGGAAGTCCATTTAGCCTGATTAAAGTCAAAACCCTAGTTTTGAATGCACTGCTTAGGAGGTGCATTGTATGAGGGGATTGTCAACTTTTCTGACTATTTGTGAACTTTGTGAACCTTGTGAACCATCATAAAATGTCTTGTGAACCTTGTGAACCTCATGGGAGGTATTGTGAACCTTGTGAACCTCATAAAGTATCTTGTAGACTTTATGAACCTCATGAAAGGTCTTGTAAGCATTGTGAACCTTGTGAACCTTGTGAACCTCATAAAGTGTCTTGTAAACTTCATGAACTTCATGAAAGGTCTTGTAAGCATTGTGAACCTTGTGAACCTTGTGAACCTTCTTAGCACACAAAGTCTTGTATTGTGAGGGCAAATTTTGGGGTGCAACACCAAGACTACTAGATTTGAACCTCATCCAACTGAGGACTTTGGCACCACCACCTCCTGGAGAGCTTCCAGTTGGCTATGATGTCAACGCGCGATGCGCTTTTCACTCAGGAGCACCCGGGCACTCAACTGAGAAGTGCAGGGCTCTGCATCACAAAGTTCAGGATCTTGTAGATTCTAAGGCAATCAACTTTGCGCCGCCGCCGAATGTTAACTCGAACCCTATGCCTAATCATGGAGGGGCAAGAGTCAATGCTGTTGAGGGTGATGACAAGTTGAGTTTGGTGCTGAGTATTGATGAAGTCAAGACACCTTTGAGGGTGGTGAAGGAGAGATTGTTAAAGGGTCTAGTATTTCCTGGTTGTTGTCTTGATTGTGAAGACTGTATGAGTGTTGTGAATGGCTGTGAGAAATTGAAGATGGGTTTGCAAGGGTTGATCGATGATGGGTCCTTACAGTTCAGCAAGGTTAGTAATGAAGAGGCTGATGATGTATCAACCATCACTATCTTCTACGATGAAGCTGACATGCCCGTCAGACAAGAGCCGGTTACCATTTATGCTCCTCAGATTAGTCCCATAACTATTACCGTACCTGGGCCAGTGCCGTACACCGATGATAGAGCCATTCCTTGGCATTATGGTTCCGATGTCTATGTAGCTGGAAAAAAGATGGAGAGTAGACCTGTTGCTGACCTGACTATTGAGAATATGGGAGGTGTTGGGGGTTTTACCCGAAGTGGTCGTTTGTTCGCTCCCCCTGCGCTGAGAAGGGATTCTGAGGCCGAGGCTTCGTCCAAAGACAAAGGAAAGCAGATTGCGAATGACGAGTCAACTACTCCTGTGGCTGGACAGGGGACGTTTGAAAAAGAAGTAGAGGAGTTCATGAGGATTATCAAAAGGAGTGACTACAAGGTGGTTGATCAACTAAACCAGACGCCTTCAAATATTTCTATCTTGTCACTGCTGATGTGCTCTCCCGCGCACCGAGAAGCCTTACTGAAAGTACTTCAAATGGCCTATGTTCCTCAGGAGATTATTGTCAACCAACTCGAGGCTGTTGTTGGGAATGTCAATGCTATCCATGGCCTAGGCTTCACGGACAGAGACCTCACTTCGGAGGGAAGGAATCACAACAAAGCACTACACATCACGATGGAATGCAAGGGCGCTGTGCTGTCTCATGTTCTTGTAGACACAGGCTCTTCCTTGAATGTGCTTCCGAAGAAGGCATTGATGAAGCTTAATATTGATGGGATTGTCCTGACACCGAGTGATCTGGTGGTTAAAGCTTTCGATGGTTCAAGAAGATCAGTTTTCGGAGAGGTCGAGTTGCCTGTCAAGATAGGCTCTCAAGTCTTCAAAAGTGTCTTCTATGTTATGGACATCCAGACGGCATATAGCTGTTTGTTGGGCAGGCCGTGGATACATGCAGCTGGAGCTGTCACTTCAACCCTGCATCAGAAGCTTAAATACGTGGTGGACGGCCACGTCATCACGGTTTGTGGGGAAGAAGATATATTCGTCAGCCATCTGTCAACGTTTAAATATGTAGAAATGGATGGAGAAATCCACGAGACTTTGTGCCAAGCTTTTGAAGCAGATGTCAGTATCTTGACTCCTGTGAAGAAAAACAATGAGGGTACGTCCATTCACTCCTACCAGGAAGCAAAAGAGGTCGTTCAATCGGGCAGTGCTCAGGGCTGGGGCAAGTTGTTGGAGCTGGAAAAGAAGGATGATAAATTCGGCTTAGGGTATCAGCCTGGTGGGTCTACTCAGAGTGGTAAAGCTATCACGTTCACAAGCGCTGGTTTGCTCAACCGCGATCAAATCTGTATGGCAAGCCAAGATGGGGATAGTGACAGAGACTGGGACAACAATTGGATCCGCCCGTGTGCGCCCGACGATGAGCTAGGAAATTGGTCTGCTGAAGACATTGTTCAAGTCACCTGGCTCTCAAAGTAATTGCTTTGTTTCCTTTTATTAGCATGCTGCATTGTCAAATCCAGCATTATGCCCAAGATGCTTGGATCCATTGTATTGGGCCACCATGTTTTGTATCGCATCATTATTTTGCTATGAAATAAAAGGACATTTTCAGACAAACTGTGTTCCCTGTCTTTGTGTTTAAAGTTTTTTCACAACAAAATAAATAAAAATGGCATTGTGTTTTCCTTTTTTGTTTTGTGTTAGCGTCTCTTTTTCGAAATAAACAGATTCTGAATAAGCACATCATCTGTGCAGTGTTGATCATCCGGATTCCACGGATAACGTTCCTGCTATGACTATGCATGACTTTGATAATCCAGTCTACCAAGCTGATGAAGGGGTTGAGGAAGACTGTGACCTCCCTGAAGAGTTGGTCAGATTGTTGAAACAAGAGGAACGAGTTATTCAGCCTCATCAAGAGGAGATTGAGACCATCAACATTGGCAGTAAAGATGCAAAGAAGGAAATCAAGATAGGGGCCAATCTGCAGGCCGACGTCAAACAAGAGCTGATCAGTATGCTGAGAAAGTATGTGGACATCTTTGCTTGGTCATATCAAGATATGCCAGGTTTAGATACCGACATCGTGATGCATAAGCTACCCCTGAGAGAAGACTGTCCTCCTGTAAAGCAAAAATTGAGAAGAACTCGCCCGGATATGGCGATGAAAATTAAAGAGGAGGTTCAGAAGCAGTGGGATGTCGGGTTCCTTGCCGTGACTAGTTACCCACCTTGGGTAGCTAACATCGTACCAGTACCTAAGAAGGACGGCAAGGTCCGGATGTGCGTTGACTATCGGGATTTGAACAGAGCAAGTCCAAAGGACGATTTTCCGTTGCCACACATTGAAGTGTTGGTCGACAATACTGCTCAATTCTCGGTGTTCTCCTTCATGGATGGATTCTCCAGTTATAATCAGATAAAAATGGCGCCGGAAGACATGGATAAGACAACGTTCATTACCCCGTAGGGGACATTCTGCTATAAAGTCATGCCCTTCGGTTTGAAGAATGTCGGGGCAACTTATCAACGGGCGATGGTCACATTGTTCCATGACATGATCCACAAGGAGATCAAATGTTATGTGGATGATATGATTGCAAAGTCTAAAGACGAAGAGGAGCATTTGGTTAACCTAAAGAAGCTATTTGATAGATTGATCAAGTACAAACTGAGGTTGAATCCGAACAAGTGCACTTTTGGAGTGCGTTCCGAAAAATTGCTGGGTTTCATTGTAAGTCAAAGAGGAATTGAGGTAGATCCTGCTAAAGTGAAAGCTATTCAAGATATGCCTGCACCGAGGACAGAAAAGGAAGTGCGTGGGTTTTTAGGGAGGTTGAACTACATTTCTCGGTTCATATCTCATCTAACAGCCACGTGCGAACCGATATTCAAACTGCTAAGAAAAGAGCAAACGGTCAGGTGGAACGATGATTGCCAAAGAGCTTTAGACAAAATAAAGGAATATTTGCAGGAACCTCCAATTCTGATGCCTCCAGTGGAAGGGAGACTGTTAATCATGTACTTGACCGTGCTAGAAGGGTCATTGGGGTGTGTGCTCGGCCAACATGACGAGTCTGGTCGAAAAGAGTACGCCATTTATTACCTTAGCAAAAAGTTTACCGACTGTGAATCCCGATACTCACTGCTCGAGAAAACTTGCTGCGCTTTGGTATGGGCTGCTCGCCGACTAAGGCAGTACATGTTTACCCATACCACACTTCTCATTTCCAAGATGGATCTTGTCAAGTACATCTTTGAGAAACCAGCATTGACCGGAAGGTTTGCTAGATGGCAGATGATTTTAACTGAATACGACATCCAATACACTTCTCAGAAAGCCATCAAGGGAAGTGTATTGTCGGATTACCTTGCGCAGCAACCTCTTGAGGATGACTATCAGCCGATGAAATTTGACTTCCCTGATGAGGACATCATGTACCTCATGACAAACGATTATGAGGAACCACTTCCGGAGGAGGGGCCTGACCCTGAATCCAAATGGAAGTTGATGTTTGATGGGGCCGTCAATATCAATGGTCGTGGAGTTGGTGCCGTACTCATTACTCCTGAAGGTGTCCACTTACCCTTCGCTGCCAGAATTACTTTTGGCTGCTGTTGCACCCCAAAATTTGCCCTCACAATTCAAGACTTTGTGTGCTAAGAAGGTTCACAAGGTTCACAAGATTCACAATGTTTACATAACCTTCCATGAGGTTCATGAGGTCTACAAAGCCACTTTATGAGGTTCACAAGGTTCACAAGCTTCTCAACATTTACAATACCTTTCATGAGGTTCATGAAGTCCACAAGTTACTTCTTGAAGGTTCACAAGGTTCACAAGTTCCATAATGCTTTCAATACCTTTCTTGAGGTTCATGAAGTCTACAAGTCACTTCTTGAAGGTTCACAAGGGTCACAATGCCTCCCATGAGGTTCACAAGACATTTTATGATGGTTCACAAGGTTCACAAAGTTCACAATTGGTCAGAAGAGTTGACAATTCCCTCAGACAATGCACCTCCTAAGCAGTGCATCCAAAACTAGGGTTTTGACTTTAATCAGGATAAATGGACTTCCAAGACCTCAAGTGAGCTTCATAACATCTTATATATGTTTAAGAACTCCCATGACAAGTTTCAAGACTTTTCTCAAAAGTTTGCTCAGTCAGATGATCAGATAAGTCAAAACCAGTCAATGCAGTTAAAAAGTCAAACTGAGGTCAACTGTGGTCAAACCAAAGTCAAACTTCATGATTTTTTGCCAACATCAAGTATATGAAGTAAAATTCATCATTTGATCAAGGGTTGATCATGATTCATCAAGGAGATTCCAGATCATCAATAATCAGGAGTTTCTAAATTAGGGTTTCCTCAGTAAAAGTCAACTGAACTTTGACCAGCCATAACTTTCACATACTTCATCACCAAGTCTCCATCCAAAGCTCATTTTGAAGGAAATTGAATTCTCTACAACTTTTGTGATGGTTTATGATGAAAATGGGGGTCTAGAACCAATTCCTTCCAAATGGGCTTGCTAAATTGTGATCCAATCCATATCATATCATCATGCACGACCCAAATGACCAAAATTCAGAATTTTTATTATTTTATTTTTATTTATTTTTGATTTAATTCATAAAAATCATTTTAAATAAATATAAAATATGAAAATATATTTTTGGATGAAGATTGAGCTTCTAGAATCTCATCAATATTGATTGAAGTTGAAAGAGAAAGAAATCATGTGATTGATCCAAAAATAGTAAGCTTTCATGAGCAAATATTGAAATTTCAAAGCATGATCAATCTCAATCTTTTTAAATCAATTCTTGCACACAACCAATAAAGTTTTTGACCTAGATTGATTCACCTATAAGTACTGATCATAATGCAAACATCCAGGGACGAAATCCAGCAGCTCAAAGGTAGGTTTCACACTTCAAAAATCACAAAAAATTTCAAATTCGGATTCCTCTCTTAAGGACAGAAAAAGGTATTGTAAAGACATGGAGATGTTCTTTGAGCCTTCTTGAAGCAAACTCAATCATCCATTGCATCAAAACCATACAATTTCATGCTACCCGAATCAAACTTTGTCTTGAATATAATTTTTTCGATTCTAATGATTCACTGCATATTACTCATTTTTGCTTACATAATCTTGTTTGTTGATGATCATAGATGGAATCTGGATAATTTGGTGAAGTTCCATAGCCTGAAACTGGATCCACCATTTTTAGGGTTTACGGCCATGATTAGGGTTTTATGATCCAGTCAATATAAATGAATTCTAATAACGTGGAATGATTGGAAAACTTGTTAGGAACTTAATGGAATGATCAATTTCATGAAACCATACTGTTTTGTCATTGTTTGATTTTTGTAGGTTTTGCTGGAAATTTAAATTCGCAGGTAAACTCCCAGTTATTTTCGCAGCTAAATTTGCAGTTCTGGAGGTAGAAGATGACCTCTTCCCGCGCGCGTTTAAATTCAAATTATTTGTATAATATTTTATTGATTGTTTGCTGTTTATAGTCACACAACTTGTGTTGTCCCAGTGGATGGAGGGAGCGTATGCAGTGGCTTGGTCTGGGGTTCGATTCCCCGTTTATGGCATTTTGGTTGTTTATTTTGTTTATTTCGCAGGTTTAATATATAATCAATTAAAGTCACCTTATTATCAGATGGGCTCTTCCAGCCGGGTGGTGATGCATGCGTTTGTGAATGTAAAGGTCCTGGGTTCAATTCCCACCCCAGGCCTTTTTTCTGCTTTCTTTTATTTTCTTGATTTTTTCCAGATGATGAATAAAACGCATTGAAGCTATTTCATTATCACCCACGCATGGCTGGTCTAGTGGGAGGTTTTGGTACTGGCAAGCATGAGAACCTGGGTTCAAACCCAGCCAAGGTAAGTTTATTTTTTACCAATTTTTTCTGTTTTATTTGTTTAATTAAATATGTTCTTATTGTTAATAAAAGAAAAATAAATTGAATTTGTAAATCATCACTTATATTTCTTTTTCTTAGAAAAATTTCTAAACTTTTGTAATTAAAATTATAAATATAGGTATGTTTATGTAAATAATTTTGTATTATAAATTAAACACTAAAACTATTTTTTCTAACAAATCCTAATTTTCAAAACCCTAATTTATTCTTTTTCTAAATACTTATTAAAAAAAAACCCTAGTTATTTATTTTCTAATTCTTAATATAAATTGTTATGTATATATTTATTGAATATAATCTTTAATATAATTTTTGTAATAATCAATAAAAATTAAGTTTTGTAAATATACTTATAATTTATTTTTCTCTTTATATAATATGTAAGTACCTTTTATAACTTTTTGTTTAGAAATAATTGAATTTATAATAATTAAATTTTGTAGTTATAATATATTTAAAAAAATAATTTAATAATTTGTAAATTAAAATAATTATTTGTTCATATTTCTTTTTGTTTATATTAAAAATTGTTAATCTTTTATTCTTATAATATTTTGGTTAATTTTATTTATTTTTTAATTATTGTTACTACTAACCATGTTATTACTAATATTTTTGCTTATTTCACTAACCTTATTTAATTTTTTATTATTATTATTACTAACCCCTATTTTATTTTTGCTTATTTATTTATATCTTGCTAATTATTTTTGCTATTTATTTTATTTTGCTTATAATTATGTAATTGCTTCCTTGGTGTAATATTGTAAATATTTAATTATTTAATTTATTGCTATGGTTAGTAATTTAGGGAGTGTAAAACATGTATTCAACTTAAAAATAAATTTAGCTCATTTTAATTAAAGATAAATAATATTGAACACTCACACACGTAAGTCGATTTTTAATCGCCATCCTACACTTTCTAAGGCTATCCCTCTATGCTGCCTAAATCATAAGGTCAAGTGGGGTGTAAAAAGCAAGTCCCTTAAAAAGAAAAATCATCAAGTCCCTAATGGTTGCCTTTACAAATCAAGTCCCTTCGAATAATGATGATAGTCCCTCCAGTATGCTTAATACACCCCACAGTTGCCTTCACAAAACCGATGTCCCTATCATGTCCCTTACATCCAAGGTAATGACTACCTACTCCTTAATAGTAGGGATAGTCTTACCAATTAAAGGATAAAGAACAAGAAAGACTTAAAACTTTAGGGTAGGTACCTCCTAGTTACTTGCTCACTCCATTCAAATTTTCAAACACTTAACAAATTTCAAACAAATTTTCAAAAACAAGTTTTTACGCATCCGTACATGGATCATTATTAACTATTATGAAAATTTTTCTATTCACACACTACACTTTCAAAAACAATACAAAAGTGAGCTAAGTAACTAAGAGACCATGGATAACCATGGATGTAAAGGGTGCTAACACCTTCCCTTTACATAACCTACCCCCCGGACCCAAAAATATCTCTTAAGGTTTTTCCTGTTCTTTTATACCCTTTCCTTTTGGATAAAATAAAAGTCGGTGGCGACTCTTGCTATCCGCAACATTACTAAAGTCAGTTCTCCCACCGTGTTACAGCTGCACCAACAATGAAGCGGAATACGAGGCATGTATAATGGGAATAGAGGAGGCAATTGATCTTCGGATTAAGAACCTCAATATATTTGGAGATTCAGCCCTCGTCATTAACCAAATTACCGGCAAGTGGTATACGCATCAAGAGCATCTAGTTCCGTACAGGGATTATGCTAGAAAACTGTTGACATTCTTCACGACAGTTGAGCTCAAATACATACCACGTGACGAAAATCAGTTTGCCGATGCTTTCGCCACTCTCTCTTCGTCGATTAAAGTCCTGTGTTGGAATTTTGTGCCCAGAATTGACATATCCAGGCTTGACTCTCCAGCTTATGCTTTCTCTGTAGACGCCGTGTCTGACGAGAAACCTTGGTATTTTGATATCAAGTTATTCCTGGAAAAGCAAGAATACCCAACAGGGGCATCTTCCAAGGACAAAAAGACCTTGAGATGACTTGCTGCTAGTTTCTTCTTGAATACAGACGGGGTTTTGTACAAGAGGAACTTTGACATGGTCTTGCTCAGTGTTGCACCCCAAAATTTGCCCTCACAATATCAGACTTTGTGTGCTAAGAAGGTTCACAAGGTTCATAAGCTTCACAATATTTACAAGACCTTTCATGAGGTTCATGAAGTCTACAAGTCACTTTATGAGGTTCACAAGGTTCACAAGATTCACAATGCTTACAAAACCTTTCATTGGGGTTCATGAAGTCTACAAGTCACTTTATGAGGTTCACAAGGCCTCCTATGAGGTTCACAAGGTTCACAAGACATTTTATGATGGTTCACAAGGTTCACAAAGTTCACAATTGGTCAGAAGAGTTGACAATTCCCTCAGACAATGCACCTCCTAAACAGTGCATCCAAAACTAGGGTTTTGACTTTAATCAGGCTAAATGGACTTCCAAGACTTCAAGTGAGCTTCATAACATCTTATATGTGTTTAAGAACCCCCATGTCAAGTTTCAAGACTTTTCTCAAAAGTTTGCTCAGTCAAATGATCAGATAAGTCAAAATCAGTCAAAGCAGTTAAAAAGTCAAACTGAGGTCAACTGTGGTCAAACCAAAGTCAAACTTCATGATTTTTTGCCAACATCAAGTATATGAAGTAAAATTCATCATTTGATCAAGGGTTGATCATGATTCATCAAGGAGATTTCAGATCATCAAGAATCAGGAGTTTCTAAATTAGGGTTTTCTCAGTAAAAGTCAACTGAACTTTGACCAGCCATAACTTTCACATACTTCATCACCAAGTATCCATCCAAATCTCATTTTGAAGGAAATTGAATTCTCTACAACTTTGTGTCTCACAAGCCAAGCCCAAAAATGCTTCATTTGGAAGGTATGAGCTAAGACATTATAGGTCCTTTTGAAAGTCAACAAAAAGTCAACAACTTCAAAAGGGCATAACTTGAGATTGGTAAATGATATGGACATGAAACCAGTGGGGTTGGTTATAGGACTCTTCAAGCTTTCCAAAATGTCCAAGAACACCCTCATAGCATTAAAATTGGAGGATATGTGCCCTTGCAAAGTTGGGAAATTTTGGGTTGGTTTATGATGAAAATGGAGGTCTAAAACCAATTTCTTCCAAATGGGCTTGCCAAATGATGACCCAATCCACACAATAACTTCATGCACGACCCAAGTCAATAAAAATCAGATTTTTTATTATTTTATTTTTATTTATTTTGATTTAATTCATTAAAAATCATTTTAAATAAAAATAAAATATGAAAATGTAAGATTTGAATTGGATCAAGCTTCTAGAAATTCATAAATTTGATTAGAATTGAAGTGGAAAGAAAATCATGAGGATTAGCCAAAAATAGCAAGTGTTCATACAAGAATATTTGATTTTTAAGGCATGATATTTTTGAATCTTTTCATATCAAATCTTCTACACAATGACCTAGTTTTTCAGCTTCATTTGATCATCCTATAAGTACATAACACAACCCTAATAACAAGGACGATTTTCATAGCCTCAAGAGTAAGTTTCACACTTCAAAAATTCAAGCAAAAATTCAAATTCGGTTTCTACATTCCAAGGCATTTGAAGGTAAACTAAGGACACAGCTATGATCCTTGGACATTATAGAATCGAAACCAATCTTCCATTGCATCAAAACCATGCCATAATGCATAAACCGAATCTTGTTTGTTCTTGAATAATTTTTTTCCGATTACACTAATCCAATGCGTTCTAACGAATTTTGTTTGTTCAATCATGTTTGTGATGTTGTATGGAGTGTTTCTGGACAATTAAATCAAAGTTTCATGGCTTGAATCGCAATCGGCCATTGTTAGGGTTAGAGCTTCAAAATTGGGGGTTCATGGAATACCTAATATAAATAGATAATGAACTCATATTTGGACTATAATCGTTGCATAGATCATGTTTGCAGGTTCAATTTGATGAAATTTTACTCGTATGATGATGTACATGATTCGCAGGTTTAAAGCGCATGAGAATTCGTAGGAAGACATGATGAGTGTGTTGTTTCAGTTCTTTGACCCTAAGCACCACTGCTTTACGTTCCCTGATTATTATCTGGTTCCAACCATAGAGGAGTTCTCTAAACTTCTGGGTATACCTGTTCTTGATCAAAGACCCTTCACAGGCTTGGAGAAGGAACTCAAACTAGAGGTTATTGCTGCAGCTCTACATCTGAAGAAGTCTGACATTGTTCTAGAAACGAGAAGTGGAGTCAAGGGTATTCTTGCCAAGGTGCTAATGGATAAGGCTCAAATGTTCTTGAAGGCCATGAGCTATGACGCTTTTGAGGAGATCTTAGCCTTGCTGATATATGGCTTAGTATTGTTCCCCAATCCAGATCAGTTCATAGATGTTCATGCCATCAACATTTTCCTGAGTCACAATCCAGTGCCTACATTACTTGGAGATATCCTACATTCTCTTCATACCCGTACTACAAGGGCAAGAGGAACTTTGATGTGCTGCATACCTTTGCTTTCTAGGTGGTTTATTTCTCACCTTCCTCGCTCAGTAATGAAGAATGAGCAAGGGTTCAGATGGTCCAAGAGGATCATGTCACTTTCTCACTCAGATATCCATTGGTGCTCCAGATCTATGGAGAATGTCACCATCATCGACCGTTGTGGGGAGTTTCCTAATGTGCCACTTCTAGGCATAAGAGGAGGCATCACCTACAACCCCTCTTTAGCTTTACGACAGTTTGGTTACGCCCGAAGTGATGGTCCACATGATATGTTGATTCAGGGCATTGTGTTTGACTATGACAACGATCTTTAGGGTTACCGTCAGAGATTCATACGAGCTTGGGGAAAGGTAAACAGGGTTGACAGCAAGACACTGGAACCTAAGTACACTATTCCCATGGAGGCTTATCTCAGATGGGTACGATCTCGTGCTCAGACACTCATGATGCCATATCCTGCCGTCCTACCAGTTACCATGGAACCTGTTGCTGAAGGAGACACAGCTTATACCATCCTTCACCCAGACATGCCTACTGATAAGGAAGACTTGCAGAGATCATGGATCCAACTGAAGGAGCAAAGGGATACTTTCGAGGCTCATTACAAAGCAAGCCAAGCAAGAATCCTAGAGCTAACAAAGCAACTTCATGAGGAACGAAACCTCAATTCATACCTCAACATAAAGAGGAAACGTCCATGGGAGACTTAAAACCCCATCTTTTGTACTTATTTTATTTCATTTCATTTCTGTATGCCTAAAAGGCAAAACAAAGTTATTACTAATAAAAGTTTACTTTCATGTTTGTCTAAGCAAATTTAAATCCTGCGGTCCTTGAAAACATTGCATACGCATTTACATTCCATATCATTGCATCACAGGTTTATAATTGCGCACAGGTTTCTCATCTTCTCGCTGTTTATTTCAGCAATGGCTCTTGAACAATCAGTTAAGGATCTCCAGGCACAAAACGCACAGTTCCAAGAGCTGATCTTGAACCTGTCCAAGGGGCAGGATGAATTGAAGGCACTGCTGGCCAAGAAGACTAAGAAGACTAGAAGGTCTGCTGGGTTGATTAACATGGGAAGAAGGTTCAAAGGTCTTGCCAAGACCAAAGAACCAGCTGAAGACTATGAATCTGAAGAATCTGAGCAAGAGGTAGGCAGTCTCCACCATACAATGGGGGACTCTGATTCTGAGGCTAACTACTACCATGAGCCTAATGAAGACAAATTCAAGATGCTGGTGGATAGGATGGATGCCATGGAGTTGCAGATGTCATCTGGGCTGGATTTTGAAGATTTAAGTCTGATATCTGGGGTAGTCATACCCATTGGTTTCAAGGTTCCTACATTTGTTGTCTATGATGGGGTCTCTTGTCCCAAACTGCATCTGAGGTCTTATGTTAGAAGAATTCAACCCCACACTGCTGATAAGAAGTTGTGGATCCATTTCTTTCAAGAGAGTTTATCTGGAGCTCAGCTGGAGTGGTATTATCAATTGGAGAGTGTCAACATCAGAGACTGGAATGATCTTGCTGACTTGGAATGATAAGCAGTATCAATACAATGCTGACTTGGCCCCCACTCGCATGCAGCTTCAGAGCATGTCAATGGGTGCCAAGGAAAGTTTTAAAGAGTATGCTCAGAAGTGGAGAGATTTAGCTGGAAGAGTTCAACCCCCTTTGACTGACAGGGAGTTGGTTGATATGTTCATGTGTACGCTGAATGGTCCGTTCTACAGTCATCTCATTGGAAGCTCATCATCTGGCTTCACTGAGTTGATCATGACAGGAGAGCGAGTAGAGAATGGTATAAAGAATGGTAAGATCCAAGTGGGTGTTTCCTCATCAGGTACTGCAAAGAAGCCTCCCACTGGGAAGAAAGAATCCAATGCTGTTTATGGTCAACCTGATCGTAACAGAAGGCATCAGTCTATTAGTGCAGTGCATATTTCAAATCCAACTCCTGCACCAACAGAGCAGCCACAGGGCAACCAACAGAGGGCTAGAAGACAGTTCACGAAGATCAACATGTCAATGGCTCAGGCATTGCAACACTTGTTGAAGGCTGAACTCATTACCTTGAAAGAGGCTCCTCAGAATCCCAATGTTACCTCTCCCAGGTACAACCCCAATGCACGATGTGCATATCATTCAAACTGTCAGGGACATGATACTAATAACTGCTGGATCTTGAAGAACAAAATTCAAGATATGATTGATGCTGGAGAAATTGAGTTTGATCCTCCGGGTACTCCCAATGTGATTACTGCTCCAATGCCAAATCACGAGAAGACTATCAATGCCATTGAGGAAGATCAGCATATCCATTCAGTTGATGAATTGACCACACCATTGTCTGTCATCAGAAAGAAGTTGGTACAAGATGGGTTCTTTCCGGGTTATCGTGAAGATTGTGTTTATTGTGAGTATAATCCAGAGAAGTGCTTCAGGTTGAAAGATGGAATTCAGCGTCTCATGGATAATTACACCATAGTGTTTGAAAGAAGACCGTCTTCTGTAGAAAGTATGGTGGATCATCTGACTCAGGGTAGGAAGATTGAAGAGGTTGACATGGTTGACAAAGTACCAATAAGAATCACTTCAAAAGGTCCCATTAAAATCACTCATCAGGGTCCAATTAAGATTACTGATGAAGGTCCTGTGAAAGTTGTTGCTGAAGCCAGAGTGGCTCCTGTGGTCATTACTACTCCTGGTCCTATTCCGTATACGTCTGACAAAGTTGTGCCTTGGCATTATGGATCTGATGTTTACATCCATGGTGTTAAGCAAGAGCCTTTATCTGATGTACCTGTTGATGTTGACAATATTGCTGGATCTAGCAAGATCACTCGTAGTGGAAGAGTCTTCTCTCCTCCAATTGCTTCTAAGAATGCAGTTACTCCTGCTGCTACTTCCACCACTGATGCTCGGGGCAAGGGTCCTGTTATTGAGCCTGTATCTACTGATGTGCCAGCTGCTGATGATCTCTCTAAGCAGATGGAAGAAGTATTGAAAATCATTCGCAAGAGTGATTATGACATTGTTGATCAGCTGGGGCATACTCCCTCAAAGATTTCTATGCTGTCCTTGTTGTTATGTTCTGAGGCTCATGCCAAGTCCTTGATCAAGTTTCTGAAGACTGCTCATGTACCCAGTGCAATTTCTGTTGACCAATTTGAGAACTGTGTTGCCCACCTGACCTATGACAATGGGTTAGGGTTTTCTGATGCTGATCTGACCCCTGCTAAGAGGGATCATAACAGGGCCTTGCATATTTCAATTGAATGCAGGGGCACTACCTTGTCACATGTGCTGATAGATAATGGATCCTCTTTGAATGTGTTGCCTAAGGAAGTCCTGAACAAGCTGAGTCCTGAAGATGCTGTGCTGAAGCCCAGTAATATTGTGGTAAAGGCTTTTGATGGTTCTAGAAGAGTAGTGCATGGGGAAATTGATCTTCCAATCCAAGTTGGTTCCCAGGTGTTTACTGCTACATTTTATGTGATGGATATTCGTCCTTCATACTCTTGTCTGCTTGGTCGTCCCTGGATCCATGGGGCAGGTGCTGTAACCTCTACATTGCACCAAAAGTTGAGATATCCGGTGGATGGAAAGGTTGTTACTGTCTATGGAGAAGAAGAATACTTTGTCAGCCATGTCAATACCTTCAAGTATCTGGAAATGGAAGGTGAATACATTGAGACTCCGTGTCAGACGTTTGAAGTAGTTCCCTGGGTTGTTAATGATTATGTAGCTCCTCCTGTTGTGAAGAAAGTTCCTGTGGTCACCAGAAAGCCTCCAACAATGGCAATGGCCTCCCTCAATGATGCTAGAGCTGTGGTGGATGAAGGTGGTTGTACTATTTGGGGTCAGCTTCCTGATATTCCATACAAGTCTGACAAGTTTGGTTTGGGTTTCACTGCAGAGTCCCAGAAGGCTGTTCGTCGTGCTCGTGCTGCTCGTATCACTAGTCAAGGGGTTGTGAAGGACCAGATTAATGCTGTGGGAGATCAAGATGAAGACTACAACTTGGATGCATGGATTTTTCCTACTGTGGGTGCTGGACTCAATAATTGGAAAGCTGAAGATGTTATCCCTATCTCCTTTAGTCAGGAGTAAATACTATTACTGTGTTATGTTTTAATTTTGTAATTTCTGGAACAATAAAACTTTCAAGCCATGTGCCTTACCCGGGGCACCATGGTATGCTTGTTACGGGATGTCATTTCATTTGCATACTTCATTCAATAAAATCAGTGGACGTTTCGTTTTCGTAAATATTGTGTTCCTTGTCTTTCTTTTCTTTTATTTTTGTTTTATCAGCTACGTGTTCTTACACACACCCACATCACTAAAATGCAGATCCTCATCCACTCTAGATCCTGTTGATAACAGTTCTACTATTGCCCATTATAATTTCGAGAATCCGATCTATCAAACTGAAGACGGAAATGAGGACGATTGTGAAATACCTGTAGAGCTTGCTAGGTTGTTACAACAAGAAGAGAAAGCTATACAGCCACATGAAGAGCCAGTCGAAGTTGTGAATCTGGGAACTGAAGAAAACAGAAAAGAGGTCAAGATAGGGGCTGATTTAGAGGACAATGTCAAGAGCAGGCTGATTCAGATGTTACGTGACTATGTGGAGATATTTGCTTGGTCTTATGAAGATATGCCAGGGTTGGATACAGACATTGTGGTTCACCGTTTGCCAGTGAAAGAAGATTGTCGTCCAAAGAAGCAGAAGGTTCGTCGTATGCGTCCTGAAATGTCAGAAAAGATCAAGGCAGAGGTAATGAAACAGTTCAATGCAGGGTTCTTAGCAGTGACTTCTTATCCTCAGTGGGTTGCAAATGTGGTACCAGTTCCTAAGAAAGATGGTAAGGTGCGTATGTGTGTAGACTACAAAGATTTGAATAAGGCTAGCCCTAAAGATGACTTTCCACTTCCTCATATTGATATTCTGGTAGACAACACTGCTCAACATAAGGTATTCTTTTTTATGGATGGTTTCT
This sequence comes from Lathyrus aphaca, assembly GCA_963966055.1. NCBI lineage: Eukaryota > Viridiplantae > Streptophyta > Magnoliopsida > Fabales > Fabaceae > Lathyrus > Lathyrus aphaca. Next base: position 110,053,303 of record OZ014524.1, on the reverse strand, counting down.
CTGGTTACAATCAAATCAAGATGGCACCTGAAGATATGGAGAAGACAACATTTGTGACACAGTGGGGCACCTTTTGCTATAAGGTAATGCCATTTGGTTTGAAGAATGCAGGGGCAACATATCAGCGTGCTATGGTGGCTTTGTTTCATGATATGATTCATCATGAGATAGAGGTATATGTGGATGATATGATAGCTAGATCCCAGAATGAAGAGCAACATCTTGATCATCTGCACAAGTTGTTTGAGAGGTTGAAGAAATACAAGTTGAGATTGAACCCAAACAAGTTTACTTTTGGAGTTAGATCTGGTAAACTCCTGGGTTTCATTGTCAGTGGAAAAGGTATTGAAGTGGATCCTGCAAAAGTGAAAGCTATACGAGAGATGCCAGCTCCCCGTACTGAGAAGGAGGTTAGAGGTTTCTTGGGACGTTTGAATTACATTGCAAGATTTATTTCCCAGTTAACTACCATCTGTGAGCCAATCTTCAAGTTGTTGAAGAAAGATCAGGTGATGGAATGGAATGATGAGTGCCAAACTGCTTTTGATGAAATCAAGAGATACCTGCTAGAACCTCCAATTTTGATGCCACCAGTTGATGGAAGACCCTTGATTATGTACTTAACAGTGTTAGACAACTCAATGGGGTGTGTGTTGGGGCAACATGACGAGTCTGGTCGAAAAGAGCAGGCAATATACTACCTTAGCAAAAAGTTTACCGATTGTGAAACAAGATACTCACTGCTCGAGAAAACTTGCTGCGCTTTGGCATGGGCTGCTCGCCGACTAAGACAGTATATGTTGACCCATACTACCTTATTGATTTCGAAGATGGATCCAATCAAGTACATATTTGAGAAACCTGCTCTCTCCGGAAGAATTGCAAGATGGCAAATGATCTTGACAGAGTATGATATACAGTACACTACTCAGAAGGCCATTAAGGGAAGTGTTGTTGCTGATCATTTGGCTCATCAAGCAGTGGATGATTATCAGTCAATGAATTTTGAGTTTCCTGATGAAGACATTATGATTATTACCAAAGAACCTGGACAATATGACGGACCTGAACAAGGATCCCGATGGACCATGGTTTTTGATGGTGCCTCTAATGCACTTGGTAATGGTGTTGGTGTTGTGATTAGTTCACCTGAAGGTTGTCATACCCCGATTACTGCTAGACTTTGTTTCCATTGTACCAATAACATGGCTGAGTATGAGGCATGTATCTTGGGTATTAAAGCTGCTATTGATATGAAGATTCAGTTCCTTGATGTGTATGGAGATTCAGCCCTGGTAGTAAGTCAGATTAAAAGAGATTGGGATACCAAGCATGATAACCTCATTTCTTACAGAGAGCATGTGTTGTCTTTGATCCCACATTTCAAAGAGATTACCTTTGGACATATTCCACGAAGAGAGAATCAGTTGGCGGATGCATTGGCCACCATGGCATCTATGTTTGAGATCAGCTGGGATAATGAAGCTCCCAAGATTACCATTGATAGATTTGAAAAGCCTGCATACTGCAATGAGATTGACACTGAAGGGGTAGAGGAGAAGCCTTGGTTCTATGAAGTAAAAAGATATCTTGAAGCTCAGGAATTCCCTGAAGGGGCATCTGTCAAAGATAGGAAGTTTCTGAGAAGGTTTGTTGCTAAGTTCTTCTTGAGTAATGGGATTCTATACAAGCGCAATCATGATTCAACTTTGCTTCGTTGTGTGGATAAGAAGGAAGCAACTGAGATTATGGAAGATATACATGATGGGATCTTTGGCACTCATTCTAGTGGTCATACCATGGCAAAGAAGATATTGAGAGCAGGTTACTATTGGTCCACCATGGAAGCTGATTGCTATCAACATTCCAGAACATGTCACAAATGTCAAATCTATGCTGATAAAGTCCATGTACCTCCATCACCATTGAATGTGTTGACTGCTCCTTGGCCCTTTGCCATGTGGGGCATTGATATGATTGGTGAGATCAAGCCTACTGCTTCCAATGGGCATCGTTTCATCCTGGTTGCTATTGATTATTTCACGAAGTGGGTAGAGGCAGCTTCATTTGCATCTGTTACCAAGAATGTTGTGGCTCGATTCATTAAGAATAATCTCATATGTAGATATGGCATCCCTGAAAGGATTATCACTGACAATGGCTCTAATCTGAACAACACTATGATTACTGATCTCTGCACGCAGTTCAAGATTAAGCATCATAACTCTTCTCCGTATCGTCCAAAGATGAATGGGGCAGTTGAAGCTGCTAATAAGAACATTAAGAAGATTGTACAGAAGATGACTGTTACTTACAAGGATTGGCATGAGATGTTACCATTTGCTCTTCATGGTTATCGTACTACAATACGTACTTCAACAGGGGCAACCCCATTCTCCTTGGTCTATGGTATGGAAGCAGTTCTACCCATTGAAGTTCAGATTCCATCCTTAAGAATTATGAAGGATGCAAGCTTGGATGAAGATGAGTGGATTCAGACTCGACTGGACCAATTAAATTTGATTGATGAAAAGAGGCTAGCAGCAGTTTGTCATGGCCAGATGTACCAGAAACGAATGATCAAAGCTTTTAACAAGAAGGTTAGGACAAAGGTATATCAGGCTGGTGACTTGGTAATCAAGCGTATCATATTACCACAGGGTGATCCTAGGGGCAAGTGGACTCCAACATATGAAGGACCATTTGTAGTCAAGACAGTGTTCTCAGGAGGTGCCATGATACTGACTACAATGGATGGTGAAGACTTTCCACAGCCTGTGAACGCAGACATAGTTAAAAAATACTACGCATAAAAAGAGACCCGCTAGGTTGACAGGCCTAGGCAAAAATAAGGGCATCCCGGCAAACCAAAAGGGTTTGGGCAAAAATTAGGGATATATATAAAAAGATGTACACCCGGCAAGTCGAAAACCTGAAAAGGCGGCTTGGGCAAAAAAGGGTATCCCGGTGGATTGAAAATCTGAAAGGGCAATCCAGACAAAAGTTAGGGATTAAAGCGTATGACTATGTCTCGTTGGGATCACCCATGAAACTGCAACCAGTTGTACTACTTACTCAAGCTCGAACAGATAAAGCTCAATCCAATCGTTTCCGTCTCAACAGCAAGAAGATGAGATACTTGAATGGCAATAGTAGAATTGAAACTCAATAGGATTGTTTCCCACATAGCTGATTTTCTCTGTTTTGTAAAAACTTTATGACAAAATCCTCTTACTAGGGTTTATGTCTCCTTGTACAAACTTACCCGTGTATGGGTCACTTTTTGATATAAATAAATTCCATCTTTTGAATCCAGATTTACTTTTACCCTATTTACATAAGCGAAACGTCCATTGGTTGTATTTGAATGTATGTATGCTTTTGAATATGATTGATGTTTACCAGAAATGCATGTATATGATTGATGTTTACCAGAAATGCATGAAAATGCAGTAATAGTATTTACTAAGGACGAACAAGGGAAGGATTTCAACAAAAGCTTCGCCTGTTCATCTTTACAAGACAGTTACAAACCCTCAGTAGGACGAATCCAATTCATAAAGTCTTATCTCCCCTGGAATTTATATCCATCTCTTTTATCCTCATACGGATATACGGAAATTTACTTTCCAATAAGGGCACGACAAACAAAGACGGGATGTTATCCTACCATCAAACGAAGACGAACGTTATATATACCTTACTATCCCCAGCATACGGGAGGTTATCTATACCTTATTATTCCCAGCATCCGGGAGGTTATCCATACCTTGCCATCCCCAGCAGACGGAAGGTTATGTATAATACATTCTTCAACAACGAATCGGGATTTATTTTCCCTGGCCAGCAGTTGTTATACGAAGATATCCAGACACTTCCGGCAGTATCATATCATACATACATCATTTATATCATACCATAACATACATATCCATAGATACATAGTACATTACCTAAGTGCGTCATATTATACATGCATACATAAAGCATAAACTAATATTATTATACAGAATGTTACTTTGTTTTCAGGGTAATTATCCAACAAACAAACTTATGATCATCAGGATTGCTCTATCCTCCTAAAGACATGCTGTTACATCAGGATCACTCCAGTCTCCTGAAAGCATATCATATTATTTCCTCAGGATTACTCCAGTCTCCTGACAGTTTTCTATTACCTCAGGATTGCTTTATCCTCCTGACAACTTTTCATTGCTTCAAGACTGCTTTAGAGTTATCATTATTGATTGCTCTATCCTCCTGAAATCATATTATTGCTTCAAGACTGCTTTAGAGTTATCATTATTGATTGCTCTATCCTCCTGAAATCATATTATTACTTCAAGACTGCTTTAGGGTTATCATCATTGATTGCTCTATCCTCCTGAAGACATGCTGTTACATCAGGATTACTCCAGTCTCCTGAAAGCATATCATCAATCTCTCAAGATTGCTCTATCCTCTTGAAATTATATTGTTACCTCAGGACTGCTCCAGTCTCCTGATAGCTTCTCATATATCAATATTGCTTTATCCTCCCTGAAGACATGCTGTTACATCAGGATTACTCTAGTCTCCTGAAAGCATATCATCAATACCTCAGGACTGCTCCAGACTCCTGACAGCTTTCATTATACCTCCATATTTTGGACTGCTTTATCTTCCAAGAAATATATCTGAAGAATTGTCCCCTAGTGGCATCTTTAAGCCCACTCAAGCATATACAACCAACCATCAATATCACTCTATGCACTGGTAAGTGAAAATTTTTGGGCTTTTGTGTTCAATCCCCTTCAACCTTCCAGGTCATGACTGGCAAATATACCAATCTAACCCCTCAGGTTTCAGAAAATTGAACAGGGGCAGCTGTTGCACCCCAAAATTTGCCCTCACAATTCAAGACTTTGTGTGCTAAGAAGGTTCACAAGATTCACAATGTTTACATAACCTTCTATGAGGTTCATGAGGTCTACAAAGACACTTTATGAGGTTCACAAGGTTCACAAGCTTCTCAACATTTACAAGACCTTTCATGAGGTTCATGAAGTCCACAAGTTACTTCTTGAAGGTTCACAAGGTTCACAAGTTCCATAATGCTTTCAATACCTTTCTTGAGGTTCATGAAGTCTACAAGTCACTTCTTGAAGGTTCACAAGGGTCACAATGCCTCCCATGAGGTTCACAAGACATTTTATGATGGTTCACAAGGTTCACAAAGTTCACAATTGGTCAGAAGAGTTGACAATTCCCTCAGACAATGCACCTCCTAAGTAGTGCATCCAAAACTAGGGTTTTGACTTTAATCAGGCTAAATGGACTTCCAAGACCTCAAGTGAGCTTCATAACATCTTATATATGTTTAAGAACTCCCATGACAAGTTTCAAGACTTTTCTCAAAAGTTTGCTCAGTCAGATGATCAGATAAGTCAAAACCAGTCAATGCAGTTAAAAAGTCAAACTGAGGTCAACTGTGGTCAAACCAAAGTCAAACTTCATGATTTTTTGCCAACATCAAGTATATGAAGTAAAATTCATCATTTGATCAAGGGTTGATCATGATTCATCAAGGAGATTCCAGATCATCAATAATCAGGACTTTCTAAATTAGGGTTTCCTCAGTAAAAGTCAACTGAACTTTGACCAGCCATAACTTTCACATACTTCATCACCAAGTCTCCATCCAAAGCTCATTTTGAAGGAAATTGAATTCTCTACAACTTTGATCTTGCAAGTTAAGCCCAAAAATGCTTCATTTGGAAGATATGACCTAAGACATTATAGGTCATTTCAAAAGTCAACAAAAAGTCAACAACTTCAAAAGGGCATAACTTGAGATTGGTAAATGATATGGACCTGAAACCAATGGGGTTGTTTATAGAACTCTTCAAGCTTTCCAAAATGTCCAAGAACACCCTCATACCTTTAAAATTGAGGGAGATATGCCCTTGCAAAGTTTGGAAATTTTGTGATGGTTTATGATGAAAATGGGGGTCTAGAACCAATTCCTTCCAAATGGGCTTGCTAAATTGTGATCCAATCCATATCATATCATCATGCACGACCCAAATGACCAAAATTCAGAATTTTTATTATTTTATTTTTATTTATTTTTGATTTAATTCATAAAAATCATTTTAAATAAATATAAAATATGAAAATATATTTTTGGATGAAGATTGAGCTTCTAGAATCTCATCAATATTGATTGAAGTTGAAAGAGAAAGAAATCATGTGATTGATCCAAAAATAGTAAGCTTTCATGAGCAAATATTGAAATTTCAAAGCATGATCAATCTCAATCTTTTTAAATCAATTCTTGCACACAACCAATAAAGTTTTTGACCTAGATTGATTCACCTATAAGTACTGATCATAATGCAAACATCCAGGGACGAAATCCAGCAGCTCAAAGGTAGGTTTCACACTTCAAAAATCACAAAAAATTTCAAATTCGGATTCCTCTCTTAAGGACAGAAAAAGGTATTGTAAAGACATGGAGATGTTCTTTGAGCCTTCTTGAAGCAAACTCAATCATCCATTGCATCAAAACCATACAATTTCATGCTACCCGAATCAAACTTTGTCTTGAATATAATTTTTTCGATTCTAATGATTCACTGCATATTACTGATTTTTGCTTACATAATCTTGTTTGTTGATGATCATAGATGGAATCTGGATAATTTGGTGAAGTTCCATAGCCTGAAACTGGATCCACCATTTTTAGGGTTTACGGCCATGATTAGGGTTTTATGATCCAGTCAATATAAATGAATTCTAATAACGTGGAATGATTGGAAAACTTGTTAGGAACTTAATGGAATGATCAATTTCATGAAACCATACTGTTTTGTCATTGTTTGATTTTTGTAGGTTTTGCTGGAAATTTAAATTCGCAGGTAAACTCCCAGTTATTTTCGCAGCTAAATTTGCAGTTCTGGAGGTAGAAGATGACCTCTTCCCGCGCGCGTTTAAATTCAAATTATTTGTATAATATTTTATTGATTGTTTGCTGTTTATAGTCACACAACTTGTGTTGTCCCAGTGGATGGAGGGAGCGTATGCAGTGGCTTGGTCTGGGGTTCGATTCCCCGTTTATGGCATTTTGGTTGTTTATTTTGTTTATTTCGCAGGTTTAATATATAATCAATTAAAGTCACCTTATTATCAGATGGGCACTTCCAGCCGGGTGGTGATGCGTGCGTTTGTGAATGTAAAGGTCCTGGGTTCAATTCCCACCCCAAGCCTTTTTTCTGCTTTCTTTTATTTTCTTGATTTTTTCCAGATGATGAATAAAACGCATTGAAGCTATTTCATTATCACCCACGCATGGCTGGTCTAGTGGGAGGTTTTGGTACTGGCAAGCATGAGAACCTGGGTTCAAACCCAGCCAAGGTAAGTTTATTTTTTACCAATTTTTTCTGTTTTATTTGTTTAATTAAATATGTTCTTATTGTTAATAAAAGAAAAATAAATTGAATTTGTAAATCATCACTTATATTTCTTTTTCTTAGAAAAATTTCTAAACTTTTGTAATTAAAATTATAAATATAGGTATGTTTATGTAAATAATTTTGTATTATAAATTAAACACTAAAACTATTTTTTCTAACAAATCCTAATTTTCAAAACCCTAATTTATTCTTTTTCTAAATACTTATTAAAAAAAACCCTAGTTATTTATTTTCTAATTCTTAATATAAATTGTTATGTATATATTTATTGAATATAATCTTTAATATAAATTTTGTAATAATCAATAAAAATTAAGTTTTGTAAATATACTTATAATTTATTTTTCTCTTTATATAATATGTAAGTACCTTTTATAACTTTTTGTTTAGAAATAATTGAATTTATAATAATTAAATTTTGTAGTTATAATATATTTAAAAAAAATAATTTAATAATTTGTAAATTAAAATAATTATTTGTTCATATTTCTTTTTGTTTATATTAAAAATTGTTAATCTTTTATTCTTATAATATTTTGGTTAATTTTATTTATTTTTTAATTATTGTTACTACTAACCATGTTATTACTAATATTTTTGCTTATTTCACTAACCTTATTTAATTTTTTATTATTATTATTACTAACCCCTATTTTATTTTTGCTTATTTATTTATATCTTGCTAATTATTTTTGCTATTTATTTTATTTTGCTTATAATTATGTAATTGCTTCCTTGGTGTAATATTGTAAATATTTAATTATTTAATTTATTGCTATGGTTAGTAATTTAGGGAGTGTAAAACATGTATTCAACTTAAAAATAAATTTAGCTCATTTTAATTAAAGATAAATAATATTGAACACTCACACACGTAAGTCGATTTTTAATCGCCATCCTACACTTTCTAAGGCTATCCCTCTATGCTGCCTAAATCATAAGGTCAAGTGGGGTGTAAAAAGCAAGTCCCTTAAAAAGAAAAATCATCAAGTCCCTAATGGTTGCCTTTACAAATCAAGTCCCTTCGAATAATGATGATAGTCCCTCCAGTATGCTTAATACACCCCACAGTTGCCTTCACAAAACCGATGTCCCTATCATGTCCCTTACATCCAAGGTAATGACTACCTACTCCTTAATAGTAGGGATAGTCTTACCAATTAAAGGATAAAGAACAAGAAAGACTTAAAACTTTAGGGTAGGTACCTCCTAGTTACTTGCTCACTCCATTCAAATTTTCAAACACTTAACAAATTTCAAACAAATTTTCAAAAACAAGTTTTTACGCATCCGTACATGGATCATTATTAACTATTATGAAAATTTTTCTATTCACACACTACACTTTCAAAAACAATACAAAAGTGAGCTAAGTAACTAAGAGCCCATGGATAACCATGGATGTAAAGGGTGCTAACACCTTCCCTTTACATAACCTACCCCCCGGACCCAAAAATATCTCTTAAGGTCTTTCCTGTTCTTTTATACCCTTTCCTTTTGGATAAAATAAAAGTCGGTGGCGACTCTTGCTATCCGCAACATTACTAAAGTCAGTTCTCCCACCGTGTTACAGCTGCACCAACAATGAAGCGGAATACGAGGCATGTATAATGGGAATAGAGGAGGCAATTGATCTTCGGATTAAGAACCTCGATATATTTGGAGATTCAGCCCTCGTCATTAACCAAATTACCGGCAAGTGGTATACGCATCAAGAGCATCTAGTTCCGTACAGGGATTATGCAAGAAAACTGTTGACATTCTTCACGACAGTTGAGATCAAATACATACCACGTGACGAAAATCAGTTTGCCGATGCTTTGGCCACTCTCTCTTCGTCGATTAAAGTCCTGTGTTGGAATTTTGTGCCCAGAATTGACATATCCAGGCTTGACTCTCCAGCTTATGCTTTCTCTGTAGACGCCGTGTCTGACGAGAAACCTTGGTATTTTGATATCAAGTTATTCCTGGAAAAGCAAGAATACCCAACAGGGGCATCTTCCAAGGACAAAAAGACCTTGAGACGACTTGCTGCTAGTTTCTTCTTGAATACAGACGGGGTTTTGTACAAGAGGAACTTTGACATGGTCTTGCTCAGTGTTGCACCCCAAAATTTGCCCTCACAATATCAGACTTTGTGTGCTAAGAAGGTTCACAAGGTTCATAAGCTTCACAATATTTACAAGACCTTTCATGAGGTTCATGAAGTCTACAAGTCACTTTATGAGGTTCACAAGGTTCACAAGATTCACAATGCTTACAAAACCTTTCATTGGGGTTCATGAAGTCTACAAGTCACTTTATGAGGTTCACAAGGCCTCCTATGAGGTTCACAAGGTTCACAAGACATTTTATGATGGTTCACAAGGTTCACAAAGTTCACAATTGGTCAGAAGAGTTGACAATTCCCTCAGACAATGCACCTCCTAAACAGTGCATCCAAAACTAGGGTTTTGACTTTAATCAGGCTAAATGGACTTCCAAGACTTCAAGTGAGCTTCATAACATCTTATATGTGTTTAAGAACCCCCATGTCAAGTTTCAAGACTTTTCTCAAAAGTTTGCTCAGTCAAATGATCAGATAAGTCAAAATCAGTCAAAGCAGTTAAAAAGTCAAACTGAGGTCAACTGTGGTCAAACCAAAGTCAAACTTCATGATTTTTTGCCAACATCAAGTATATGAAGTAAAATTCATCATTTTATCAAGGGTTGATCATGATTCATCAAGGAGATTTCAGATCATCAAGAATCAGGAGTTTCTAAATTAGGGTTTTCTCAGTAAAAGTCAACTGAACTTTGACCAGCCATAACTTTCACATACTTCATCACCAAGTATCCATCCAAATCTCATTTTGAAGGAAATTGAATTCTCTACAACTTTGTGTCTCACAAGCCAAGCCCAAAAATGCTTCATTTGGAAGGTATGAGCTAAGACATTATAGGTCCTTTTGAAAGTCAACAAAAAGTCAACAACTTCAAAAGGGCATAACTTGAGATTGGTAAATGATATGGACATGAAACCAGTGGGGTTGGTTATAGGACTCTTCAAGATTTCCAAAATGTCCAAGAACACCCTCATAGCATTAAAATTGGAGGATATGTGCCCTTGCAAAGTTGGGAAATTTTGGGTTGGTTTATGATGAAAATGGAGGTCTAAAACCAATTTCTTCCAAATGGGCTTGCCAAATGATGACCCAATCCACACAATAACTTCATGCACGACCCAAGTCAATAAAAATCAGATTTTTTATTATTTTATTTTTATTTATTTTGATTTAATTCATTAAAAATCATTTTAAATAAAAATAAAATATGAAAATGTAAGATTTGAATTGGATCAAGCTTCTAGAAATTCATAAATTTGATTAGAATTGAAGTGGAAAGAAAATCATGAGGATTAGCCAAAAATAGCAAGTGTTCATACAAGAATATTTGATTTTTAAGGCATGATATTTTTGAATCTTTTCATATCAAATCTTCTACACAATGACCTAGTTTTTCAGCTTCATTTGATCATCCTATAAGTACATAACACAACCCTAATAACAAGGACGATTTTCATAGCCTCAAGAGTAAGTTTCACACTTCAAAAATTCAAGCAAAAATTCAAATTCGGTTTCTACATTCCAAGGCATTTGAAGGTAAACTAAGGACACAGCTATGATCCTTGGACATTATAGAATCGAAACCAATCTTCCATTGCATCAAAACCATGCCATAATGCATAAACCGAATCTTGTTTGTTCTTGAATAATTTTTTTCCGATTACACTAATCCAATGCGTTCTAACGAATTTTGTTTGTTCAATCATGTTTGTGATGTTGTATGGAGTGTTTCTGGACAATTAAATCAAAGTTTCATGGCTTGAATCACAATCGGCCATTGTTAGGGTTAGAGCTTCAAAATTGGGGGTTCATGGAATACCTAATATAAATAGATAATGAACTCATATTTGGACTGTAATCGTTGCATAGATCATGTTTGCAGGTTCAATTTGATGAAATTTTACTCGTATGATGATGTACATGATTCGCAGGTTTAAAGCGCATGAGAATTCGTAGGAATTTTCCCAGAAAAATTCGCAGGAAATCCTACGAATTCAAGGTTGAAGATGAAGTGCCCTGCGCGCGTTTTCCAGAATTTGAATTTTGTTTTAATATTTTATGAATTAATTCCTATTTTATTTCACAAGCGTACAGCTTGTCCCAGTGGAAGGAAGCGCATGTGTGTGGCTATAGGACCTGTGTTCGAATCCTGGCTTTGTACATTGTTTTTCTTATTTTTCAGGATTAATCATGAAACATTATATATTATGTTTTATTGCCACTACTTTAACAGACGCGCTCACCCAGCAGGATTGGTAATGTGTATATGTGTTTGTTTGAGAGGTCCTGGGTTCTATCCTCCCCAGGCCTTTTGCTTTTTCATTCTTTTTTCTGATTTTTTAGGATTAAAGAACAAAACAAATTTGAGCTCATTCTTCTTGCATCATGTGCAGCGCAGCCCAGTGGTTATGCTTCTCATCATCCAGGTAAAGGACCTGGGTTCAAATCCCAGGTCCTGTTTTTATTTTATTTTTTATTTTCTTTTAATTTTATTTTCTTATATTATTCATTATATATTTTCATAAATAAATCTCAATAAATTTCTAAATAACATATATATATTATTTTCTCAAAATCAAAGTTAATATATTCATATTTTTCTTTATATTTTTTAATATGTATATGTATGTTTATTTAATTAATAAATTATTATTGTAAATTAAGTCTTAATATTTTTTTGAATATACATTAAACCTTATTTATTTTCAAAACCCTAATTATACAATTAAACCCTAATTTTCTTTTCTTCTTTTATATTATTATTTGTATTCATAATTTAATTAAAATATTTGATTTAAATTTTTAAATACATAAATTGTTTATAAACTTAAAATTTTGTATATAAATATGTGTAGAAATTAAAATGTCCAATTTGTTTATAATATGAAAATATTTTCTAATTGTTTATAATTAATTATATATGTAAATAATTTCTAAAAAATTTGCAAATTTAATAATTTCTCATAATATGTTCATAATTTATTTAATTTGTTTATAATTTTAAATTTCATAATTAATTAATATAATTGTTCACATTTTTTCTATTAACCATTAAAATTTTGTCTTTCGTTTATTATTATTATTACTAATCATGTTTATTACTAATCCATTTATCTTTTAAATTATGCTTATTATTATTATTTCATTAACCCCATTTATTTTTAATTATTATTACTAACCCAATTAAATTGCTTATTTATTTTACTTATTATTTATATTTTGCTTATTTATTTATTTTTTGCTATTTATTTAAATCGCTTTATTATTGTAAATGCTCCTGGATGTAATTTTCTTAAATATTTAAGTTATTTATTTTTTATGCTATGGTTAGTAAAAATAGGGAGTGAAAAACATGTATTTGTATTTTAAATTGAATTTAGGTCATTTAAATTAAAAGATAAATATAAAATTAAACACTCACACACGTAAGTCGATCTTTGATCGCCATCTCACTTTCTAAGGTTACCTCTCAATGTTGCCTAATCACAAGGTCAAGTGGGGTGTATAAAGCAAAAGTCCCTTAAAAGAAAAGTCATCTAGTCCCTTAATAATCAAAGATCAAGTCCCTTAATGGTTGCCTTTCCATATGATCTTGTCCCTTTCGAATAATGATGACAGTCCCTCCAAAATGCTTAATACACCCTACAGTTGCCTTCATTAAAACAGATGACCCTCACTTGTCCCATACATCCAAGGTAATGACTACCTATTCCTTAATAATAGGGATAGTCTTACCATTTAAAGGATAAAGAACAGAAAGACTTAAACTTTAGGGTAGGTTCCTCATAGTTACTTGCTCACTATTTCAAAATAAATTTCAAATACTTCACAAATTTCAAACAATTTTCAAACACAAGTTTTTTACGCATCCGTACATAGATCATTATCAAACTCTTATGAAAATTTCTATTCACACACTTCACATTTTCAAAAACAATTCAAAGTGAGCTAAGTAACTAAGAGCCCATGGATAACCATGGATGTAGAGGGTGCTAACACCTTCCCTTTACATAACCTACCCCCCGGACCCAAAAAAATCTTTTCAAGGTCTTTCCTGTTCTTTTATGCCTTTCCTTTGGATAAAATAAAAGTCGGTGGCGACTCTTGCTATCTGCAACATTTAACTAAAGTCAGTTCTCCCACCGTGTTACAGAACTGGCGACTCTGCTGGGGATTAATATTAAAGAGGGGTACCCTTAGGAATTAGATCACTTTAAACTGTTTGCCTTGTTTGCTTTATATTATCTTGTTAGGGTGCTCTTATGTGTGAAAGGTCCTAACCCGGATCTAGTGTACCTTAGGTAAATGGCAATAGACCAAGGAAACTGTACGACGTATATCGATATGGTTGATCTGGTGGCCATAGTTAGTGTGACTTCTTGGTTGGTGCTTATGTTCCTTAAGTCAAGTTGAGGATAATATGAGGCTGCCATACGTTGTCAATACACTAACTAACTTTTAGAACCCTAGTCATCCCATCTTGGCCTTTAGAAAGTAGTGAGATAACCGGCTTTGGTGCTGACTGAAGTTGGTTGATACTCGATGCTACGCTCATTGAGATTCTAAACTTGGAGGGTTTTGGTTGGCAAGTAAGTTGCCTACTGAACAACCACCCTTGTGAAGGATCAATGATATTGAGATCCTTTAGAACCTGGTTACTTTTGTAGGACAGGATGAACAACCTAACTTCAGGGGAGGGTACTTACCTTTGAACCTCATGCAAGCCTTTAAACCTAGGGCTATTGTGTGACTTGTTTGCGTGTGCCACATGTTTGTGATTGAACATAACATCATGACATCATCATGCATCATAAGCATAGCATTTTCCCTAACCATTTCAAGGACCAAAGGATTTATCTTTGTTCTTTGTTGCAGGTCATGGCTTCTGTTCGTAGAAACACCATCAGGATCAACTTTGTGGGCATACCTGCTAAGCTTAAAGAGTTGGTTTCCCAAGTATCTGATCATTCCCAATTTATCAAGAGACATGGTCACCTATTGGATCTAGTCACTTCAGGGTTCAATGAAGACATGATGAGTGTTCTGTTTCAGTTCTTTGACCCTAAGCACCATTGCTTTACATTCCCTGACTATCAGCTGGTCCCTACAATGGAGGAGTTCTCTAAACTTCTGGGTATACCTGTTCTTGATCAAAGACCCTTCACAGGCTTGGAGAAGGATCTTAAACCAGAGGTTATTGCTGCAGCTCTACATCTGAAGAAGTCTGACATTGTTCTAGAAACGAGAAGCGGAGTTAAGGGTATTCTTGCCAAGGTATTAATGGATAAAGCTCAAGTGTTCTTGAAGGCTATGAGCCATGATGCTTTTGAGGAGATCTTAGCCTTGCTGATATATGGCTTAGTATTCTTCCCCAATCCAGATCAGTTCATAGACGTTCATGCCATCAACATATTCCTGAGTCACAATCCAGTACCTACATTGCTTGGAGACGTCCTACATTCTCTTCATACTCGTACTACAAAAGCAAGAGGAACTTTGATGTGCTGCATACCTTTGCTTTCTAGGTGGTTTATTTCTCACCTTCCTCGCTCAGTGATGAAGAATGAGCAGGGATTCAGGTGGTCTAAGAGGATCATGTCACTCTCGCATTTAGATATTCATTGGTGCTCCAGATCTATGGAGAATGTCACCATCATTGACCGTTGTGGGGAGTTTCCTAATGTGCCACTTCTAGGCATAAGAGGAGGCATCACCTACAACCCCTCTCTAGCTTTACGACAGTTTGGTTACGCTCGGAGTGATGGTCCACATGACATGTTGATTCAGGGCATTGTGTTTGATTACGACAACGATCTTCAAAGTTACCGTCAGAGATTCATACGAGCATGGGGAAAAGTAAATAGGGTTGACAGCAAGACACTGGAGCCTAAGTACACTATTCCTATGGAAGCTTATCTCAGATGGGTGTGATCTCGTGCTCAGACTCTCATGATGCCATATCCTGCTGTCTTGCCAGTTACCATGGAACCTGTTGCTGAAGGAGATACAACTTATACCATCCTTCACCCAGACATGCCTACTGATATGGAAGACTTGCAGAGATCATGGATCCAACTGAAGGAGCAAAGGGATACTTTCGAGGCTCATTACAAAGCAAGCCAAGAAAGAGTCCTAGAACTAACAAAGCAACTTCACGAGGAACGAAATCTCAACTCATACCTCAACACAAAGAGGAAACGTCCATGGGAGACTTAAAACCCCATCTTTTGTACTTATTTCATTTCATTTCTGTAAGCCCAAGAGGCAAAACAAATTTGTTACTAATAAAAATTTACTTTCTTGATTGTTTAAGCAAATTTGAATCCTGCGGTCCTTGAAAACATTGCATATGCATTCACATATCATTTCATTGCATCACATGCTTATAATTGTGCACAGGTTTCTCATCTTCTTGCTGTTTATTTCAGCAATGGCTCTTGAACAATCAGTTAAGGATCTCCAGGCACAAAATGCACAGTTCCAAGAGCTGATCTTGAACCTGTCCAAGGGGCAGGATGAATTGAAGGCACTGCTGGCCAAGAAGACTAAGAAGACTAGAAGGTCAGGTGGCCTGGTCAACATGGGAAGAAGGTTCAAAGGTCTTGCTAAGACCAAAGAACCAGTTGAAGACTATGAATCTGAGGAATCTGAAAAAGAGGGAGGCAGTCTCCACAACACTATGGGGGACTCTGATTCTGAGGCTAATTACTACCATGAGCCTAATGAAGACAAATTCAAGATGCTGGTGGATAGGATGGATGCCATGGAGTTGCAGAAGTCATCTGGGCTGGATTTTGAGGATTTGAGTTTGATATCTGGGGTAGTCATACCCATTGGTTTCAAGGTTCCTACCTTTGTTGTTTATGATGGGGTCTCTTGTCCCAAGCTGCATCTAAGGTCTTATGTCAGAAGAATTCAACCTCACACTGCTGATAAGAAGTTGTGGATCCACTTTTTCCAAGAGAGCTTATCTGGAGCTCAATTGGAGTGGTATTATCAATTGGAGAGTGTCAACATCAGGGATTGGAATGATCTTGCTGAAGCTTTCTATAAGCAGTATCAATATAATGCTGACTTAGCCCCCACTCGCATGCAGCTGCAAAGCATGTCTATGGGTGCCAAAGAAAGTTTCAAAGAGTATGCTCAGAAGTGGAGAGATTTAGCTGGAAGAGTTCAACCCCCTTTAACTGACAGGGAATTGGTTGATATGTTCATGTGTACGCTGAATGATCCTTTTTACAGTCATCTCATTGGAAGCTCATCATCTGGCTTCACTGAGTTGATAATGACAGGAGAGCGCGTGGAAAATGGTATAAAGAATGGTAAGATCCAAGTGGGTACTTCTTCATCAGGTGCTGCAAAGAAGCCTCCCACTGGGAAGAAAGAATCCAATGCTGTTTATGGTCAGCCTGATCGTAATAGAAGGCATCAGTCTGTTAGTGCAGTTCATATTTCAAATCCAACTCCTGCAACAACAGAGCAGCCACAGGGCAACCAACAGAGGGCTAGAAGGCAGTTCACTAAGATCAACATGTCAATGGCTCAGGCATTGCAACATTTGTTGAAGGCTGAACTTATTACTTTGAAAGAGGCTCCTCAGAATCCCAATGTTACCTCTCCCAGATACAATCCCAATGCACGATGTGCATATCATTCAAACTGTCAGGGACATGATACTAATAACTGTTAGGTCTTGAAGAACAAAATTCAAGATATGATTGATGCTGGAGAGATTGAGTTTGACCCTCCGGGTACCCCAAATGTGATTACTGCTCCAATGCCAAGTCACGAGAAGACTGTCAATGCCATTGATGAAGATTTGCATATCCATTCAGTTGCTGAATTGACCACACCATTGTCTGTCATCAGAAAGAAGCTAGTGCAAGCTGGGTTCTTTCCAGGTTGTCGTGAAGATTGTGTCTATTGTGAGTATAACCCAGATAGTTGTTGGAAGTTGAAGGATGGAATTCAGCGTCTCATGAATAATTACACCATAGTGTTTGAAAGAAGACCACCTTCTGTGGAGAGTATGGTGGAGCATATTACTAAAGGTAAGAAGACTGAAGAGATTGACATGGTTGATAAAGTATCGGTAAGGATCACTTCAAAGGGACCTATTAAAATCACCCATCAGGGTCCAATCAGGATTACTGCTGAAGGTCCCGTGAAAGTTGTTGCTGAAGCCAGAGTGGCTCCTATGGTCATTACCACTCCAGGTCCTATTCCATATACGTCTGATAAAGCTGTGCCTTGGCATTATGGATCTGATGTTTACATCCATGGTGTTAAGCAAGAGCCCTTAGCTGATGTGCCTGTTGATGTTGACAATATTGCTGGATCTAGTAAGATCACACGTAGTGGAAGAGTCTTCTCACCTCCAGTTACTTCCAAGAATGCAGCCACTCCTGCTGCTACCTCCACCACTGATGCTCGGGGCAAAGGTCCTGTTATTGAACCTGTATCTACTGATGTGCCAGCTGCTGATGATCTCTCTAAGCAGATGGAAGAAGTACTGAAAATCATTCGCAAGAGTGATTATGACATTGTTGATCAGTTGGGGCATACTCCCTCAAAGATTTCCATGCTGTCCTTGTTGTTGTGTTCCGAGGCTCATGCCAAGGCTTTGATCAAGTTTCTGAAGACTGCTCATGTACCCAATGCAATTTCCGTTGACCAGTTTGAGAATTGTGTTGCCCACCTGACCTATGACAATGGGTTAGGATTTTCTGATGCTGATTTGACCCCTGCCAAGAGGGATCATAACAGGGCCTTGCATATCTCAATTGAATGCAGGGGCACTACCCTGTCACATGTATTAATAGACAATGGTTCCTCTCTGAATGTGTTGCCCAAGGAAGTCCTGAATAAGCTGAGTCCTGAAGATGCTGTGCTGAAGCCCAGTAGTATTGTGGTGAAGGCTTTTGATGGTTCTAGAAGAGTAGTGCATGGGGAAATTGACCTGCCCATCAAAGTTGGTTCTCAGGTTTTTAATGCTACATTTTATGTTATGGATATTCGTCCTTCGTACTCTTGTTTGCTTGGTCATCCCTGGATCCATGGGGCAGGTGCTGTAACCTCTACATTACATCAGAAGCTAAGATATCCGGTGGAAGGAAAAGTTGTTACTGTCTATGGAGAGGAAGAATATTTTGTTAGCCATGTAAACACTTTCAAGTATCTGGAAATGGAAGGTGAATACATTGAAACTCCGTGTCAGACATTTGAAGTGGTTCCTTGGATTGTTAATGATTATGTAGCTCCTCCAGTTGTCAAGAAAGTTCCTGTGGTCACCAGAGTACCTCCAACAATGGCAATGGCCTCCCTCAACGATGCTAGAGCTGTGGTGGATGAAGGTGGTTGTACTATTTGGGGTCAGCTTCCTGATATCCCATACAAGTCTGTCAAATTTGGTTTGGGTTTCACTGCAGAGTCCCAGAAGGTTGTTCGTCGTGCTCGTGCTGTTCGTATCACCAATCAAGGGGTTATGAAAGATCAGATCAATGCTGTGGGAGACTATGATGAAGACTACAATCTGGATGCTTGGATTTTTCCTACTGTGGGTGCTGGGCTCAATAATTGGAAAGCTGAAGATGTTATCCCTATCTCCTTTAGTCAGGAGTAAATACTATTACTGTGTTGTTGCTTTTAAGTTTGTAATTTCATGAACAATTGAACTCTTAAGCCTTGTGCCTTACCCGGGGCACAATGGTGTGCTTGTTACGGGTTGTCATTTCATTTGCATACTTCATTCAATAAAATCAGTGGACATTTCGTTTTCGTAAATATTGTGTTCTTTGTCTTTCTTTTCTTTTATTTTTACTTTGTCAGCTATGTGTTCTTACACACACCCACATCACTAAAATGCAGATCCTCATCCACTCTGGATCCTGTTGATAACGGTTCTACTATTGCCAATTATAATTTCGAGAATCCGATCTATCAAACTGAAGACGGAAATGAGGACGATTGTGAAGTACCTGTAGAGCTTGCTAGGTTGTTACAACAAGAAGAGAAAGCTATACAGCCACATGAAGAGCCAGTCGAAGTTGTGAATTTGGGAACTGAAGAAAACAGGAAAGAGGTCAAGATAGGGGCTGAATTAGAAGATGGTGTCAAGAGCAGATTGATTCAGATGTTACATGACTATGTGGAGATCTTTGCTTGGTCCTATGAAGATATGCCAGGTTTGGATACAGACATTGTGGTTCACCGTTTACCAGTAAAAGAAGATTGTCGTCCAAAGAAGCAGAAGGTTCGTCGTATGCGTCCTGAGATGTCAGAAAAGATCAAAGCAGAGGTAATGAAACAGTTTGATGCAGGGTTCTTAGCTGTGACTTCTTATCCTCAGTGGGTTGCAAATGTGGTACCAGTTCCTAAGAAAGATGGTAAGGTACGTATGTGTGTAGACTACAGGGATTTGAACAAGGCCAGCCCCAAAGATGACTTTCCACTTCCCCATATTGATGTTCTGGTAGACAACACTGCTCAGCACAAAGTATTCTCTTTTATGGATGGTTTCTCTGGTTACAATCAAATCAAGATGGCACCTGAAGATATGGAGAAGACAACATTTGTTACACAGTGGGGCACTTTTTGTTATAAAGTGATGCCATTTGGTTTGAAGAATGCAGGGGCAACATATCAGCGTGCTATGGTGGCTTTGTTTCATGATATGATTCATCATGAGATAGAGGTGTATGTGGATGATATGATAGCCAGGTCTCAGAATGAAGAGCAACATCTTGATCATTTGCATAAATTGTTTGAGAGGTTGAAGAAATACAAGTTGAGATTGAACCCAAACAAGTGTACTTTTGGAGTTAGGTCTGGAAAGCTCCTAGGTTTCATAGTCAGTGGAAAAGGTATTGAAGTGGATCCTGCAAAAGTGAAAGCTATACGAGAGATGCCAGCTCCCCGTACTGAGAAGGAGGTTAGAGGTTTCTTGGGACGATTGAATTACATTGCAAGATTTATTTCCCAATTAACTGCCATCTGTGAGCCAATCTTCAAATTGTTGAAGAAAGATCAGGTGATGGAATGGAATGATGAGTGCCAGACTGCCTTTGATGAAATCAAGAGATATCTGCTAGAACCACCAATTTTGATGCCACCAGTTGATGGAAGACCCTTGATTATGTACTTAACAGTGTTAGACAATTCAATGGGGTGTGTGTTGGGGCAACATGACAAGTCTGGTCGAAAAGAGAAGGCAATATACTACCTTAGCAAAAAGTTTACCGACTGTGAAACAAGATACTCACTGCTCGAGAAAACTTGCTGCGCTTTGGCATGGGCTGCTCGCCGACTAAGACAGTATATGTTGACTCATACTACCTTGTTGATCTCAAAGATGGATCCAATCAAGTACATATTTGAGAAACCTGCTCTCTCCGGAAGAATTGCAAGATGGCAAATGATTTTGACAGAATATGATATACAGTATACTACTCAGAAGGCTATTAAAGGAAGTGTTATTGCTGATCATTTGGCTCATCAAGCAGTGGATGATTACCAGTCAATGAGTTTTGAGTTCCCTGACGAAGACATTATGATTATTACCAAAGAACCTGGACAATATGACGGACCTGAACAAGGCTCCCGATGGACTATGGTTTTTGATGGTGCCTCTAATGCACTTGGTAATGGTGTTGGTGTTGTGATCAATTCCCCTGAAGGTTGTCATACCCCGATTACTTCCAGACTTTGTTTCCATTGTACCAATAACATGGCTGAGTATGAGGCATGTATCCTGGGTATTAAAGCTGCTATTGATATGAAGATTCAGTTCCTTGACGTGTATGGAGATTCAGCCCTGGTAGTAAGTCAGATTAAAGGAGATTGGGATACCAAGCATGATAATCTCATTCCTTACAGAGAGCATGTGCTGTCTTTAATCCCACATTTTAAAGAGATTACCTTTGGACATATTCCACGGAGAGAAAATCAGTTGGCAGATGCATTAGCCACCATGGCATCTATGTTTGAGATCAGTTGGGATGATGAATCTCCCAAGATTACTATTGATAGATTTGAGAAGCCTGCATACTGCAATGAGATTGACACAGAAGGAGCAGAGGAGAAGCCTTGGTTCTATGAAGTAAAAAGATATCTTGAAGCTCAGGAATTCCTTGAAGGGGCATCTGTCAAAGATAGGAAGTTCCTGAGAAGGTTTTCTGCTATGTTCTTTTTGAGTAATGGGATTTTGTACAAGCGCAATCATGATTCAACTATGCTTCGTTGTGTGGATAAGAAGGAAGCAATTGAGATTATGGAAGATATGCATGATGGGATCTTTGGCACTCATTCTAGTGGTCATACTATGGCAAAGAAGATATTGAGAGCAGGTTACTATTGGTCTACCATGGAAGCTGATTGTTATCAACACTCCAGAACTTGTCACAAGTGTCAAATTTATGCTGATAAAGTCCATGTACCCCCATCACCATTGAATGTGTTGACTGCTCCTTGGCCCTTTGCCATGTGGGGCATTGATATGATTGGTGAGATCAAGCCTACTGCTTCTAATGGACATCGTTTCATCCTGGTTTCTATTGATTACTTCACGAAGTGGGTGGAGGCAGCTTCATTTGCATCTGTCACCAAGAATGTTGTGGCTCGATTCATTAAGAATAATCTCATATGTAGGTATGGCATCCCTGAAAGGATTATCACTGACAATGGCTCTAATCTGAACAATACTATGATTACTGATCTCTACACGCAGTTCAAGATTAAGCATCACAACTCTTCTCCGTATCGTCCAAAGATGAATGGGGCAGTTGAAGCTGCTAATAAGAACATTAAGAAGATTGTACAGAAGATGACTGTTACTTATAAGGATTGGCATGAGATGTTACCATTTGCTCTTCATGGTTATCGTACTACAATACGTACTTCAATAGGGGCAACTCCATTCTCCTTAGTTTATGGTATGGAAGCAGTTCTGCCCATTGAGGTTCAGATTCCCTCTCTAAGAATTATGAAGGATGCAGGCTTGAATGAAGATGAATGGATTCAGACTCGACTTGACCAGATAAATTTGATTGATGAGAAGAGGTTAGCAGCAGTTTGTCATTGCCAGATGTACCAGAAACGAATGATCAAAGCTTTTAACAAGAAGGTCAAGCCAAAGGTATATCAGGCTGGTGACTTGGTAATCAAGCGTATCATATTACCACAGGGTGATCCTAGGGGCAAGTGGACTCCTACATATGAAGGACCATTTGTAGTCAAAACAGTATTCTCAGGAGGTGCCATGATACTTACTACTATGGATGGTGAAGACTTCCCACAGCCTGTAAACGCAGACATAGTTAAAAAATACTACGCATAAAAAGAGACCTGCTAGGTTGACAGGCCTAGGCAAAAATAAGGGCATCCCGGCAAACCAAAAGGGTTTGGGAAAAAATTAGGGATATATATAAAAAGATGTACACCCGGCAAGTTGAAAACCTGAAAAGGCAGCTTGGGCAAAAAAGGGTATCCCGGTGGATTGAAAACCTGAAAGGGCAATCCAGGCAAAAGTTAGGGATTAAAGCGTATGACTATGTCTCGTTTGGATCACCCATGAAACTGCAACCAGTTGTGTTACTTACTAAAGCTCGAACAGTTAAAGCTCAATCCAATCGTTTCCGTCTCAACAGCAGAAGATGAGATACTTGAAGATAATGGCAATAGTAGAATTGAAACTCAATAGGATTATTTCCCACATAGCTGATTTTCTTTATTTTGTAAGAACTTTATGACAAAGTCCTCTTACTAGGACTTATGTCTCCTTGTACAAACTTACCCATGTATGGGTCACTCTTTGATATAAATAAAAATCCATTTTTGAATCCTGATTTACTTTTACCCTATTTACATAAGCGAAACGTCCATTGGTTGTGTTTGAATGTATGGATGCTTTTGAATATGATTGATGTTTACAAGAAATGCATGTATGCTTAATATGATTGATGTTTACCAGAAATGCATGAAAATGCAGTAATAGTATTTACTAAGGACGAACGAGGGAAGGATTTCAACGAAGCTTCGCCGGTTTATCTCTACAAGACAATTACAAACCCTCAGTAGGACAAATCCATCTTCATAAAGTCACATTTCCCCTGGAATTTATATCCATCTCTTTTATCCTCATACGGATATTCGGGAATTTACTTTCCAATAAGAGTACGACGAACGAAGACGGGATGTTATATGTATCCTACTATCAAACGCAAACAGGAGGTTATATATACCTTGCTATCCCCAGCAGACGAAAGGTTATATATACATTTCTATCCCCAACATACAGGAGGTTATATATACCTTGCTATCCCCAGCAAACGGAAGGTTATCTATAATATATTATCAAACAAGACGGGAACGAGTTCCTCATATTCTTCAACAACGAATCGGGATTTATTTTCCCTGGCCAGCAGTTGTTATACGAGCGCTTCCGACAGTGTCATATCATACATACATCATTTACATCATACCATAACATATCCATAGATACATAATATATTACTCAGGTGCATCATAACATACATGCATACACAATGCATGGACTAATATTATTATACAGAATGTTACCTTGTTTTTCAGGTTAATTCTCCAGCAAACAGACTTATGATTATCAGGACTGCTTTATCCTCCTGAAAGTTATCATTACTACGTCAGGATTGCTTTATCCTCCTGATAGCTTCTTATTACCTCAGGACTGCTTTATCCTCCTGAAAGTTATCATCACTATCTCAGGATTGCTTTATCCTCCTGAAAGCATATCATCCCTCAGGATTGCTCTATCCTCCTGATAGCTTCTTATTACCTCAGGACTGCTTTATCCTCCTGAAAGTTAGCATCACTACATCAGGACTGCTTTATCCTCCTGAAAGCTTATTATCTCATCAGGATTGCTTTATCCTCCTGAAAGCTTATTATTACCTCAGGATTGCTTTATCCTCCTGATAGCTTCTTGTACCTCAGGATTATTTTATCCTCCTGAAAGCATATTATCAATTTCTCAGGACTTCTTTATCCTCCTGAAAGCTTACTACTACCTCAGGACTGCTTTATCCTCCTGAAAGTTATCATTATACCTCCATATTTTGGACTGCTTTATCCTCCAAGAAATGTATCTGAAGAATGTTTCTCCAAGTGGCATCTTTAAGCCCACTCAAGCATATTCAACTAGACATCCGTATCACTCTACGCACTGGTGAGTGCAAATTTTTGGGCTTTTGTGTTCAATCCCCTTCAACCTTCCAGGTCACGACTGGCGAACATACCAATCTAACCCCTCAGGTTTCAGAAAATTGAACAGGGGAAGCTGTTGCACCCAAAAATTTGCCCTCACAATATCAGACTTTGTGTGCTAAGAAGGTTCACAAGGTTCACAAGCTTCACAATATTTACAAGACCTTTCATGAGGTTCATGAAGTCTACAAGTCATTTTATGAGGTTCACAAGGTTCACAAGATTCACAATGCTTACAAAACCTTTCATTGGGGTTCATGAAGTCTACAAGTCACTTTATGAGGTTCACAAGGTTCACAAGGCCTACTATGAGGTTCACAAGGTTCACAAGACATTTTATGATGGTTCACAAGGTTCACAAAGTTCACAATTGGTCAGAAGAGTTGACAATTCCCTCAGACAATGCACCTCCTAAACAGTGCATCCAAAACTAGGGTTTTGACTTTAATCAGGCTAAATGGACTTCCAAGACTTCAAGTGAGCTTCATAACATCTTATATGTGTTTAAGAACCCCCATGTCAAGTTTCAAGACTTTTCTCAAAAGTTTGCTCAGTCAAATGATCAGATAAGTCAAAATCAGTCAAAGCAGTTAAAAAGTCAAACTGAGGTCAACTGTGGTCAAACCAAAGTCAAACTTCATGATTTTTTGCCAACATCAAGTATATGAAGTAAAATTCATCATTTGATCAAGGGTTGATCATGATTCATCAAGGAGATTTCAGATCATCAAGAATCAGGAGTTTCTAAATTAGGGTTTTCTCAGTAAAAGTCAACTGAACTTTGACCAGCCATAACTTTCACATACTTCATCACCAAGTCTCCATCCAAAGCTCATTTTGAAGGAAATTGAATTCTCTACAACTTTGTGTCTCACAAGCCAAGCCCAAAAATGCTTCATTTGGAAGGTATGAGCTAAGACATTATAGGTCCTTTTGAAAGTCAACAAAAAGTCAACAACTTCAAAAGGGCATAACTTGAGATTGGTAAATGATATGGACATGAAACCAGTGGGGTTGGTTAGAGGACTCTTCAAGCTTTCCAAAATGTCCAATAACACCCTCATAGCATTAAAATTGAAGGATATGTGCCCTTGCAAAGTTGGGAAATTTTGGGTTGGTTTATGATGAAAATGGAGGTCTAAAACCAATTTCTTCCAAATGGGCTTGCCAAATGATGACCCAATCCACACAATAACTTCATGCACGACCCAAGTCAATAAAAATCAGATTTTTTATTATTTTATTTTTATTTATTTTGATTTAATTCATTAAAAATCATTTTAAATAAAAATAAAATATGAAAATGTAAGATTTGAATTGGATCAAGCTTCTAGAAATTCATAAATTTGATTAGAATTGAAGTGGAAAGAAAATCATGAGGATTAGCCAAAAATAGCAAGTGTTCATACAAGAATATTTGATTTTTAAGGCATGATATTTTTGAATCTTTTCATATCAAATCTTCTACACAATGACCTAGTTTTTCAGCTTCATTTAATCATCCTATAAGTACATAACACAACCCTAATAACAAGGACGATTTTCATAGCCTCAAGAGTAAGTTTCACACTTCAAAAATTCAAGCAAAAATTCAAATTCGGTTTCTACATTCCAAGGCATTTGAAGGTAAACTAAGGACACAGCTATGATCCTTGGACATTATAGAATCGAAACCAATCTTCCATTGCATCAAAACCATGCCATAATGCATAAACCGAATCTTGTTTGTTCTTGAATAATTTTTTCCGATTACACTAATCCAATGCGTTCTAACGAATTTTGTTTGTTCAATCATGTTTGTGATGTTGTATGGAGTGTTTCTGGACAATTAAATCAAAGTTTCATGGCTTGAATCGCAATCGGCCATTGTTAGGGTTAGAGCTTCAAAATTGGGGGTTCATGGAATACCTAATATAAATAGATAATGAACTCATATTTGGACTGTAATCGTTGCATAGATCATGTTTGCAGGTTCAATTTGATGAAATTTTACTCGTATGATGATGTACATGATTCGCAGGTTTAAAGCGCATGAGAATTCGTAGGAATTTTCCCAGAAAAATTCGCAGGAAATCCTACGAATTCAAGGTTGAAGATGAAGTGCCCTGCGCGCGTTTTCCAGAATTTGAATTTTGTTTTAATATTTTATGAATTAATTCCTATTTTATTTCACAAGCGTACAGCTTGTCCCAGTGGAAGGAAGCGCATGTGTGTGGCTATAGGACCTGTGTTCGAATCCTGGCTTTGTACATTGTTTTTCTTATTTTTCAGGATTAATCATGAAACATTATATATTATGTTTTATTGCCACTACTTTAACAGACGCGCTCACCCAGCAGGATTGGTAATGTGTATATGTGTTTGTTTGAGAGGTCCTGGGTTCTATCCTCCCCAGGCCTTTTGCTTTTTCATTCTTTTTTCTGATTTTTCAGGATTAAAGAACAAAACAAATTTGAGCTCATTCTTCTTGCATCATGTGCAGCGCAGCCCAGTGGTTATGCTTCTCATCATCCAGGTAAAGGACCTGGGTTCAAATCCCAGGTCCTGTTTTTATTTTATTTTTTATTTTCTTTTAATTTTATTTTCTTATATTATTCATTATATATTTTCATAAATAAATCTCAATAAATTTCTAAATAACATATATATATATTATTTTCTCAAAATCAAAGTTAATATATTCATATTTTTCTTTATATTTTTTAATATGTATATGTATGTTTATTTAATTAATAAATTATTATTGTAAATTAAGTCTTAATATTTTTTTGAATATACATTAAACCTTATTTATTTTCAAAACCCTAATTATACAATTAAACCCTAATTTTCTTTTCTTCTTTTATATTATTATTTGTATTCATAATTTAATTAAAATATTTGATTTAAATTTTTAAATACATAAATTGTTTATAAACTTAAAATTTTGTATATAAATATGTGTAGAAATTAAAATGTCCAATTTGTTTATAATATGAAAATATTTTCTAATTGTTTATAATTAATTATATATGTAAATAATTTCTAAAAAATTTGCAAATTTAATAATTTCTCATAATATGTTCATAATTTATTTAATTTGTTTATAATTTTAAATTTCATAATTAATTAATATAATTGTTCACATTTTTTCTATTAACCATTAAAATTTTGTCTTTCGTTTATTATTATTATTACTAATCATGTTTATTACTAATCCATTTATCTTTTAAATTATGCTTATTATTATTATTTCATTAACCCCATTTATTTTTAATTATTATTACTAACCCAATTAAATTGCTTATTTATTTTACTTATTATTTATATTTTGCTTATTTATTTATTTTTGCTATTTATTTAAATCGCTTTATTATTGTAAATGCTCCTGGATGTAATTTTCTTAAATATTTAAGTTATTTATTTTTTATGCTATGGTTAGTAAAAATAGGGAGTGAAAAACATGTATTTGTATTTTAAATTGAATTTAGGTCATTTAAATTAAAAGATAAATATAAAATTAAACACTCACACACGTAAGTCGATCTTTGATCGCCATCTCACTTTCTAAGGTTACCTCTCAATGTTGCCTAATCACAAGGTCAAGTGGGGTGTATAAAGCAAAAGTCCCTTAAAAGAAAAGTCATCTAGTCCCTTAATAATCAAAGATCAAGTCCCTTAATGGTTGCCTTTCCATATGATCTTGTCCCTTTCGAATAATGATGACAGTCCCTCCAAAATGCTTAATACACCCTACAGTTGCCTTCATTAAAACAGATGACCATCACTTGTCCCATACATCCAAGGTAATGACTACCTATTCCTTAATAATAGGGATAGTCTTACCATTTAAAGGATAAAGAACAGAAAGACTTAAACTTTAGGGTAGGTTCCTCATAGTTACTTGCTCACTATTTCAAAACAAATTTCAAATACTTCACAAATTTCAAACAATTTTCAAACACAAGTTTTTTACGCATCCGTACATGGATCATTATCAAACTCTTATGAAAATTTCTATTCACACACTTCACATTTTCAAAAACAATTCAAAGTGAGCTAAGTAACTAAGAGCCCATGGATAACCATGGATGTAGAGGGTGCTAACACCTTCCCTTTACATAACCTACCCCCCGGACCCAAAAAAATCTTTTCAAGGTCTTTCCTGTTCTTTTATGCCTTTCCTTTGGATAAAATAAAAGTCGGTGGCGACTCTTGCTATCCGCAACATTTAACTAAAGTCAGTTCTCCCACCGTGTTACACTCAGATGCGTGGATAGACACGAAGCAGGCCTGTTAATGCAGGAAGTCCACAAAGGATCTTTTGGTACCCATGCAGGAGGGCATGCTATGGCAAAGAAACTGCTGAGATCAGGGTATTACTGGATGACAATGGATGCAGACTGTTGTTCATTCGCTCGTAAATGCCATAAGTGCCAAATATATTCAGATAAAGTGCATGTTCCTCCTAACCCGCTCAATGTCATGTCATCTCCTTGGCCTTTCTCTATGTGGGGCATTGACATGATCGGGAAGATCGAGCCAACTGCTTCGAACGGTCATCGCTTCATACTGGTCGCGATTGATTACTTTACCAAGTGGGTAGAAGCAGCGTCTTATGCCAACGTCACTCGTTAAGTGGTGGAAAGATTTCTGAAAAGAGATATCATATGCAGATATGGAGTGCCCGAAAGGATCATTACTGATAATGGTTCTAATCTCAACAACAAGATGATGGCAGACTTATGTCGGGACTTCAAAATACAGCATCACAATTCTTCTCCTTACCGACCAAAGATGAATGGTGCGGTAGAGGAAGCTAACAAGAATATCAAGAAGATTGTGCAGAAAATGGTTGTCACCTACAAGGATTGGCATGAGATGTTACCGTTTGCTTTGCATGGGTACCAGACGTCAGTCCGGACGTCAACAGGGGAAACTCCCTTCTCTCTGGTGTATGGCATGGAAGCAGTCCTGCCTGTTGAAGTAGAGATCCCTTCACTGCGCGTAATGATGGACGTCAAGCTGGATGAGGCTGAATGGGTGCGTGCTCGTTACAATCAGCTATGTCTAATTGAGGAAAAGAGGTTAGCGGATATTTGTCATGGTCAGCTTTATCAGAGGAGAATGAAGCGGGCATTCGATCAACGAGTATGTACTCGAGAGTATCGAGTGGGAGAGCTTGTGTTGAAGAGGATCGTTCCTCCAGGTTCAGATAACAGGGGCAAGTGGACCCCAAACTACGAAGGACCATTCATAATGAAGAAAGTCTTCTCAGGAGGAGCGCTGATGCTCACCACTATGGATGGAGATGACTTCCCATCCCCTGTTAACTCGGACGCAGTTAAAAAATACTTCGCATAAAGAGACCCGCTGGACACAAAAACAGAATGTAAGTCCAGGCAAGAAGAGGGCATCCCGGTGAGCTAAAAACAGAATAAAAATCTCGGGCAAAAATTAGGGAAATAAATATAAAAAAATGTACACCCGCTGAGTTGAAAAGCCACATTGGACAACTCAGGCAAAAAAGGGTATCCCGGTGGGTTGAAAACCCGAGAGGGCGATCCACGCAAAATAAGGGAATAAGCGAACAACTGTGATCCAGGTTATCTGAACCACATCATCGTTTCGTACAGCTTGACAATGTCAGAAGGATAGGAAGTAGTTCCCTCGTCCTCTCAGAAAGCCAAAGCAGAATGGAGAGTGTCAAAGACATGCAGGTCATAGCAGAAATGGAACTCCTTGGAATGCCGTGTACATTGCCATTAGGATAGTTTATTTTCTCAATTTTTATAGTGGCTACCTCTTTCCAGGTGGTTGCTTCCTGATGTAAAATCTTTGCCTATTCAGAGGCCATTCAATAAAAATAATATTCAGTCAAAAAGCTGTGTGTGTTTATTTTTGTTTGCAAAATGTCCTGAATTTTTGGCAAAAATAGCATTGCACCTAAACATGGTGATAATTTTGAAAAGAAAACTGACATGCAGGGAAATTGTAACCCTCTTTGAGTGTCGGGTGACGATGGATGAACAGATCATTCCATGCAAACCCTCGGGGCACACTTGTGTTTTCATTTGTTGCAGGTTGAAGGATGGTGTCACATTCTCAAGCAATTTTTATTCTTCCCCAATAGAGTAGCTCCCCAAGCAGAGATTTCTCCCAGCAGGTATCTGAAAGCCTGACCTGTCTAGCAGAGATTTCCTCCAACCAAGCCTTGGCAGCAGCCCAAACAGGTTCTTCTTCCCCAGTGAAGTAGCAGTCCATTCTTCCCCAGCGGAGTATGCCTAGCAGGTACCTGAGAGCATGTCATCACCAGTGAAGTAGAAGTCCATTCTATCCCCAGCAAGAGTCCTTGCCTAGCAGGTACCTGAAAGCCTGATATCCCCTCAGAGTCTTGAATCATCAGATGCTCTCCCCAGCCAGAGTATTTGCCCAAGAAGCTTCCCCAGCCAGGTCTGAAGATGATCATGTCCCCACAGAGTTCATATTTGATTTTCACCTCCGTCCGTGAAATATTTCTCAGCCAAGTTGCCATACTTTTGGGTATTTGATGATACAGCCAGGTATTCATCACCTCAGTCAGAGTTGAGTGTCCAGACTTCTTGACTTGTCTTCCCCTGTAGAGTTGTATCTCTTGCTGCCAATCAGGCATTTGTCTACCGCTCGTCTGCGTTTGTCAACACTCGTTTGTGTTATCCCTAAGCAGGTTTTGCCCCAGCAAGGACATATTACTGCTTTATTGTTGCTCGTCTACATCTTTCAACACTCGTCTGTGTTAAGCTCTGTGGTATGGCTCGTTTGCTTTCTCCAGCGGTGGTTTATGATTACTTTGTTTGCTCGTCTGCAATTTCTAGCACTCGTCTGTGTTTGGTTATATCACTTGCTGTTTGCTCGTCTGCAATTTCCAGCATTCATCTGTGCTTTGAAATGGTTACCTTGTTATTGCTCGTCTGCAATTTCCAGCACTCGTCTGTGTTTGGTTATGATAGTTGTTTGTCCGCAACTCCTCAACACTCGTCTGTGTTCTGAGATGATATTTGTTGTTGCTAGTATGCAACCTCCCAACACTCGTCTGTGTTTGGTATTGGATCCTTCGCTGCACTCGTCTGTGCCTTGATATGTATTCTTGGTTGTTGCTCGTCTGCAACTGTCCAACACTCGTCCGTGTTTGTTTGAAGCTCGTCTGTTGTTATCCTCCAGAAGTCGTTTGTGTTCTGAAGCTCGTCTGCCTTGCTTGGATACTCGTCTGTATCATCCCCAGCACCCGTCTGTGCTAGCTTACACCTATATGTGAGGATTTGCTGTTTATCCTGGTATTTCTATATTGCTACTTCAAATGCTCGTCTGTGTTTGAATTTTTGGTATTCGTCTATACCAGTGGCTGATACTCGTCGTATCATTGCCTGAGACACTCGTATGTGTTTCTCAGATTATCGTCTGATACTCGTCTGTATCATTGACCTATAACACTCGTCTGTGTTATCTTGATGATCATACAATACTCGTCTGTATTGAAGAGGTTTCGAATCCTGACAGTGGGAATTAAATGTCGAAATGATTACCGGTCCTGGCGTAACAGGTAAATCCGAAGGAGGCTCGTCTGTCTCAGGCACCAATTATTGTTGTTGCTGCACCTGGCGTAACAGGTTTGATCATAAGACTCGTCTGTCTTGTACCATATATCCGCGGGTAATATATGAAGAAGGTTCGTCTACCTTGATTGCATGTCTATCCCACAGACTTAAGTGCATTACCGGTCCTGGCGTAACAGGTAAATCCGAAGGAGACTCGTCTGTCTCATGCTATATGCATTGTTTTGAGGACTCGTATGTCCAGCTCCTGGCGTCACCGGATGGTTTGAAGACTCGTCTGTCTCAGTTACTGTTATTGAAGTGTGTTGAGGACTCGTATGTCCAGCTCCTGGCGTCACAGGATGGTTTGAAGACTCGTCTGTCTCAGTTACTGTTATTGAAGTGTGTTGAGGACTCGTATGTCCAGCTCCTGGCGTCATAGGATGGTTTGAAGACTCGTCTGTCAACTTGTTCTTATTCCAGATATCAGTTTCAACTTGGAAGAAGCTCGTCTACTTCTTCTCCCCTTCAGTCACCAAAGCGTCATTTGGTCGGGTTTATTTCCCGGTGTTGCATTCTTCGTCAGAATGCAAATTTCTGGTCTTCTTGGTATTCAATCACAGTTTATCGTGAATGGTCGATAGCTCGTGCTACCGTCCTTTTCAGATTAACAGATGATTGAATAGGGGCAGTTGTAACACCCTAAATTTGCCCTCTTCATTTTAAGCATCATATCACATCATATTCATCATACTCATATCATTTCCTCAACATCATATCATGGAAATATGAATCATAACATCCCTCATGTCCTAGCATCGAGTATATGGTCATCTGTGGAGTTCCTTGAAGCGTTTCAAGCCTTGACAAGGGTCCCATTGAGTTTGTACAAGTTCTAAGGCGAGTCTACGCTCCATTTACAAGATCAAGTCCCTTGGCAAAAGTTCGGAGGATTTCATGATCGTAGGAGATCTCAGGACAAGCTCCTATGCAAAACACCCGAATTAGGGTTTTGAGATGCAAGCACCATAACATCACAACTTTGGCCATTTAATTTGGGCAAAGTTTTTTATATGTCAAGAGAATCCTAGATGTTGATTTTTGTGAGAGAATTCCGTGTGGAGGTCAGAGAATTCTTCAGTTGCTTGAAGATGAAGCAAAAAAAAAAAAGTCAACTGCACAGTCAGAAAAGTCAACATGACAATTTCAGAAGTTTTGGTCAGGATTACCTTTTCTTTGAGGTCATATTAGAGCAGGGAGTATTTCATTTGAGCTTAAATGTCAAAAGTCGGAAGTATGCAAAAGGTTACTAAATTTGGAAATTTCTATTTTTAGAAATTATTCGATCCTAAACTTCAGGCTATTATTTCATGTGCGAAAAAGCTCCAAATGATTTTCCGATGAACACGAAAGTTGTAGAGCACGATTTTCCCTTTCCGAAAAGTCGTGGAACACTTGCGTAGCATTTGTAGAACTCAAGTTATGATTTTTTGAAGGTTGAGACACTTGTAAGATTTGGTGGACATGTGTCATTTAACTGTTGGTTTGTTATTTTTTTTTTTTAAATAATAAATAAAAAAAATGGTTATTTGTGGTGTAACATTTTTTTATGTGTACAACCATGTGATAGTAGGTCCATTATATCATTTATGTGACCAAGTGAATATATAGCATAAGAAAGTAAGAAAAAAAAAGAAGAGGAAGTGATAGCACGTGGTGGTGGTGAAAGAAAGTGAGCATGAAAAATCAGCATCTTAGTCATTCGCCACGTGTCATTCTCGTGTTGGCCTTGAGGTCACATGTTCGTCACTTATTGGATGAGGCGTTAGCAGCATGAGGGTGGAAAACAAGAAGTGAGAATACCACACATGCTTTGATTCACAGGCACATACTTTTCATTTTCTCACTCATTCTCACGTTTTTTCCCCTTTTCTTTCCCTCACCTCGCAGCACACGCCATCTCTCATCACTCACACTCTCATCTCTCTCTCACACCTCACGCGCCCTACACTTTCCCTCACAACTTTCATGCTCTCACAAATTATAACTCTCACATACTCATAACCACCCGCGTGCGCCTCATGCAAAAGAAAGGGGAGAGTCACGTGTGAGGCTATCCGGTGTGGGATAATTTTGAAGCTGAGGAGTAGAACGCAAGAGACTCTGCGTTTTGACGCAACTAACTTGGTGCAGACACCCTTCATCCCCCAAGTAATGCACCCTACGTATAAAGCCGTACGCAGAATTTGAAGGAGGGGGCTCTCTTTTGTTTTCCATCTGACTCATACATACAGGCTCATCACATTCCTTCTTTCCCTGCATTCTCTCTCTCACCCTCAACAATAAGTAAATCTAGTTTTTTCCTCGCATAATCTTCTTCAAGCTGTGGTGGATGATTCCCTGAGTACTCTTGTTCACATCATCATTTCCATGGAGTAGAGTTGCTGATTTGATATTGGTGTAACCTGGAAATGCTACATCGAATTTGTTTATTCATTCACCAACAAGCATTAAGCCTTTATTTGGCTATAGAGAGAATCAAGTGAAGGAAGGATATATCATCTGGTTTTCTCAAAGGAAAAAAATCATCAAGAGGTCTTCACTCAGGTATGCACGCTTCACCGAATGTCTTTGGTTCTGGCTTGTTTATTGTCTTTTTCATGCTGCATTGCTGGATCCGAATCCTGTGAGAAGATTAGAAGTTGTTGGATGCTATAAATCCCTATTTACAGTTTTTGATGTCCAACTTCAAATCCATGTTCTCTTGTATATATGTTGTTTTAGTGAAAAATGTTGTTAGATTCATGTTGTATGTTGCTAGAGGTTTGTTGTGATGTGCTCGATTTTTGATTCTGGAATTTTTCGTAACGGCGATCGGAAAGCGTACTCCGGCGCTACCTTCACCGCCATCTTTCTCTGTGATGAAGTCATGATTTTGATTTCTTTTTGTGCTATTCGTGTAGATCTCATTTCGTAGATGAATTTTGGTTTTTACACTTTTGAATTTCGTTAAGTTTTGGTGGAGTTATGCTAGCTTGAAGTTGGATGAGATTGTAGTTTTCGTTGGCCATGACTGTGTTTCCTTGTTGCTTGTTCACGTTCTGCATGAGTAGGGGAGAGAGATGACCGCGTGTCATCACACGGTTGGTCCGGAGTTTTCATTTTGTTTATATTTTTCTTATTTTATTTCCTCCCTCACTTAAATGAAGTTGACTGATTGATATGGAGTCATTTTTATGTGGTCTTTTTCTTTTTTAGTTAAATAAAATTAGACTTGGTATTATTATTAAATCAGTTTTTTATGTTTTTCATTTGGTAATTCGCATGGGCCCAGCGTACGTGCTACCCACACCCCACAGAATCCAGCCCAGTCCAATTGCACACGCAGCAGTTACTAATCACACCTCTTCCAATTTCCTTTTTATTTTTCTTTCCATTTTATTTCCTTTATCATTGAGTTTGGTTTTAATTCATATAAAATAGAATAATTCATCCAAAAATTCTCAAATAAATCATGAGCCTTCTTTTGAGTCTCTATTTTTTTATCATATTTTTATTTTATTTCTTCCATTGATCCACGTGCCAGAAATAATTCACCAAGGTGCATAGCTTATTTTGCTTCATTTCTTGACCAGTCTGTCTTGTCCATTTTCTATAGCTTTCAATATTTGGAGTTTTGATCCCATTCTTTTTGTATTGTGTTCCTAAGATCTTGTAGTTTTCATGTGATTTTTCTATGAATTTTTAGGAAATTATTTCTTGAGTTTTGGTCAGGTACCTTGTGATGTAAGTTTTCTGTCCTAACTTGTGTTTGTACCTCCATTAGACCTAGTTCCTTTATGAATTTTTGCAAATCCTTTTGGAAAGGTGATATAATATGTTTGAAGACCCTTTGGTTTCAGTTGTAGAATTTTTAGATGGCTGGTTTATTATTTGTGGATTTTTGTTCTCACCTTGTCCCATTTTGCCTCGTTTGGTTCATGAGATCTCCTATAGGCTTAGAAGGGCACTTGTGCCAACTTCTTCTTCTCATTTGGGGTTCCTTTGGGATGTGGATACCTTCCTGGTCCTAGGATAGGTCTTGTTTCTTCTGAATTTTTAGGTTTGCTTCTTATTCAAGTCATTTGTTTCTTTAAGTGTTTAAATTCCATCTTTTGATTCCGTTGCTTCTATTTTGATATTGTTTGGTATTGTGTGACTTCTCTATTCGTCTTGCTGGCCTCTTAGGCCATTCTTCATATCATTTTGATTCTGGTTTTGAACTTTGTGCTTGTATTTTGTACGTTTTACATTACATCTTTCATAAGTGCACATTTGTTTCCATATGTATTCATGTTGCCTCATTTTAAGTCATAAGTCTCTCATCTTCATTTCTTTGAGTTGAATTGGTATTAAGCATTTGTTCATTTCATTTCAATTCTGATTGTTGGATGATGTCATGTTAATTTGCTCATTTTTGTTTCATTTGTGCATACTAACCTTGCAGGGGCTATGGTAAGTGTGAGATGTGAGAATTGAGTTCCATATCTCTAATTCTTATCTCTTCCTCTTATGTTTATGTGAACTAACCCTCTTTTGTTGGGTCTAGGCCTTTCTCATCCCTTCTTCTATCTTCTTTTTCCTTCTTCATTAGGATAGAAACCTCATCAACCCTTAGGATATCCATGCATGTTAACACTTAGGATTGCTTTAGTCCCCTTTAGAATTTTTCCTTTGAGATCCTTTGGTGTCCTCTCTTTTCTCATCTTCAAACTTGATTTTAATTCATTTAATAAAGGTTGAGTACTTTCATGTGACATGAGACTTTGCTATGAGATGCTTGCACGCGTTCCATTTCGGGGCGAGGTGTGAGTCATCACTCGTGGTGGATAGGTCTTAGCATGAGTACCTCACAAAGAAAAGCTAAAAAAACACTTCTTAACCAAAAAAACCACAAAAACACTTAATAATGGTAATAGGCCAGTGTGCTTAAGCCTTCACTTGTGGGACTAGCTTTGGGTATTTCCTCCATAGATAGGTGTGCCTCTTGCGCATTCCATTTCGGGATGATGTGAGACGTACACATCCCATTGAGTAAGACTTAGGTACATTTACCTATGCAAACCTTCAATCATAAAAGCTTCTAAAAAACACCAAACAAACAATAAGCGTCTTTCCTTCGGGAATTATTTTCTCACCTCATTCGCTCCGTCCGCGAACTTGCTCCTACATGTCACTTTGCAAGATGGTTACACACTCGTCGTCCGAGTCTGCAACACCTGAGCAATGGCATAGGCAGTTCAAGCCTTTTAATTCACAAGCAATTTCCTTTTAGTACCCCTAGTTAGGGGAACTACGGCGTCTCTGATCCTCATTATCCTGATGAGGTACGTAGGCAGCGGGGTAGGGCCCGTTCGAGCACATTCTTTATTTTCCCTACATTTCCCCTTTTATTCTCATTCTCTTTTTCTTATTCCTTTCTCATTTCCATTCCATTCCAGTTAGCGGTTTTATTCAACAACATTCTTATTTCTCCCCTTTGAAACAAGCAAGCAAGTGTGGATCCCGTCGGGTACGACGGACGGATTGGGGTGCTAATACCTTCTCAATTCGTAACCGACTCCCGAACTCAGATCTTTGGTTCGCAGGACCTCGTCCTTTCCTTCTTCCTCAGGTTTGTGCAACATTACCTTTCCCATTCTTTCGGGATAAAAATGTCTGGCTAGCGACTCTAACCTTTCCGCGCCACTTTCGCGTTTGTACTAGGATGAAAATCCCGGGAGCGACACCATTTCGGTGCGAATACGCGTGCTGTTAGGACGCCCTTTTTTCTTTCTTCACATGTTCTCATTATGCCAGACTATTTCCCCGTTGTAGGAGGGCCAGTAGTCCTCATTTGCAACAACCGGAAAGCTTTTGTTGTAGACGTTACAAAGATTGTGCACTTGGTAAACAGGGGATCGTAAGCCTGAAGGGTCCAGCCGAACCTTCGAACATGCCGCTATGACAAAGGAGCAAGGCATGCGAAAGGCTTGAAATTTTCCACAGTCGCACCAATTGTTATCAAGTTCTACCCGATAGGATCCCCTCGGTCTCCCTTCGTTGTGATCCATGATCTCAGCAACATTGAAATGTCCCTTATTGCGGTTAAACACGGTGACCACATGTGTGTTAGATTTGGATGCTTCGTCTTTTATGAATGTCATAGAACTATCGCTGAACACTTGACCAGACTGTAGGATTAAACTTCAGTTTGAACGCTTGGTGTCAAAAAGTGTTCCGAGCCTAAAGTAGGTTGACCTCACCAAAGCGGTTATCGGTAGGTTGCAGATTCCTTTGAAAACAGAGTTCATTGATTCCACGAGGTTTGTTGTCATGTGACCCCAGCGTTGTCCTTTGTCGTAGGCCCTGGTCCACTTATCCAAAGGAATCTGGTTTATCCATCTGAACGCATCTTCATTTGTCAGTCTGATTTCGTCACGATAATGTTTGAATGACGATTCGGTTAATGAGTACCCTGCGTTCACGACCTTCTTCCGCAATGTCTTGTCTTTGATCTCTCTCATGAAGTTTTGCGCGATGTGTCTAATACAATAGACATGTGTTGAAGGTAGTTCCTGCCAGCCGTTATCAACATTCTTCCATGCACTCTCAATTGATGCATGTCTGTCCGAAATCAAACATAAGTTAGACTGGGGAGCCACGTGCAAGCGACGATTTTTAAGGAAAAAACTCCATCCCTCGGCAGTCTCTCCCTCGACTATAGCGAATGCAATTGGGAAGATATTATTGTTGCCGTCCTGTGCCACTGCCATCAATAGAGTTCCTTTGTATTTGCCGTAGAGCCATGTTCCATCAATTTGGATTATAGGCTTGCAGAAGGAAAAACCTTTTATACATGGGTCAAAAGCCCAAAAGAGTCGGTGGAATATGCAATTTCCACTAACACAATGACTTTTCGAAGTATACGCCGGCAAGGTCTCAAGGATGACAACGGTCCCTGGTGCATAGTGCTTTAGTGCCAGCAAAAACTTTGGGAGTTCTTTGTACGAGTCCACCCAATTTCCGAATACAACGGCAACAACCTTAGTTCTAGCAATCCATGCTTTCCTGTATGATGGAGTATAATTGTGCTTCTGTACTATGTGCTTAATTATCGTGCTGACCTTTACCGAAGGATCGTCGGCAACGATTGATAGGATATCGTTGCATATTAGCTGAGAGCTCAGTTGCCGATGATCCTGCAATGAGTTGGTGATTACACAAGTATGATCCGGTCCCATAGAAGCAACCTTCCAATCTCCACTTCTCTTTCTGTATGATGCTGTCAATCGAAACGGACACGCCACGTTACGACAACGTATCATATATAGTGTAGGATTCGTTCGGTCGACCTTATAATCAGCTGATAAATCCATGTGGTAAAATTTTATAGCTCGAACGCATTCTTCTTGTGTTTGAAAATGGTCGCCCTCCTTTAATGCACATTGTCTTTGTGGATATGGATCATAAAATATGTCTGAAGATGGGCCTTCACTTCCCAAGTTCAAGTTTGTCATGTGTGGAGGAGGACGATATACATGACTGGCCGGGACCTCGTCTTCATTGACCATTTCATCAACTACTGCCTCCTCTTGTTCCTCGTCCTCATCAACAACATCGACTTCAGCCAAATCATTGTCAGATTCGAAAAAGACTTGCGAAGGATCAATGGTCTGAGACATTTGTTGTTGGTAAAGCGTAACATAGAGCTCGATATCATTGAAACCAGAATACTTATGGCTTAGAAACATAGTACGAACACTTTCGTCATCAGATATAGTTAATTGGAAATACATGACCTGGTTATCCTCATAGAATACTGGATTTTTATAAATAATGACGTCCACTTGACCACACTGCATTTTGTTTTCCAATCTCTTTTTTAGATGAGCAAAATTGGATTGTCGGGTGATTGAGAACCGAGTAACCTCGGTGTTACGAAAGTTGAAACCAGAATGGTTACATTCAAATATTTCGCCATTTATATGGGCGTTGATCATATACTGGGGTAATTGAGACATAGTTCGTATACAAAGACACTTTTAGATACGAAAATATTTTGCAGTTTATGGTACAATGAAGATATGAAAATAATCTATAAATAGTAAAGTCAAAAATTATTTTATGGATATATTTACTGTTCTGAATTAATGTGTACTAGTTGTCTCATAGGCTTATCTCCTGCACCTATAGGGTTATCTTCTCCACATATGTCTTATCTTCTGCACATATAGGTCTATCTTCTGCACATATAGACTATATTATTTTTCAACATATGTCTTATCTTCTGCACATATAGGTTTATCTTCTGCACATATAGACTACATTATTTTTCCACATATGTCTTGTCTTCTGCACATACTTCTTTAATGTATTAACTTAACAAACCCTAACACACACACACACACACACACACACACACACACACATATATATATATATATATATCATAATTTTTAATAAGTAAACCCTAACTTATATATATATATATATATATATATATATATATATATGTGTGTGTATATATATTTATATATATATATGTATATATATATATATATATATATATATATATATATATATATATCCTAACTTACATATATATATATATATATATATCATACTTCTTAATATTACCTTAATTAAACCCTAACTAACATTACCTTAATTAAACCCTAACTAACATTACCTTAATTAAACCCTAACAAACATTATCTTAATTAAACCATAACAAACTAAACTAACTTAATTAAACCCTAACTAACTAAACTAACTAAATTAAACCCTAACTAACTAAACTAACTTAATTAAACCCTAACTAACTAAACTAACTTAATTAAACCCTAACTAACTAAACCCTAACTAACATTATCTTAATTAAACCCTAACTAACTAAAGTAAGTTAACTAACTAAACTATCTTAATAAACTAAACTAAACCCTAACGTATATAAACATGTTCGCCAAATGGATTGGCTAACCAAGGCTGATTCAAACCTATTCGCCAATTGGATTGGCGAATCCTTACACACGTTCGCCAATCAACATGGCTACTGATCAAACCTGCTAAAGCTGTGAAATCCAGAGAGATTCGTGCTTGGTTTCAATGTTCTGCCAAGTCCTGCCGTGGTCAAGATTCAAAGATTCCATTGAATGCATGTGAACTGAGTTGGTGATCCTTCAACACCTGCATTCGCCAAT
Source organism: Lathyrus aphaca (assembly GCA_963966055.1). NCBI lineage: Eukaryota > Viridiplantae > Streptophyta > Magnoliopsida > Fabales > Fabaceae > Lathyrus > Lathyrus aphaca. The sequence continues at coordinate 110,011,736 of OZ014524.1, read as the reverse complement.
CAGAATGAAGATGAGGAATCCACAACTATGTTGTTGAACCAATCAGAGAACATGCAACAAAGTTAATGTTTGAATTCGCCATATGGTGTGGCGAATAAGTGTAATTGTTTTTGTTGAATTCGCCACATGGTGTGGCGAATATGTACAACTTGTTTTTGTTTCAATTCGTCACAAGTAAATGCAAATATTTCTATAAATCACACAATCAAACCTAAAAATTCAAATATCACACAATCATTCTATAAATTGGTCTAGGCATAAATCACACAAACAATTCATAAATTGGTCTAGGCACAATCGAAAATATCGCGGCAAAATCGAAAATGGCTTTACTAACAATGGGAGATCAACATCGAGGCACAATCGAAAATATCGCGTCATTTGTAAGTTTTATCTTCATATATTTTTTACACATATATTTATATATACTTTTTACTCTTGCATATTTTAACTTATTTCGAATAATATTTTTACAGAATGTAAGAAGATTTCGGTGTCGGGTGCACGACTACATAGAGTTTGATCCGATCATTGAACCGTATCTACGTTCATGCGGATTTGGTGAAGTCATAAAGGTGCACAACAATTCTATAGACTCAAAATTCATCTTGGCACTACAAGAGAGGTGGAGGCCAGAGACACACACCTTTCACCTGCCGTTCGGTGAATGCACTGTCACATTGGAAGACGTCTACATGCTTTTGGGGTTACGTGTATCCGGCAGAGCTGTCTTTGGTAAGGTCAACCATGAAATTTCTATAGTAGCGGACTTGCTGGGTGCCCCTCTCATTGACGAGTAGCAGCCAACAAATACTCGTAGCAGGGGTTCAGGTATTAATCTAGGAGTCCTTAGAGCCCACTATGCTAGTTTTATTTTAAACGAAGAATCATCCGAGTTAGAAAAAATTCAAAAAACTCGGTGTTATATTATGCTTATATTCGGTCATTTTTTATTTCCCGACGGTACCGGAAACACAATAAATATGATGTATTTACCATTGTTGCGAAACATCAACAATGTAAATACATATAGTTGGGGTTCGGCTGTTTTGGCACATTTGTACAGTAGCCTTTGTAAAAATGCCGCAAAGGATACTTGTACATCTTTTGGTTGTGCATTTTTGTTACAAGCTTGGGGGTATTCAAGACTGCCGATGCTTGCCCCAAGCAACATGAATCCATGCCCGTTCCCCTACGCAAACCAGTAAGTCTACTATTAATTTTTATTTCCAAACATATTAAATTTTAAATATTTAAATTGTTATTGTATCTAAATGCTTTTAAATCTATTGTGCTTAGCTGCTCTGATCTTGGGATGAATTATAGTAGAAATCCAAGAAGTTCCATAGTTTTATATCGTCAATTGTTAGACCACGTGGGAATCGATCAGGTATTGTCATATATAAAAAATATCTTTTCGTTTTAATGCATATTATTCACTAAAATAATTTTCTACTAAACGATTTTTTTTTTACGTAGTTCATCTGGCGGCCATATTTAGCCCTCGACCATGAGCCTAACCCAGAGGATGCTGAAATTTGGACAGCAAAAACACCAATCATCTGGTTCACTACGATTGAAATGCACCAAACAGATCGGGTGAAAATGCAGTTCGGAATGCAACAGGATATTCCGGGCCCTCCGACATGTTTGGGAGAATGGCATTTGAAAAGAGTAAGTGACATGTGGAATATGGAAGATTGGAGAGACTTTGCAAGGGAATTACGTCAACAATAGAGGGATCGACGTCAACATGTCCTAACTGACCAAGTGCTTCAAAATTTCAAACCAACTAGAGAATATTTAGTTTGGTTTAGGTCAGTTACTACGCAACAATGGGTGTCTGATAACCCATACTTGATTGACCCGTGCTCGCAGGCCGCAGCATACGCCCAACCACCAACCCCACAACATGACTACCCCACCTAATTCTAGCCATCGACTTCAAACACCCATAGACCATTCTTCCAAACACGTAACCCCTTCATGCCACAAACCCAATCACAACAACAAGAGCCTTACCAACACCAATATACCCCCGACAACCCCTTCATATCCACACCAACCTATAGCCCCCCACCTTTGTTTCGTTCTCAAAACGAGGCAATATCCTCATTTGGTCAAGCTTATCTTCCTCACCCAACCCAATCCAACCCAGCCCAACCTATCCGACCCAGCTTTGAAAACATGGGCACACAACTAAGTTACGGTAGCGCCTTTGGCAGCAACCTTCCACGTAATTGGGGACAAGCAGAATCATGGACTCAACAACAACCGCCTCCACCAAACACACAAATACAAGCGGAACCTCGACCACCTGGTGGTAGAGTTCGAAGACGGGGTCATCCCCGTGGATGTGGTACTGGGGGACAGTTAGATCGGGCGGGAAATTAGTTTTTGTACTGTTGTTGTTGGATTATTAATAATAATTTTCTTTTATATTATATTTCTCTTTCTCAGATTCTCTAATTTTCTTTTATATGAATAATTTTCTTTTAATATAATTTTCTTTAATATTATAATTTTCTTTTATATACTTATATATATATATATATATATATATATATATATATATATATATATATATATATATATATATATATATATATATATATATATGAGTATATATATATTTATATAAGTATAAGTATAAGTATATATATATATATATATATATATATATATATATATATATATATATATATTTATATAAGTATAAGTATAAGTATATATATATATATATATATATATATATATATATATATATATATATATATATACACACTTATATATTTATATAAGTATATATCTATGTATACTCATTCATATATTTATATAAGTATAAGTATAAGTATATATATATATATATATATATATATATATATATATATATTTATATTTATATATATATATATATATATATATATATATATATATATATATATATATATATATATATATATATATATATATATATATATATATATATACACACTTATATATTTATATAAGTATGTATCTATGTATACTCATTCATATATATATATATATATATATATATATATATATATATATATATATATATATATATATATATATATATATATATATATATATATATATATATATATATATGAATAACAAAAATATGAAACACAAAAATAACAAAAAACACACTTACACATGCACAACATACCATTTGGCGAATGCATTGGCAAATTAACACTCATTCGCCAAATGGATTGGCGAATTAGGTAAAAAAAATTGAAGCAAGCCATTCCATTTGGCGAATTAGTGAGAAATTTCACTTGTTCAACAAATGGTTTGGCGAACATGAATGCAAACTATGTTAGTTTGGTAATTTTTTTTAAAACATTGTTATATTGGAAATTAATTTAATAAACTATGTTATTTAAAAAAAAATTCTGATTATGTTATGTGGCAATGATTCTCATAAACGAGTTTAACAAATTAAATATATGTTATTATAATTTTAATTTATTTAAGAGTACTCAAATAAATAAATAAAGTTTTGAGATTAAATATAAATTATAAATAAAAAACAAATTAATTTTTTTTATTAAGGTTGATGAGTTGATCTTTTGACTAATAGTCTTATATCACTTATGTTTGAATGAAGACATAATATATTGTCGCTTAATTTAGTTATGCTTGGCAAGTTATGCATTAGTGTTTTAACTAAAAGAATGTTATTAACGATAATTGTAATTCTTTATGTTGAAGTAGGTTGTTTGACAGATGTAAGGAAATATCGAAACTTTTATGCTGAAATGTTGAAATATATTGTTCGATAGAGATTTTGACTTATACTTATTTTGTAATTTTAGTTAAATTAAGTTAGTTGGAGTTTTGTTTAGTGGGCAAGCAAACTCAACCTATAAATAGGGAGTAACCCTTATTGTTGAAATAAGAGAGAATGTAGTTGCATATTTGAATTTAAAAAAAAAAATCGGTTTGAAGTGCAAAGAGAAACTCTATATAAATATTCATCATCTTCCTCTTTTCTCCAAAACCCTAATTCCATTTCTTCTTCAATTCATTTTTTTTGTTTCCTCTTTCATTACAATTGTGTAGCGAAATTCTCCATATGTTTTGGTGAGTTTCCAACATCTGATATCTATAACATTGACTGTGCGATTCTTGGGAGGTATAGTGCAATAAATCATCTTAATGAATATTTTTTGGCGAGTCTCTCAATTCTGAAGAATCATAATTATGAGAATTGGTGCAAGCAGATAAATATTGTTTTTTGCTATCAAGATCTTTAGGATCTTATGAAGGAATAAGTGATGTCGCTTGTAGAAAACGCAACAGATGAAGAAAAAGTTGCACACAAAGAATTGAAAAGAAGGATTATAAAGCTCTATTTATAATTCATCAATATGTTGATCCATACAATTTCGAAAAGGTGAGTGATGTTGAATTAGTAAAAGAAGCATATGAAATTTCTGAGAAATCGTTTTGAGGCATTGTGAAGGTGAAAGAGGTGAGGTTACAAACTCACAAAAGGACGTATGAATTGCTTCAGATGGAAGAAAGTGAAAGCATAACTGAAATTTTCACTAGGGTTACAAAACTGGTGAATCAAATCAAGGTATATGGAGAAGTGTTTACATCACGATCAATTGTTGCAGATCTTGAGGTCATTGGCTTCAAAGTTCGATCACGTGGTAGTAGCCATATAAGAGTCAAAATATTTGTCAACGTTAACAAAGGAAAAGCTTCAATGGACACTTGAATCTCATGAACAAAGAATGGCTGAAAGAGTTGCAAGCAAGTCGGAGAATGATGTGGCTTTATAGGCGCAATCAACAAGAAAAAATAAAGGCAAATGGAAGTGGTTCGACAACAAAGGTAGAAAAGGCTTTAATAATTTGACTCGTAGAGGAAACCAGCAAGAAGGAAATGCATCAAACTAGAGAAGGCCCTCATACCAAAGTAACCAAATAGGTGGTGCTACTGGTAGAGGAAGATGAGGTGGTTGAAAACTTGACAAGTCACATTCACTGTTTCAATTGTCAGAAGTGTGGTCACTACTCTAGTGATTATCCTGAGAAATAAAATAATCAAGAAAATGATGCAAAGTTTGTAAAACGTGAAGAATAATAGATGTTGTTGATGGTCACAACAAGAAATGAAGAAAGATTCAAGGACCAATGGTGTTTGGATTGAGGATTCTCATCACACATGACTCGTAGGAAAGATTGGTTTCTCAACATAAAACCCTCAATGAAGAACATGGTAAAATTTGAAAATGACAATACCCTAGCAACTGAAGGTATTTGCGATGTATTGATCATCAGGAAATATGACAAAAGTTCAGTAATTTCTAATGTGTTATATATACCAGGCATGAAGAGTAATTTGCTCAGCATATGGTAGTTGGTAAAAAATAACTACAAAGTGTCGATCGAAGATAAGATGATGAAAGTTCTTGACTCAACTAGAAGGTTAATCTTGAAGGCTTCTATGTCACATAATAAAACCTTCAAGGTTGAACTTAATGTGATGGAGAACAAGTTCCTTGCAAATAAAACTAGCATGGATGAATGGATGTGGAACTATAGACTTGGTCATCTCAACTTCAAAGACATTAGAAATCCAAAGAGAAGAAATATGGTTTCAGATTACAAGAAATTGACATTCCAAACGAAGTATGCGAGAAATGTGTACAGGCAAATCAGCAGAAGAACAACTTCAACAAGAATGCAAGAAGCAAGTCGAAGGAAATCCTTGAAGTCATATACTCTGATATATGTGGTATTATCCATGTGGATTTAATTGGAGGTAACATATATATTGTCACATTCATAGATGATTCCAGTCAATTTTTTTGGACTTACCTAATCAAGAAGAAAAGTGATGTGATCAAGGTATTTCTCAAGTATAAATTTATGGTCAAAAGATAAAGTGATCGAAAGCTCAAGATTTTGAGGACTGACAGTGGTGGAGAATATGTATCGAAAGACTTTCGACACATTATGTGAGAAAGGAAGAATTATGCATGAGGTGGTGCCACCATACACTCCACAACAAAATGGAATTGCTGTAAGGAATAATAGAATCATCATGAATATGGTGAGAAGTATGTTGAAAGGTAAGCATCTACCCAAAGAATTACGGGGATAAGTTGTGTCAACGATAACATACATCTTAAACAAATGTGCGACGAAGAAGCTAAAAGAAATCATGTCGGAAGAATGTTAGTCTGGTATCAAGCCTAGCTTGAGTCATTTAAAAGTATTTTGATCTATAGCACATCGACATATGTTTGATCAAATGAGAAGAAAAATTGATAAAAGTTTAGTCAAATGATTCTAATATGATATCATTCGACTAGAGGATATAAGTTGTTCGACCTAGTGAACAAGCAAGTAGTGATCAACATGGACGCGATCATAGATGAGCTTAAGGAATAAGATTGGACTCAAGATGTAAAGAAGGATTCAGTGAGAAACTTATATGAAAAACCAACAAGTGAAGTCGAAAGAGAAGTTCAACATAAAGAAGTCATAGCTCAAGCAAGCATAAGCAGTCCTCAAAGAACAAGACATGTGACTGCAAGGTTGAAAATGTGTGATTACATCCAATGATGTGGTAAATGGTGAAGGTGAGCGGGTACACTATGCTTTTTATGCAGATGTCGAACCAGTCAATGCAGTTGAGGCATTGAAGGATTCAAAGTGGATAAAAGCAATTAATGAAGAACTAAAGTCCATAGAAGTCAACAACACTTGGTCACTAGTAGAATTTCCTCAAGGCAAGAAGGCAATCAATGTGATGTGGGTATACAAGGTGGACTTGAATCCCAAAGGATAAGTAACTCAAAAAAAGGAAAGGCTTGTGACAGAAGGATTTCTTCAGAAAGAAGGAATCAACTTTGATGAAGTTATTGCATCTATTACTAGGATCGAAAAAACCAGGTTGGTTGTTGGTTTAGCTAACATGAACAACTGGCATATGTTTCATATGGATGTTAAATGTGTATTCCTAAATGGCCCATTAGATGATGAAGTTTATGTTGCACAACCAATTGGGTTTATGAAACAAGGTGAAGAAATCAAAATATACATGGTGCATAAAGTCGTGTATGGACTTAAGTAAGCTCCAAGAGTTTTGAATAAGAAGATAAATAGATTTCTAAGGAAGAAGGAATTTCTGAAGTGCACAAGTAAGCATGGAGTATATGTAAATAATAAATAATGAATTGCTTATATAATGTCTCTATGTATATGACTTGTTGATAACATGAAGTTACAAGAAGGAGATCGAAGACTTCAAACTTGAGTTAAGTGAGGAGTTTGAAATGTCAGACTTGGGAAATCTCCCATACTTCCTTTGTATCGAATTATAAAATATTAGTAGAGGCTTCATGATGCACCAAAGAAGATATACAGGTGAAATACTCAAGAGATTTGAGATGAAAGATTGCAACTCAACTTCGACACCAGTTCAACCCAAATTGTAACTATGGAAGACACAAATGAAGATGATGTTGATCCAATGTAGTACTGAAGACTCATTGGATCACTTAGATTCATATGTCACACAAGGCAAGACTTAGCTTATTATGTAGGTGTAATACCCCGTAATTTATTTAAGATTAATAGGGTTCCAGTGTGCTTTGAGAGTTTTCTACAAAAATAATTAGAGCAGCCGACAAACTTAAATTAATTAGTTAATAATATCTGAATCAGAGGTTTTATTAAATAAGTGACTCAGAGACATTTTTTGGATACCCCCAATTTGGACCCGTTAGTTAGTCTTACTAACTAACATATATAACATTAAGTTTTCTTTTCTTTTCCTTCACTTTTCCAAACATAGCAACTTTGTGTGTGTGTGGGGGGGGGGGAGAGAGAGAGAGAGAGAGAAGAGATAAGTTGGAGAAGAGAAATAAGGGAAAAAGCTTGAAGAAAAAGAAGCTTTGGATCATCAACCCGGTCTTCATCATTTCATCTCATAATCTTCATGTTTAGAGGTGGGTCTAGTTAGATGCTTTTATTTTTAGAGTTGAGTATTCTAGAGTTTTATGTTAGAATTGATAAAATCGTAAACTCGAAACGGTTAAAGTGTTGATTAAATGCATGAGTATGATCATTATGTGTGTGGGATTCTCTGTTGATGATTGTGATAATGTTTGTTGTGGTTTTGAATGAATTTGAAAACAACAAGTATTTTTGCTTCTGCGAACTGAGTAACCAGTTACCCTCTAGGTAGTAACTGGTTACCCTTTGAAAATGTGGGATTTTTACGCTGGAAATGAGATAAGTAACCGGTTACCGAATTGTGTCTCTAACTCTCACCTTTGTTTCTCAAGTAATTAGTTACCCTATAGGTAGTAATCGGTTACCACTGATACTTTTCTAAAAATAATTTCTAAAATGCATAACTTTTCACTCTGGTGTCTGTTTGATGCATATTTTATATCAATTTGAAGCTGAAATGATAATCTATCTATTGAAGTGGGAAATTATTACTTTTGTCGATGAATTTAATTATTTAATCGATTTTGTTCGATTGTATGGTTTATGGAACTTAATTATATAAAAGCATAGAGACTAGGGTGAGTGAGGAAACCTTATACACTACCTTATTGAGACCTAGTAGCATGACTAGGAAGTTATTAGAACTAGATGGTGATGCCCGAACTTTTGGTATATAAATGTGTACCTTAGTCGAGTAAGGTTCTAGTGGTGAATAAACGCTATATGGAACATGTGTGTGTGAACCCGTTGGGTGTTTATTATGTGAAAAGGCGAATGTGGCCTAGTGATTGGTATGTGTAATCACAATTGTATTGAAATCATTTAATCAGAACCTTTTTCCCTGAGATGTCGTTTCATGATCCAAAGGATCCTCTGGAATGTACGCATAATTACTTGGCAGGTTTCATTCCCGCATTAGTATGATTGGAGCCTATATATAAAGGTAAAGAGACTTGATATGGTTAACAGTCCATGTGAAGTGGTGATTCTAGGTTAACAGGCCTATGGTCCGAATCCAATTCGTATGTTAATTAAATTACAAGGATCCTTGACTCGTGTCGACTCTTAGATGTAGGAGAGGGCGGGAATAGGGGATACCTTCGTTGGTTGCCGAATTAGTGATACTTTCGATTTTAAGAATGAGTGTTTGTTATTGATCAAAGATTTTAAGTAAAGTCAAGGTGTCGTGCTTTGGAAAAGTGATCTTCTATTTTCTTTAAAATCGAATGTTTATCACAGTGTGTGATTGAGGGGGAGTGAGATAGTGATTTCTCATATCTAGATGTTGATTTCTAGGTAAAAGTTGCATTGTGTAGGTTCAAGTGAGAAGTTGTAAATTGGGACTGTCTAGGCTTTGAATTGTTCTACTAAGAGTGGGTTGCCTTCCTGGCTTGGTAGCCCCCAGAGTAGGTGTGTTTGCATCGAACTAGGTTAACAATCCTGTGTGTTTTTATTGTTGTTATTTATACTGTTTTTATCTTGCTATTACTCATATAGTAATGTCGCGACATCGCCTTCGACATCACGTATCTGATACCAGAATTTCAAGATGTTACTCAGCCTTACCCATTCTCCTATTGGGCTTCATCCATGGATCCATGGGCCTATTATAGGTAATCTAGCCTCCTCTTGGGCTTAAACATAAGGGCCCTCTTAGACTTCCTAAAAGCATATGAATAGACCTTAGAATCAAATACAATAAAATAGTCTCCCTCTCCCTGATGGATGACCAAGCTAGCCTCCTCTTGGGCTTTGTACAATTGAATCCTCCCTAGACAAAGGAATGTTTGATGACCTTAAAAACATTTATCCAAACAACAGAACAAACACCATTCATACAGATTCTATCTACCAACAATTTTTAGCCTTCAATCTCAAGCTTCATATAAGATACAAATAAATCAAGAGTCAGTCTCTCACAAATAAGCTTCACACATGGGCTTCCAAATTAGGACACATATAAAACTTTCCCTTAGAGCCAACTTTCATCCTTTAGCTTCAACGTTGGGCTTCAATCAAGGCACATATAAAACAAATCTCCCCTCTTTAGAAATGACAAATTTCTCTCTACTGAGCACCTTTTAGCTTCAACCTTAGGCTTCAATCAAGGCACAAACTGTCAAACACTTTATAATCACTCAAAATCAGTCATAGTATTGGACTTTAACTAAGATAAACAACATCAATATAGACATAGTCTTGGACTTTAACTAAGCTCATTCCCAACCGTCATTGTCTTGGACTTTAACTAAGCTAAATTCCCACAACACCTGTCATAGTCTTGGACTCTAACAAAGCTAAACATCAAGCCTTTCTTGAGCTATGCAAAAAAAGATAACCTATTCAGCTTTCCTGAGCTATGCAATTCAGGTCAACCATTAAGTCCTCCTTGAGCTATGCAATTCAGGGTACCCATTCAGACTTTTTTGAGCTATGCAAATCAAGATACCATTTAGTTTATGCCTTGAGCTATGCAATTCAAGCAACCAACCAGTTACAAACAACAGTTCTTTTAGCTTCAATCCTGGGCTTTGATCAGGAAACAAACAAACTTTCCAGCTTCAATCTTGGGCTTTGATCAAGACACAAATACAAACTTTTGAGCATCAACATCCTGTGCTTTAACCAGGATACAAATCAACCCCTTCATCCTAGCTCTAGCCTTTTAGGAGGAACTACGATGCTATAATCCCTCAATTCTCTTTTTGGGGATACGTAGGCAAAAGGTCATAAGATCTTTGCGAGCACACCAAACAAAAAACAACAATTAGGTTTCTAAACCTAAGAAAACATCAGAAAATTATGATGATAAAAAAACACACAAAAATCAACATCACCCTATGAATCAACACTCATCTCATACCCAAACCCATATAAAGAAACCCCCATCAATATCAAAAAGAACAAATTTTGTACTAATCCAGAGTTTTGAAATAAGCAAAAGAATAACCCAAAACCATGTGGGCATCTGTTAAGAAACAATATGCAAAGCAGGTGAGTTTAATATATATTTTCCATTCCATAACCAGCTTCACCAGGAAAAAAAATAAGAAATCAGAAAGTAGCAAAAATGTGATAGTGATTAAAGACCATAAAAATCGAGCTACACTTGTGTACATGTTTCCAAGTATGCACAATCTCTTCTCTGTTAGTCTTATGCTATTTTCCTTCTTCGAAGAAAAGTCCTTCATTCTGAATGTTGACGGGTAAACTCTCATCCGGTATCCCATCTGACGTTGAGCTAACTTTAGGTGATAATTGATCCATTCCTTAGTACCAATGAGAGGTACATTAAGGAAATTACCATAGCTGGTGATGATCCTGATTCTGTCGTAGACTGGATTGGACCAACTGATGTCTGAATTGGTAAAAAACATGATCTTCTGAGACGAGTACATTAAGATTTTAGTATCCCAAAATGTTGATGACTTAGGTAAGTGGGAAGTGAACCATTTATAGAGAAGTGGTACATAACAAGTAATCATTCCTCCTCCGCATAAATTCCACAGGTGAGCAATGCAAAGATGACTTCGAATGCAATAATATTTTCGATACTGGCGAAGTATAATGCTCTTTTAATCAGAAATTTGGAGGGAAAACCCTCGACTCCTCCTTTGGTTGTCCAATGAGCCTTAACTTCTGACTCTTCCAAAGCAAGATTCCTGGAAATTGTCGATTCTCTCGGCATTCCTTCCAATCCGGAGAATTTTATTTTCTCATTAATAGGTATTCCTATCAACTGAGAATACTCTTCCAATGTTGGACATAACTGATAATCGGGAAATGTGAAGCAGTGGTACACTGGGTCGTAGAAATGGACCAGTGTAGCAAGAACACCTTCTACCATGCTGACTTTCAGTAGGGACACAAGTTATCCAAACTTTGCCTTAAATGATTCTCTATTTGTGACAAGCTTTCCTAGCTTTCTCAGATCGTCCAAAGTCCATTTTTGAAATGACTGATAATATGAAACAAACATTCGTTCAGTTCTTTTAAAGGAGAAAATTTATGATGATTTTTTTTCGAAAAAATGTTTTTCTTTTGATGAATACATGGATGTAACACACAAAAACATGGTGAAAACATGGGTTCAAGGGTTCGGTGTCATGAGGCCAGAGCTCTACCCGTTCACAAAGGTTTATACTACAGTAAAAGATTTTTGTACCTGTAGATCATGTAAGTCAAGGTAAAGGGGTAAATGTTTACTAAATCCTCAACGTTATAAGTATCCGATTAGAAATCACAGAGTTTTCGTGGAGTATGGTATAAACATCAATTTCACACCGGATACCTAGATTGATTCAGGGACTTTTGAGGTTTCACCTGGTCGGGATTGGACTCCCTACAAGCTATCTTAATTATTCCATTCCTATCTTAGAGTGCACTCGAGCTCACCCAAATGTGAATTAATCGTATTTCTATTTTGAGAAACCACCCCAAAGGATATCATTTGAACAAATATTTTGCGGAAACATAATCATAAAGCAGTATAAAAGATGTATATATACATGTTCTTAATCCTAGGGGTTTTCAACTAAACAAGGTTTAAAAGAAAATTCTATCTTAAAATAGTAAGAAGAAGATTCCCACAGACGACCCCATTTTCTTGTAGCTCGATTTTTGTGGTCTTTAATCGCTATCACATTTTTGCTACTTTCTGATTTCTTATTTTTTCCTGGTGAGGCTGGTTATGGAAGGGAAAAGATATCTTAAACTCACCCCACTTTGCATACTATTATTTAACAGATGCCCACATAGTTTTGGTTCTTCTTTAGTTTATTTCACCTTGGTTAAGTGCAAAATTTGTTCTTTTTGATATTGATGGGATTTCTTTGATTTGGGCCTGGGTATGAGATGAGTATTGGTAAGATAGGATGACGTTGATGTTTTTGTGTTTTTGTATTATCATAATTTTCTGATGTTTTTCATAGGTCTGAGAACCTAACTGTTGTTTTTTGTTTGGTGTGCTCACAAAGATCTTACAACCATTTGCCTACATACCTCCAAAAAGAGAATTGAGGGATCAGAGAATTAAAGTTCCTCCTAAAAGGCTAGAGCTAGGAGGAAAGGGTTGATTTGTATCCTGGTTAAACCACAGGATGCTGATACTCAAAGTTTGTATTTGTGTCTTGATCAAAGCCTAAGATTGATGCTGAAAAGTTTGTTTGTGTCTTGATCAAAGCCCAGGATTGAAGCTGAAAACAGTTGTTTATAACTGGTTGGTTGCTTGCTTGAATTGCATAGCTCAAGGAATAAACTGAACTATATCTTAATTTTCATAGCTCAAGAAAGGTTGAATGGGTACTTTGAATTGCATAGCTCAAGGAGGACTAAATAGTTGACCTGAATTGCATGGCTCAGGACAGTTGAATGAGTTATCTTGATTTGCATAACTCAAGAAAGGCTGGATGTTTAGCTTAGTTTGAGTCTAAAACTATAACTATTGGAAATTATCTTAGTTAGATTCCAATACTATGACTATATTTATGTTGTTAGCTTAGTTAAAGTCCAAGACTATGACTGTATTTTGAATGACTGTAAGGTGTTTGACTGTTTGCAACTTGATTGAAGCCCAATGTTGAAGTTAAAAGGTACTTATTAGAGAGAATTTGTCATCTCTAAAGAGGGAAGGTTTGATTTATCCATTCCTTGATTGAAGCCCAAGGTTGAAGCTAAACAAAGAAAACTGACTTTGTAGGGAAAGTTTTATTTGTGTCCTAATTTGGAAGCCTAGTTGTGAAGCTTATTTGTGAGAGACTGACTCTTGATTTTATATGTATCTTATATTGAATCATAATATGGGAGGATGAAACATTGTTGGGAGACTAACTTTGTATGAATAGTGTTTTGTCTTTTGGGTAATTTATGTGAGATGTGGTCATTAGACATTCCTTTGTCTGGAGAGGTTCAATTGTACAAAGCCCAAGAGGAGGCTATCTTGGTCATCCATCGGGGAAATGGAGACTATTGTATTGTATTTGTTTCTAAATTTTTGTTCATATACTTTTAGGAATTGAGGGTCCTTGTGTTTAAGCCCAAGAGGAGGCTACACTACCTATAAAATTCCCATAGGTCCTTGAACAAAGCCCAAGATGAGGCTAGGGGAGGCTGAGTAACTTCTAAGCCTGAGAGAAGACACCTTTAAGAGGCATGAGGGTCATTGAATAAATCCCAAGAGGTTACTATGTTTTGCCCTAGTAGGGTTCTAGTTATTCAAAGGTTAGGTCTGGTGACAGTAACCCGATTGCTTAAATTCTAGCAGAGATGCAAGTATATACAGTAAAGATGCATGCAGACAAATAAAAGGTGTCAGTGAATGTGTTTGACAGTTTTTAGTATATATTTTGATATGGTTTGAGTATTCTTAAATGTTTTATTAAGAATGAAGTTAGGGGTTACATTGGGAAGCAAAGGCCTAAAATACCAAGGGAGAAAGATTACTGTAGCGGTAAAATCATGAGTGTAAGCTATTGGTTAACTTAACTCAAGGTAAACAGAGTTGCCACCGCGCTTTTATTTTATTCCAAAAGGAAAAGGAAAAAACAACAAATAAAATCCTAATGAATCTAAAAGCAAAAAGCTAAAAGAATCGAGCAGAGAACAGGTAAGGGGATAGGTTACAAATTGGGAAGGTTTTACGCACCCAAAATGTCTGTGGTACTCCACGGGAGCCCTTTGAAATATATATATATTTTTTTGGTTTGAAAATGGTTTGTTTAAAAGTGATTGAAGATATGAGAAGAGAAATGTTTTTAAAGATTTTTGTGTTTGAAGAGACGATCGTCTCATGCCTACGTACCCACAAAGTGCAATGCAAGATCAAAACCTCGTAATCCGTGGTACAAAATGCGAAAGGAAACAATGGGTTGAATTGATTTTAAAATGTAAAGATAAGTCGTCATTCTTTAGAGAATAATTCCGCTAGAAAGAATGAATCATATCTAAACATAAAAATGAGGAAATAAAGGTGCACGAGGGCACAAAAACAATTGAATGAGTTTCGCATTTTATAAAAGTATTTTGAGAAGAAAGTTTCGATATGCTTATGTGGTTTAGCATTTGTTAAGAAATGAAATGAAAAGGTAAAACCGCTTGACCTAAGTCAAGGTTTGATTATAAAAACGTTTGAAGTTCGAAAACAAAGAAGGTTTTGAAAAGAGGAAGAAGATTTGAAAATTTAAGAAGTGGGAGAAGATGAAGGGACTATCCTAAGACTTGAAAGTAAAAGTTAAAGGAAGAATGATCAAACCATGTGGTGAACCTTCTTCGAAACAATAGGACTTCCATCTTCATAAACAAGTGAACCAAATCGGCTAAAGTCTTCAATCCATAATGAAGTGAGAAAAGTCCCGAAAAAGTAAATCAGAAGCATCCAAGAATGACATTACTGACTTTACAAGGGATATCCGAGAATGGCAATCGGAAAAAGGTAATCACAACATCTGAGAATAGCAATCAGATAAAAAGTGAATCATAACATCCAGGAACATAACTGAATGAGATGGGAAAAAGTCTGGGTCAGTACATCAAATCAATGATGACTCCACTATGGGCATCCGAGAACGGCAATCGGAAAGGGAAGTGATCACAACATCCCAGAATAGAAATAAAATAAAAAATGTGAATCACAACATTCAGGAACAGAATTGAATGAAATGGGAAATATTCCGGGATAATACATCAAATCAATGATGACTTCACTATGGACATCCGAGAATAGAAATCGGAAAGGGAAGTGATCACAACATCCGAGAATAGCAATCAGATAAAAAATGTGAATCACAACATCCAGGAACAGAACTGGATAAAATGGGAAGAAGGTCTAGGACAGTACATCAAATCAAT
The DNA here is from genome assembly GCA_963966055.1 of Lathyrus aphaca. NCBI lineage: Eukaryota > Viridiplantae > Streptophyta > Magnoliopsida > Fabales > Fabaceae > Lathyrus > Lathyrus aphaca. The sequence continues at coordinate 109,995,882 of OZ014524.1, read as the reverse complement.
GATGACTTCACTATGGACATACGAGAATGGCATCAGATAAAAGAGGTGTAAAAAATCTGAGAAGAACAACAAGTATGTGAAGAAAAGGTTCTGGAGAGGCAAATATAAATGCTAAGTAAGTTGGACTTTGATCACAAGGTAAGATGTTGAAAATGACAGGACCTCGAGAAAAATCATAATGAGGACTAACACACTCATATATGCGAAGGAAAGTGGGGAATAACACACCCAAGAAAACACATAATGAGGAATAACACACTCAAATATGCAAACATATACGGAAATGGGGAATAACACACCCTAGAAAATGCATAATGAGGAATAACACTGTCAAATATGCAAACATATATGAAAATGGGGAATAACACACCTAAGAAAAAATGAGAGAAAATGCTGACAACTAGTTTAGACTCTTAGAGGAGTGGAAAGATGGAAGACTGATTCCCCAACACAAAGATCACTGCCATTCTGCTCGGAGATTAGAGATGCTAATGTTGAACAAATCTCTGTCACACTGGTAAACTGTATCAAGTTGAAAACCATTTCAAAGAAGTCATGAAAAGCTGCTTGGAGATTCTTGAAGAAGATTGCCCCAAGTTCAATGAATGATGAGGGTAAACTGATAATGGATTCAGTTCCTGACTACTGTCGGAGAAAAATTATCAAATCTTTGAAATGCATGTCGATAGAATAAACTGATTATGGCTTCAATTCTTGAAATGAACGTTGACAAAATAAACCCAGTATGAATCTTGAAAAGATCTTCTGATTAACCTAATATGAGAACAACTTGCGCTAGGCAACAACTCTTCTTAAACCATATGATCCAGGAAGGACTTGCCCCTGATAAGATCACTGACCAAGTTTCTCAACTGTTTGAAAATTCCTTGATGAGGAAAGTTTATTTGCAAATAAAAAGTGTTTTTACAAACTTGGTAATTCTAATGCAAAGTTCAATGCAAAATTTTGAAATCAAAAATCATTCTTGGAATGAAATTTATTGAAGTAAAGTAAATGAAAACATTGTCAAAACACGATGGTTAAGATGAAAATGAAAGATAAAGCAGAGTTAAGAAAACAAATGATTGGTAACAAACTTGGGAGTCAGTTTACGCAACCTTGTTGTAGTATGCTTTTCAAAAGAAACATGGATTCAATTAGGAATTTTGAAGGTTGTAACGTGGTCTGGTTCACGGTTTATGAAACAAAGTATATAGGCTCAAATTTTATTTTGTACCCAACCCAACTTCGTGATGAACTCCAATCCTACATTCAATTAATTCAACCCATGCATTCAAGTTCTGAGAAATTTTGATTTGCACAGATGAAGATGGTTCATAAGCCAAGGGTTTTGAGATAGTAGTCACATCTCCCCTTTTGTTGTTTTTTGGTGAGGACTTTGGTCCACTCATATTGTTTTTGTTGAGGATTTTGATGACCCCTTGACTAATCTTTCTTTTTATTGTCCCTAACTTTTGCCTGAACTGTGTCATTTGAACTTAAAGTCAGCGGGATGCCCTAGTTTTTTTCCTAAGTCTCCTTCATAGGTTTTGACTTAGCGGGCTTTGATTTTCTTTATCATCATTTTTTACTATCAAATTTTTTTTGAAAGATAGTGATTGTATGGCTTAATGATTACGACGAACCATCATTGGATTTTGAATTGAGAAACATCTTCAACACTTCTTAATATGTGTTAAGGGAAGCTTGAGATTACAACCTTTATTGAAAAGTGTCTTGAATGATTCTATTGTACTTGAATGCACATTTGAATTAATTGAGAACTACCCATCCCCGGGTTAAAATTGAAGGTTTTTTCGAATAGAAAGAAACTCCAATTTCAAGGCTCAAAGGGGTTGACAAGGGATTAACTTCCTTATTTTTCCAGTGTCTGGGATTTGAAACAATGCATGTATATCATTAGTTAAGTCTCAATTGAAAGCGTACCAACAACAATTATGGGTATCTCGTTTTCATCATCCTCCCTCCAATCATTGTAAAAGGTTGAGAAAAGATAAATGAACTTGAAATGTAAAGCATAAAGATGCAAATAGTAAATGAAATTGAATCAAAAAAAAGCAATTATCATTTCATTAAAGCCAACATGAAAGTACAAACAGAGTTTAAAAGCAAACAAATTAATACAATTGAAGAAAATTGCAAACATAGAGAAACAAAGGCCTAGTGATCCATCAGCAACAAGGATGAGTTGCCCCGTCTGATATTGTGGCCTTGAAGAAAATTTGATTGTTGAAGTCATCTAGAAGATTCACTTCTCATGCTTCGGCAAAGGATTGTTGACAACATTAGGATTTGTGTCATGAAAGGAAAGGATGTTGTTCCCGATAAGCTCTTGCACTTTAGCCTTTAGTGCAAAGCAATGTTCAAAGTCGTGACCGGTTCCACCTTGATGAATCTCACAACGAAGATCCGATCTGTAGTTAGCTGGAAGAGGATCTCGAATAGTAGGCGAAGGCCTATTAGTAATTATACCACTCTTAATCAAGGAAGGATAGAAATCAGTGTAAGTCATCGGGATAAGATCAAATTTTGGCCTATTGTGATATATATTTTTTCCAGCAGCAGGATGAGGAGCCTGAGCTTGAGCTCGAACTTGAATTTGAGCTTGAACTGGTTGAGCTCGAACTTGAACTTGAGCTTGAGCTGGTTGAGCTTTGACAACAGGAGCAACTGCAGCTACGTATGGTTGAACATATCGTTGTTGCGGGCGATAAGGCTTCCTCTCAGTTGAAACAACATAAGCATCACCATCTCTTCTCTTTTGAAAGTTCCCATGAGACTTTATTACAGCATTAGAATATTCAGCATTGGTAATCTTACCCTTCTTGATACCTTCCTCTAGTCTTTCTCCAATAGTGACTAAGTCAGAAAAACCAGATGAAACACTTCCTACCATCTTCTCCCAAAAGAACGGGTTAAGAGTGTCCATGAACAAACCTGTTGCCCCAAAAAAATTTCCCTCACAAGACAAGTCATTGTGTACTAAGAGGCTCACAAGGTTCACAAAGTTCACAATTAGTCAGAAGATTTGACATTTCCCTCAGACAATGCATCCTCCTAAGCAATGCATCCTAAATCAGGGTTTTGACTTTAATCAGGCCAAATGGACTTCCAAAACTTCAAGTGAGCTTCATAACATCTTATATGTGTTTAAGAATCCCCATGACAAGTTTCAAGACTTTTCTCAAAGGTTTGCTCAGTCAGATGATCAGATAGGTCAAAATCAGTCAAAGTGGTTAAAAAATCAAACTGAGGTCAACTGTGGTCAAACCAAAGTCAAACTTCATGATTTTTTGCCAACATCAAGTATATGAAGTAAAATTCATCATTTGATCAAGGGTTGATCATGATTCATCAAGGAGATTTCAGATCATCAAGAATCAGGAGTTTCTAAATTAGGGTTTTCACAGGAAAAGTCAACTGAACTTTGACTAGCCATAACTTTTATATGATTCATCAGATTTTTTCCATACAAAGCCCATTTTGAAGGAAATTGAATTCTCTACAACTTTGTGTCTCACAAGCCAAGCCCAAAAATGCTTCATTTGGAAGGTATGAGCTAAAACATTATAGGTCCTTTTGAAAGTCAACAAAAAGTCAACAACTTCCAAAGAGCATAACTTGAGAATGGTAAAAGATATGGACATAAAACCAATGGGGTTGGTTAGAGGACTCTTTAAGCTTTCCAAAATATCCAAGAACACCCTCATAGAATTAAAATTGAAGGATTTGTGCCCTTGCAAAGTTGGGAAATGTTTGAGTGGTTTATGAAGTAAATGGGGTCTTAAAACCATAATTCTTCAAATGGGCTGACTTTTTTGTGACCCAATGTGTTCCATGACATCATGCACGAAATTTATTTAATATTTTCATAATTTTATTCATTTTATTTTTATTTATTTATTATGATTTTTTATATTAAAAATCATTTTAAATTCAAATAAAATATAAAATGATGAAGATTTAAAAATATTTTGCTTCTAGAAAGTCATGAAAGTTGATTGGATTTAATTGATATGAAAATTATGAAGATTGTCTCAAAATAGCAATGATATATCAAAGAATATTCAAGTTTTATGACATGATCTTTTTCAATCTCAATTGATCCTAAAATCCAAAGGATAGTCTGATTTTTTGACCTAATTATGTTCTACTATATATGTATAACTCATCCAAACACAAAGACACGAAAAACTCTGCCTCCAAGAGCATATTTGAACTTCAATTTTTCTCACAAAAAGTCACATTCGGATTTTTGATTGCAGGCCATATCAAGAGGTTTTGAAGGTTGCAATACCTTCCTGGATGTTCATTGAAGCTATTTGCATCATTTTCATCATCTAAAACATCATCATATGCCCTAACCGAATCATTCTTATTCAAGAACAATGTCTTTTTCGATTCCATACTTTTATGCATTATCAGTTGATTCTAATGATTGTTTTGTGTTTGTAATGATCTTAGCAAGCTTTCTGGATAATTAGATTGAAGATTAATGACCTGAATCGTAAATGGCCATTGCTAGGGTTTCAGCCAAGCTTTTAGGGTTTCATGAAATAGACCATATAAATGATGTTTGAGAACATAATTGAATCCAATGAACTGTATAGATCATGTTGGCATGATCAATTTGTGAAAATTGTACGTTTTTATGAGAGTATGTGTTTTGTAGGTTTCGGTTGCAGGAAAAATCGCAGGAAATTTCATAACAAAATTCGCAGGTAAACCTACGAATTTCAGAGGAAGAAGATGAAGTTCTGGCGCCAGTTTGAAATTCAAATATTGATTAAATATTTTATTAAATTGTTTCTGTTTTATTTCAACAAGTGTGCGTTGGCTCAGTTGGTTATTGTGCGTGTATGTTATGTTGATGGTCCTGGGTTCGAATCCCCCCAGGCCATTTTGTTTTGTTTTGTTTTTCTGGATTTTTGCAGGTTAACAACAAAAGGAATCAAACTCCTGATTCTAATGCCAGCGCGTGCTTGGCCTGGTGGTGATGTTGTCGGTCTTGTGGATGTAAAGCCTAGGGCCTGGGTTCGAATCCCAGCCCCAGGTAAGTCTTTTTCTCACTTTTTTTTTTGTTTATATTTTAATTAATTTAATAAATGAATAAATGTTAAAACAAAAAAAAATGTTTATATTATTGTGTATAATTCAAAGAACTTATATTTTCTAAAAAATTTCAAACTTTATTCTTAGAATTATTTAATATTTATTTTACTATATATTATTAATATTATTTGTTTTGTATAAATAAATTAATTATATTTAGATTAACTCATAAATCCTAATATTTTTATATAAAATCTAATTTTCTTCATAAACCCTAATTATATTAATTTATTTGTTTGTAAATTTTAATTATATATATTTACTTTACAATTTGTTTATATTATTATTATATGAAGTTTTTTTTTATAAATAATGTAATTAGGATTAGATTAAGTAGTTAACCCTAATTTATTTTTTTTCTAGACAATTAAAAACCCTAACTTATTTTTTAAAAACAATTAAAAAAAAACCCTAACTTTATTTTATGAATTTAATTTATCATTTGTATATGTTTACTTAATTAAAATTAACAAATATTTTTTATAATATGTATATAAAATTAAATTATTAGAATTATTAGTCATATTTATTAGTATATAATTGTTATTATTTATTTCTTTTATTTAAAATTTCTTTAAAAATAATTATTTATTTAAAATTGAACTTTTAATTTATTATTATATTATTATGCTAATTTCTTCATCTTATACTTATTTATTTTGTTTATTATTACTAACCTTTTTATTTATTTATTTATTATGTGATTGTTTATTTTATTATTATTATTATTATGTAATTGTGCAATTATGTAATAGTTGTAGAATTATTCTTATTATTTATTTTTAATTGCCATGGTTAGTAAAATAGGGTGTGAAAACATGTTTGTATTTAAAATTGAACCTAGATCACTAATTTTAAGATAAATATTTGAATTGATACACTCACATACGTAAGTCGATCCTAGATCGCCATCTCACATTCTTAAGGATACCTCTCATGTTGCCTAAAGAAAAAGGTCAAGTAAGGTGTAAAGCAAAGTCCCTTCTCTCATATCATCTAATCCCTTAAAGATAATAAGATCAAGTCCCTTCATGGTTGCCTTCGTAAATGATCTTGGCCCTTTCGAATAAAGATGATAAGTCCCTTCGAATTGCTAAATACACCTTACAGTTGCCTAATCACAGTTGTCCCTTCATTTGTCCCTCATACATCCAAGGTAATGACTACCTATTCCTTAATAATAGGGATAGTCTTACCATTGAAAGAACATTTAAGAACAAAAAAGACTTAACTTAGGGTAGGTTCCTCTTAAGTACTTGCTCATTTTTCATCAAATTACTTCATTACACTTCACATTTTCAAACAAATTTTCAAAACAAAGTCTTTATATATATCCACACAAGGATCATTATAAAGTACTTAGAAAATTTTTAATCACACACTACACTTCTCAAAACAGTTTAAAGTGAGCTAAGTAACTAAGAGCCCATGGATAACCATGGATGTAAAGGGTGCTAACACCTTCCCTTTACATAAACTACCCCCCGAACCCAAAAATCTTTTAAGGTCTTTCCTGTTCTTTTATGCCCTTTCCTTTTGGATAAAATAAAAGTCGGTGGCTACTCTTGCTATCCGCAACATTTAACTAAATTCAGTTATCCCACCTTGTTACAGAACTGGCGACTCTGCTGGGGATTTAATAAAAGAGGGGTACCCTTAGGAATTAGATCACTTTAAAATTGTTTGCCTTGTTTGCTTTATACTTATCTGTTGGGTGCTCTTATGTGTGAAAGATCCTAACCCGGATCTAGTGTACCTTAGGTAAATGGCAATAGACCAAGGAAACTGTACGGCGTATACCGATATGGTTGATCTGGTGGCCATAGTTAGTGTGACTTCTTGGATGGTGCTTATGTTCCTTAAGTCAAGTTGAGGATAATATGAGGCTGCCATATGTTGTCAATGCACTAATTAACTTTTAGAACCCTAGTTATCCCATCTTGGCCTTTAGAAAAGTAGTGAGATAACCGGCTTTGGTGAAGACTGAAGTTGGTTGATACTCGATACTACGCTCATTGAGATTCTAAACTTGGAGGGTTTTGGTTGGCAAGTAAGTTGCCTACTGAACAACCACCCTTGTGAAGGATCAATGATATTGAGATCCCTTAGAACCCGGTTACTTTTGTAGGACAGGATGAACCATCTAAATTTCAGGGGAGGGTACTTACCTTTAAACCTCATGAAAGCCTTCAAACCTAGGGCTATGGTGTGACTTGTTTGTGTGTGCCACATGTTTGTGATTGAGCATAATATCATAGCATCATCATGCATCATAAGCATAACATTTTTCACTAACCATTTCAAGGACCAAAGGATTTATCTTTGTTCTTTGTTGCAGGTTATGGCTTCTGCTCGTAGGAATACCATCCAGATCAACTTTGTAGGAATACCTCCTAAGCTTAAAGAATTGGTTTCCCAAGTTTCTGAAAACTCCCAGTTCATCAAGAGACATGGTCACCTATTGGATCTAGTCACTTCAGGGTTCAATGAAGACATGATGAGTGTTCTGTTTCAGTTCTTTGATCCTAAACATCATTGTTTCACGTTCCCCGACTATCAGCTGGTTCCTACAATGGAAGAGTTCTCCAAACTTCTGGGCATACCTATACTTGATCAGAAACCCTTCACAGGCTTAGAAAAAGAGCCTAAATCTGAAGTCATTGCTGCAGTTCTACATTTGAAGAAATCAGACATTGTCCTAGAAACAAGGAGTGGAGTTAAGGGTATTCTTGCTAAGGTATTAATGGATAAGGCTCAAGTGTTCTTGAAGGCTATGAGCTATGATGCTTTTGAGGAGATCTTAGCCTTATTGATTTATGGTTTAGTATTGTTCCCCAATCCGGATCAGTTCATAGACGTTCACGCAATCAACATATTTCTGAGTCACAATCCAATGCCTACATTGCTTGGAAATATCTTACACTCTCTTCATACTCGTACTACGAAGGCACGAGGAACTTTGATGTGCTGCATACCTTTGCTATCTAGGTGGTTTATTTCTCACCTTCCCCGATCAGTGATGAAGAATGAACAAGGGTTCAGGTGGTCCAAGAGGATTATGTCACTCTTTCATTCAGATATCCATTGGTGCTCCAGATCTATGGAGAATGTCACTATCATTGACCGTTGTGGGGAGTTTCCTAATGTGCCACTTCTAGGCAATAGAGGAGGCATTACTTACAACCATTCCTTAGCTTTACGACAGTTTGGTTACACTCGGAGTGATGGTCCACATGACATGTTGATTCAGGGTATTGTGTTTGACTACGACAACGATCTGCAAGGTTACCGTCAAAGGTTCATACGAGCATGGGGAAAAGTGAACAAGGTTGACAGCAGGACTCTAGAGCCCAAGTACACCATTCCTATGGAAGCTTACCTCAGATGGGTGCGATCTCGTGCTCAGACTCTCATGATGCCATATCCTGCCATCCTGCCAGTTACTATGGAGCCTGTTGCTGAAGGAGATACTTCTTATACCATCCTTCACCCAGACATGCCCACTGACATGGAAGACTTACAGAGGTCCTGGATCCAGTTGAAGGAGCAAAGGGATACTTTCAAGGCTCATTACAAAGCAAGTCAAGAAAGAATCCTGGAGCTAACAAAGCAACTTCACGAGGAGCGGAATCTCAACTCATACCTCAACACAAAGAGGAAACGTCCATGGGAGACTTAAAACCCCATCTTTTGTATTTATTTCATTTCATTTTGTAAGCCCAAAGGGCAAACAAATTTGTTACTAATAAAAGTTTACTTTCTTGATTGTTTAAGCAAATTTAAATCCTGCGATCCTTGAAAACATTGCATGCGCATTTACATATCATATCACTGCATCACCGGTTTCTTATGTACATGTTTCTTATCTTCTCGCTGTTTATTTCAGCAATGGCTCTTGAACAAACAGTTAAATATCTCCTGGTACAAAATGCACAGTTCCAAGAGCTGATCCTGAACTTGTCCAAGGGGCAGGATGAATTGAAGACACTGCTGGCCAAGAAGACCAAGAAGACTAGAAGGTCAGGAGGCCTAATCAACATGGGAAGAAGGTTCAGAGGTCCTGTCAAGACCAAAGAACAGGTTGAAGATTATGAGTCTGAAGAGTCTGAGAAAGAGGGAGGCAGTCTCCATAATACAATGGGGGACTCTGATTCTGAAGCTAACTACTATCATGATCCTAATGAAGATAAGTTCAAGATGCTGGTGGATAGAATGGATGCTATGGAATTGCAAAAGTCTTTTGGGCTGGATTTTGAAGACCTGAGTTTGATATCTGGGGTAGTTATACCCATTGGTTTCAAGGTTCCTACTTTTGTAGTGTATGATGGTGTCTCTTGTCCCAAGATGCATCTGAGATCTTATGTCCGGAGAATCCAACCCCATACTGCTGATAAGAAGTTGTGGATCCATTTCTTCCAAGAGAGCTTATCTGGAGCTCAATTGGAGTGGTACTATCAGTTGGAGAGTGTCAACATCCGTGATTGGAATGATCTTGCTGAGGATTTTTATAAGCAATATCAATACAATGTTGACCTAGCCCCTACTCGCATGCAACTACAAAGCAGTCTCTTTATTGGAGAAGCTTGTTTCTTATCCATGGATCTCCCAGTAAATCAACAGATGGGATTCTCTTTTCGAGCAGTTTGTTCATCCTCAACAAGGTTTCTGTTCTATCAAATGGCATCTCCCCTGTTCGGCGGAGAAGTTTGATATGAATCTCTTTACAATTTTCTATCAAATGGCATCTCCCCTGTTCGGCGGAGGAGTTTGATATGATTCTTTAATTTTTCAACAAATGGCATCTCATCCAGACAAGGTGAGAAGTTTGTTCGGCAAATGGCATCTCATCCAGACAAGGTGGGAAGTTTGTCGTGATTCCAATTTTCAATAAATGGCATCTCATCCAGACAAGGTGGGAAGATTGTCGTGATTCCAATTTTCAACAAATGGCATCTCATCCAGACAAGGTGAGAAGTTTGTTCGGCAAATGGTATCTCATCCAGACAAGGTGAGAAGTTCGTCGTGATTCTTTCCAATTTCCGTCAAATGGCTATCTCTTCCAGACAAGTTGAGAAGTTTGAGCGTGAAGTTGTTCTTCGTCATATGGCTGTCTCTTTCAGAAGAAGGGAAGTATGATGAATGTTCTATCAAATGGCTATCTCTTCCATACAAGTTGAGAAGTTTGATATGAACCTCTTTTATTTTTTCCAACAAATGGCTATCTCTCCCAGACAAGTTGAGAAGTTTGTTGTGAATTTCCCAATTTCCGTCAAATGGCTATCTCTTCCAGACAAGTTGAGAAGTTTGAGCGTGAAGTTTTGTTTTCTCCATCATATGGATGTCTCTTTCAGAAGAAGGGAAGTATGGTGAGAGTTCTATTCAATGGCATCCTTAGTTAAATCTCGGCAGAAGGTTTGACAACAGGTGATTCCTTTTATTTCTGGAAAGTCTCGGCAGAAGATTTCCAGTCTACCTCGACAGAAGGTATTTACTTTTCATGATCTCGACAATGGCATCCTCAGTTAAATCTCGGCAGAAGATTTGGCAACGGATGTATCATTAGTTTAATCCTCGGCAGTAGGAACTTCATTTTGATTACCTCGACAGAAGGTATTCCATTCTTAGATTTATCTGGTAATCTCGACAGTAGACTTCCAGCAGATTTCGACAAATTTCTTTTTCTTTCCAAGATCTTGGCAATAGATTTTTGGTTCATTTAGTATACCTCAGCAGAAGGTATTCCATTTTTTTTAGATTCTTTGGTCATCTCGGCAGTTAGATCTCCGGTAGACTTCAGAAGAATTTGTTTTCGTTCCAGAATCTCGGCAGTAGATTTCCGGTTCGTTTTGATACACCAGCAGAAGGTATTTCCAAATGAGGTTTTAGATCTCGGCAATAGATTCCTCAAAGTGAAATTTTGTTCAAAGATTTCGAGTCATCTTAGGACTTGTAGACAATTGTCGTCTGGCTTCGCTCGGGAGAAATTTCCTCGTGTGGATTGTACTCCAGTCATGTGCGTCTAATCCCCAGTAGTGTCAGTTTTCTTCCCAACAGCGTTACAACCCTTGTCTTGCATTATGCATTGCATATCATTCCATCTGCATCTTCGGCCAAAATTTTAGGTATTCTGTTATTTAATCCTCTTCCACCTTGAATGTCCAAAAAAAAAACTTTGTTACTCGTACACTCAGGTTCAGGATGATTAAATAGGGGCAGCTGTCATACCCTAAATTTTGACCAGAAATTTTCAGATTCCGCATTTCATCTGACGCATTTTATTGCAGTATAGGTTATCAATCATTTTTGCATTTTTTGATCTGTTAATCATAAATCATGCATTTTCTTTTTGTTCCACCGTTCAACGTTTTTTTTATTTTATTTTATAATTTGTATTATTATTTACTTACTTTTGTTTACTTTATAAAATAATTTCATTTCAGATGATGTTAGAATTTGTTTAACTTTATTGGTAATCTTAGAACTTTAAATTTAATGTGTAGACTTAGAAATTTTATTGTTTTAAACTTAGAATATTCTTTTAATTAGTTATTATTCATTTAAATTTATTTTTTAATTTAAGTATGATTTTAAATTTTTGTTTTAAATTTTTATTAGTCAATTTAAATTTATTTTAAATTCATAATTTTATTAGTTAGTTTTGTTACTCTTTTATATATTTATTCAAATTTAATGTATTAATTACTGTTTTTATTATTTTTGTTTAATTTTAATTGAATTTAGTATTTAATTGGTTTAATAGTATGTAGTTCATATGTAATGGGTTTACAAAACTTGATTCACACAATCCCCACAGCACGTTGCCTGCTGTCCTACGCCAACTGTATCCTGCCACTAGACTTTGACCACATCAACATCTTACCATTACCCTCCAAACTCCTTCCTGCAACAATGTCAGACCCTGCAAGACATAGCCCTGCTTCATAGCCAAATTTGCATCAAAATAGAACCAATACTTGCTGCCAAAAATAACCCCTTCAAGCAATACCACAAATGTAAACAAAACCTGAAACTTACACAAATTAGTGAAAAATCAATACCTGCATAAAAAAGGGGCTTTTGACCGTACACATAGAATCTTAAAAAAGACATAGAAAAAGCTTTTGGGGGGAGGATAAGAAGAAGGGGTGGAACGATGATGGAAGAAGATGGATAAAAAGAAAACTCAGGAAAAAACCATGAGAAAAACCGCAACCATTCCAAAACCCTTGGTCTTCCTCAGCTAATACAAACCTTCATCCTATTGGCTTTTTCCTTCATCTTCCAACCGCACATCCTCACTCACTGTTACAAATCGAAAACCATAAAAAAACGTCGCCACCCTTTCTTCGCCATCACCACCGCCCTCACCATAAACAACATCCGACGAAGCCGAAACCCCGTCGTGAATCTGAGACAAAGAACACCGGGAGAGAGTCCTGAAGCGAACCACAACAATGGCGAAGCCGCAGACAAGCTGAGATGGAGAGCAAACAGAGAGAAACGGCCGAACGAGAGAGATTTGCGGTGAAGCATGAGCAGCAGTAGAGAGGAAACGAAGCGAGTGTGAGAAAGAGAGGAAAGGGTAAAGCGTGATTGTGAATTTGGGTAGTTTTCTTCACATTTTGATTAATCTGATTTTCTATTTAGTTTTTTTTTTATCATTATATTTATGTATATTATTTGTTTGGGTTTTAAATTAGATCTTTTTATTTATTTATGGTTATTCTCACTTTATTTTATTTTCCTTTTATAAAAGATATGCTCCTTATACATAAGAATTATTTTGTTATATTATTTTACTGATGATGTTGATATTTAGATTTATTATTAGGTTTATTTTTTTTTGTATTATTTATTTCATTTATGTTATTTTAGTTATTTATTTACAACTTATTTTATAAAAAAAAATCATAAAAAATGTTATTGTTTACTTGTTAAAAAATCAAGAAGTATTATTTTGTTTAAGTTATCATTTATTTTAATTATCAAAAATGTCAAAAATATGTATTTTTTTTAATTACAAAAATTCAAAAATATTTACCTACTTATTTGTTCGTTCATATTGAAAAGGAATCAAAAATATTATTGCATTAAGTTGGCTGTTATTATTATTATTATTATTATTATTATTTTATATTCATTAACTTTTCAGATTTATTACCATTTCTTTTTTTTATTCTTATTATTATTGTATAATCAATTAGGTTTAGGCTTTCAAGCCCAAGTATTTTCTAACACACCAAAATCACTGCTAATTACATCCAGACCCATGTTTTTTTTAGAGACTTAATTCATTTTGATAGTTAATAATAATAATAATAATAATAATAATAATAATATTAATTCTTTTAGTTTATTTTATTACTTTTATTATTTAATAATAATGTAATATTTATCTCCATAAAATAGTTAATAATAATATAATTTGCTTTCCTTATTTTATTTTTCTCCTATATTTTAGTAGTAACTTAATAGTAGATTAGTAACTTATTTTATTTTATAATTTTTCACTCCCTATAAAATTTAGTTTTGTTTTAAACATATTAAAAACAAAAACTCTAAAATAGGAATTTATTTATTTTCATTTACTGTTATTTTATTATTATTTAGTTTATTAGTTATTTGTTAGATATTAAAAATCCAAAAAAAGTTCTTTGTTTAATTTAAGTTTTTTATTATTAAGTGTTTTTTAGTTTAGTTAGTTTATTTATTTTTAGATATTAAAAACAACAAAAATAGTAGATAGATGTTAACTCTTTTAATTTATTTTAGCATTTTAATTTTAACACGGTATTTTTTTGTCGTGAACGAACGCTCGATCTTATTTGTTGTCCGATGCTTGTTACCAGATCCAAGGGAAAGATAATGTTTGTTGACATTATGTCATTTGTATTCATATAAGTATTTACTTTGCATTTTACCCGTAAGTCGAGTGCTTCGCGCCTCGCCCTCTAACTCTTTTAAACTAATTAATTTAATACGGAAACAGAACTCCGGAGTCTAGCATTCCGCACGTTCTGGATTGGACCGCAACTGGGCTAGCCCCACGCGATGGTTCAATCACCATTCGTATATAAAAAATTTCAAATCATTTATTTAAATAACGTACGAAAACAGAATTCCGGAGTCTAGCATTCCGCACGTTCTGGATTGGACCGCAACTGGGCTAGCCCCACGCGATGGTTCAATCACCATTCGTATACCAAAATAAATAATCTTATTAATTAAATTACAAAAACAGAACTCCAGAGTCTAGCATTCCGCACGTTCTGGATTGGACCGCAACTGGGCTAGCCCCACGCGATGGTTCAATCATCATTCGTATACCAAAATAAATAATCTTATTAATTAATTACGAAAACATAACTCCGGAGTCTAGCATTCCGCACGTTCTGGATTGGACCGCAACTGGGCTAGCCCCACGCGATGGTTCAATCACCATTCGTATACCAAAATAAATAATCTTATTAATTAATTACGAAAACAGAACTCCGGAGTCTAGCATTCCGCGCGTTCTGGATTGGACCGCAATTGGGCTAGCCCCACGCGATGGTTCAATCACCATTCGTATTCAAAACAATTCAACAATCTTAAAGGATCAGGCATGATTCATCTCCATAGGAAAGTTGTTCCTCCTATCCCCACAAACACAAACAAAAATCTTACAAACAATTACTTTCAAAGGAAAAACGTGGCATTGCTTGTCGATACTTATATCCAAGTTTAAAGCTTCTTCCGACTTTATTTATTCTCAAAGAAAGAATGTGGCATTGCTTGTCGATCTTATATCCAAGTTTAAAGCTTCTTTCGATTTCTCATTTCTCAAACGTTTGTGGTGGAATAGGGGAGATACTTCTCTTAAAGATGACGACTTGTCTCTTTCTTTCGAATACAATTTAAAACTTACCAACCAATATAAACTATTTTTCCATAATTAATCAATGAGTAACTGAACTCCGGAGTCTAGCACTCCGCACGTTCTTGAATGCAACCGCTCCTGGGCTAGCCCCACGCGACGTGGTTCATTCGCCCTCTCGTTTCAAAACACCCTTAACCAAGATCAAACATCTTTTCTCAAAACGAACATTGTTTAAATCTTTCTATCTCGCAAACAAACTAGCGCTTCAGCCTCCTATCGCGAGAAGATAAGCCAACGCTTAGCAGTAGATATCATTTTCAAACAATCGTTCAATAAAAAAAAAATCGTAGTAGAACGAACTACGAAGCTCTGACTTTCCCATTGCACAAGGGAATACGTAGGCACGGAGATTTTAATCCTTCGCGAGCACAATAATAAAAAAAAACATAACCTTTCTCTGTAATAAATAATAATTTTCTTTTCCCTTTAAATAAGCAATCCTTAATCATTAAAAGAAGACAATAATACAAGTTAACATTTAAAGCGCAAACTAGACTAAGAGGTTCCCGTTGAGTACAACGGACGTGAGGGGTGCCTAATACCTTCCCCCTGCGTAACTGACTCCCGAACTTAGATTAGTGGTTTCG
This sequence comes from Lathyrus aphaca, assembly GCA_963966055.1. Taxonomy (NCBI): domain Eukaryota; kingdom Viridiplantae; phylum Streptophyta; class Magnoliopsida; order Fabales; family Fabaceae; genus Lathyrus; species Lathyrus aphaca. The sequence continues at coordinate 109,980,243 of OZ014524.1, read as the reverse complement.
TTGACCATTCTTATCCTTCCTTTAGGTTGTATCTATATCTCCCTTTTCTCTCGTAGAATAAATAAAATTAGGTGGCGACTCTGTTGTTTGTTTTAGGATCGTATTTTTCGAGGTGCGACAGCTGGCGACTCTGCTGGGGAAGAATGATGCTTTATGCATAAGAGAGTCGAGCCTAGCTTAGGATATTTTGCGTTTGTTTGATGACTTGTTTGATTGTCTTCTTTATTTGCTATTGATATTCTATCTATTGTTTCCTTCTTTATTATTTGCTCATTATATCTGCCTGTTGGATCGCGGGTTATCACGGGTATGAATTTGTACTTGAGTTTTGAAAAAGAAGAGGGAACACCTAAGTTAGAATTGGATGTTATTAGTGTTAGTCTCCAAGGACTCGCTCCTTGCACGCCTAGCATGAAAGCTCCCCCAGATAGTTAGACTTTTCGTAGATCTTGTCACAACACAGCTAGCCTGTCGCGTGACCTGATTCACGAAAGGGCTGTGATTCTGGGACCCCCTAGAACCTGTTTCAATTTTGGTAGTTGTGTAATGTTATGCTCCGAGGACTCGCTCCTTGCACGCCTAGCATGAGAACTCCACTCAAGGTAGACCTTATCGTCATTATCATCACAATGCAGCTAGCCTGCGGCGGGGCGTTAGTACGATAAACGTCCGTGACCTTGAGTATCCTTATACCATCACCATAGAAGCTACCCTGTGAGTGGGTGTTATGGGTAAAGAATTTAGAACTCTCCACTTAAGGCTTACCAGTTAAGAGATTCCGAGTTACTTGTACCTTGGATCCAACACCTTGCCTTTATATCCAATTCTGGAGCTGTTTAAGTTTGTGATTTTGAGCATTCTGAGCTTTGCATTCATTTGCATACCATTTGCATTTGCATTTGCATTGCATATCATCTTCCAACAATCCAACTCACACATGTCTTGTTCTCCTTCAGTTCAACTGTACTCGACCAGTCACCAGAGAAAAATGGACCAATTTGAGCAGGAAAACATGGAGCTTAGAAGTGAAGTCACGACTTTGAGAAATCATATGGGAATATTCTCGACTACAATGAAGACCATAGTAGACAACCTCGTGCAGGAGAACATTGAACTCCAAGAAGAGATTCACATCTTGAAGATTGATAGAGGGCGACTGATTTCTTTGGCCAAAGATCTGGTCATTTCTCAGCGTCAGTCAAATTCTACCTCTACTCGTCAGCGGCGTCAGAATCAACGGAGGTCTCCAAACAGTCCTGAAGGAGCGGCCCATCAGTTTGACCCAATCCCAATGACTTACAGTCAATTGTGGTCTCATTTTGCCCATAACTCAATAATGACACCCAGAAAGACCAGAGCCACGAGGTCTCGGCCCTATGGGATCAACCTGAATACCAGATGTGAGTTTCATAATGGAGCACTGGGGCATCCGATTGAAGAGTGCAAAGTCTTCCAGGAAAAGGTTCAAGAGATGATCGACTACGGGGTGTTGGCCTTCAAAGGAGGAATCCCATCTGTAGACGGAGTGCCTCTGTGCTGATAAAAACTCAAGAGAGTCTTGTCCAAGTCAATCTGTTGCTGAAGTGTAGGACAAGTTCCTAAATGCACACGATCGTTCGATGCTTTGGAGCTATCCTCTCAGATGTTTAGCTCGTTTGCTGCTTTTCATATGTATTTTGATATGTTTTGTTAATGCATTTGTTTTGGCATGTAAGAACTTATTTGTTTTGAATGATTAATGCAATGAATATGTTTGTTTTGAAGTAATCCATTCGTATTCACTCATAATGCTATTTCAACTTTATAATGCCAAAATTATTCCATCTCTTGCTTAGGCAGAGAATTGGAGGGAGGATGACGAAATTAAAACACAAATTCTCTAGTTGAATGCTTTTGAATAAAATCCTACTGACGATGTATAGGCATTGTTTCAAATTCCCAAACACTGGAGAAATAAGGAGTTAATCCCTAGTCAACCACTTCGAGCCTAGAAGTAGGAGCTTCTTTCAGATATTTCAAAACCCTTACGCTTAACCTGGGGCAGGGTAGTGTTCAGTTAATCTGGTTACACAGTCAAATCATAAGATGAAACATCCCATCAGGGAATCCACTACAATTAATGACTTGGCAATCACAACTTTCAACCTTCCATTGATTTATAAAAAAAAAAGAGAGAAAATAAAATCCCGCTAAGTCAAGCACCCAAAAGGAGACTTAGGCAAAAATCAGGGACCAAGGAGAAATTCAAGTAGAAGAGGCCTTTAAATCCTCAACCTAAAGCTTACGATTTAGTGACCACCATACCAAAGTCAAAAGGGGTCACTGATATCCATAGAGGACAAATAAGATGAATGTCATTTCAAGCAAACCTTGGATCTTCATCTTTACTAAACCATCAAAGACAAATGTATGTGTCAATTTAGCTGAACCTAGGATTGGAGAACATCACAGAGAGTGGGTGGGCACCAAATAAACTTTGAGCCTTTATCCTTTGTTTCTAAAACTGTGAACCAAACCCCATCACAACCCTCAAAAGTCCTATTTGAAGTAGGGTTCTTTCGAAAGCACACTCGATGAGATAGTGTTTCCTGACTCCCATGAGCTTTGCTCAAAAATTTGTGTTGGCTTTATAAAAAAATGAATATCACATCCTAGCTAGTGATTCGGTCACAGACTATTGTGAAAATCTTTCAAAAAAAAAACACAAAATTTCGAGACAAACATGTGTGTTGCATTAGCAGTCTTAACATTAACCTTTTTGCTTGTTAGCATTTGCTTGATATCATAGAAGCCTATGTATGAGCACCAGTGATGAGCTTAATCTCTTGAGATTTGAAACTCTGTTGAGTAGTTGAACAACCATTTCAGAGAATGACCACCCCCAGGGGCATGTTGCTTGAAAACTTTGCTAGACAGGGGCAAATTTCTTGAAGACTATGCTAGACAAGGGCATGTTGCTTGAAAACTTTTCCAGACAGGGGAAGTTTGCATGAAGACTTTGCTAGACAGGGGCATGTTGTTTGAAGACTTTGCCGCAGGAGCATGTTGTTTGAATACTTTGCCAGTCAGGGGCAAGTTACTAGAAAACTTAGCCAGCCAGGGGCAGGTTGTCTTAATACTTTGCCAGTCAGGAGCAAGTTACTAGAAAACTTAGCCAGCCAGGGGCAAGTTGTCTTAATACTTTTCCAGTCAGGAGCAAGTTACTTGAAAACTTAGCCAGCCAGGGGCAGGTTTCCTTAATACTTTGCCAGCCAGGGGCATTTTGCCTGAAGACTCTGTTAGACAGGGGCATGTTATTGGAATACTTTGCCAGATAGGGGCATGTTTCTTGGAGACTTTGCTAAACCGGGGCAAGTCGTTTCCCAATTTGTGCTTACACATTCTTATCATCCCTAAAAGGATAAGTATTGAAGACTCATTTGTGCCAAGTTCAGTTAATCTGAGGCAATGACGTCGAGATTCGACGAATCTCTACAAGAGTTTGAAGACACTGGGGCATCTTGAATGCCAAGTCTTCTATAAAATCCTCTTGAGATGATCTCTTCTCATAAATCATTTTGTGGGCGCATGATCACGTGTTCCCCGAAGCAAGACGCTCTTGGGATATACCTTGCAAGTACCTCCAGATAACGGGGTCCTCACACCAAGTTGCTTTGATAGGTCAGGGCATGGCTCAGTACTTTCTGGTGGATGTTTTGTACCACTTGGTACTTCAAGTGAGATACTAAGTCTAGTATCCCCATTTGAGCTTTGATTCAAGTTTCTCCAGCAGAATCTGATTTTCTCTCCCCAACAGAGTACAACTTTACTTCATCCTAAGCAAACGTAGCTTGTACGGTTGCTTCCTTCTGATAGATGTTGAAGTTAGAAGATTTGTCTGGGTTCATTTACCGAATGAAGTGTCTTTATCTCCTCGAAGAGATTTGAGCCTTGTAGCAGGACTTTATTCCATGGATGGCTCTTTACCCTATCTTCAGTGATTACATACACTTTGACGAGAGTGGTCGAGTATCCGTTGGTTGTGATGTTCATTTCATCACCAGTTTATCTCTTGCGTCTGTTTTGTCTGTTTGTCAGCATAAAAATAACGCATATACATACATGTACATCATAATTGAATTCATATTCATATTCATAATCATATTCATGTTGCATTCATTAATGCATACCTCCTCCACATTGGTCGTGTTTATCCCCAAGTGATGTGTCTCTCTCCAAATAGAGTTGTCAGCCTTAGGTAGAAAATGTACATTCTTTCTGATTCCCCACTGAGATTCTACCATCGTGGAAGATTTTGCTTTAGTTCTCCTTTCCACACTTGGATAGGATAAATCCTGATTGAGTTCATTCCTCATGGATTAGTGTCTTGCTTGACAGTTTCATTCCAGCTCGTTCCTGGATTTGAATTTTGGTCTTTGGAAACTTTGATGATTGAACTACCAATTGGAAAGTGCATTTATTTTGCACCTTTGGATGCTTAGTTTCCCAGAAGGAATTTGTTGGAGGCTTCCATTGAGGACAAATTTTGCTCTCCAGCAGTGTTACTACAACATTCCCTTGGATTACTTATACCCGACAACAAGTGGCCGTCTCTTTATTCGAGAAGCTTGTTTCGTCCTAGAACTTCTAAGTGGAATCAACAAGTGGCCGTCTCCTTATTTGAGAAGCTTGTTTTTTGTCCTTGAACTTCTGAGTAAATCGACAGATGGCAATATCTTCCGAGCAGTCGATCCAACCTCAGCAATTTCAGATGGAAAGCGCATTTATTTTGCACCTTTGAATACTTTGTCTCCTAGAAGGAATTTTTTGAAGATTCCACCCAGTAAAGACAAATTTTGCTCTCCAGCAATGTTATTGCAGCATTCTCTTGGAATACTTACACCTGACGACAAGTGGCAGTCTCTTTATTGGAGAAGCTTGTTTCTTATCCATGGATCTCCCAGTAAATCAACAGATGGCATTCTCTTTTCGAGCAGTTTGTTCATCCTCAACAAGGTTTCTGTTCTATCAAATGGCATCTCCCCTGTTTGGCGAAAAAGTTTGATATGAATCTCTTTACAATTTTCTATCAAATGGTATCTCCCCTGTTCGGCGGAGGAGTTTGATATGATTCTTTACTTTATCAACAAATGGCATCTCATCCAGACAAGGTGAGAAGTTTGTTCGGCAAATGGCATCTCATCCAGACAAGGTGGGAAGTTTGTCGTGATTCCAATTTTCAACAAATGGCATCTCATCTAGACAAGGTGGGAAGTTTGTCGTGATTCCAATTTTCAACAAATGGCATCTCATCCAGACAAGGTGAGAAGTTTGTTCGGCAAATGGCATCTCATCCAGACAAGGTGAGAAGTTTGTCGTGATTCTTTCCAATTTTCGTCAAATGGCTATCTCTTCCAGACAAGTTGAGAAGTTTGAGCGTGAAGTTGTTCTTCGTCATATGGCTGTCTCTTTCAGAAGAAGGGAAGTATGATGAATGTTCTATCAAATGGCTATCTCTTCCATACAAGTTGAGAAGTTTGATATGAACCTCTTTTATTTTTCCCAACAAATGGCTATCTCTCCCAGACAAGTTGAGAAGTTTGTTGTGAATTTCCCAATTTCCGTCAAATGGCTATCTCTTCCAGACAAGTTGAGAAGTTTGAGCGTGAAGTTTTGTTTTCTCCATCATATGGTTGTCTCTTTCAGAAGAAGGGAAGTATGGTGAGAGTTCTATTCAATGGCATCCTTAGTTAAATCTCGGCAGAAGGTTTGACAACAGGTGATTCCTTTTATTTCTGGCAAGTCTCGGCAGAAGATTTCCAGTCTACCTCGACAGAAGGTATTTACTTTTCATGATCTCGACAATGGCATCCTCAGTTAAATCTCGGCAGAAGATTTGGCAACGGATGTATCATTATTTTAATCCTCGGCAGTAGGAACTTCATTTTGATTACCTCGGCAGAAGGTATTCCATTCTTAGATTTCTCTGGTAATCTCGGCAGTAGACTTCCAGCAGATTTCGACAAATTTCTTTTTCTTTCCAAGATCTCGGCAGTAGATTTTTGGTTCATTTAGTATACCTCAGCAGAAGGTATTCCATTTTTTTTTAGATTCTATGGTCATCTCGGCAGTTAGATCTCCGGTAGACTTCGGAAGAATTTGTTTTCGTTCCAGAATCTCGGCAGTAGATTTCCGGTTCGTTTTGATACACCAACAGAAGGTATTTCCAAATGAGGTTTTAAATCTCGGCAGTAGATTCCTCAAAGTGAAATTTTGTTCAAAGATTTTGAGTCATCTTAGGACTTGTAGACAATTGTCGTCTGGCTTCGCTTGGGAGAAATTTCCTCGTGTGGATTGTACTCCAGTCATGTGCGTCTAATCCCCAGTAGTGTCAGTTTTCTTCCCAGCAGCGTTACAACCCTTGTCTTGCATTATGCATTGCATATCATTCCATCTGCATCTTCGGCCAAAATTTTAGGTATTCTGTTATTTAATAATCCTCTTCCACCTTGAATGTCCAAAAAAAAAAACTTTGTTACTCGTACACTCAGGTTCAGGATGATTAAATAGGGGCAGTTGTCATACCCTAAATTTTGACCAGAAATTTTCAGATTCCGCATTTCATCTGACGCATTTTATTGCAGTATAGGTTATCAGTCATTTTTGCATTTTTTGATCTGTTAATCATAAATCATGCATTTTCTTTTTGTTCCACCGTTCAACGTCTTTTTTATTTTATTTTATAATTTGTATTATTATTTAATTACTTTTGTTTACTTTATAAAATAATTTCATTTCAGATGATGTTAGAATTTGTTTAACTTTATTGGTAATCTTAGAACTTTAAATTTAATGTGTAGACTTAGAAATTTTATTGTTTTAAACTTAGAATATTCTTTTAATTAGTTATTATTCATTTAAATTTATTTTTTAATTTAAGTATGATTTTAAATTTTTGTTTTAAATTTTTATTAGTCAATTTAAATTTAATTTAAATTCATAATTTTATTAGTTAGTTTTGTTACTCTTTTATATATTTATTCAAATTTAATGTATTAATTACTGTTTTTATTATTTTTGTTTAATTTTAATTGAATTTAGTATTTAATTGGTTTAATAGTATGTAGTTCATATGTAATGGTTTTACAAAACTTGATTCACACAATCCCCACAGCACGTTGCCTGCTGTCCTACGCCAACTGTATCCTGCCACTAGACTTTGACCACATCAACATCTTACCATTACCCTCCAAACTCCTTCCTGCAACAATGTCAGACCCTGCAAGACATAGCCCTGCTTCACAGCCAAATTTGCATCAAAATAGAACCAATACTTGCTGCCAAAAATAACCCCTTCAAGCAATACCACAAATGTAAACAAAACCTAAAACTTACACAAATTGGTGAAAAATCAATACCTGCATAAAAAAGGGGCTTTTGACCATACACAGAGAATCTTAAAAAAGACAGAGAAAAAGCTTTTGGGGGGAGGATAAGAAGAAGGGGTGGAACGATGATGGAAGAAGATGGATAAAAAGAAAACTCAGGAAAAAACCATGAGAAAAACCGCAACCATTCCAAAACCCTTGGTCTTCCTCAGCTAATACAAACCTTCATCCTATTGGCTTTTTCCTTCATCTTCCAACCGCACATCCTCACTCACTGTTACAAATCGAAAACCATAAAAAAACGTCGCCACCCTTTCTTCGCCATCACCACCGCCCTCACCATAAACAACATCCGACGAAGCCGAAACCCCGTCGTGAATCTGAGACAAAGAACACCGGGAGAGAGTCGTGAAGCGAACCACAACAATGGCGAAGCCGCAGACAAGCTGAGATGGAGAGCAAACAGAGAGAAACGGCCGAACGAGAGAGATTTGCGGTGAAGCATGAGCAGCAGTAGAGAGGAAACGAAGCGAGTGTGAGAAAGAGAGGAAAGGGTAAAGCGTGATCGTGAATTTGGGTAGTTTTCTTCACATTTTGATTAATCTGATTTTCTATTTAGTTTTTTTTTTATCATTATATTTATGTATATTATTTGTTTGGGTTTTAAATTAGATCTTTTTATTTATTTATGGTTATTCTCACTTTATTTTATTTTCCTTTTATAAAAGATATGCTCCTTATACATAAGAATTATTTTGTTATATTATTTTACTGATGCTGTTGATATTTAGATTTATTATTAGGTTTATTTTTTTTTGTATTATTTATTTCATTTATGTTATTTTATTTATTTATTTACAACTTATTTTATAAAAAAAAATCATAAAAAATGTTATTGTTTACTTGTTAAAAAATCAAGAAGTATTATTTTGTTTAAGTTATCATTTATTTTAATTTTCAAAAATGTCAAAAATATGTATTTTTTTTAATTACAAAAATTCAAAAATATTTACCTACTTATTTGTTCGTTCATATTGAAAAGGAATCAAAAATATTATTTCATTAAGTTGGCTTTTATTATTGTTATTATTATTATTTTATATTCATTAACTTTTCAGATTTATTACCATTTCTTTTTTTTATTCTTATTATTATTGTATAATCAATTAGGTTTAGGCTTTCAAGCCCAAGTATTTTCTAACACACCAAAATCACTGCTAATTACATCCAGACCCATGTCTTTTTAGAGACTTAATTCATTTTGATAGTTAATAATAATAATAATAATAATAATATTAATTCTTTTAGTTTGTTTTATTACTTTTATTATTTAATAATAATGTAGTATTTATCTCCATAAAATAGTTAATAATAATATAATTTGCTTTCCTTATTTTATTTTTCTCCTATATTTTAGTAGTAACTTAATAGTAGATTAGTAACTTATTTTATTTTATAATTTTTCACTCCCTTTAAAATTTAGTTTTGTTTTAAACATATTAAAAACAAAAACTCTAAAATAGGAATTTATTTATTTTCATTTACTGTTATTTTATTATTATTTAGTTTATTAGTTATTTGTTAGATATTAAAAATCCAAAAAAAGTTCTTTGTTTAATTTAAGTTTTTTATTATTAAGTGTTTTTTAGTTTAGTTAGTTTATTTATTTTTAGATATTAAAAACAACAAAAATAGTAGATAGATGTTAACTCTTTCAATTTATTTTAGCATTTTAATTTTAACACAGTGTTTTTTTGTCGTGAACGAACGCTCGATCTTATTTGTTGTCTGATGCTTGTTACCGGATCCAAGGGAAAGATAATGTTTGTTGACATTATATCATTTGTATTCATATAAGTATTTACTTTGCATTTTACCCGTAAGTCGAGTGCTTCGCGCCTCGCCCTCTAACTCTTTTAAACTAATTAATTTAATACGGAAACAGAACTCCGGAGTCTAGCATTCCGCACGTTCTGGATTGGACCGCAACTGGGCTAGCCCCACGCGATGGTTCAATCACCATTCGTATATAAAAAAATTCAAATCATTTATTTAAATAACGTACGAAAACAGAATTCCGGAGTCTAGCATTCCGCACGTTCTGGATTGGACCGCAACTGGGCTAGCCCCACGCGATGTTTCAATCACCATTCGTATACCAAAATAAATAATCTTATTAATTAAATTACGAAAACAGAACTCCGGAGTCTAGCATTCCACACCTTCTGGATTGGACCGCAACTGGGCTAGCCCCACGCGATGGTTCAATCACCATTCGTATACCAAAATAAATAATCTTATTAATTAATTACGAAAACAGAACTCCGGAGTCTAGCATTCCGCACGTTCTGGATTGGACCGCAACTGGGCTAGCCCCACGCGATGGTTCAATCACCATTCGTATACCAAAATAAATAATCTTATTAATTAATTACGAAAACAGAACTCTGGAGTCTAGCATTCCGCGCGTTCTGGATTGGACCGCAATTGGGCTAGCCCCACGCGATGATTCAATCACCATTCGTATTCAAAACAATTCAACAATCTTAAAGGATCAGGCATGATTCATCTTCATAGGAAAGTTGTTCCTCCTATCCCCACAAACACAAACAAAAATCTTACAAACAATTACTTTCAAAGGAAAAACGTGGCATTGCTTGTCGATACTTATATCCAAGTTTAAAGCTTCTTCCGACTTTATTTATTCTCAAAGAAAGAATGTGGCATTGCTTGTCGATCTTATATCCAAGTTTAAAGCTTCTTTCGATTTCTCATTTCTCAAACGTTTGTGGTGGAATAGGGGAGATACTTCTCTTAAAGATGACGACTTGTCTCTTTCTTTCGAATACAATTTAAAACTTACCAACCAATATAAACTATTTTTCCATAATTAATCAATGAGTAACTGAACTCCGGAGTCTAGCACTCCGCACGTTCTTGAATGCAACCGCTCCTGGGCTAGCCCCACGCGACGTGGTTCATTCGCCCTCTCGTTTTAAAACACCCTTAACCAAGATCAAACATCTTTTCTCAAAATGAACATTGTTTAAATCTTTCTATCTCGCAAACAAGCTAGCGCTTCAGCCTCCTATCGCGAGTAGATAAGCCAACGCTTAGCAGTAGAAATCATTTTCAAACAATCGTTCAATAAAAAAAACATAAATCGTAGTAGCACGAACTACGAAGCTCTGACTTTCCCATTGCACAAGGGAATACGTAGGCACGGGGATTTTAATCCTTCGCGAGCACAATAATAAAAAAAAAACTTAACCTTTCTCTGTAATAAATAATAATTTTCTTTTCCCTTTAAATAAGCAATCCTTAATCATTAAAAGAAGACAATAATACAAGTTAACATTTAAAGCGCAAACTAGACTAAGAGGTTCCCATTGAGTACAACGGACGTGAGGGGTGCCTAATACCTTCCCCCTGCGTAACTGACTCCCGAACTTAGATTAGTGGTTTCGTTGACCATTCTTATCCTTCCTTTAGGTTGTATCTATATCTCCCTTTTCTCTCGTAGAATAAATAGAATTAAGTGGCGACTCTGTTGTTTGTTTTAGGATCGTATTTTTCGAGGTGCGACACTGATACATCTGTTGTTGGTGAAAATCTGGATATTGATAATATTGTTGGATCTAGTAAGATCACACGAAGTGGAAGAGTTTTCTCTCCTCCAATTACCTCCAAGAATACAGTTACTCCAACTGCTGATGCTCGGGGCAAAGGTCCTGTTATTGAACCTGTGCAAACTGATGTACCAACTGCTGATGACCTTTCTAAGCAGATGGAAGAAGTACTGAAAATCATTCGCAAGAGTGATTATGACATTGTTGATCAATTGAGGCATACTCCCTCCAAGATTTCTATGTTGTCTTTGTTGTTATGTTCTGAGGCTCATGCCAAGGCCTTGATTAAATTTTTGAAGACTGCTCACGTACCAAATGAGATTTTTGTAGACCAGTTTGAAAATTGTGTTGCACACTTGACCTATGATAATGGGTTAGGTTTCTCCGATGCTGATTTGACTCCTGCCAAGAGGGATCATAACAGGGCTCTACATATCTCTATTGAATGCAGGGGCACTACCCTGTCACATGTGTTAATAGATAATGGTTCCTCGCTGAATGTGTTGCCCAAAGAAGTTCTGAATAAGCTTAGTCCTGAAGATGCTGTGTTGAAGCCCAGTAATATAGTGGTAAAGGCTTTTGATGGCTCGAGAAGAGTGGTGCATGGAGAAATTGATCTCCCAATAAAAGTAGGTTCTCAAGTCTTCAATGCTACTTTTTATGTAATGGATATCCGTCCTTCATATTCTTGTTTACTTGGGTGCCCTTGGATCCATGGGGCAGGTGCTGTAACCTCCACCTTACATCAGAAACTGAGATATCCAGTAGAAGGAAAAGTTGTCACTGTTTACGGAGAGGAAGGATATATAGTTTGCCATGTGAACACATTTAAATATCTCGAAGTGGAAGGTGAATATGTTGAAACTCCGTGCCAGACATTCGAAGTGGTTACTTGGGTTGTTAATAATTATGAAGCTCCTCCTGTTGTCGAGAAAGTTCCTGTGGTCACCAGAGTACCTCCTACAATGGCTTCCCTTAAAGATACTAGAGCTGTGGTGGATGAAGGTGGTTGTACTATTTGGGGTCAGCTTCCCGACATTCCTTACAAGTCTGACAAATTTGGTTTGGGTTTCACTGCAGAGTCCCAGAAGGCTGTTCGTAGTGCTCGTGCAGTTCGTATCACCAATCAGGGGATTATGAAGGATCAGATCAATGCTGTGGGTGACTATGATGAAGACTACAACTTGGATGCTTGGATTTTTCCTACTGTGGGTGCTGGGCTCAATAACTGGAAAGCTGAAGATGTTATTCCTATCTCCTTTAGTCAGGAGTAAATACTATTACTGTGCTGTTACTTTTAAAGTTTGTAATTTTTGAACAATTAAACTCTTAAGCCTTGTGCCTTACCCGGGGCACAATGATGTGCTTGTTTCTGGATGTCATTTCATTTGCATACTTCATTCAATAAAAATCAGTGGACGTTTCGTTTTCGTAAATATTGTGTTCCTTGTCTTTCTTTTATTATTTTTCTTTTATCAGCTATGTGTTCTTACACACACCCACATCACTAAAATGCAGATTCTCATCTACTCTGGATCATGTTGATAACAGTTCTACTATTGCCAATTATAATTTTGAGAATCCGATCTATCAAGCTGAAGATGGAAATGAGGACGATTGTGAAGTACCTGTAGAGCTTGCTAGGTTGTTACAACAGGAAGAGAAAACTATACAGCCACATGAAGAGCCAATCGAAAATTTGCCCTCATATTCGTTCCCTCAATTGGCGTATCATTTTGCCGTCATCTGGTCATTAACATCATAGTAGTTCATTTCATTGTTTCATAAGGCATGTGATCAGGGCTCAAAGAAATTAGGGTTTTGTACCTTATACTTATCTGGCAAGGATTGAAATAACAGATAATATTCACTGGACTATGATTCCACTCCAAATGCGGCTGCTCAGTTGTGTCTCAATTCAGATGGGATTTTAATTTAATTTTGGTCAAATTATCGAAAGATCACTGCAATTGCAAGATTATTTGGGCCACTGGACTATTTCTTAGACAATGCGTATTCAAAGTTCAGGTTGTCGTGTGTTGGGATTCATCAGTTTATCGAGTAGTGTTGTGTGAAGTTTGGTGTGGATCTTCAGTTTATTGGTGATTCATCTGGATTCGAATGATCATGGCATGCTTCAGACGATTCAGAGGGGGTGTGACTCATCTAGAAAATTGTCATGGGTTCAGAAGTGATCGTGTTCATGGGCTTGTGGAAAAAAATTTAAAATGGACCTAGGGATTAAAACCAAGATTTCATATCCATTCATTGCTTTCGTTCTCATTTTTATAAACCATTTCCGATTATTTCGTTTCGCTTTTATTTCCATTTTCGTTTTATCCATCTTTCCACTTATTGTTGTCCATATCCAGTTACTCCCATATAGTCCTCTTTTAATAAGCTCTATTCTTTTCAATATGCATAATTGTCACTCATTTATTTTCTCATTTCTTACAACCATAGGCCAATTGTCCAAGTGTGAATAGAATTTGTTCTAAGTTTTTTGTTGTCATCTTTCTTAATTCTTATTTGTTCTAAGCCCACTTTCTAAGCCCATGCTTACCAATCATCAAAACCATTATTGTCCTTACTCCATTAAAATCACAATTTATGTCCCTAAACTAAATTTATATTTTGGGTCCATAGTCATATTTTCATCCCAATGTTCATCCTGATTATTTTAACCTCAATTTTTTATCCTAACTTAATTCTAAATCATAGATCATATTTTCATCAATCCAATTTAGGACCAAGAGTTCTGTATCCAATTAAATGACCATATACCCGCTAAGCATCCACATGGCAATTCTATTTTATATCAAAGAGTATCACTTATGTCCATGTTTTGAATATCACATTTTGATACATGTAAGGCCTTTGATTATTACATTGTTGAAGGACATTTACATCCCAAATTCGAAAACAAGAAATGTCATGAATATAGTCTAGCATGCTTCATAAATTCACCAGTCACAGAGTCTTGCAGCAAAACAAAATCGGTTACATAAAAAATGAATTTAACTGAAACTCAAAAAGGGAAAAGAGGAGAAAATCAGTGTAAGGAAAAAGTCAGCTACATGCTAGAGAGAGTTACAGCAGAAAACCAGAAATTTTATCAGAAAAAATCAGTTTGCAATTAACTGATATAGCAGCCCTTCAATAGAATCGCAACAATACCATGGAACACAAAAGTTTAGGATTTTTCTTGTTTTCAATGATTGATTTAGAAGAGGCTCAGTTTGCTCTTAGTAGCATTGGTGATGATTCTGAGGTCCAGTATGTTGTTGTTGTTAAGGGTATGAACTCGGGATCAAGAAACACCTCAACCCCACTTGGTGTTAACATTCAACAATCACACCTGCAGCAAAATATCAAGGATTACTTCAAGGTCCTAACTAATGAATCAAAACCAAAATCAATCCACAACAGAAATTACAAACAATCAAAGTCTAACTAATCCTAACTGATTTCACCAAACTAATTCATAACAGAAAATTAACAGAAAAAATAACAGAATTTTGATTGAATCTACCTGAAGCTTCTAGATCTTTCTGTGAGAATCATCTATAAATCAGAATCGGTTCCTTCATCGAAGCTTCTTACACAATTTTCAATCTCTTCTCCTCCAATTCCAATCTGCGTCTTCTCCATACAATTCCTCAACCCTTTCTGATTCAATCTCTTCAATCCATCAGCACAATCTTCCTTCATCAATCCAAAAAAACTTCTTCAATCCTCTCCTTGCACAATTTGTGAATCTGAGCTTTCATCACCAAGCTTCAACCTCCTCTTCAACCTTTTTGCTTCCACCAATCCCGAATCCGAACCTCTTCTCCTTCGTCCATTATTTCTCAACCTTCAACAACATTTCATAACTGTAATCATCAACAACGTCACTGCAAAGAAGTCAAGAAAAGGATGAGCTAAACAACATCAACGAAAGTGCAAAAAGACCAATTACGACGATTCGGCTATAGATTCGATCAATTCAGAGAATCCAAGCAGAACGACAAATACTCAGGCAACAGCTCAGTATCAAAGAAGAGGCAAAGAATTCTAAGAAAGTATACCTGGATGCACGTGGAAACGACGGGAACGTCCCCGTACTCGCGTCTTCATCCGTTCATCAGAATCTTCTTCAACCACGCGACGACACTATAACAGCGGAAACGTTTTCAAACATATCTTTGCTTGTTCATCAGTATCGGCATCAAGCTCGTTCGTCCGTAAGGTATGTCTCATTGTTCTATTCGGTTGAAGTGTTTATGGTGCGATTCATGGGTGTGGGAGTGTGAAATTTTTGGCGTAAGGTTTCGTTTTCGGTTAGATTAGGCTGGTTTAGGTTCGGATTAGGTGATGGATGATGTTAAAAGGATTAGTGAGGTGGACGGTGGTGTGGCTCATAGGCTTCGCTCGAATCGGTGATGGTGAGCAGAAGAGAGTGGCGGTGACGGGAAGAGGAAGAAGATAGGACGCGGCGGCGAAGGGAGAAGAGGTTTGGGGAAGAAGAAGAAGTGGAGGTTGCGCTGCGGGAGAGAGGGTGTTGTGGACGGCGCGATGAAGGAGAGAGCTAGGGTTTGAGGAGTGACGACGGTTGAAGGAGAAGAAGAAAGGGGAATTAGGTCTTTAGGGTTTTTTTTTTTGGTTTTCAGATTTGTATTTGATTTGTTTAATATGATTATTATAATGATATTGTAAAGATAATTAATAGAGATTTAATAGTTATTATTAGTAATTATGTGAAAAGGACGTTAATGATCCAATTAACCAGCATTAAAACCCAATAAAAATCAGTTTAATTATGTTGATGGTCTTTAATTCATTTTAATTATTTACTTTTTTTATTATTATTATGAGGATTACTTAGGAAGAAAGATGGGCCCAAGCGCAGTTCTTTCTGCACCCCTCTATCAAGCCCATTTAGAAAAAACAGCATAAAAATCATGCTTTCGGCACCTCCCCTTTAACCTAGTACATGGACTCATAATTCTTGCTATTAACACCCTTTATCAGGCCCATCTAGAAAAAATGAACTAAAAATTTGCTTTTTCGCACCCCCTGGTTTCCAACAAAAATGGGTTCTTCCCCCTTGTTATTCACACCCCACGATCTAGGCCCAATGATAAAATAAACTTAAAAAAATTTGCTGGCTGCACCCTCTCAAAGCTTGCGAAATGGGCCCAAGAATTTGTGCTTTTCCAACCTCCCTTTTAGGCCCAGATTAGAGAAACAACTAAAAAAGATACTAAGTCCACCCCCTATTTTCTTTTTTAGGATTTAAATTATTTTTGTTTGTATAGTTTGAAAATAATCCAAATAAAATAGTAAACATAATAGAAAAATTCCACAAAAAAATTAATTAGCTTTTTAATTCCAATTAGAAATTTTTGACATTTTTATTTTCTGAATTTTGATTATTTTTCGATTAAATTCTGATTTGTCTTGTAATTAGCTTTTATTGAATTTCTTTTAATTGTGCTTGAATTTTGTTCATTTTATTTTGGTAACTTCCAGTAGGATTTTTAATTCACTTTTTTTACTGTAGTTAGATAAATAATGATAGAACTTAGGATAATTTTTGTAGATTTTTTAGAATATCTTATCATAGGTTTTAGGGGCTAATTCTTTAGAAATTAAGGATTAATTCATAGCTGAAAATAATCATTTTTTAGACCTAGTTAAATTTTGATTTTGTAGGATTCCTTTTAGTACAATATTATAGGTAGTTTTAGGACCCTATAGGTTTAATTTCATATTTTTTACTGAACTTTTAATATTTTTTAGAATATTAGTTTTAGGCTTAGTTATGTATAATTCCCATTAGTTTAGGTCATAAAAATAAAGTCCAAAAAAAATATAGTTTAGATTAGATTTAATACTAGAATCTAATATAGACTTAGGTTAGTTTTAAATTGAGTTTTAGAATGAAAGTATTAGGTTTGACTTTAGTTTAGGACTTAGGCTTAAAGTTTCATTTTCATTAGAATTAGAATAAATAAAATAGGATTATTTTTAATTCATGTCTTTAAATGCATTTTAGAATTTTATTTCTTATGTCCATTTCTATTGTTTTGCCTTGTTATTTGGTTTTTATAACTTGTATAGGCTTCCCCATTGTTCTTAGAATCAACTTAACTTCCTTAGGAAGTAAGTTGAATTCTAGTAGTTTCTAGTTTTTCTCATTAGGCTTAGAAACCTCATTAACCATAGGCTCTCCTTTGTAAATAACAAAATTAGGGTTGTATCTTAGTTCCCCACTAGTTTTTTCCCTTTTTACAATTTGAGTCATTCTCTTCTTATCTTCAAACAAAATCCAAAAACACTTAACAAATAAATGAAAGGATCCTTTGAGTATAGCCTTATTCCATGAAGCACTTGCATTCATTCCATCTTGGAGTGGTGTAAGCTTGTCTATCATGATGCACAAGTCTTATCAAGGGGTTGTTTCGCAAAGAAAAACTTAAAAGACACTTCTTCACAAAAAGCCACAAAGACACTTAATAAAGTTCAACAAGCCAATGAACTTAAGCCCTAATCCTAGGAAACCAGTCTTGGATAAATTCTCCTTGCTGGGTATGCTTGTTCTATTATTCCATCTTGGAATGTAGTGGCAAGTGTACATTCCATGGAAAAGAGTTTGAATTCACTTCCTTGTGCCAAATTCATATAAAAACTCATAAAATACAAAAACAAATAACAAGCGACTATCCTGCGGGAACTTCTTTTCTCATCTCATTCACTCACAACGCGAACTCGCGGCGACTCGTCTCATTTGCAAGACGGTAAACGCACTCGTACCAGACGAGCCTGCAACACCTGAGCATAAACATACGCAGTTCCAGCATAAAAAACACAAACAAATAGTTCCCTCCTTAGTTAGGCGAACTACGTCGACTCTGATCCTCATTATCCCGATGAGGTACGTAGGCAGCGGGGTAGGGCCCGTTCGAGCACAATCTTTATTTTCCCTACATTTCCCCCTTTCTTTCCATTTTCTTATTTCAGTTCCATTTCTCATTTCCATTTTCAATTTCCAGTTAGCGGTTTTATTCAGCAACTTTATTTCTCACCCCTTGAAACAAACAAGCAAGCGTGGATCCCGTCGGGTACGGCGGACGATCTGGAGTGCTAATACCTTCCCAGGTCGTAACCGACTCCCGAACCCAGATCTTTGGTTCACAGGACCTTGTCCTTTCCTTCTTCCTTAGGTTTGTGCAACATTACCTTTCCCATTCATTCGGGATAAAAATGTCTGGCTGGCGACTCTACCTTTTCCGCGCCACTTTCGCGTTTGTACTAGGATGAAAATCCCGGGAGCGACAGCTGGCGACTCTGCTGGGGATATAACCTGATTCTTTCGGTTTCCCTTGTAGAGTCAATCCTAGCGCCTGTTTGGTTTTGCTTCTTTGGGTGTTTGTTTGTTGCTGTGTGCTTTAGTTTAGCTTTATTGTTTTTATTTACAGCTTTGCTTTATCGCATTTATTTACCGCTTTCAGTATTTTATTTTCCATGCATCATATTATACTGGAATGTCTGGCTGTGCTGGTTTTCATTTTTTCTGTGGGATGGGGTTACTGTGAGATGAGCTCGTAACCGGGGCTCGAGTGCACCCTAGGACTTAGAGTGGTTCCACTTTGGCTTCATGGCATCTTGCTATGTTGGTAGTAGTGAGTTCCACACCTTGACTTGCGACCTTCTCGGGAATGTATTGATACCGAAATCTTTCTGGGTTGATGCGCTACCTTGATAGTTATGTGCAGTCAGGGGACCGATCATTGAGAACCTTTGTGGAAACATCCCTCTCCAGTGATGACAGTGGCAGAACACATTTTGTTGGCAAACCCACTCGCATCCGAGGGCCTACTGGGAACTCGCATAGGATGGCCTGGTTGTCTCATAGGAATTCAGTTAAAGCAGACTGATCGTATGACGATAGTATTGTACCCTTCGGGATGAATGTACTATTGTTTCTCGACTTAGTGCTTGAAGCTGGAAACTTGTGAGGGATGCTTGTTTTTCCGGACTCAACTGAGACCTCCCTGAGTAGTACATAATGCCAAACCGATTCCCTGATTTGGTCATGAGCCATTTCTCGGAAATGGTGAACGTATTATTGCTATTCGGCTTTGAGAGTCCGTGATGTTGACCCGAGTAGCACACCCGTGAGATTGGGAGGGGTTTACAGGTTTGCAGGAACCCTGATACCTTCAGCATACCCACTTTGCCTTTGGTTCAGTTATATGATCTGGATTTCTGTTCTTAAGATATGGATCCCGGATCAGAGGAATGATTATTGTAATATCTGGATTTTGAGACCTGGCACCGACACCTGATTATATGATTGGCACATCACAGACACTTCACTGATCACATGCCTTGTCTTGCATAAGCATCATATCATCATTAATCATTTTGTGTTCTTTTTATTCTCAGGGTTCATTACCTCCTAGGTCCTGATCATATTTGCTACTTCAGCATGGAGATTCCGAGGAAGAGAAATGTTCATTATACTTTCCCGCAGCCAGAGGCAGAGAGTGTTCAGGGTTTGATTAGCTTGATGGGTGACCGAGTCCTTGATGATTTCAGGAAAGAGTATGGCAAGATACTGAATTATGTGAGCAAGCCCACAGTCGACCAGAGAGATAGCTTGCATTCTTTGCTAAAGTTCTATGATCCACAGTTGAGGGTCTTTGTTTTCCCTGATTCTATCCTGGCACCTACATTAGAGGAGGTTTCTAGCATGCTGAATATTCCTGTTAAGGAGGGTATACCTTATTATGTTTCAGAGAGGATCCCTTATCATGAGGATATCACTATTGCCTGTCATTTGAGTATGCTTAGACTCAAGATGGGATTAGAGGCTTGCCAAAGTAAAGGGATCCCTTTGGACTTTCTTATTGCAGAGGCACATGTCATGGCATCGGGAAATAAGTGGGCAGACTTCAAAGCACTGTTAGCCATGATAGTATATGGAATCAGTTTGTTTCCAGGAGAGAAAGGGCTAATTAGCATGGAGGCCATCACCATCTTCGTCAAGAGAAATCTTGTTCCTACATTGCTAGCTGACTTTTATTATGGAGTTCACCACAGAAATGAAAAGAGGAAGGGACATGTAAACTGTTGTGCTCCCATATTTGCTGATTGGTTTGTAAGGCAACTCCCTAAATCAGGACCCTTTCAGGATTTGAAACAATCTTGGAAGTGGTCCAAAAGATTAATGGGCTTAACCTCAGCTGACATTGCTTGGGGATGCAACAGAGACTTGGTGGGCAAAGAAATGTTGATTAGTTGTGGTAGCTTTCCAAATGTGCCTTTGATGGGAAGGAAAGGTGGGATTAGCTACAATCCTATCTTGTCCAGGAAACAGTTCGGCTATCCTTTAAGAGACGTACCTTTGATCGACGATGCAAATGATTCCTTATATTTTCCAGCAGAGGGAAACTCCAAGATGAGTATGCTAGCATCCCAAGCTTGGGAAGTAAGGGTGATGAAGGGAAAGAAAGATTTTGGAAGAGTGGATCCTAATACCTATGATCCTTTTGCCAGCTGGTTGGAGGATCGTGTGAAGACTCATCTTCTACCATTTTCTAGAGAGACACCTCTCTACCCTAAAGAGGTAGCACCAAGGACTTCGGTACCTTTAGAGGAATATCAGAAGTTAGAAGCTTTGGTTAAGCAACTTAGGGTTGAAAATCAAGAGGCTCTTAACTCTTGTAAAAAACTGATGATCCAGAACCGTCGATTAGAAGATAGAGCTGTACAAGCCGAGGAAATAGTCCGTCTCAAGCAGAATTTGAAGATAGAGAGCTCTACTTCCGAAAGAAAGGGTTAGCTGAGACTCACAATACGGCCCAGCGCCGAAGAGAGAAGAAAGATCTTAGTGAAGCCAATGAAGCTGTTACGTTATGGCAGGAGAAATGGGACGATAATTTTAAGAAACAAAAGGAGTTAGACGCCAAGCACAAGCAGGAAATCAAAAGCCTTCAGGATTCTTTAGATGGGCAGAAGGAACTCCTCAGGAAGGCTTATCACCAAGAGAAGGACCGTCTCCAGCGCTTAGCAGAAAGCCAGCAAACACTGAAGGTGGCTCAAAAGGAAATTGAAGACTTGAAGTTGAAAGCTGATGTGAAAAGGTCGAGGGCCGAGTCGAGTCAAAGCAAGGAGAATGAGGCAGCATTCCTACAGCAGATCGAGGAGTTACACGCTTCTTCTGATACGAGGGACCTCCTCATCCAGAAGCTCATCCAGGAGCCCGATCATCCAGATGTAGCTCAGCTGTTCCAGAACGTCAAACGCCTTAGCTGGAGATTGAAAGATATAGAGTTCCCTAGGGTTTAATTTCATGTTATTGTACTCGGATTACCCACAGGCTTGTTGTGGGATTCCCTATATTTGATGTACTTTTGTTATTGTGATTGGCACCCTTCGGGGACTTTGTATTTTCAAACTCCAGTTTATATGATTGATCTGTTCCGGATTTCTTGTTCGTTATTTGCACTGACACGGGGTAATGAGCACCGATTCTCCACAACCGTCATTATGTTTGAAAATTACTTGGGTCTTCTTCCCAATTCTTATCTTCTTAATGTCAGGACCAGAAATAGGAAAAGACTCGGGAATAAAAGGAACACATTGCATTGCATGCGCATCATTTGCATTTTGTCTTTGTCTTTGCAGGTTTTTCTACGGGATGTTTAATTTATCTGTGTTCAACAGGCAAAGATTGCGAGAGCCGCCAAGACCCGGTACCTACGACAAGATATCCCTCATCGGTACGCGACCCGCAGCAATCAAAGAACAGCAATGGATGCCATGAAGACAGAGCTCAATGAAGTCCGTACCAAGATGGCAGAATTTATGACCCTGATGCAAGGGATGGCCCAGGGGCAACAAGAGCTGAGAAATGCAATTCAAGGGTTAACTCCTCCTAATGGCCAAGATGGGATAACTAGGGTTCTAAAAGTTAGTTAGTGTATTGACAACATATGGCAGCCTCATATTATCCTCAACTTGACTTAAGGAACATAAGCACCAACCAAGAAGTCACACTAACTATGGCCACCAGATCAACCATATCGGTATACGCCGTACAGTTTCCTTGGTCTATTGCCATTTACCTAAGGTACACTAGATCCGGGTTAGGACCTTTCACACATAAGAGCACCCCAACAATATAATAATAAAGCAAACAAATCAAACAATATTAAAGTGATCTTAATTCCTAAGGGTACCCCTCTTAAATAAAAATCCCCAGCAGAGTCGCCAGTTCTGTAACACGGTGGGAGAACTGACTTTAGTTATGTTGCGGATAGCAAGAGTCGCCACCGACTTTTATTTTATCCAAAGGAAAGGGTATAAAAGAACAGGAAAGACCTTAAGAGATATTTTTGGGTCCGGGGGGTAGGTTATGTAAAGGGAAGGTGTTAGCACCCTTTACATCCATGGTTATCCATGGGCTCTTAGTTACTTAGCTCACTTTGAATTTTTTTTTGAAGTTGTGAAGTGTGTGAATAGAAATTTTCATAATAGTTGATAATGATCCATGTACGGATGCGTAAAAACTTGTTTTTGAAAATTTGTTTGAAATTGTGAAGAGTTTGAAAGGTTTTTGAAGTGAGCAAGTACATAAGAGGAACCTACCCTAAAATTTTAAGTCTTTCTTGTTCTTTATCCTTTAAATGGTAAGACTATCCCTACTATTAAGGAGTAGGTAGTCATTACCTTGGATGTAAGGGACATATGAGGGACATCTGTTTTGAAGGCAACTGTGGGGTGTATTAAGCATATAGGAGGGACCATCATCATTATTCGAAGGGACTTGATCTTTAAAGGCAACCATTAGGGACTTGATGATTTTTTCTTTTAAGGGACTTGCTTTATACACCCCACTTGACCTTATGATTAGGCAACAATGAGGGATAACCTTAGAAAGTGAGATGGCGATTAAAAATCGACTTACGTGTGTGAGTGTTCAATATTATTTATCTTTAATTAAAATGAGCTAAATTTATTTTTAAATTGAATACATGTTTACACTCCCTAAATTACTAACCATAGCAATAATTAAATAATTAAATATTTACAAAATTACACCAAGAAGCAATTACATAATAATTATAATAAGCAAATAGCAGAAATAAATAATTAGCAAAATATAAATAAATAAGCAAATATAAAAATAAATAAATAGGGGTTAGTGATAAATATAATTAAAAAATAAGGTTAGTAAAAATAAAATAGCTAAATTTAATGAAATAATAATAATTAGAAAAATAAACAAGGTTAGAGAAATAAGAATATAAGATAATAATAAACAAAAATAATAAATAATAATATGGTTAGCAACAATAATTAAATAAAATTAAATGGAAAAATATTATAATGACATGATTAGAATAATAAACACAAAATAGGATTTTAATATATAAGCATTTATTTAGAAACATGAATAATTAAATAATTACTATAATATAAAAAATTTTAAACATAATATAATTATAAATTTTAATTATTACAAATTTAATCATTTTTAAACATATATTAACATTTATTCATTAAAAAAACAATTATTTACACATTATAAGGAGAAAATAAGTTTTAAATATTATATTCACAAAATTAATCATATTTATAAAATTTAATTTTTATTAGTTATTATATTTACAAATTATTTTAAACATATACAAAATATAATTATTGTAAGTTAAATTGTTTCTAAACATGTATTAAAAGAAAGATAATTTGGATTATAAATATTTACAAATAAGTTATAATTATTTTTAAATAAACATGTACAATAATAATTACATCACAAATTAGAAAATAAACAATTAGGTTTTAATAGGTATTTAGAAAATAAATTAGGGTTTTGGAAATTAGGGTTTACTTTAGAAAATATTTTTAGGGTTTGTTTAGAAAAATAATCTTAGGGTTTAATTTATAATACAAAATTACATACATACATTTATAATTTAATCACAAGATAAAGAAAATAATTTAAGAACATTTATATATTTTAGAATTTGGAAAAAATTTAAACATGCTTCATTGTTTTTTAATTATTTAGAAAAAAAACATATATACAAAACTATATTTAATTTAATTAATAGAATAATCAAAATAAAAGAAAAAAAAATATGGAAAAAACTTACCTGACTGGGATTTGAACCCAGGTCAGTGTGCCTGCCAACAACAACAACAACCACCAGGCTACCATACGCACAAGCAAGAGATGAGAGAGTGAGGTGGGTTTTGTTCATTAGCTGGAAAACATCAGAAAAAATAAAAGAAACAAAAAGGCCTGGGGTGCGAATCGAACCCAGGACCTTCTGATTACAAGCATGCACGCGTTACCGCCTGGCTGGGAGAGCCTACCTGATGACTAAACAACTACGAATAATAATATATTAAAAACGCATCTTAAATGAAAAATATCAAAAAAAACTTAGTGGAGGCCAGATTCGAACTCATGCCATCAGGTCACACATGCGTTCCTCCTACCACTGGACCACCTGCAACGTTTGTATTTCATCCACAAACAAAACTATATAATATAAGGTGATATTTGAATTTCAGAAACGCGCCAAAGACCTTCTTCTTCCTCTGCCCGTCGTCTTAACTTTTAGTGACAATTGGTCCGTCACAATAGCCTATAGTGACGGATTTTTCCCGTCACTAGAACTCCTGCATCTCAAATCATGAAAAATACGTACAATAAATTTATTTTAAATGCCCAGATCAACTACATGAAGGCCGTAGGTTCCAAATATGTCATTAATTTGGTCTGAAATTGATTGCATAATAGAATCCCCAAACTCACAGTTGGGAAACCCTAACTATGGTGATTCATGGATTCGGCAGTGAAACTCCAATCTAACCATCCAGGATGCTTGAATACAATGAAACAAACATAGTTAAACAATCAAAATCAACTGAAAACCAATAAAACCATGGAATCGAAAAAATTTAAATATGGTATGAACACGGGTTTGATTCATGCGAATGAGGATGTTTCATATGTTGTTTATGATCCAAACATGATCAATGAAG
This sequence comes from Lathyrus aphaca, assembly GCA_963966055.1. NCBI lineage: Eukaryota > Viridiplantae > Streptophyta > Magnoliopsida > Fabales > Fabaceae > Lathyrus > Lathyrus aphaca. Next base: position 109,955,198 of record OZ014524.1, on the reverse strand, counting down.
TTCAATGAAGAAGAATCAACCTTCAAATTGTCTTGAAAGTGCCTGTATTTTGGAATCCGAATTGGTGTTTTGGCTTGAATTTTTGAGCTATGAAACTTACCTTTTGGCTGCTGGAAATCGTGAATCAGGGCTAGGGTTGTGATCAGTACTTATATGTGAATCATTTAGGTCAGAAAAAATCATTGGTTGTATGGAAGTTTGGATATTTGAAGATTGAAAAAGATTATGCCATGAAATTCAAATATTGGCTCATGAAAGCTTGCTATTTTTGGATCAATCACATGATTTCTTTCTCTTTCACCTTCAATCAATATTGATGAGATTCTAGAAGCTCAATCTTCATCCAAAATATATTTTCATATTTTATGTTTATTTAAATTGATTTTTTATGAATTAAATCAAAATAAATAAAAATAAAATAATAAAAATTATGATTTTTAATCAATTGGGTCGTGCATGATGATATGGTATGGATTGGATCACAATTTGGCCAGCCCATTTGGAAAGAAGTGGTTTTAAACCTCCATTTTCAACATAAACCATCATAAAATTTCCCAACTTTGCAAGGGCACATCTCCCTCAATTTTAATGGTATGAGGGTGTTCTTGGACATTTTGAAAAGCTTGAAGAGTCCTCTAACTAACCCCACTGGTTTCATGTCCATATCATTTACCAATCTCAAGTTATGCCCTTTTGAAGTTGTTGACTTTTTGTTGACTTTTGAAATGACCTATAATGTCTTAGCTCATATCTTCCAAATGAAGCATTTTTGGGCTTAACTTGTAAGATCAAAGTTGTAGATAATTCAATTTCCTTCAAAATGAGCTTTGGATGGAGACTTGGTGATGAAGTATGTGAAAGTTATGGCTGGTCAAAGTTCAGTTGACTTTTACTCAGGAAACCCTAATTTAGAAACTCCTGATTATTGATGATCCGGAATCTCCTTGGTGAATCATGATCAACCCTTGATCAAATGATGAATTTTACTTCATATACTTGATGTTGGCAAAAAATCATGAAGTTTAACTTTGGTTTGACCACAGTTGACCTCAGTTTGACTTTCTGACTGTATTGACTGATTTTGACTTATCTGATCATCTGACTGAGCAAACTTTTGAGAAAAGTCTTGAAACTTGTCATGGGGGTTCTTATATACATATAAGAGGTTATGAAGCTCACTTGAGGTATAGGAAATCCATTTAGCCTGATTAAAGTCAAAACCCTAGTTTTGGATGCACTGCTTAGGAGGTGCATTGTCTGAGGGAATTGTCAACTCCTTTGACCAATTGTGAACTTTGTGAACCTTGTGAACCATCATAAAATGTCTTGTGAACCTCATGGGAGGTATTGTGAAGCTTGTGAACCTTGTGAACCTCATAAAGTGACTTGTAGACTTCATGAACCTCATGAAAGGTTTTGTAAGCATTGTGAATCTTGTGAACCCTGTGAACCTCATAAAGTGACTTGTAAACTTCATGAACCTCATGAAAGGTCTTGTAAATGTTGAGAAGCTTGTGAACCTTGTGAACCTTCAAGAAGTGACTTGTAGACTTCATGAACCTCAAGAAAGGTCTTATAAGCATTGTGAATCTTGTGAACCTTGTGAACCTTCTTAGCACACAAAGTTCTTGTATTGTGAGGGCAAATTTTGGGGTGCAACAGCTGCCCCTGTTCAATTTTCTGAAACCTGAGGGGTTAGATTGGTATGTTTGCCAGTCGTGACCTGGAAGGTTGAAGGGGATTGAACACAAAAGCCCAAAAATTTGCACTCACCAGTGCATGGCTAGTTGAATATGATTGAGTGGGCTTAAAGATGCCACTTGGAAGAACTGGGGATGAGCTTAGAGATGCCATCAGGAAGAACTGGTGATGGGCTTAGAGATGCCATCAGAACATGATGATGTCTTTATGTTGATACTGACATCAGTACTAGGTCTTTGTATAGGCCGTCTCTGAATCATTTATGCAACATGATTTTGGAGTTGGAAATATTTTGGATTAGGGAATGGATCTTTATACAGACCATTTGCCTATTCTCCAAGGGCCAAAAGAACGTCAGGATTTGTTCTTAAGGATCAAAAGAACGTCAGGATTTGTTCTTCTGAGTAAGATGTCTTGAACAAGTGGCCAAAAGAGCGTCAGGATTTGCTCTTGAGGATCAAAAGAACGTCAGGATTAGTTATTCTGAAAGATGTCTTGAACAATGGGTTAAAAGAGCGTCAGGATTTGCTCTTAATGATCAAAAGAACGTCAGGATTTGTTCTTCTGAAAAAGTCTTGGAGGATGAAGCAGTCCAGAAGTAATGATGATAGCTGTCAGGAGACTGGAGTAATCCTGAGGTAATGATATGATTTCAGGAGGGTGAAGCAATCCTGATGTAATAAAAGCTGTCAGGAGACTGGAGTAATCCTGTGGTAATGATATGATTTCAGGAGGGTGAAGCAATCCTGATGTAATAAAAGCTGTCAGGAGACTGGAGTAATCCTGTGGTAATGATATGATTTCAGGAGGGTGAGCAATCCTGATGATATTAATGATATGCTTTCAGGAGAATGGAGTAATCCTGATGTAACAGCATGTCTTCAGGAGGATAGAGCAATCCTGATGATATTAATGATATGCTTTCAGGAGACTGGAGTAATCCTGATGTAACAGCATGTCTTCAAGAGGATTGAGCAGTCCTGATGAGATTATAAGCTTTCAGGAGGATAGAGCAGTCCTGATGATCATAAGTTTGTTTGTTGGATAATTACCCTAAAAACAAGGTAACATTCTGTATAATAATATTAGTTTATGCATTATGTATGCATGTATAATATGATGCACTTAGGTAATGTATTATGCACTCATGTATATGTATGTTATGGTATGATGTAAATGGTGTATGTATGATATGATACTGCCGGAAGCGCCTGGATATCTTCGTATAACAACTGCTGGCCAGGGAAAATAAATCCCGATTCGTTGTTGAAGAATATATTATACATAACCTTACGTCTGCTGGGGATAACAGGGTATAGATAACCTCCCGTATGCTGGGGATAGCAAGGTATATATAGCCTCCCGTCTGCTGGGGATAACAAGGTATATATAACCTCCCGTCTGCCGGGGATAGTAAGGTATATGTAACCTCCCGTATGCTGGGGATAGTAAAGTATACATAACCTCCCGTCTTCGTTTGATAGTAGGATAGACATCACCTCCGTCTTCATTCGTCGTACCCTTATTGGAAAGTAAATTCCCGTATATCCGTATGAGGATAAAAGAGATGGATATAAATTCCAGGGGAGATGAGACTTTGTGAAGATGGATTCGTCCTACTGAGGGTTTGTAACTGTCTTGTAAAGATGAACCGGCGAAGCTTCGTTGAAATCCTTCCCTCATTCGTCCTTAGTAAATACTATTACTGCATTTTCATGCATTTCTGGTAAACATCAATCATATTAAGCGTTCATGCCTTTTTGGTAAACATTAATCATATTCAAAAGCATACATACATTCAAACACAACCAATGGATGTTTCGCTTATGTAAATAGGGTAAAAGTAAATCTGGATTCAAAAGATGGAATTTATTTATATCAAAAAGTGACCCATACACGGGTAAGTTTGTACAAGGAGACATAAACCCTAGTAAGAGGATTTTGTCATAAAGTTTTTACAACAAAGAAATCAGCTATGTGGGAAATAATCCTATTGAGTTTCAATTCTACTATTGCCATTATCTTCAAGTATCTCATCTTCTACTGTTGAGACGAAAACGATTGGATTGAGCTTTATCTGTTCGAGCTTGAATAAGTAGTACAACTGGTTGCAGTTTCATGGGTGATCTAAACGAGACATAGTCATACGCTTTAATCCCTAACTTTTGCCTGGATTGCCCTTTCAGGTTTTCAATCCACCGGGATACCCTTTTTTGCCCAAGCCGCCTTTTCAGGTTTTCGACTTGCCGGGTGTACATCTTTTTATATATATCCCTAATTTTTGCCCAAACCCTTTTGGTTTGTCGGGATGCCCTTATTTTTGCCTAGGCCTGTCAACCTAGCGGGTCTCCTTTTATGCGTAGTATTTTTTAACTATGTCTGCGTTCACAGGCTGTGGAAAGTCTTCACCATCCATTGTAGTCAGTATCATGGCACCTCCTGAGAACACTGTCTTAACTACAAATGGTCCCTCATATGTTGGAGTCCACTTGCCCCTAGGATCACCCTGTGGTAATATGATACGCTTGATTACCAAGTCACCAGCCTGATATACCTTTGGCTTAACCTTCTTGTTAAAAGCTTTGATCATTCGTTTCTGGTACATCTGGCCATGACAAACTGCTGCTAACCTCTTCTCATCAATCAAATTTAACTGATCCAGTCGAGTCTGAATCCACTCATCTTCATCCAAGCCTGCATCCTTCATAATTCTTAAGGAGGGAATCTGAACTTCAACGGGTAGAACTGCTTCCATACCATAGACCAAGGAGAATGGGGTTGCCCCTGTTGAAGTACGTATTGTAGTACGATAACCATGAAGAGCAAATGGTAACATCTCATGCCAATCCTTGTAAGTAACAGTCATCTTTTGTACAATCTTCTTAATGTTCTTATTAGCAGCTTCAACTGCCCCATTCATCTTTGGACGATACGGAGAAGAGTTATGATGCTTAATCTTGAACTGCGTGCAGAGATCAGTAATCATAGTGTTGTTCAGATTAGAGCCATTGCCAGTGATAATCTTTTCAGGGATGCCATACCTACATATGAGATTATTCTTAATGAACCGAGCCACAACATTCTTAGTAACAGATGCGAATGAAGCTGCCTCCACCCACTTCGTGAAGTAATCAATAGCAACCAGGATGAAACGATGCCCATTAGAAGCAGTAGGCTTGATCTCACCAATCATATCAATGCCCCACATGGCAAAGGGCCAAGGAGCAGTCAACACATTCAATGGTGATGGAGGTACATGAACTTTATCAGCATAGATTTGACACTTGTGACATGTTCTAGAGTGTTGATAGCAATCAGCTTCCATGGTAGACCAATAGTAACCTGCTCTCAATATCTTCTTTGCCATGGTATGTCCACTAGAATGAGTGCCAAAGATCCCATCATGCATATCTTCCATAATCTCTGTTGCTTCTTTCTTATCCACACAACGAAGCAAAATTGAATCATGATTGCGCTTGTACAGAATCCCATTACTCAAGAAGAACTTAGCAGCAAACCTTCTCAGAAACTTCCTATCTTTGACAGATGCCCCTTCAGGGAATTCCTGAGCTTCAAGATATCTTTTCACTTCATAGAACCAAGGCTTCTCCTCTGCCCCTTCAGTGTCAATCTCATTGCAGTATGCAGGCTTCTCAAATCTATCAATGGTAATCTTGGGAGCTTCATCATCCCAACTGATCTCAAACATAGACGCCATGGTGGCCAATGCATCTGCCAACTGATTCTCTCTTCGGGGAATATGTCCAAAAGTAATCTCTTTGAAATGTGGGATCAAAGACAACACATGCTCTCTGTAAGGAATGAGGTTATCATGCTTGGTATCCCAATCTCCTTTAATTTGACTTACTACCAGGGCTGAATCTTCATATCAATAGCAGCTTTAATACCCAGGATACATGCCTCATACTCAGCCATGTTATTGGTACAATGGAAACAAAGTCTGGCAGTAATCGGGGTATGACAACCTTCAGGGGAACTAATCACAACGCCAACACCATTACCAAGTGTATTAGAGGCACCATCAAAAACCATAGTCCATCGGGATCCTTGTTCAGGTCCGTCATATTGTCCAGGTTCTTTGGTAATAATCATAATGTCTTCATCAGGGAACTCAAAACCCATTGACTGATAATCATCCACTGCTTGATGAGCCAAATGATCAGCAACAACACTTCCTTTAATGGCCTTCTGAGTAGTATACTGTATATCATATTCTGTCAAGATCATTTGCCATCTTGCAATTCTTCCGGAGAGAGCAGGTTTCTCAAATATGTACTTGATTGGATCCATCTTCGAAATCAACAAGGTAGTATGGGTCAACATATACTGTCTTAGTCGGCGAGCAGCCCATGCCAAAGCGCAGCAAGTTTTCTCGAGCAGTGAGTATCTTGTTTCACAGTCGGTAAACTTTTTGCTAAGGTAGTATATTGCCTGCTCTTTTCGACCAGACTCGTCATGTTGCCCCAACACACACCCCATTGAGTTGTCTAACACTGTTAAGTACATAATCAAGGGTCTTCCATCAACTGGTGGCATCAAAATTGGTGGTTCTAGCAGGTATCTCTTGATTTCATCAAAGGCAGTCTGGCACTCATCATTCCATTCCATCACCTGATCTTTCTTCAACAACTTGAAGATTGGCTCACAAATGGTAGTTAATTGGGAAATAAATCTTGCAATGTAATTCAAACGTCCCAAGAAACCTCTAACCTCCTTCTCAGTACGGGGAGCTGGCATCTCTCGTATAGCTTTCACTTTTGCAGGATCCACTTCAATACCTTTTCCACTGACAATGAAACCCAGGAGTTTACCAGACCTAACTCCAAAAGTACACTTGTTTGGGTTCAATCTCAACTTGTATTTCTTCAACCTCTCAAACAACTTGTGTAGATGATCAAGATGTTGTTCTTCATTCTGAGACCTGGCTATCATATCATCCACATACACCTCTATCTCATGATGAATCATATCATGAAACAAAGCCACCATAGCACGCTGATATGTTGCCCCTGCATTCTTCAAACCAAATGGCATTACCTTATAGCAAAAGGTGCCCCACTGTGTTACAAATGTTGTCTTCTCCATATCTTCAGGTGCCATCTTGATTTGATTGTAACCAGAGAAACCATCCATAAAAGAGAATACCTTATGCTGAGCAGTGTTGTCTACCAGAATATCAATATGAGGAAGTGGAAAGTCATCTTTAGGGCTGGCCTTGTTCAAATCTCTGTAGTCCACACACATACGTACCTTACCATATTTCTTAGGAACTGGTACCACATTGGCAACCTACTGAGGATAAGAAGTCACTGCTAAGAACCCTGCATTGAACTGTTTCATTACCTCTGCCTTGATCTTTTCTGACATTTCAGGACGCATACGACGAACCTTCTGCTTCTTTGGATGACAATCTTCTTTCACTGGCAAACGGTGAACCACAATGTCTGTATCCAACCCTGGCATATCTTCATAAGACCAAGCAAAGATCTCCACATAGTCACATAACATCTGAATCAATCTGCTCTTGACACTGTCCTCTAAATCAGCCCCTATCTTGACTTCTTTTCTGGTTTCTTCAGTTCCCAGATTCACAACTTCGACTGGCTCTTCATGTGGCTGTATAGCTTTCTCTTCTTGTTGTAATAACCTAGCAAGCTCTACAGGTATTTCACAATCGTCCTCATTTCCGTCTTCAGTTTGATAGATCGGATTCTCGAAATTATAATTGGCAATAGTAGAACTGTTATCAACAGGATCCAGAGTGGATGAGGATCTGCATTTTAGTGATGTGGGTGTGTGTAAGAACACATAGCTGATAAAACAAAAATAAAAGAAAAAGAAAGACAAGGAACACAACATTTACGAAAGCAAAACGTCCACTGATTTTATTGAATGAGGTATGCAAATGAAATGACAGCCCGTAACAAGCACACCATTGTGCCCCGGGTAAGGCACATGGCTTGAAAGTTTTATTGTTCAAGAAATTACAAACTTAAAATATAACAACACAGTAATAGTATTTACTCCTGACTAAAGGAGATAGGGATAACATCTTCAGCTTTCCAATTATTGAGTCCAACACCCACAGTAGGAAAAATCCATGCATCCAAGTTGTAGTCTTCATCTTGATCTCCCACAGCATTAATCTGGTCCTTCACAACCCCTTGACTAGTGATACGGGCAGCACGGGCACGACGAACAGCCTTCTGGGACTCTGCAGTGAAACCCAAACCAAACTTGTCAGACTTGTATGGAATATCAGGAAGCTGACCCCAAATAGTACAACCACCTTCATCCACCACAGCTCTAGCATCATTGAGGGAAGCCATTGCCATTGTTGGAGGCTTTCTGGTGACCACAGGAACTTTCTTCACAACAGGAGGAGCTACATAATCATTAACAACCCAGGGAACCACTTCAAATGTCTGACACGGAGTCTCAATGTATTCACCTTCCATTTCCAGATACTTGAAGGTATTCACATGACTGACAAAGTATTCTTCTTCTCCATAGACAGTAATAACTTTTCCATCTACCGGATATCTCAACTTTTGGTGCAATGTAGAGGTTACAGCACCTGCCCCATGGATCCAGGGACGCCCAAGCAGACAAGAGTATGAAGGACGAATATCCATCACAAAAAATGTAGCAGTAAACACCTGGGAGCCAACTTTGATTGGAAGATCAATTTCCCCATGTACTACTCTTCTAGAACCATCAAAAGCCTTTACCACAATATTACTGGGCTTCAGCACAGCATCTTCAGGACTCAGCTTGTTCAGGACTTCCTTAGGCAACACATTCAAAGAGGAACCATTATCTATCAGCACATGTGACAGGGTAGTGCCCCTGCATTCAATTGAGATATGCAAGGCCCTGTTATGATCCCTCTTGGCAGGGGTCAAATCAGCATCAGAAAATCCTAACCCATTGTCATAGGTCAGGTGGGCAACACAATTCTCAAATTGATCCACAGAAATTGCACTGGGTACATGAGCAGTCTTCAGAAACTTGATCAAGGACTTTGCATGAGCCTCAGAACATAATAACAAAGACAACATAGAAATCTTCGAGGGAGTATGCCCCAACTGATCCACAATGTCATAATCACTCTTGCGAATGATTTTCAATACTTCTTCCATCTGCTTAGAGAGGTCATCAGCAGCTGGCACATCAGTAGATACAGGCTCAATAACAGGACCCTTGCCCCGAGCATCAGTGGTGGAAGTAGCAGCAGGAGTAACTGCATTCTTAGAAGCAACTGGAGGAGAGAAGACTCTTCCACTACGAGTGATCTTACTAGATCCAGCAATATTATTAATGTCAACAGGTACATCAGCTACATGCTCTTGCTTAACACCATGGATGTAAACATCAGATCCATAATGCCAAGGTACAGCTTTATCAGACGTATATGGGATAGGACCAGGAGTAGTAATGACCATAGGAGCAACTCTGGCTTCAGCAACAACTTTCACGGGACCTTCAGCAGTAATCTTGATTGGACCCTGATGAGTGATTTTAATGGGACCTTTTGAAGTGATTTTTATTGGTACTTTGTCAACCATGTCAAACTCTTCAATCTTCCTACTCTGAGTCAGATGATCCACCATACTTTCTACAGAAGACAGTCTTCTTTCAAACACTATGGTGTAATTATCCATGAGACGCTGAATTCCGTCTTTCAACCTGAAGCACTTCTCTGGATTATACTCACAATAAACACAATCTTCACGACAACCCGGAAAGAACCCAGCTTGTACCAACTTCTTTCTGATGACAGACAATGGTGTGGTCAATTCATCAACTGAATGGATATGCAGATCTTCCTCAATGGCATTGACAGTCTTCTCGTGATTTGGCATTGGAGCAGTAATCACATTGGGAGTACCCGGAGGATCAAACTCAATTTCTCCAGCATCAATCATATCTTGAATTTTATTCTTCAAGATCCAGCAGTTATTAGTATCATGTGTAAACACCCCAAATTTGCCCTCACCCATTCACCATGGCTTGTGATCATTTCATATGCATAAGCACAATCATATCATCTCATATCTCAATTTTGAGTCACTGCATAGTTTCTAAGTCATCTGCACCTAGGGTTTGTGATCTGAGCAATCCAAGAGCTTCTTGAGCCACTCCAAAGGCCACCAATCACTTCAAAGGGATCCATGTGTGTTCTTATATCATATTACATCTTCTCAAAGTCAAAAATGCAAAGGAATCACAAGAACTGGGATTGGTGTGGATGCAGAGCCAAGTTTGACTGCACAGTTGACCTAAAATTAGGGTTTTGGTTTTAGAGGCCATAACTCCAAATTTTTTGGTCATTCTTGTTTCCATTGGTCTCTATATGGTATAGGGAGTATGTATATCAATTTTCATGAAGAAATTCCATGGGGAAGTCATCTGATCAAGAGTTGACTTTTCAGACAAGTCAGTGCAAAATCAGGGCATCTGAGGCCCCCCAATGACCCAACCAAGGGGTGATCTTCATCGTTTTGAGTGTGTATGATCTTTATTTGATCATGGAAGAAGTTTGAAGTTCACAAAATTCAAGAATTTGAAGTTTTTGCAAAGTTGACTTTTTAGGGCATGTTTGACTTTTCAAGAATATGTCATTTTATGCCATTTTTCAAGCCTTACTTTTTGATCCAAAAATGATTCAAATGGAAAAACTTTGGTCATGAAAGTTGTAGAATACATTTTTCCCTTTTCAAAAAGTACAAGAACATGACCTAATTCATTTTGGATCAAAAGTTATGGTGTGACAAAGTTGGCAAAAATCACTAATTTTCAAGTTATGCACTAAAAGGAAAATTTGCAAAATCATGAACCAAGGCAAATTGTAACTTCTAATTGTCATCAAACCATTACACAAGCATCATGCAACTCCTAAAAATCAGATTTTGAACCAAGATCCCTCATGCTTCATGGTTTGTATAACAAGAAAGTTCCATATGAACCAAAGTTGAAACAACTTGCAAAACTCATGATAACACCTCACCAACTTGATGTCTTGGATGTTGAACCACCCTAGCCTCACACACACATCTTGCTGCGCCAGCCCCATGCTTGTACTAGCCTAGAACCAAGCCCATGCTTTCCTTACACAAGAGTGGACTTTCTTGCAAAAGTAAACTTACCAATCAATAAAGGCCAGGTCACATCATCTGACCTATGAGAGTTTTTTATGCAAAGAAAATGCTAGCCATTTCACTTAACAAGCCAAGCTGAAACACATCACAACATCACATACACAAAAACACTCCATCAAGCAAAACTCTTCGAATCTCTCTATACAGTTCACAAACACAAAAACCATTTCCATAGACCAACTCACCTTGCTTCACTGAGCCAAAACCAGCAAGACTTGGGCCTGAATCAAGCAAGAACACCATTCCTCCATTTTCACCCCCAGAAGCAAAACCATTCGAAACTCACTCCACAGTTCACTAACACTCAAACAAACTTCATAAACTTTCTCCATTCATCACACTGGTCACAAAGAACCACTCACATTGGCCTGAAACAGCTTGAATCACCATCACCATTTTCAACTGAGCTTGGACAGAACTTGTTCAAACTCCTTAACCAGCCAACATAAATTTCTTCCAAGCATTCAAGCATCATCAGGGGATCAAGTAGAGTGGATTGCATCAAGAGGGGAGGTCAGAAAGTTGCTGGTTTGAGAGCTTCGAAACTCAGGTAGCTCAAGAACTTTTTCTCCAGAAATGGATTTTTAAGTTCTAAAGTTGTTCTCTATGCTTCACTGATTGTTCTGATGCTTTTAGTTTTGAAAATGGTGATGAAATGAGAATTTAATTGCTTTCTGAAGCTCTGTGACCTAAAAAATGTTTTGCTCGATTCATGAGTTTGGGGAAAAATAAATGTTGTTTGTGATGGGGTTTTGATTCAGTAAGTTGTGGGGATCATTTCCATGTTTTTAGATTTCGTTTTAGTTAGGTTTTGAGAGTTTTAGGGATTTTCAGGTGGGCTTCCCACCGGAGAAGACGACCGGAGGTCTTCTCCGGCCACCTGAAAATCATTAGGGCTTAATCCTGTAATTAAATGCCATTTGAATTTGGAGCGTAGGATTGCTTTGACCCATTGACCTGCCGCGCGAATGAATGGCCCAGATCCCCTTGCTTTGCCCTAATCCACTTAGTTAGTTTAATTAATCCATAATTAAATTAATATAATCAGATGCAATCCTGGCCCTCCACTAACGCGCGCAGTCAACCCATTCAAATTCAGACTCAATCCTGGCCCTCCACTCAGTTGACTTCCATTTATTTCAATTTTTATTTCATTTCTTTTCATTTAATTTGCACAATTTATTTAAAATAGCAAAACTTGTTTAAAAATTATGAAACTTTTTCTCAAGAGTTTTATTAATTTTTAAGACACAAAAATATTTTTATTTTCATTTTTAGCATTTAAAATGTATTTTTAAATATTTAAAAGATTATTTTTAATTGATTAATGGAAATTAATTTATTAAAAATACTTTTAGGTATTTAAAAATCACCAAAAAATTCATGGAATGTTCTAAGACATTTAGAAACATTGTCCAACCCTCAAACCAAATTTATTTTTTGATCTTGATGCATTTTAAGAATTTCTCATTGAATTAAAATCATTTTTTGTGCATTATTTTGATCCAAAGTTCAAAAAATCATTTCTGCCTATTCATGAGGAGTTGGACATTGATTCTTTTTGCATTGCATTGTGTTTGGCATGAAGTTTGCTAGATTAAATGGCCATGATTTGATCTTTCATTTTCATTTTGTTTGGTAATTTTCTTGTTTAGGAACCCTAAAACCCTAGCAAACTTGTAAAGATCATAACTTGAGATTGGTTAAGAGTTGAATCCTCTCCTTTGGGTATTGGTTTAGTATAGGATTAGGGGTTCTTTGTGTGGCATTTTCAATTTTTTATCTTAGGGTTTGCTTCTGGTTTTGATTTTTGTTTGTTGCATTGATCATAAACCCTAATTTGGGCTTCCATATGCATCCATCTTGCATTCTCTTGCATAACATGACTTGCCATGACATTCCATGCTTCCATGTGATTCATTTGACATCATAGGACATATAGAAAGCATGTTTGATCATTGCATCATGTATTTTCCATGTTGTATGCCATGTGCACTTCATAACTTTTCATGTATGTCCTTGGTTCCTAACTTGTTTCATTTGCATTCATGAACTTGTATGATCATTTCCATGTGCTGCCTCATGTTTGCAGCATCTCATAGCATCATTAGCATCATGTGTGTGCTTCTGGTTTTGTTTCTCATCATGTCATCCCATCCCATTTTGCATTGCATTGCATTTCTTTTCTAACATTTCAGGTGGTAAGTGATGTTGAGAAGTGAATTTGCCTTCACTTCTCATAACTTTCTCTTCATCACTCTCTTGCATCCATTGCTGCATTTTTGTTTGTGTTTGAGTTTGAGCTTGCTCATTCTTCTTCTTCCCACCTTTCTTTCTCCAAGTGACTTGACTTCTTGAATGAAGCAAGTTGCTTTGCTTCTCTTGATCCTTTCATCTGCTTCCTGGTGGTTCCATTGAAGATTGTTCTTGAAAACCTCACAAACCTTAGGAACAACCAAGCATGACAATGATTAGGGTTTTGATTAGTCTCCCCTCTTAGTTTTACCTTTTGTGTCTCTTCTGAGTCTTCTCTTCTCATCTCATAATCAGGGACTAAACCCTAAAGGCTTTAAGGCTTTGTGATTAAGCTTATGCCTGCATCCTTCTCTTAGGATGGAGTGTATAACTTTAATCCTAAGTGTTAAACCCTTAATGTGTTTAAATCTCTTAATCAATTCACTTAATAATCATCAAGACATCACACTTGTAACTTGGGCCTTGCATTAGGGTTCTAATTCTTCCTTAACTGGTTAAGAAGGACTAACCCTAGTGTTAATGGACAAGTCCCCCTCAAGTTGTCTTACAAACCATAAAAATCACTTCTTCATCACATCATTAAATAAAATCCACTTAATCAAAGGCTTGTTTTGTCATGAGTTTAATCTCTAATCATGGATTAAGTTGAGGAGCTTTCCTCAGCTTAAACATTCTCATCTATTATCCTTCTATTAGGATGGTGTAATGAGTCTGTTTAATCCTTGATTATGGCTTAACCTCATTACTTAACACTAAACAAAAAAAAACATAAAAACATCTGAATAATCACAAGTAGGTTAATGATCTTAATCCTACACCAAAGGTGATTAAGTGTGAGAATCTGACTTCACACTTAAGGTATTCTCATTACCCCTAATCAGAGGGAAGATGTGATGAGTTTACTAAATCCATTGGTTTAGGCTTAAGCTCATTAACCTATGACAAATTTTCAAAAGCAATAAAAGACAGAAAACTCAAAAACAAACAATAATCGTTTCCTCCGGGATTCTTTTCTCATCTCATTCACTCACAAACGAGAACTTGCTTCTTCCGTCTAATGCAAGACAGTTTGCACCTGAGCCAGACAGGTCATACACTTGAGCATAGACAAGTAAGCAGTTCATCAGTCAATTCATCTTTCAGTCTCTTTGGGTCGAACTACGGTGTTCTGACTTCCTCATTGCACGAGAGGATACGTAGGCATAACTTAACAGTTATCGAACAAAAGTCTCTGTATATTCCCCCTCTTTTAGCCTCATTCTTTTAGCCTCATGATCTTGAGCATTTCACTCCTTTCTTACACTGACACTTTCATACTTCATTTCATTTCTCTTACACTGACACCTGTACATTCTTTTCCAGCTACTTTATACACAGATTGCACTGACACTACCCCTTTAGAACACAAATCTTTCAAGCGTGGATCCCGCCGAGTACGGCGGACAATCTGGGTGCTAATACCTTCCCAGGTTGTAACCAACCCCCTTTCTCAGTCTCTCTGGTTCGCAACCGTCTTGTCCATCTTTTTCTAGGTCTATGCAGCATTGCCTTTCCTCCGGGATAAAAATGCCTAGCGGGCGACTCTTTTCTTCTCCAGTGAGTTCACTGCTGTGTGTTCTCATTGTCCCTCTCGCCGACCGTTCGCGTCTGTACCTTTATCTGGGCCTAGTCCCACTTATCGGGAGCGACAGCTTGGCGACTCTGCTGGGGAACCTTATACTGCAACCAGGGCTTCTGGTTCTTTTTGTGGGTTCCTCCTAGCGCTTGTTTGATTTGTGTTTACTGGGGTGTTATGTGTTTATTTTGTGTTTATAAATGTTTTATTTTTGCTTTATGTACAGTTGTTTATCTGCTTTCTTTACTGCTTTACATATATCATACTGTCATGCTGTCTGGCTGGATTTAGTTTTGCTTTGGAGGGTGGGTGTTCCATTGAGAGTTAAGGTCCTATACCTGGGACCTGAGTGACACCTAGGCTAGAGTGAATCATATTCTTTCCCATTCCATCTCGGTCTGGTGCGGGAATATGAAACACGGTTCAGATATGGGTTTCTTCTTGAGAACTCTGTGTTGCAGATTTCCTGCAATGCTAGGGCTATCTGGGAAGCCTGCTAAGTCTGGATGACCTTTTAGTATTGACCTTCAGAAACTGAGGTGAATTAGAGGAGGAACTTTTATGGTTATTGTAAACACTGTACCTCCGGGTTAGAAGTGTTTACACTTCTCATAACTGATCCAAGTCTGAGGATCCTTGTTTTAGAACACCACCTGTGAGGGGGTTGGACTGTTTACAGGTTTGCAGGTACCTTGACCTCAGAATACCCTGTTACTTTGACTTGATTAAGAATACTCCATGTTGGGACAGTTCTTGTGATTCTAAAACCTGGACATGTGGCTCTTTATTTGAGTCCCCCACCCTGGTTACCGGATTTATAGACCTCCATCTGGATTTCTTACACACATGGACTTATATCAGAGCAATTGATCAGATCCAGCTCAGTCACAAACCCTTGCATATCATCTGCATACATAAACATTGCATCATATTGACATTTGCTTATTTGTGTTTCAGGGTATCCATCTTCATTTGGTTCTGGTTTTGACCCCATCTTCAGTATTGACCCATCTCCATCAGCATCTGCTTCAGCTATCACCTGCACCAGCCAATCAGTGGCCCATTTCTTCAGTATTATCATCAGCACCTGTCTCTACTCGGTCTCAGCATCATGGCACCTAAAAAGAGCAACATCACCTATCACTTCTTCCAGCCAGAGCTATCTGACATCAGGAGGATTCAGACCCTGATCACTCCAGATCACATACCATTGTTCAGGGAACATTATGGAGATATACTCGATATGGTTATGGATCTGGACCCTTCACAGAGAAGCCTGATTCACACCTGCATTCAGTTTTATGATCCCCCTTTGAGGTGTTTTACTTTTCAAGACTTTCAGTTGGGCCCTCTATTGGAAGAATACTCATCATTGGTTGGTCTGCCTATCAGGGGTGGAATCCCTTTCAACCCTGAGATGGTCTTTCCTGGTAATGGAGAAGTAGCAAAGGCTTTGCATCTGGAACCTGTCCTGATTGAGCAGCATATGACTTCTAAAGCTGGAATCCCTGGCTTCCATCTAGATTTCTTGACCTCTCAAGCTACCCTGAAAGCTTCTTTAGGAGAGTGGAAAGCTGTCTGTGCTTTATTGGCCTTGAGTATATATGGAATTGTATTGTTTGCAGATGAGCCTCGATTCATTAGCAAGAATGCAATCCATCTGTTCATCTTGAAGAACCCAGTGCCCACTTTATTGGGGGATCTCTATTATTCAGTGCATCAGAGGAATGAAAAGCAGAGGGGAAGATTAGTGAGGTGTTGTGCTCCATTATTTCACACTTGGCTTCTCAGGCATCTACCCAGGACAGATGCATTTTTGAATCCTCATCAGCAGAGAAACTAGGCTAAGAGACTCATTGCTCTAACTTCAGACGATATCAGATGGTGCACTCAAAGCACCAAGGGCAGGGATATCATCACCAGCTGTGGGCATTTTCCCAATGTGCCCCTAATAGGAGTTAAGGGTAGTATCAATTACAATCCTCTGCTGTTCAGAAGACAACTGGGCTATACACTGGTCCACACTCCTAAGGCACAGGACTTGGTTGAGACTCTCTATTGTGAGAACAAGCCTAATCTGGCTGTTGTTAGGCAGGCTGCCTGGGCCTGGGACAATGTTCAAACCAAGGGAATAACCATTCTGGGGAAGTGCAGCAATGTGGCATCAGCACAATATTATGAATGGTCCCGTGCCAGGGCTCAATTCTCTGGAATGCCCTTTACTATAGAAGATATGCCTGAGTCATCTTCAGCACCACCCCCTGCCACTGTCAGTTTGGGGGAGTTTGAGAGCTTGAAGGAAAGAAATGAGAAGTTAACCCAGGCTTTGCAGAAGACCCTCCGAGAAAGGAGTGAGGGTAGGATGGAGATTGAGAGGTTAGAGAAGTTGAGAGTGGAGCATCTGACTAAGATTGAGAAGTCTGGGGATTATATCAAAAAGTCTAAAGCTGGAGAACAAATTCTGAAGAATGCTTGCAAAGAAGCCCAGTTCCAGAGAGCAAGGACAGACTTGTATCTGAAGGAGAGTCAGGCCCGGTGGGTCAGGATCACCGAGGCTCGTACTCTGGAGGACAAGAGAGTTCAAGACAAGATGGAGCAACTGGAAGCTAGTGCAAAAGTGCAGCAGGAAGCCCTGGCAGCAGCCCAGAGGGAGATATCAGAACTGAAGATCAAAGCTGGAGTGAAGAGGTCAAAGGACCAAAGTCAGCACAAGAAGCTAACAGCAGCTGTTACAACCCGGAATCTCCTCATCAGGAATCTCACGGAGCGTCCGGCTGATCCTGTGACCGAAGCACTTCTCAAGGAAGTTCATGAGGATGAGTTTGGTCTTGGTGTTTGACCATTTGTTTGTTGTTGCTTTCATTCCATGTACTTTTATTTTCCTGTGATGTATTTTGGCCCCTCAGAGGGTTTGTAAACAAACTATGTACCATTTTGCTTTTGTAATATATGTATTAGTTCGTTCTATCCAAGTTTACTTCGAAAGCAACATCAACAGCATCTTCAAGGGTCTGGAAGGGTCAAAACTGAATGCCAAGCCGGATACCTTGAAAACAAATAAGCATACTGCATTGCATGCTAACCCTTTTGTTTGTTTTGTAGGTTTTTTGTTTTACTGCCACTAACTCTGTTGTGATGTTCAGGAACTATTGCTCGGCGCCGGGTATTTCCCCTCAATCGTCTGCACCGTTATCCGACCCGTAACAACCTTCCGGGCATTCAAATGGATCAGATGCAGTAGGACCTTACTGAGGTCAGAAATCAAATGGCAAACGAAAGATTGGAAATGAGAACGCAGATGACTCAGTTTATGGAAGTGATGAACAACATGGCTCAGAGCCAGGAAAGATTGAGGGCCATGGTGGAAAGGCAGAATCAAGAAGATCCACACATAGGAACTGCCGGCACAAGCAACAACGAGAGGGTCCAACCTCATGTCAATCCCCCAGTCTTTGGACCACACCTCCATCCTGAGGTCAACATCCCTGCAAATGTTCAAGGGACTGCCACTGCAGCCAGGATACTACAAGAATACCCCCAAGAGGATCAGTTTACAGTAATGGGTGCTGGGGAGGAAGCTTATGATAGAAGGTTGGATGAGATAGCTGAGAAACTGAGATCCTTAGAGTCTCAAAACTCTTTGGGCTTCGACGTCATGGACATGGGCTTGGTAGACGGGGTCAGGATTCCCCACAAGTTCAAGCCTCCTTGTTTTGAAAAATATAACGGGACTTCATGCCCCCGGACTCATTTACAATCATTTCTGGGGAGGCTGAAGGCCTATACTATGGATGAGAAGCTCTGGATGTTCTATTTCGAAGACAGCTTGACTGGAGCGTCAAGAGAATGGTACTCTCACTTGACAAGGGCAACTATTAGATGCTGGAAGGACCTGGCTGAGGCCTTCATCAGACAGTATCAGTATAACTTGGATATGGCACCCAACAGGACCCTCCTAATGGGAATGTCACAGTCGTCAAGGGAAAGTTTCCGAGAATACGCCCAAAGATGGAGGCAATTGGCTGCTGCTGTTCAGCCACCTATGTCTGAGAGGGAAATGGCAGATATGTTTATGAACACCCTTCAGGGAACATATATTGACAGGCTGGATGCTTTCTCTTCCACTAGCTTTGCAGATGTTGTCATAGCCGAGGAGAGAATTGAAAGCCTGTTGAAGATGGGCAAGATCTCTGACAATGGTGCCAGCTCATCCAGCAATGCAAGGAAGCCTTTCGCAGGCCCAAGAAGAACTGGCGAGACCAATGCCATCCACACCAACAGGGGCAGGCCCCAATATGTTCACAGATCAGTGGCAGCAGTCACCATTCCCGCTCCAGCTCATCCTCAACCAGTTTATCAACCTCCGCAACAAAACTATCAGCAACAACCTCAGTACCATCAACAGAATCAGTATCCTCCGAGAAATTACAACAACAGCAACACCAACAACAATAACCAGCAAAGGCCATTCCAACAGAGGCCTTCTCAAGCCAACAGGGTAATCGATCCGATCCCTATGCCATATGCTGCATTGCTGCCGCAACTCCTGAAACTCAACCTAGTTGAGCTAAGGACGTTGGCACCTCCAGATCCCAACAGTCTACCCAGGAATTATGATTCCAACGCCAGATGTGCCTTCCATTCAAATGCACCTGGCCACAGTACAGAAAAGTGTAGAGCTTTGCACATGAAGGTACAAGACCTGGTAGACTCAAAAGCTCTGAATTTCGCACCACCACCTAATGTCAATAAGAACCCCATGCCAAACCACGGTGGTCCCTGGATTAACGCTATTGAAGAAGACAAGCCGTCTTATTTAATAACCAGTGTGGGTCAGATCAGGACACCGTTGGTAGAAATTAAGGCTCAGCTCCTCGAATGTAAAATGTTCCCGGGGTGTGAGTTAGGGTGTGCTTACTGCAATATTTCAGTCAATGGGTGCGATAACTTGAGGAATGGCATAGACGGTCTCATTCAGAGTGGCCAACTTCAGATCACCACGTCATTTCCAACAAATCCAGCAATCTCATCAGCAACAACTCCAGAACCTCCTACAACTGCAACAACCATTGTTCCTGACAATTCTTCGGCTTCATCAACAAGTACTTCATCTATTATCTCAACTGATCAGTTATCAACAGATTTTTCTTCTACAACTTCAGCATCACTCCATTTTGAAACTCCTACAACAACAACGTCCATCCTTCCACCAATGTCTCCTACAACACCAGCAACAAATCATGAAGATGTCTCAACTGTCACAATATTTTATGATCCTGAAAACAACTCTGTCTACAACTCAGAAGGTGCTGCTCCCATCAGGGCACCAGTCACAATTTATTATGATCCACAAACTATCACAATTCCTTCCGCAGCTGCAGTCAGTCCAGTCACCATCACGGTGCCTGGACCAGTGCCTTATGAAAGCAGCAATGCCATCCCCTGGCATTACGGCTCTGACCTGTACTGTGAAGGACAAAGAATCACTTTTGAATCATCAACCCCTGCACCACAAATTGACAATGTGGGAGGAGGCGGAGGCTTCACCCGAAGCGGACGTCTTTTCGCTCCACAAATTCAGAGACCCACTGCCGAAGCAGAAGCTGCTGCCAAGGCAAAAGGAAAAAGCTTGGTGCAGGAAGAGCAGACTGTCAAAGAAGATTTGAAAACACCCTTCGATCAAGAGGTTGACGAGTTCATGCGAATCATCAAGAAGAGTGATTATAAAATAGTGGATCAGCTTCATCAGACGCCTTCCAAGATCTCAATCCTATCATTGCTTATGTGCTCCGAAGCCCATCGGAACGCACTACTCAAAGTCTTGCACGCAACTTACGTGCCTGAAGAGATCACTGTCAATCAGCTGGAAGCTGTAGTTGGAAATGTTAATGCTAGTCACGGACTAGGGTTCACCAATACTGATTTGACAACGGAAGGTCGCAACCATAACAAAGCCTTGCACATAACCATGGAATGTAAAGGTGCTGTCCTTTCCCATGTGCTGGTGGACACGGGGTCATCCCTCAATGTCTTACCTAAGAAGGCCTTGGTGAAGCTAGAATATGACGGATTGGCGTTGAGACCCAGCAACCTGGTGGTAAGAGCCTTTGATGGTTCAAAGAGATCAGTTCTGGGAGAAATTGAATTGCCCGTAACGATTGGCCCGCAAACGTTTAAAACGACCTTCTACGTGATGGATATACAGCCTGCCTACAGCTGTCTATTGGGTAGACCATGGATTCACGCCGCTGGCGCCGTGACCTCTACCCTTCACCAGAAGTTAAAATATGAGTGGGAGGGTCAAATCGTTACAATCTGTGGAGAAGAGGATATTTTTGTCAGCCACCTGGCTACCTATAAGTATATTGAGATGGATGGGGAGATCCATGAAACAATGAGCCAGGGTTTTGAAGCCTTGAATGTCAATGAAACATCTGCTGTGCCTGGTACTTCAATATCATCATACCAACAAGCCCGGAAGGTTGTTGAGGGAGGAAACGCCCAAGGCTGGGGCAAACTGTTATCGGTGGAGAAGAAAGAGGACAGATTTGGGTTGGGTTACAAACCAACTCAACAAGATCAAGCAGAGGCTGCAAAAGAGCCCAACTTTGTGAGTGGGGGGATGCTCACCCCTGATGCTGTCAACTGTCTGGAAGACGAGCTGGAAGAAGAACACAACCTGGAAAGCTGGATTCGTCCAAAAATCTCGGGGAGCAGTATCTCAAACTGGTCTTCCCAGGAAATTATAAGAGTTACTCATGCAGAGTAATTATTATTTCCTGTATTTTTATAGCATGCATCAAAGTTTTGCATCTTGCCCAAGATGACAAGACTCATTTTGTAATCGGGCCATCTGTACTTTTTGTGCAAACAAGATTAATCAATGAAATATCAGACATCTTTTTGCAAATGAGTCCTTTTCTTTTCCGCTCACTGTTTTTCCATTTTTCTTTTTGTACAAAAAATAAATGGCAGTGTTTTCAAAATGATAACTTTATTTCACTTTTCTAAAACAAGATTAAAATCAAATCACTAAAATGAACCAACTGAACCCTTGCAGAGTGTGCCTTCCTGACAGCACCGACAACAGCACGGCTATGACTTCGTATGACTTTGACAATCCAATCAATCAAGCTGATGAAGGGGTTGAAGAAGAATATGAGCTTCCTGAAGAGCTAGCCAGGTTGTTAAGACAAGAGGAAAAGGTTATTACTCCTCACCAGGAGGAGGTTGAAGTGATCAATCTTGGTACAGATGAAGACGTGAAAGAAGTTAAAATCGGGGCCTGCCTACAAGACTCAGTGAAGAGACAACTGATTGACCTGCTGCAAGAGTATGTGGACGTGTTTGCTTGGTCTTATCAAGATATGCCAGGGTTGGATACCGATATTGTCGTGCACAAACTGCCTTTAAGAGAAGAATGTCCACCGGTTAAACAGAAACTGCGCCGTACTCGCCCAGATATGGCAATGAAAATCAAGGAAGAGGTACAAAAGCAATGGGACGCCGAGTTCCTTGCCGTAACTAGCTATCCACCGTGGGTTGCTAATATAGTACCTGTGCCTAAGAAAGACGGCAAGGTAAGAATGTGTGTTGACTACCGGGATCTGAACAGAGCCAGCCCGAAAGATGACTTCCCTTTACCTCACATTAATGTATTGGTGGATAATACAGCTCAGTTCTCGGTATTCTCCTTCATGGATGGATTTTCAGGATACAATCAGATTAAAATGTCACCTGAAGACATGGAGAAGACAACCTTCATCACACCCTGGGGCACGTTCTGCTACAAGGTAATGCCATTTGGGCTCAAGAATGCCGGTGCGACATATCAACGGGCTATGGTAACATTATTCCACGATATGATCCATAAAGAAATCGAATGTTATGTGGATGACATGATTGCCAAGTCCCTTACTGAAGAAGATCACCTGGTGAATCTCCTGAAGCTATTCAAGCGTCTGAGGAAGTACCAATTGAAGTTGAACCCCAACAAGTGCACATTCGGGGTACGATCCGGTAAGCTGCTGGGCTTTATTGTAAGCGGGAAAGGGATTGAAGTTGACCCTGATAAAGTCAAAGCCATTCAAGAGATGCCTGCACCGAAAACTGAGAAAGAAGTTCGGGGGTTCTTAGGTCGATTGAACTACATTTCACGGTTCATATCTCACCTTACGGCAACCTGTGAACCCTTGTTCAAACTGTTGAGAAAAGAACAGACGGTCAGGTGGAACGAAGACTGCCAGAGGGCTTTTGACAAGATCAAAGAATACTTACAAGAGCCTCCAATCCTTATGCCTCCAGTTGAAGGAAGACCTCTGATAATGTACTTGACAGTGTTAGAAGAGTCAATGGGGTGTGTGCTGGGCCAGCATGACGAGTCTGGTCGAAAAGAGTATGCAATATACTACCTAAGCAAAAAGTTTACCGACTGTGAACAACGTTATTCACTGCTCGAGAAAACTTGTTGTGCTTTAGCGTGGGCTGCTCGCCGACTGAGACAGTATATGTTGACCCACACTACTTTGTTGATCTCAAAGATGGACCCAGTTAAGTACATATTTGAGAAGCCAGCTCTTACTGGACGGGTTGCAAGATGGCAGATGATTCTCACAGAATATGACATCCAGTACACCTCTCAGAAAGCCATCAAGGGCAGTGTACTATCTGAATATCTTGCTGAGCAACCCATTGATGATTACCAGCCTATGAGGTTTGACTTCCCTGATGAAGACATCATGTTCATAAAAGCGAAAGATCATGAAGAGCCTATTCACACTGAAGGGCCTGACCCGGAAGAAGAATGGACTATGATGTTTGATGGGGCTGTTAATATGAATGGTCGTGGTGTTGGTGCAGTACTCATTACACCCAAAGGAGTTCACATGCCTTTCTCGGCAAAGCTCACTTTCAACTGCACTAACAACGAAGCTGAATACGAAGCTTGCATTATGGGTCTTGAGGAATCCATTGACCTCAGGATCAAGACGTTGACCGTATTCGGAGATTCAGCTTTGGTAGTCAATCAAACCAACGGCAAATGGTATACCCACCAGGATCATCTGATACCTTACAGGGATTATACAAGGAGGTTATTGACTTTCTTCACAACAGTCAAGCTTGAGTATATCCCTCGGGACGAGAATCAGTTTGCAGACGCTCTTGCTACCATTTCATCCATGATCAAAGTTCAAGCTGCTAGCTTTGTACCTCAGATTTCAGTGTCCAGACTTGACAGACCAGCATATGTGTTCGCAGCATATGTTGTTAAAGATGATAAGCCTTGGTTCCACGACATTAAATGCTTCTTGGAGGATCAAACATACCCACCTGGGGCATCTTCCAATGATAAGAAGACTTTGAGAAGGCTTGCTGGTAGTTTCTTCCTGAACACTGATGGGTCTTTATACAAAAGGAACTTTGATATGGTACTCCTCAGATGTGTTGATAAGACGGAAGCGGAGTTGTTAACGCATGAAGTGCACGAGGGATCCTTTGGTACCCATGCTGGAGGGCATGCCATGGCTAAGAAGTTGCTAAGATCAGGCTATTACTGGATCACGATGGATGCTGACTGTTGTGCCTACGCCAGGAAATGCCATAAATGCCAGATTTATGCAGATAAGGTGCATGTGCCTCCCAACCCTTTGAACATCATGTCTTCACCCTGGCCCTTCGCCATGTGGGGCATTGACATGATCGGCAAGATTGAGCCAACTGCTTCAAATGGCCACAGATTCATCCTGGTCGCCATTGATTATTTCACCAAGTGGGTTGAAGCAGCCTCATATGCAAATGTTACAAGACAAGTGGTAGCCAGATTTCTAAAGAGAGATATCATCTGTCGGTACGGAGTTCCCGAGCGAATCATTACTGATAATGGTTCCAATCTAAACAACAAAATGATGGCAGAGCTGTGCCGGGACTTCAAGATCCAACATCACAATTCTTCTCCTTACAGGCCAAAGATGAATGGCGCTGTTGAGGCAGCAAATAAAAATATCAAGAAGATTGTGCAGAAGATGGTAGTCACTTACAAGGACTGGCATGAAATGCTACCGTTTGCCTTGCATGGGTACCGCACGTCAATCAGGACATCCACTGGGGCAACACCGTATCAACTCGTGTATGGTATGGAAGCAGTCCTACCGGTTGAAGTTGAATTACCCTCTCTACGGGTACTAGTGGATGTTAAACTGAACGAAGCAGAGTGGGTTTGGTCCCGATACGAACAACTAAGTCTGATCGAAGAGAAAAGATTGGCTGCAATCTGTCATGGGCAGTTATATCAGAAAAGAATGAAGAAGGCCTTCGATCAGAAAGTCAGGCATCGAGAGTACCAAGTAGGAGATCTTGTGCTGAAAAGAATCCTCCCTCCTCATACAGACCACAGGGGCAAATGGACTCCAAATTATGAAGGACCATTCGTAGTAAAGAAAGTTTTCTCTGGTGGAGCACTGATGCTCAGCACCATGGATGGTGAAGATTTCCCGTCCCCTGTGAATTCAGATGCAGTTAAAAAATACTTCGCATAAAAATGACCCGCTGGACACAAAAAACAGAATGTAAGTCCAGTCAAAAATAGGGCATCCCGGCGAGTCAAAAACAGAATAAAAGACTCGGGCAAAAATAAGGGAAAATAAATGAAAAAATGTACACCCGCTGAGTTGAAAAGCCGCATTGGACAGCTCAGGCAAAAATGGGTATCCCGATGGATTGAAAACCCGAAAGGGCGATCCATGCAAAATAAGGGAATAAGCGAACAGCTGCACTCTGAATTCGTCTGTATAGCCTACAACTTGGTAAGTCTCGAAAATACCAAGCTTCAATCAGAATCAACATTCTTCAGAAAACAAGATGAGAAGAACGTCAAAAGTCATACGGGTCGTAGCGAAGAGGAAGCTCCTCAAAGCGTCATCAACACTGCCAGCTTTTTGTTTCTCAATTTGTAACAATCTCCTCATTTCAGGGGATATGTTCCTTTGACTGTATCTCGCCAATTCAGGGCATATGAATTAATAAAATCAGATTTTCAGTCATGTCTCGTTTTGTACATTTTATTTGCAAAAAAATGTCTGATGTCTTAAAAAAAAAAAAAAAAAAACTGATTGCATAAAATACAGATGTTTATCTTCAAACAAAAACACGTGCTTGTAGGAAATATACTTACTCTCAGAAGTGCCTAACTCCTATGACGGAATCCAGTAAAGGATACCTCGGAATTATCTTGTGCGTTTCTCTATCTTTTTCAGGATTGCAGGTATCCAGAACGCAACTCGGGGTATGTAAGCTTCATCCCAGCAAGCTGACAAATCCACACTCAATTTTAGCACCCGGAGTGCTCTCTCCCCGGCTAAGTTGCCTTTCATGACTCCTCCCAGCTGAGTTGGCCACTTATTGCTTATCCCCATCAGAGCTGCCAGGCATCATAGAAGGCACCTATATCCCCGGCTGAGTCAGGGATCCTCTTCAACAGAATCCTCAGGGAGGTCTCTCAATAATCTCTCTTCCTCCCCAGCCGAGTTGCCATCTTGCCCTCAGCCGAACACAAAAGTCAGAGAGCTATCTCCCCACAGAGTTGCAGCCCCTATCCAGAAAGGCAGCACACAAAAGAATCACAACAGAGCGGAGAAAGATTCTTCAAACCCCAGCTGGGTCTCTCATGTATTGGAATAGGTTTATCATTGACCCATTTCCCCAAGCAGACATCATCTCATCAGATCTACCAATGATCTCATCCCCAGCTGGGATGTTTACTACAAACGGATCGATCGAAGATCTTCGCAGCAACGGGACCCGGATCCCGGTTTGGTATCTTTGCACAATCATAGCATTCGCATCATATTTACCCACAAAGCGTAGCATTCCGTTCTAGCACGGAGCATTACGGCAAAAATCCAACACATAGTATAATCATAAGCCATGTTTTGAATCAGCACTTGTGAATAATGACAGTTCATCAACGTACAGAACAATCCCCACCAGATCCCCAGCAAAAGCAGTTGCCTCACATCCACAAACACCAGTATATACTCATTTTGACACCCATCCGTGCCAGCTTTCCCCAGTAAAGTCGCCTGAACACTCTTTACAAACAAGACCACCTGTGTTACAAATACTTCCTGGCACCCGTCCGTGTCATAACTCCAGCAGAAAGCCAAAGACATCCTCTTTGCACTCGTATGTACCTATATACACTTTCTCGACACCCGTCCGTGTCATATCCCCAGCGCAGTCGCCTGCACTTTTACAACCCACATACTTGTTCATATTATACTTTTCACTCTTGGCACTTGTCCGTGTCACCCTCCCCAGCAGATAAACACTCATCTATGCAATACTTCATACTCATACTTATTTCACTTACACAGATACCCGTCCGTATCTTGTATATACTTATATATCCCCTCAGAGTCAGCACTCGTCCGTGTTCTTTGTTAACCAGATGGTACTCGTCCGTATCATCATCTCAGAGCATGCGTCTAGAGTTTGTTTCTACATGATACTCGTCCGTATCATAGTCTTAAGGATGCTCGTCCGCATCTTTAATCCATACACCGTGTCAAACACTTTTGTCCTCTTGAATATAGACACTCGTCTGTGTCTACTATTCCCCAGAAGAATCCTCTCAGATTCAACACTCGTCCGTGTTCCTTGTTAACCAGTTGATACTCGTCCGTATCATCATCTTTGAACACGTGTCCGTATTTGTTTCTACCCGATACTCGTCCGTATCGCAGTCTTAGGGATGCTCGTCCGCATCTTTAATCTATACACAATACCAAACACTTATACCTTTTGTTTCTTGGATATAAACACTCGTCCATGTTTACTACTCCCCAGTAGATCGCCAACAAAGCAAATTTTCCTTCTTATCTGACACTCGTCCTGTGTCATGATAAACCCTGAGAGCAGCCGTACCCTGCTAGGTGGTCGTCCTCCACCTCTTGATGGTCGTCCTCCATCATGCTCATCCGATGGCCGTCCCCATCGTTGATTTTAGCAGCCGTCCCCTGCTAGGTGGTCGTCCTCCACCCTTTGATGATCGTCCTTCATCGTTTTATCCAATGGCCGTCCCCATTATTGATTTTGGTTATCTGACATTCGTCCTATGTCATGATAGACCTTGAAAGCAGCCGTCCCCTGCTAGGTGGTCGTCCTCCACCTCTTGATGGTCGTCCTCCATCTTGCTCTTCCGATGGCCGTCCCCATCGTTGACTTTTTATTCGGCATTCGTTCTATGTCGCGATGTTTTCGGCAGCCGTACCCTGCCAGGTGGTCGTCCTCCACCTTTGATGGCCGTCCCCATCATATTTCCTTTATTCCCCAACAGAGCAGCCGTCCCCTGCTAGGTGATCGTCCTTCACCTTTGATGGCCGTACCCCATCATCTGTTTATTTCATTTATTCTTTAACCCGATGGCCGTCCCCGTCGTGGTCCCTTTGCCTTTCTTTTAGCCCGATGGCCGTCCCCATCGTTGGTTACTTTGCTTTGTGAACTTGATGGCCGTCCCCGTCATGTTTCATGAATCCCTAGAGAATTTTACAGCTTTATCTTGATGGCCGTCTGTAACACGGTGGGAGAACTGACTTTAAGTAATGTTGCGGATAGCAAGAGTCGCCACCGACTTTTATTTTATCCATAAGGAAAGGTTATAAAAGAACAGGAAAGACCTTAGAGAATATTTTGGGTCCGGGGGGTAGGTTATGAAAAGGGAAGGTGTTAGCACCCTTTTCATCCATGGTTATCCATGGGCTCTTAGATACTTAAGCTCACTTTAAATTGTTTTTGAAAATGTAGTGTGTGAATAGAAAAATTTTCAGAATAGTTTAATAATAATCCATGTACGGATGTGTAAGAAACTTGTTTGAAAATTTGTTTGAAATTGTTAAGTTTGAAAATTTTTTGAAGTGAGCAAGTACATAAGAGAAACCTACCCTAATGTTTAAAGTCTTTCTTATTCTTTATCTTTTCCTTAGTAAGACTATCCCTACTATAATGGAGTAGGTAGTCCTTACTTTGGATGTTAAGGGACATGTGAGGGACAATTTGATTTTGAAGGCCATTTGTGGGGTGTAATAAGCATAAGGAAGGGACTATCATCATTTATTTCGAAGGGACTCGATTCGTATAGGCAACCATGAGGGACTTTGATGATTTTCTTTCGAGGGACTTGCTTTATACACCCCACTTAACCATTATTCGTAGGCAACCTGAGGGATAACCTTAGAAAGTGAGACGGCGATTTAAAATCGACTTACGTGTGTGACGTGTTTATTTTAATTATCTTCTATTAAAATTATCTAAATTTATTTTTTTAAATATCATACATATTTTACACTCCCTAATTACTAACCATAACGATAATAATAATTAAATAATTACAATTACATCCGGGAAACAATTACAAGAAATTATAATAATAAGCAAAATATTAAACAAAATAATAAATAAATAATAAATAATAAATATAAGGGGTTAGTAAATAACAATAAATAAGATTAGCAAAATAATAATAATAAACATAATTGAATTATAAATGGGTTAGTGATAATAACAATTAGAAATAATAAATAAGGTTAGAAACATAAAAATAGAACAATAAATAATAATATGGTTAATAATAAAAATTAATTAAAAGGTTAATAAAATTATGATAAGCAAAAATTAGTAACAACATAGTTAATAGTAATAATAGAAACCAAAAATAATATAAGAAGAAATTAACATACACAACTAAATAATTTTTAATTCTTATACTAATTATTAAATTATTTTCAAATGTATTACAACATTTTAATTATTATTAACATATATTCATATTTATATCCATATTATAAGAAAAAAAGATAGATTTTAAATATCATATTTAAAATTTAATTCTATTAGTTATTATATTTACAAATTATTTTTAACCATATACAAAAATATAATTATCCTAAATTAAATTATTTCTAAACATTAAAATAAAATTAATTTGAATTATAACTATATTTACAAATAAATTAGAATTATTTTAAAGATCATCAATTAGAAAATAAATACAATTAGAAGATATATTTTTTAGGATTTGAGAATTAGGGTTTATATATATACAAAATTTATTCTAATTTACATATACATATTATAAATTAAATACAAAAAATAGTGAAACATAATTTACAAAAAATATATTTTTTTGAAAAAAAGATAGCATACATATTTCATTATTATTTTTATTGTTTTAGAAACATGTATAATATATATATATTTAATTTTAATGTTATAATGCTTAAAAAAAACAAATAAAAGGAAAAAATATGGAAACTTACCTGGCTGGGGTTTGAACCCAGGCCAGCTTGATTTCCAGCAAGCATAACAACCACTAGGCCACTGGCGCGCAGGCAAGAGATGAGAGACAGAGATTTGTTTTGTTCCTTATGATGCAAAATCCAGAAAAATAAAAAAAAACCAAAAGGCCTGGGGTAGGGATTGAACCCAGGACCTTTACATTCGCAAGTGTACGCATCACCACCCGGCTGGAAGAGCCAATCTGTTAACAAACCATCAAGTAATAATAATATATGATATTCAATATGTAAATGAAACAAACCAAAAAAACAATTGCCATGACCAGGTTTCGAACTCAGGTCATACTGCCAATACACACACGCTCCCTTCCACTGGGCCAAGCAGTCAGCTTGTGATACAAACAGAAAGAATTAATTATATTTTATAATCAAATTTCAAATATGAAATTCGCGCCAGTTAACTCCTTCTTCTCCAAATTTCCTGCGAATTTTCTTCCCTTTTTTCCTGCGAATTTAGCTTCGAGTTCTTCATCCCTGCGAATCACAAACCTCATCCAAACGACAACATTTCACAAAATTGATTGTACCATTGTATTGTTAATGAGTTTTGCAATTGTCCTATGTTTTTCAAATCCATTTATCATTTGGAAATCGTGAAACCCTAAAGAGGGCCGAAAACCCTAATCATGGTGGATTCTTGTACCTGCAAGGAAAATCCAATTGAACCACCCAGAATCGTTCTAGGGTTCATTCTAAACATCATACAACAATCAAAAACGATTTAAACATGGTAAATCAATGGTTTCGAAAAGAAAATGTTCAAGGTCAAAGTGAGTTCGGGTTCAACAATATGGGGCATATTGGATGCATATGATGGATGATTTCGCTTCATGGATGATCAAAGAACATGTCTATGTTCTTAATTTACCTTCTAAAGCTCTGAAATTCAAAATCCAATTCTCACTTTTGGAAGAGTTTTTGTGCTTTTGAACTTACCTTGAAGCTGCTGGATTTCGTCCTTGAGGCTAGGGTTTGTGTTATGTATATATATGTGATTGATTTAGGTCAGAAACATGGATAGGTTATGTGAAAATTTGATCCAAAAAATATTCAAAAAGATCATAGTGTAAAATTCAAATATTTGATCATGAGTGCTTGCTATTTTGGGATAATTCACATGATTTCCTTCTCCTTCTAATTCAATCACTAATTATGAATTTCTAGAAGCAATATCTTCACCCAAAAATAGATTTTCATATTTTATATTTATTTAAAATGATTTTATGAATTAAATCAATAATAAATAAATAAAAAAATAGTAAAAATGCTGAATTTTGGTCAATTGGGTCGTGCACAATATTATGAGATGGATTGGGTCATCAATTAGGCAGCCCATTTGGAAAGAAATACTTCTAAGCCTCCATTTTCAACATAAACCATCACAAAAATGCCCAACTTTGCAAGGGCACATCTCCCTCAATTTTAAGGGTATGAGGGTGTTCTTGGACTTTTTGGAAAGCTTGAAGAGTCCTCTAAACAACCCCATTGGTTTCAGGTCCATGTCATTTACCAATCTCAAGTTATGCCCTTTTGAAGTTGTTGACTTTTTGTTGACTTTTGAAATGACCTATAATGTCCTAGATCATATCTTTCAAATGAAGCATTTTTGGGCTTAACCTTCAACATCAAAGTTGTAGGGAACTCAATTTCCTTCAAAATGAGCTTTGGATGGAGACTTGGTGATGAAGTATGTGAAAGTTATGGCTGGTCAAAGTTCAGTTGACTTTTACTGAGGAAACCCTAATTTAGAAACTCCTGATTATTGATGATCTGGAATCTCCTTGATGAATCATGATCAACCCTTGATCAAATGATGAATTTTACTTCATATACTTGATGTTGGAAAAAAATCATGAAGTTTGACTTTGGTTTGACCACAGTTGACCTCAGTTTGACTTTTTTAACTGCATTGACTGATTTTGACTTATCTGATCATCTGACTGAGCAAACTTTTGAGAAAAGTTTTGAAACTTGTCATGGGGGTTCTTACACACATATAAGATGTTATGAAGCTCACTTGAAGTCTTGGAAGTCCATTTAGCCTGATTAAAGTCAAAACCCTAGTTTTGGATGCACTGCTTAGGAGGTGCATTGTCTGAGGGAATTGTCAACCCCTTTGACCAATTGTGAACTTTGTGAACCTTGTGAATCTTCATAAAATGTCTTGTGATACTCATGGGAGGTATTGTGAAGCTTGTGAACCTTGTGAACCTCATGAAGTGGCTTTGTAGACCTCATAAACCTCAGGAAAGCTTTGTAATCATTGTGAAACTTGTGAACCTTGTGAACCTTCAAGAAGTGACTTGTAGACTTCATGAACCTCATGAAAGGTGTTGTATATGTTGAGAAACTTGTGAACCTTGTGAACCTTCATAAAGTAACTTGTAGACTTCATGAACTTCAAGAAAGGCATTGAAAGCATTAAGAACTTGTGAACCTTGTGAACCTTCTTAGCACACAAAGTCTTGTATTGTGAGGGAAAATTTTGGGGTGCAACAGCTGCCCCTGTTCAATTTTCTGAAACCTGAGGGGTTAGATTGGTATATTTGCCAGTCGTGACCTGGAAGGTTGAAGGGGATTGAACACAAAAGCCCAAAAATTTGCACTCACCAGTGCATAGAGTGATATTGATGGTTGGTTGAATATGATTGAGTGGGCTTAAAGATGCCACTAGGGGAAAGTGCTTCAGATATATAATGAGAGCTGTCAGGAGTTTGGAGCAGTCCTGAAGTATGCTTTCAGGATACTGGAGTAATACTGATGTAACAGCATGTCTTCATGAGGATAGAGCAATCAATAATGATAACCCTAAAGCAGTCCTGAAGTAGTAAATCTGACCTCAGGAGGATAGAGCAATCAATAGCTCTAAAGCAGTCTTGAAGTGATAATATGACCTCAGGAGGATAGAGCAATCAATAGCTCTAAAGCAGTCTTGAAGTAATAATTTCAGGAGGATAGAGCCATTAATAATGATAACTCTAAAGCAGTCTTGAAATAATAATGTGATGTGTCTTCAGGAGGATAGAGCAACCAATAGCTCTAAAGCAGTCTTGAAGTAGTAATGTGATATATCTTCAGGAGGATAGAGCAATGAATAGCTCTAAAGCAGTCTTGAAGTAGTAATATGATTTCAGGAGGATAGAGCAATGAATAGTTCTAAAGCAGTCTTGAAATAATAAAATGGCTTCAGGAGGATAGAGCAATCAATAGCTCTAAAGCAGTCTTGAAGTGATGATTTCAGGAGGATAAAGTAGCCCTGAGGTGACAATAAAGCAGTCCCAAAATAATAAAAAGCTTATCAGGAGGATAAAGTAACCCTGAGGTTACAATAAAGCAGTCCCAAAGATCAGTTGTTTGTTGTATAATTAACCTGAAAACAAGGTAGCGTTCTGTATAATAACATTAGTTTATGCTTGATGTATGCATGTATGATATGATGCACTTAGGTAATGTACTATATGTCTATGGATATGTATGCTATGGTATGATATAAATGATGTATGTATGATATGATACAGCCGGAAGCGTCTGGATAACAACTGCTGGCCAGGGAAAATAATTCCCGATTCATTGCTGAAGAATATATAACCCTCCGTCTGCTGGGGATAACAGGGTATAGATAACCTCCCGTTGTTGGGGATGGTAAAGTATATATAACCTCCCGTTGTTGGGGATGGTAAAGTATATATAACCTCCCGTTTTCGTTTGATAGTAGGATAAGTATAACATCCCGTCTTCGTTCGTCGTACCCTTATTGGAAAGTAATTTCCCATACATCCGTACGAGGATAAAAGAGATGGATATAAATTCCGGGGGAGATAAGACTTTATGAAGATGGATTCGTCCCACTGAGAGTTTGTAACTGTCTTGTAAAGGTGAACCGGTGAAGCTTCGTTGAAATCCTTCCCTCGTTCGTCCTTAGTAAATACTATTACTGCATTTTCATGCATTTCTGGTAAACATCAATCATATTAAAAGCATACATATATTCAAACACAACCAATGGACGTTTCGCTTATGTAAATAGGGTAAAAGTAAATCTGGATTCAAAAGATGGAATTTATTTATATCAAAAAGTGGCCCATACACGGGTAAGTTTGTACAAGGAGACATAAACCCTAATAAGAGGATTTTGCCATAAAGTTTTTATAAAACAAGGAAAATCAGCTATGTGGGAAATAATCTTATTGAGTTTCAATTCTACTATTGCCACTCAAGTATCTCATCTTCTTGCTGTTGAGACGGAAATGATTGAATTGAGCTTTATCTGTTCGAGCTTGAATAAGTAGTACAACTGGTTGCAGTTTCATGAGTGATCCAAACGAGACATAGTCATACGCTTTAATCCCTAACTTTTGCCTGGATTGCCCTTTAAGGTTTTCAATCCACCGGGATACCCTTTTTTGCCCAAGCCGCCTTTTCAGGTTTTCGACTTGCCGGGTGTACATCTTTTTTATATATATCCCTAATTTTTGCCCAAACCCTTTTGGTTTGCCGGGATGCCCTTATTTTTGCCTAGGCCTGTCAACCTAGCGGGTCTCTTTTTATGCGTAGTATTTTTAACTATGTCTGCGTTTACAGGCTGTGGGAAGTCTTCACCATCCATTGTAGTCAGTATCATGGCACCTCCTGAAAATACTGTCTTGACTACAAATGGTCCTTCATATGTAGGAGTCCACTTGCCCCTAGGATCACCCTGTGGTAATATGATACGCTTGATTACCAAATCACCAGCCTGATATACCTTTGGCTTAACCTTCTTGTTAAAAGCTTTGATCATTCGCTTTTGGTACATCTGGCCATGACAAACTGCTGCTAACCTCTTCTCATCAATCAAATTTATCTGGTCAAGTCGAGTCTGAATCCACTCATCTTCATCCAAGCCTGCATCCTTCATAATTCTCAAGGAAGGGATCTGAACTTCAATGGGCAGAACTGCTTCCATACCATAGACTAAAGAGAATGGGGTTGCCCCTGTTGAAGTACGTATTGTCGTACGATAACCATGAAGAGCAAATGGTAACATCTCATGCCAATCCTTGTAAGTAACAGTCATCTTCTGTACGATCTTCTTAATATTCTTATTAGCAGCTTCAACTGCCCCATTCATCTTCGGACGATACGGAGAAGAGTTGTGATGCTTAATCTTGAACTGCGTGCAGAGATCAGTAATCATAGTGTTGTTCAGATTAGAGCCATTGTCAGTGATAATCCTTTCGGGGATGCCATACCTACATATGAGATTATTCTTAATGAATCGAGCCACAACATTCTTAGTCACAGATGCAAATGAAGCTGCCTCTACCCACTTTGTGAAATAATCAATAGCAACCAGGATGAAACGATGCCCATTAGAAGCAGTAGGCTTGATCTCACCAATCATATCAATGCCCCACATGGCAAAGGGCCAAGGAGCAGTCAACACATTCAATGGTGA
Organism: Lathyrus aphaca; assembly: GCA_963966055.1. Classification (NCBI taxonomy): domain Eukaryota; kingdom Viridiplantae; phylum Streptophyta; class Magnoliopsida; order Fabales; family Fabaceae; genus Lathyrus; species Lathyrus aphaca. The sequence continues at coordinate 109,919,657 of OZ014524.1, read as the reverse complement.
TGGAGGTACATGAACTTTATCAGCATAGATTTGACACTTGTGACAAGTTCTGGAGTGTTGATAGCAATCAGCTTCCATGGTAGACCAATAGTAACCTGCTCTCAATATTTTCTTTGCCATAGTATGACCACTAGAATGAGTGCCAAAGGTCCCATCATGCATCTCTTCCATAATCTCAGTTGCTTCTTTCTTATCCACACAACGGAGCATAGTTGAATCATGATTGCGCTTGTACAGAATCCCATTACTCAAAAAGAACTTAGCAGCAAATCTCCTCAGGAATTTCCTATCTTTGACAGATGCCCCTTCAGGGAACTCCTGAGCTTCCAGATATCTTTTCACTTCATAGAACCAAGGCTTCTCCTCTGCCCCTTCTGTGTCAATCTCATTGCAGTATGCAGGCTTTTCAAATCTATCAATAGTAATCTTGGGAGCTTCATCATCCCAGTTAATCTCAAACATAGATGCCATGGTGGCCAAAGCATCTGCCAATTGATTTTCTCTCCGTGGAATGTGCTCAAAGGTAATCTCTTTGAAATGTGGGATCAAAGACAACACATGCTCTCTGTAAGGAATGAGGTTATCATGCTTGGTATCCCAATCTCCTTTAATCTGACTTACTACCAAGGCTGAATCTCCATACACATCAAGGAACTGAATCTTCATATCAATAGCAGCTTTAATACCCAGGATACATGCCTCATACTCAGCCATGTTATTGGTACAGTGGAAACAAAGTCTAGCAGTAATCGGGGTATGACAACCTTCAGGGGAACTAATCACAACACCAACACCATTACCAAGTGCATTAGAGGCACCATCAAAAACCATAGTCCATCGGGATCCTTGTTCAGGTCCGTCATATTGTCCAGGTTCTTTGGTAACAGTCATAATGTCTTCATCAGGGAATTCAAAATTCATTGACTGGTAATCATCTACTGCTTGATGAGCCAAATGATCAGCAACAACACTTCCCTTGATGGCCTTCTGAGTAGTATACTGTATGTCATATTCTGTCAAGATCATTTGCCATCTTGCAATTCTTCCGGAGAGAGCAGGTTTCTCAAATATGTACTTGATTGGATCCATCTTCGAAATCAACAAGGTAGTATGGGTCAACATATACTGTCTTAGTCGGCGAGCAGCCCATGCCAAAGCGCAGCAAGTTTTCTCGAGCAGTGAGTATCTTGTTTCACAGTCGGTAAACTTTTTGCTAAGGTAGTATATTGACTGCTCTTTTCGACCAGACTCGTCATGTTGCCCCAACACACACCCCATTGAGTTGTCTAACACTGTTAAGTACATAATCAAGGGTCTTCCATCAACTGGTGGCATCAAAATTGGTGGTTCTAGCAGGTATCTCTTAATTTCATCAAAGGCAGTCTGGCACTCATCATTCCATTCCATCACCTGATCTTTCTTCAACAACTTGAAGATTGGCTCACAGATGGTAGTTAACTGGGAAATAAATCTTGCAATGTAATTCAATCGTCCCAAGAAACCTCTAACCTCCTTCTCAGTACGGGGAGCTGGCATCTCTCGTATAGCTTTCACTTTCGCAGGATCCACTTCAATACCTTTTCCACTGACAATGAAACCCAGGAGCTTTCCAGATCTAACTCCAAAAGTGCACTTGTTTGGGTTCAATCTCAACTTGTATTTCTTCAACCTCTCAAACAACTTGTGCAGATGATCAAGATGTTGCTCTTCATTCTGAGACCTGGCTATCATATCATCCACATATACCTCTATCTCATGATGAATCATATCATGAAACAAAGCCACCATAGCACGCTGATATGTTGCCCCTGCATTCTTCAAACCAAATGGCATCACCTTATAACAAAAAGTGCCCCACTGTGTCACAAATGTTGTCTTCTCCATATCTTCGGGTGCCATCTTGATTTGATTGTAACCAGAGAAACCATCCATAAAAGAGAATACCTTATGCTGAGCAGTGTTGTCTACCAGAATATCAATATGAGGAAGTGGGAAGTCATCTTTAGGGCTAGCCTTGTTCAGATCTCTGTAGTCTACACACATACGTACCTTGCCATCTTTCTTAGGAACTGGTACCACATTTGCAACCCACTGAGGATAAGAAGTCACTGCTAAGAACCCTGCATTGAACTGTTTCATTACCTCTGCCTTGATCTTTTCTGACATTTCAGGACGCATACGACGAACCTTCTGCTTCTTTGGACGACAATCTTCTTTCACTGGCAAACGGTGAACCACAATGTCTGTATCCAACCCTGGCATATCTTCATAGGACCAAGCAAAGATCTCCACATAGTCACGTAACATCTGAATCAACCTGCTCTTGACACTGTCCTCTAAATCAGCCCCTACCTTGACCTCTTTTCTGTTTTCTTCAGTTCCCAGATTCACAATTTCGACGGGCTCTTCATGTGGCTGTATAGCTTTCTCTTCTTGTTGTAACAACCTAGCAAGCTCTACAGGTATTTCACAATCGTCCTCATTTCCGTCTTCAGTTTGATAGATCGGATTCTCGAAATCATAATTGGCAATAGTAGAACTGTTATCAACAGGATCCAGAGTGGATGAGGATCTGCATTTAGTGATGTGGGTGTGTGTAAGAACACATAGCTGATAAAACGAAAATAAAAGAAAAAGAAAGACAAGGAACACAATATTTACTAAAACGAAACGTCCACTGATTTTATTGAATGAAGTATGCAAATGAAATGACAGCCCGTAACAAGCACACCATTGTGCCCCGGGTAAGGCACATGGCTTGAAAGTTTTTATTGTTCAAGAAATTACAACTTTAAAACATAACACAGTAATAGTATTTACTCCTGACTAAAGGAGATAGGGATAACATCTTCAGCTTTCCAATTATTGAGTCCAGCACCCACAGTAGGAAAAATCCATGCATCCAAGTTGTAGTCTTCATCTCGGTCTCCCACAGCATTGATAACCCCTTGATTAGTGACACGGGCAGTACGAGCACGACGAACAGCCTTCTGGGACTCTGCAGTGAAACCCAAACCAAACTTGTCAGACTTGTATGGAATATCAGGAAGCTGACCCCAAATAGTACAACCACCTTCATCCACCACAGCTCTAGCATCATTGAGGGAGGCCATTGCCATTGTTGGAGGTTTCCTGGTGACCACAGGAACTTTCTTCACAGCAGGAGGAGCTACACAATCATTAACAACCCAAGGAACCACTTCAAATGACTGACACGGAGTCTCAATGTATTCACCTTCCACTTCCAGATACTTGAAAGTATTAACATGGCTGACAAAGTACTCTTCTTCTCCATAGACCGTAACAACCTTTCCATTCACCGGATATCTCAACTTTTGATGCAATGTAGAGGTCACAGCACCTGCCCCATGGATCCAGGGACAACCAAGCAGACAAGAGTATGAAGGACGAATATCCATCACATAGAATGTAGCCGTAAACACCTGAGAGCCAACCTTGATTGGAAGATCAATTTCCCCATGCACTACTCTTCTAGAACCATCAAAAGCCTTTACCACAATATTACTGGGTTTCAACACAGTATCTTCAGGACTCAGCTTATTCAGGACTTCCTTGGGTAACACATTCAGAGAGGAACCATTGTCTATCAACACATGTGACAGGGTAGTGCCCCTGCATTCAATTGAAATATGCAAGGCCCTGTTATGATCCCTCTTGGCAGGGGTCAAATCAGCGTCAGAAAATCCTAACCCATTATCATAGGTCAGGTGGGCAACACAATTCTCAAACTGGTCAACAGAAATTGCACTGGGTACATGAGCCATCTTCAGAAACTTGATCAATGACTTGGCATGAGCCTCAGAACATAATAATAGGGAGAGCATAGAAATCTTTGAGGGAGTATGCCCCAACTGATCAACAATGTCATAATCACTCTTGCGAATGATTTTCAATACTTCTTCCATCTGCTTAGAGAGATCATCAGCAGCTGGCACATCAGTAGATACGGGCTCAATAACAGGACCTTTGCCCCGAGCATCAGTGGTGGAAGTAGCAGCAGGAGTAACTGCATTCTTGGAAGTATCTGGAGGAGAGAAGACTCTTCCACTACGAGTGATCTTGCTAGATCCAGCAATATTATCAATGTCAACAGGCACATCAGGTAAAGGCTCTTGCTTAACACCATGGATGTAAACGTCAGACCCATAGTGCCAAGGCACAGCTTTGTCAGATGTATAAGGAATAGGACCAGGAGTGGTAATGATCAGAGGAGCCACTCTGGCTTCAGCAACAACTTTCACGGGACCTTCGGCAGTAATCTTGATTGGACCCTGATGAGAGATTTTGATGGGCTTCTTTGAAGTGATTCTCACCGGTACTTTGTCAACCATGTCAACCTCTTCAATCTTCTTACCCTGAGTCAGATGATCTACCATACTTTCTACAGATGCTGGTCTTCTTTCAAACACTATAATATACTTATCCATAAGACGTTGAATTCCATCTCTCAGAATGAAGCAACTATCTGGCTTATAGGTACAATACAGACAATCTTCACGACAACCTGGAAAGATCCCAGCTTGTACTAACCTCCTTTTGATAACAGACAATGGTGTGCTCAACTCCATAACTGAATAGACATGTAGATCTTCCTCAGTGTCTTCATCAATGGCATTGACAGTCTTCTCGTGATTTGGCAGTGGTGCTGTAATCACATTTGGTGGATCAAATTCAATTTCTCCAGCATCAATCATATCTTGAATTTTGTTCTTCAAGACCCAGCAATTATTAGTATCATGTCCTGGACAGTTTGAATGATATGCACATCGTGCATTGGGATTGTACTTGGGAGAGGTAACATTGGGATTCTGAGGAGCCTCCCTCAGGGTAATAAGTTCAGCCTTCAACAAGTGTTGCAATGCCTGAGCCATTGACATGTTGATCTTCGTGAACTGTCTTCTAGCCCTCTGTTGGTTGCCTTGAGGCTGCTCTGTTGTTGCAGGAGTTGGATTTGAAATATGAACCGCACTAACAGACTGATGCCTTCTGTTACGATCAGGTTGACCATAAACAGCATTGGATTCTTTCTTCCCAGTGGGAGGCTTCTTTGCAGCACCTGATGAAGAAGTGCCCACTTGGATCTTTCCACTCTTGATACCATTCTCTACCCGCTCTCCTGTCATGATCAACTCAGTGAAGCCAGATGATGAGCTTCCAATGAGATGACTGTAAAACGGACCATTCAGCGTACACATGAACATATCAACCAGTTCCCTGTCAGTCAGAGGGGGTTGAACTCTTCCAGCTAAATCTCTCCATTTCTGAGCATATTCCTTAAAACTTTCTTTGGCTCCCATAGACATGCTCTGAAGCTGCATGCGAGTGGGGGCTAAGTCAGCATTGTATTGATACTGCTTATAGAAAGCTTCAGCAAGATCATTCCAGTCTCTGATGTTAACACTCTCCAACTGATAATACCACTCCAACTGAGCTCCAGATAAGCTCTCTTGAAAAAAATGGATCCACAACTTCTTGTCAGCAGTGTGAGGTTGAATCCTTCTGACATAAGACCTCAAGTGCAGCTTGGGACAAGAGACCCCATCATAAACAACAAAGGTAGGAACTTTGAAACCAATGGGTATCACAACCCCAGATATCAGACTCAAATCCTCAAAATCCAGCCCAGATGATTTCTGTAATTCCATAGCATCCATCCTATCCACCAGCCTCTTAAATTTGTCTTCATTAGGCTCATGATAGTAATTAGCCTCAGAGTCAGAGTCCCCCATAGTGTTGTGGAGACTGCCTCACTCTTTATCAGATTCCTCAGATTCATAGTCATCAATCTGTTCCTTGGTCTTGACAGGACCCTTGAACCTTCTTCCCATGTTGAGCAACCCAGCAGATCTTCTAGTCTTCTTAGTCTTCTTGGCTAGCAGTGCCTTCAAATCATCTTGCCCCTTGGACAGGTTCAAGATCAGCTCTTGGAACTGTGCATTCTGTGCTTGAAGATCCTTAACTGATTGTTCAAGAGCCATTGCTGAAATAAACAGCGAGAAGATGAGAAACCTGTGCGCAATTATAAACCTGTGATGCAATGAAATGATATGGGAATGCATATGCAATGTTTTCAAGGGCCGCAGGATTTAAATTTGCTTAAACAAACAAGAAAGTAACTTTTTATTAGTAATAACTTGTTTTGCCTTTTAGGCTTACAAAAAATGAAAGTGAAATAAGTACAAAAGATGGGGTTTTAAGTCTCCCATGGACGTTTCCTCTTTGTATTGAGGTATGAGTTGAGGTTTCGTTCCTCGTGAAGTTGCTTTGTTAGCTCTAGGACTCTTGCTTGGCTTGTTTTGTAATGAGCCTCGAAAGTATCCCTTTGCTCCTTCAGTTGGATCCATGATCTCTGCAAGTCTTCCATATCAGTAGGCATGTCTGGGTGAAGGATGGTATAAGCTGTGTCTCCTTCAGCAACAGGTTCCATGGTAACTGGTAGAACGGCAGGATATGGCATCATGAGTGTCTGAGCACGTGATCGTACCCATCTGAGATAAGCCTCCATAGGAATAGTGTACTTAGGCTCCAGTGTCTTGCTGTCAATCCTATTTACCTTTCCCCAAGCTCGTATGAATCTCTGACGGTAACCCTGAAGATCGTTGTCGTAATCAAACACAATGCCCTGGATTAACATGTCATGTGGACCATCACTCCGAGCGTAACCAAACTGTCGTAAAGCTAGAGAGGGGTTGTAGGTGATGCCTCCTCTTATGCCTAGAAGTGGCACATTAGGAAACTCCCCACAACGGTCAATGATAGTGACATTCTCCATAGATCTGGAGCACCAATGAATATCTGAGTGAGATAGTGACATGATCCTTTTGGACCATCTGAACCCTTGCTCATTCTTCATTACTGAGCGAGGAAGGTGAGAAATAAACCACCTAGAAAGCAAAGGTATGCAGCACATCAAAGTTCCTCTTGCCCTTGTAGTACGGGTGTGAAGAGAATGCAGGATGTCTCCAAGCAATGTAGGCACTGGATTGTGACTCAGGAAAATGTTGATGGCATGAACATCTATGAACTGATCTGGATTGGGGAACAATACTAAGCCATATATCAGCAAGGCTAAGATCTCCTCAAAAGCATCATAGCTCATGGCCTTCAAGAACATTTGAGCTTTATCCACTAATACCTTAGCAAGGATACCCTTGACTCCACTTCTCGTCTCTAGAACAATGTCAGACTTCCTCAGATGTAGAGCTGCAGCAATAACCTCTGGTTTAAGCTCTTTTTCCAAGCCTGTGAATGGTTTCTGATACAGAACAGGTATGCCCAGAAGTTTAGAGAACTCCTCCATGGTTGGAACTAGCTGGTAGTCAGGGAATGTAAAGTAATGGTGCTTAGGGTCAAAGAACTGGAACAGGACACTCATCATGTCTTCATTGAACCCTGAAGTGACTAGATCCAATAGGTGACCATGTCTCTTGATGAACCGGGAATGATCAGACACTTGAGAAACCAACTCTTTAAGCTTAGGAGGTATCCCCACAAAGTTGATCCTGATGGTGTTTCTACGAGCAGAAGCCATGACCTGCAACAAAGAACAAAGATAAATCCCTTGGTCCTTGAAATGGTTAGGGAAAATGACATGCTTATGATGCATGATGATGTCATGATGTTATGTTCAATCACAAACATGTGGCACACACAAACAAGTCACACAATTGCCCTAGGTTTAAAGGCTTGCATGAGGTTCAAAGGTAAGTACCCTCCCCTGAAGTTAGATGGTTCATCCTGTCCTACAAAAGTAACCGGGTTCTAAGGGATCTCAATATCATTGATCCTTCACAAGGGTGGTTGATCAGAAGGCAACTTACTTGCCAACCAAAACCCTCCAAGTTTAAGATCTCAATGAGCGTAGTATCGAGTGTCAACCAACTTCAGTCTGCACCAAAGCCGGTTACCTCACTACCTTCTAAAGGCCAAGATGAGTTAACTAGGGTTCTAAAAGTTAGTTAGTGCATTGACAACATATGGCAGCCTCAATATTATCCTCAACTTGACTTAAGGAATATAAGCACCAACCAAGAAGTCGCACTAACTATGGCCACCAGATCAACCGTATCGATATACGTCGTACAGTTTCCTTGGTCTATTGCCATTTACCTAAGGTACACTAGATCCGGGTTAGGACCTTTCACACATAAGAGCACCCCAACAATATAATAATAAAGCAAACAAATCAAACAATATTAAAGTGATCTTAATTCCTAAGGGTACCCCTCTTCAGAAAACAAGATGAGAAGAACGTCAAAAGTCATACGGGTCGTAGCGAAGAGGAAGCTCCTCAAAGCGTCATCAACACTGCCAGCTTTTTGTTTCTCAATTTGTAACAATCTCCTCATTTCAGGGGATATGTTCCTTTGACTGTATCTCGCCAATTCAGGGCATATGAATTAATAAAATCAGATTTTCAGTCATGTCTCGTTTTGTACATTTTATTTGCAAAAAAATGTCTGATGTCTTAAAAAAAAAAAAAAAAAAACTGATTGCATAAAATACAGATGTTTATCTTCAAACAAAAACACGTGCTTGTAGGAAATATACTTACTCTCAGAAGTGCCTAACTCCTATGACGGAATCCAGTAAAGGATACCTCGGAATTATCTTGTGCGTTTCTCTATCTTTTTCAGGATTGCAGGTATCCAGAACGCAACTCGGGGTATGTAAGCTTCATCCCAGCAAGCTGACAAATCCACACTCAATTTTAGCACCCGGAGTGCTCTCTCCCCGGCTAAGTTGCCTTTCATGACTCCTCCCAGCTGAGTTGGCCACTTATTGCTTATCCCCATCAGAGCTGCCAGGCATCATAGAAGGCACCTATATCCCCGGCTGAGTCAGGGATCCTCTTCAACAGAATCCTCAGGGAGGTCTCTCAATAATCTCTCTTCCTCCCCAGCCGAGTTGCCATCTTGCCCTCAGCCGAACACAAAAGTCAGAGAGCTATCTCCCCACAGAGTTGCAGCCCCTATCCAGAAAGGCAGCACACAAAAGAATCACAACAGAGCGGAGAAAGATTCTTCAAACCCCAGCTGGGTCTCTCATGTATTGGAATAGGTTTATCATTGACCCATTTCCCCAAGCAGACATCATCTCATCAGATCTACCAATGATCTCATCCCCAGCTGGGATGTTTACTACAAACGGATCGATCGAAGATCTTCGCAGCAACGGGACCCGGATCCCGGTTTGGTATCTTTGCACAATCATAGCATTCGCATCATATTTACCCACAAAGCGTAGCATTCCGTTCTAGCACGGAGCATTACGGCAAAAATCCAACACATAGTATAATCATAAGCCATGTTTTGAATCAGCACTTGTGAATAATGACAGTTCATCAACGTACAGAACAATCCCCACCAGATCCCCAGCAAAAGCAGTTGCCTCACATCCACAAACACCAGTATATACTCATTTTGACACCCATCCGTGCCAGCTTTCCCCAGTAAAGTCGCCTGAACACTCTTTACAAACAAGACCACCTGTGTTACAAATACTTCCTGGCACCCGTCCGTGTCATAACTCCAGCAGAAAGCCAAAGACATCCTCTTTGCACTCGTATGTACCTATATACACTTTCTCGACACCCGTCCGTGTCATATCCCCAGCGCAGTCGCCTGCACTTTTACAACCCACATACTTGTTCATATTATACTTTTCACTCTTGGCACTTGTCCGTGTCACCCTCCCCAGCAGATAAACACTCATCTATGCAATACTTCATACTCATACTTATTTCACTTACACAGATACCCGTCCGTATCTTGTATATACTTATATATCCCCTCAGAGTCAGCACTCGTCCGTGTTCTTTGTTAACCAGATGGTACTCGTCCGTATCATCATCTCAGAGCATGCGTCTAGAGTTTGTTTCTACATGATACTCGTCCGTATCATAGTCTTAAGGATGCTCGTCCGCATCTTTAATCCATACACCGTGTCAAACACTTTTGTCCTCTTGAATATAGACACTCGTCTGTGTCTACTATTCCCCAGAAGAATCCTCTCAGATTCAACACTCGTCCGTGTTCCTTGTTAACCAGTTGATACTCGTCCGTATCATCATCTTTGAACACGTGTCCGTATTTGTTTCTACCCGATACTCGTCCGTATCGCAGTCTTAGGGATGCTCGTCCGCATCTTTAATCTATACACAATACCAAACACTTATACCTTTTGTTTCTTGGATATAAACACTCGTCCATGTTTACTACTCCCCAGTAGATCGCCAACAAAGCAAATTTTCCTTCTTATCTGACACTCGTCCTGTGTCATGATAAACCCTGAGAGCAGCCGTACCCTGCTAGGTGGTCGTCCTCCACCTCTTGATGGTCGTCCTCCATCATGCTCATCCGATGGCCGTCCCCATCGTTGATTTTAGCAGCCGTCCCCTGCTAGGTGGTCGTCCTCCACCCTTTGATGATCGTCCTTCATCGTTTTATCCAATGGCCGTCCCCATTATTGATTTTGGTTATCTGACATTCGTCCTATGTCATGATAGACCTTGAAAGCAGCCGTCCCCTGCTAGGTGGTCGTCCTCCACCTCTTGATGGTCGTCCTCCATCTTGCTCTTCCGATGGCCGTCCCCATCGTTGACTTTTTATTCGGCATTCGTTCTATGTCGCGATGTTTTCGGCAGCCGTACCCTGCCAGGTGGTCGTCCTCCACCTTTGATGGCCGTCCCCATCATATTTCCTTTATTCCCCAACAGAGCAGCCGTCCCCTGCTAGGTGATCGTCCTTCACCTTTGATGGCCGTACCCCATCATCTGTTTATTTCATTTATTCTTTAACCCGATGGCCGTCCCCGTCGTGGTCCCTTTGCCTTTCTTTTAGCCCGATGGCCGTCCCCATCGTTGGTTACTTTGCTTTGTGAACTTGATGGCCGTCCCCGTCATGTTTCATGAATCCCTAGAGAATTTTACAGCTTTATCTTGATGGCCGTCTGTAACACGGTGGGAGAACTGACTTTAAGTAATGTTGCGGATAGCAAGAGTCGCCACCGACTTTTATTTTATCCATAAGGAAAGGTTATAAAAGAACAGGAAAGACCTTAGAGAATATTTTGGGTCCGGGGGGTAGGTTATGAAAAGGGAAGGTGTTAGCACCCTTTTCATCCATGGTTATCCATGGGCTCTTAGATACTTAAGCTCACTTTAAATTGTTTTTGAAAATGTAGTGTGTGAATAGAAAAATTTTCAGAATAGTTTAATAATAATCCATGTACGGATGTGTAAGAAACTTGTTTGAAAATTTGTTTGAAATTGTTAAGTTTGAAAAATTTTTGAAGTGAGCAAGTACATAAGAGAAACCTACCCTAATGTTTAAAGTCTTTCTTATTCTTTATCTTTTCCTTAGTAAGACTATCCCTACTATAATGGAGTAGGTAGTCCTTACTTTGGATGTTAAGGGACATGTGAGGGACAATTTGATTTTGAAGGCCATTTGTGGGGTGTAATAAGCATAAGGAAGGGACTATCATCATTTATTTCGAAGGGACTCGATTCGTATAGGCAACCATGAGGGACTTTGATGATTTTCTTTCGAGGGACTTGCTTTATACACCCCACTTAACCATTATTCGTAGGCAACCTGAGGGATAACCTTAGAAAGTGAGACGGCGATTTAAAATCGACTTACGTGTGTGACGTGTTTATTTTAATTATCTTCTATTAAAATTATCTAAATTTATTTTTTTAAATATCATACATATTTTACACTCCCTAATTACTAACCATAACGATAATAATAATTAAATAATTACAATTACATCCGGGAAACAATTACAAGAAATTATAATAATAAGCAAAATATTAAACAAAATAATAAATAAATAATAAATAATAAATATAAGGGGTTAGTAAATAACAATAAATAAGATTAGCAAAATAATAATAATAAACATAATTGAATTATAAATGGGTTAGTGATAATAACAATTAGAAATAATAAATAAGGTTAGAAACATAAAAATAGAACAATAAATAATAATATGGTTAATAATAAAAATTAATTAAAAGGTTAATAAAATTATGATAAGCAAAAATTAGTAACAACATAGTTAATAGTAATAATAGAAACCAAAAATAATATAAGAAGAAATTAACATACACAACTAAATAATTTTTAATTCTTATACTAATTATTAAATTATTTTCAAATGTATTACAACATTTTAATTATTATTAACATATATTCATATTTATATCCATATTATAAGAAAAAAAGATAGATTTTAAATATCATATTTAAAATTTAATTCTATTAGTTATTATATTTACAAATTATTTTTAACCATATACAAAAATATAATTATCCTAAATTAAATTATTTCTAAACATTAAAATAAAATTAATTTGAATTATAACTATATTTACAAATAAATTAGAATTATTTTAAAGATCATCAATTAGAAAATAAATACAATTAGAAGATATATTTTTTAGGATTTGAGAATTAGGGTTTATATATATACAAAATTTATTCTAATTTACATATACATATTATAAATTAAATACAAAAAATAGTGAAACATAATTTACAAAAAATATATTTTTTTGAAAAAAAGATAGCATACATATTTCATTATTATTTTTATTGTTTTAGAAACATGTATAATATATATATATTTAATTTTAATGTTATAATGCTTAAAAAAAACAAATAAAAGGAAAAAATATGGAAACTTACCTGGCTGGGGTTTGAACCCAGGCCAGCTTGATTTCCAGCAAGCATAACAACCACTAGGCCACTGGCGCGCAGGCAAGAGATGAGAGACAGAGATTTGTTTTGTTCCTTATGATGCAAAATCCAGAAAAATAAAAAAAAACCAAAAGGCCTGGGGTAGGGATTGAACCCAGGACCTTTACATTCGCAAGTGTACGCATCACCACCCGGCTGGAAGAGCCAATCTGTTAACAAACCATCAAGTAATAATAATATATGATATTCAATATGTAAATGAAACAAACCAAAAAAACAATTGCCATGACCAGGTTTCGAACTCAGGTCATACTGCCAATACACACACGCTCCCTTCCACTGGGCCAAGCAGTCAGCTTGTGATACAAACAGAAAGAATTAATTATATTTTATAATCAAATTTCAAATATGAAATTCGCGCCAGTTAACTCCTTCTTCTCCAAATTTCCTGCGAATTTTCTTCCCTTTTTTCCTGCGAATTTAGCTTCGAGTTCTTCATCCCTGCGAATCACAAACCTCATCCAAACGACAACATTTCACAAAATTGATTGTACCATTGTATTGTTAATGAGTTTTGCAATTGTCCTATGTTTTTCAAATCCATTTATCATTTGGAAATCGTGAAACCCTAAAGAGGGCCGAAAACCCTAATCATGGTGGATTCTTGTACCTGCAAGGAAAATCCAATTGAACCACCCAGAATCGTTCTAGGGTTCATTCTAAACATCATACAACAATCAAAAACGATTTAAACATGGTAAATCAATGGTTTCGAAAAGAAAATGTTCAAGGTCAAAGTGAGTTCGGGTTCAACAATATGGGGCATATTGGATGCATATGATGGATGATTTCGCTTCATGGATGATCAAAGAACATGTCTATGTTCTTAATTTACCTTCTAAAGCTCTGAAATTCAAAATCCAATTCTCACTTTTGGAAGAGTTTTTGTGCTTTTGAACTTACCTTGAAGCTACTGGATTTCGTCCTTGAGGCTAGGGTTTGTGTTATGTATATATATGTGATTGATTTAGGTCAGAAACATGGATAGGTTATGTGAAAATTTGATCCAAAAAATATTCAAAAAGATCATAGTGTAAAATTCAAATATTTGATCATGAGTGCTTGCTATTTTGGGATAATTCACATGATTTCCTTCTCCTTCTAATTCAATCACTAATTATGAATTTCTAGAAGCAATATCTTCACCCAAAAATAGATTTTCATATTTTATATTTATTTAAAATGATTTTATGAATTAAATCAATAATAAATAAATAAAAAAATAGTAAAAATGCTGAATTTTGGTCAATTGGGTCGTGCACAATATTATGAGATGGATTGGGTCATCAATTAGGCAGCCCATTTGGAAAGAAATACTTCTAAGCCTCCATTTTCAACATAAACCATCACAAAAATGCCCAACTTTGCAAGGGCACATCTCCCTCAATTTTAAGGGTATGAGGGTGTTCTTGGACTTTTTGGAAAGCTTGAAGAGTCCTCTAAACAACCCCATTGGTTTCAGGTCCATGTCATTTACCAATCTCAAGTTATGCCCTTTTGAAGTTGTTGACTTTTTGTTGACTTTTGAAATGACCTATAATGTCCTAGATCATATCTTTCAAATGAAGCATTTTTGGGCTTAACCTTCAACATCAAAGTTGTAGGGAACTCAATTTCCTTCAAAATGAGCTTTGGATGGAGACTTGGTGATGAAGTATGTGAAAGTTATGGCTGGTCAAAGTTCAGTTGACTTTTACTGAGGAAACCCTAATTTAGAAACTCCTGATTATTGATGATCTGGAATCTCCTTGATGAATCATGATCAACCCTTGATCAAATGATGAATTTTACTTCATATACTTGATGTTGGAAAAAAATCATGAAGTTTGACTTTGGTTTGACCACAGTTGACCTCAGTTTGACTTTTTTAACTGCATTGACTGATTTTGACTTATCTGATCATCTGACTGAGCAAACTTTTGAGAAAAGTTTTGAAACTTGTCATGGGGGTTCTTACACACATATAAGATGTTATGAAGCTCACTTGAAGTCTTGGAAGTCCATTTAGCCTGATTAAAGTCAAAACCCTAGTTTTGGATGCACTGCTTAGGAGGTGCATTGTCTGAGGGAATTGTCAACCCCTTTGACCAATTGTGAACTTTGTGAACCTTGTGAATCTTCATAAAATGTCTTGTGATACTCATGGGAGGTATTGTGAAGCTTGTGAACCTTGTGAACCTCATGAAGTGGCTTTGTAGACCTCATAAACCTCAGGAAAGCTTTGTAATCATTGTGAAACTTGTGAACCTTGTGAACCTTCAAGAAGTGACTTGTAGACTTCATGAACCTCATGAAAGGTGTTGTATATGTTGAGAAACTTGTGAACCTTGTGAACCTTCATAAAGTAACTTGTAGACTTCATGAACTTCAAGAAAGGCATTGAAAGCATTAAGAACTTGTGAACCTTGTGAACCTTCTTAGCACACAAAGTCTTGTATTGTGAGGGCAAATTTTGGGGTGCAACACCGTCCCCATCATAATTTCTTATTTTTCCCAGCTAGTCGGCCGTCCCCGTCTTGGCTTTACCTTTTATCCCCAGCATGGCGGCCGTCCCCGTCATTGCCTTTTACCCAGCAGTCGTCCTCTGCTCGACGGTCGTCCTCCGTCGCCCACACCTTACAACATACTTTACTTTCTTTTACAAAATATATCCCTTTTCTTCTTCATTTCTGTGAGTGCAAACTTTGGACTGTCTTTGGTATTCAACCACAAGTTATCTTGTTTGCCTGTTAAGCCGTCGCTTACAACCTGCACAGCTAACTCATGTCTGAATAGGGGAAGCTGTAAACACCCCAAATTTGCCCTCACCCATTCACCATGGCTTGTGATCATTTCATATGCATAAGCACAATCATATCATCTCATATCTCAATTTTGAGTCACTGCATAGTTTCTAAGTCATCTGCACCTAGGGTTTGTGATCTGAGCAATCCAAGAGCTTCTTGAGCCACTCCAAAGGCCACCAATCACTTCAAAGGGATCCATGTGTGTTCTTATATCATATTACATCTTCTCAAAGTCAAAAATGCAAAGGAATCACAAGAACTGGGATTGGTGTGGATGCAGAGCCAAGTTTGACTGCACAGTTGACCTAAAATTAGGGTTTTGGTTTCAGAGGCCATAACTCCAAATTTTTTGGTCATTCTTGTTTTCATTGGTCTCTATATGGTATAGGGAGTATGTATATCAATTTTCATGAAGAAATTCCATGGGGAAGTCATCTGATCAAGAGTTGACTTTTCAGACAAGTCAGTGCAAAATCAGGGCATCTGAGGCCCCCCAATGACCCAACCAAGGGGTGATCTTCATCGTTTTGAGTGTGTATGATCTTTATTTGATCATGGAAGAAGGTTGAAGTTCACAAAATTCAAGAATTTGAAGTTTTTGCAAAGTTGACTTTTTAGGGCATGTTTGACTTTTCAAGAATATGTCATTTTATGCCATTTTTCAAGCCTTACTTTTTGATCCAAAAATGCTTCAAATGGAAAAACTTTGGTCATGAAAGTTGTAGAATACATTTTCCCTTTTCAAAAAGTACAAGAACATGACCTAATTCATTTTGGATCAAAAGTTATGGTGTGACAAAGTTGGCAAAAATCACTAATTTTCAAGTTATGCACTAAAAGGAAAATTTGCAAAATCATGAACCAAGGCAAATTGTAACTTCTAATTGTCATCAAACCATTACACAAGCATCATGCAACTCCTAAAAATCAGATTTTGAACCAAGATCCCTCATGCTTCATGGTTTGTATAACAAGAAAGTTCCATATGAACCAAAGTTGAAACAACTTGCAAAACTCATGATAACACCTCACCAACTTGATGTCTTGGATGTTGAACCACCCTAGCCTCACACACACATCTTGCTGCGCCAGCCCCATGCTTGTACTAGCCTAGAACCAAGCCCATGCTTTCCTTACACAAGAGTGGACTTTCTTGCAAAAGTAAACTTACCAATCAATAAAGGCCAGGTCACATCATCTGACCTATGAGAGTTTTTTATGCAAAGAAAATGCTAGCCATTTCACTTAACAAGCCAAGCTGAAACACATCACAACATCACATACACAAAAACACTCCATCAAGCAAAACTCTTCGAATCTCTCTATACAGTTCACAAACACAAAAACCATTTCCATAGACCAACTCACCTTGCTTCACTGAGCCAAAACCAGCAAGACTTGGGCCTGAATCAAGCAAGAACACCATTCCTCCATTTTCACCCCCAGAAGCAAAACCATTCGAAACTCACTCCACAGTTCACTAACACTCAAACAAACTTCATAAACTTTCTCCATTCATCACACTGGTCACAAAGAACCACTCACATTGGCCTGAAACAGCTTGAATCACCATCACCATTTTCAACTGAGCTTGTACAGAACTTGTTCAAACTCCTTAACCAGCCAACATAAATTTCTTCCAAGCATTCAAGCATCATCAGGGGATCAAGTAGAGTGGATTGCATCAAGAGGGGAGGTCAGAAAGTTGCTGGTTTGAGAGCTTCGAAACTCAGGTAGCTCAAGAACTTTTTCTCCAGAAATGGATTTTTAAGTTCTAAAGTTGTTCTCTATGCTTCACTGATTGTTCTGATGCTTTTAGTTTTGAAAATGGTGATGAAATGAGAATTTAATTGCTTTCTGAAGCTCTGTGACCTAAAAAATGTTTTGCTCGATTCATGAGTTTGGGGAAAAATAAATGTTGTTTGTGATGGGGTTTTGATTCAGTAAGTTGTGGGGATCATTTCCATGTTTTTAGATTTCGTTTTAGTTAGGTTTTGAGAGTTTTAGGGATTTTCAGGTGGGCTTCCCACCGGAGAAGACGACCGGAGGTCTTCTCCGGCCACCTGAAAATCATTAGGGCTTAATCCTGTAATTAAATGCCATTTGAATTTGGAGCGTAGGATTGCTTTGACCCATTGACCTGCCGCGCGAATGAATGGCCCAGATCCCCTTGCTTTGCCCTAATCCACTTAGTTAGTTTAATTAATCCATAATTAAATTAATATAATCAGATGCAATCCTGGCCCTCCACTAACGCGCGCAGTCAACCCATTCAAATTCAGACTCAATCCTGGCCCTCCACTCAGTTGACTTCCATTTATTTCAATTTTTATTTCATTTCTTTTCATTTAATTTGCACAATTTATTTAAAATAGCAAAACTTGTTTAAAAATTATGAAACTTTTTCTCAAGAGTTTTATTAATTTTTAAGACACAAAAATATTTTTATTTTCATTTTTAGCATTTAAAATGTATTTTTAAATATTTAAAAGATTATTTTTAATTGATTAATGGAAATTAATTTATTAAAAATACTTTTAGGTATTTAAAAATCACCAAAAAATTCATGGAATGTTCTAAGACATTTAGAAACATTGTCCAACCCTCAAACCAAATTTATTTTTTGATCTTGATGCATTTTAAGAATTTCTCATTGAATTAAAATCATTTTTTGTGCATTATTTTGATCCAAAGTTCAAAAAATCATTTCTGCCTATTCATGAGGAGTTAGACATTGATTCTTTTTGCATTGCATTGTGTTTGGCATGAAGTTTGCTAGATTAAATGGCCATGATTTGATCTTTCATTTTCATTTTGTTTGGTAATTTTCTTGTTTAGGAACCCTAAAACCCTAGCAAACTTGTAAAGATCATAACTTGAGATTGGTTAAGAGTTGAATCCTCTCCTTTGGGTATTGGTTTAGTATAGGATTAGGGGTTCTTTGTGTGGCATTTTCAATTTTTTATCTTAGGGTTTGCTTCTGGTTTTGATTTTTGTTTGTTGCATTGATCATAAACCCTAATTTGGGCTTCCATATGCATCCATCTTGCATTCTCTTGCATAACATGACTTGCCATGACATTCCATGCTTCCATGTGATTCATTTGACATCATAGGACATATAGAAAGCATGTTTGATCATTGAATCATGTATTTGCCATGTTGTATGCCATGTGCACTTTATAACTTTTCATGTATGTCCTTGGTTCCTAACTTGTTTCATTTGCATTCATGAACTTGTATGATCATTTCCATGTGCTGCCTCATGTTTGCAGCATCTCATAGCATCATTAGCATCATGTGTGTGCTTCTGGTTTTGTTTCTCATCATGTCATCCCATCCCATTTTGCATTGCATTGCATTTCTTTTCTAACATTTCAGGTGGTAAGTGATGTTGAGAAGTGAATTTGCCTTCACTTCTCATAACTTTCTCTTCATCACTCTCTTGCATCCATTGCTGCATTTTTGTTTGTGTTTGAGTTTGAGCTTGCTCATTCTTCTTCTTCCCACCTTTCTTTCTCCAAGTGACTTGACTTCTTGAATGAAGCAAGTTGCTTTGCTTCTCTTGATCCTTTCATCTGCTTCCTGGTGGTTCCATTGAAGATTGTTCTTGAAAACCTCACAAACCTTAGGAACAACCAAGCATGACAATGATTAGGGTTTTGATTAGTCTCCCCTCTTAGTTTTACCTTTTGTGTCTCTTCTGAGTCTTCTCTTCTCATCTCATAATCAGGGACTAAACCCTAAAGGCTTTAAGGCTTTGTGATTAAGCTTATGCCTGCATCCTTCTCTTAGGATGGAGTGTATAACTTTAATCCTAAGTGTTAAACCCTTAATGTGTTTAAATCTCTTAATCAATTCACTTAATAATCATCAAGACATCACACTTGTAACTTGGGCCTTGCATTAGGGTTCTAATTCTTCCTTAACTGGTTAAGAAGGACTAACCCTAGTGTTAATGGACAAGTCCCCCTCAAGTTGTCTTACAAACCATAAAAATCACTTCTTCATCACATCATTAAATAAAATCCACTTAATCAAAGGCTTGTTTTGTCATGAGTTTAATCCCTAATCATGGATTAAGTTGAGGAGCTTTCCTCAGCTTAAACATTCTCATCTATTATCCTTCTATTAGGATGGTGTAATGAGTCTGTTTAATCCTTGATTATGGCTTAACCTCATTACTTAACACTAAACAAAAAAAACATAAAAACATCTGAATAATCACAAGTAGGTTAATGATCTTAATCCCACACCAAAGGTGATTAAGTGTGAGAATCTGACTTCACACTTAAGGTATTCTCATTACCCCTAATCAGAGGGAAGATGTGATGAGTTTACTAAATCCATTGGTTTAGGCTTAAGCTCATTAACCTATGACAAATTTTCAAAAGCAATAAAAGACAGAAAACTCAAAAACAAACAATAATCGTTTCCTCCGGGATTCTTTTCTCATCTCATTCACTCACAAACAAGAACTTGCTTCTTCCGTCTAATGCAAGACAGTTTGCACCTGAGCCAGACAGGTCATACACTTGAGCATAGACAAGTAAGCAGTTCATCAGTCAATTCATCTTTCAGTCTCTTTGGGTCGAACTACGGTGTTCTGACTTCCTCATTGCACGAGAGGATACGTAGGCATAACTTAACAGTTATCGAACAAAAGTCTCTGTATATTCCCCCTCTTTTAGCCTCATTCTTTTAGCCTCATGATCTTGAGCATTTCACTCCTTTCTTACACTGACACTTTCATACTTCATTTCATTTCTCTTACACTGACACCTGTACATTCTTTTCCAGCTACTTTATACACAGATTGCACTGACACTACCCCTTTAGAACACAAATCTTTCAAGCGTGGATCCCGCCGAGTACGGCGGACAATCTGGGTGCTAATACCTTCCCAGGTTGTAACCAACCCCCTTTCTCAGTCTCTCTGGTTCGCAACCGTCTTGTCCATCTTTTTCTAGGTCTATGCAGCATTGCCTTTCCTCCGGGATAAAAATGCCTAGCTGGCGACTCTTTTCTTCTCCAGTGAGTTCACTGCTGTGTGTTCTCATTGTCCCTCTCGCCGACCGTTCGCGTCTGTACCTTTATCTGGGCCTAGTCCCACTTATCGGGAGCGACATCATGTCCCTGACAGTTTGAATGATATGCACATCGTGCATTGGGATTGTACCTGGGAGAGGTAACCTTGGGATTCTGAGGAGCCTCTTTCAAAGTAATAAGTTCAGCCTTCAACAAGTGTTGCAATGCCTGAGCCATTGACATGTTGATCTTCGTGAACTGCCTTCTAGCCCTCTGTTGGTTGCCCTGTGGCTGCTCTGTTGTTGCAGGAGTTGGATTTGAAATATGCACTGCACTAACAGACTGATGCCTTCTGTTACGATCAGGTTGACCATAAACAGCATTGGATTCTTTCTTCCCTGTGGGAGGCTTCTTTGTAGTACCTGATGAAGAAGTACCCACTTGGATCTTACCATTCTTTATACCATTCTCTACTCGTTCTCCTGTCATGATCAACTCAGTGAAGCCAGATGATGAGCTTCCAATGAGATGACTGTAGAACAGACCATTCAGCGTGCACATGAACATATCAACCAATTCCCTGTCAGTCAAAGGGGGTTGAACTCTTCCAGCTAAATCTCTCCACTTCTGGGCATACTCTTTGAAACTTTCTTTGGCACCCATAGACATGCTCTGAAGTTGCATGCGAGTGGGGGCTAAGTCAGCATTGTATTGATACTGCTTATAGAAAGCTTCAGCAAGATCATTCCAGTCTCTGATGTTGACACTCTCCAACTGATAATACCACTCCAGCTGAGCTCCAGATAAGCTCTCTTGAAAAAAGTGGATCCACAACTTCTTATCAGCAGTGTGGGGTTGAATCCTTCTGACATAGGACCTCAGATGCAGCTTGGGACAAGAGACCCCATCATAGACAACAAATGTTGGAACCTTGAAACCAATGGGTATGACTACCCCAGATATCAGACTCAAATCCTCAAAATCCAGCCCAGAGGACTTCTGCAACTCCATGGCATCCATCCTATCCACCAGCATCTTGAATTTGTCTTCATTAGGCTCATGGTAGTAATTAGCCTCAGAGTCAGAGTCCCCCATTGTGTGGTGGAGACTGCCTACCTCTTGCTCAGATTCCTCAAATTCATAGTCTTCAGCTGGTTCTTTGGTCTTGGCAAGACCTTTGAACCTTCTTCCCATGTTAATCAACCCAGCAGACCTTCTAATCTTCTTAGTCTTCTTGGCCAGCAGTGCCTTCAATTCATCCTGCCCCTTGGACAGGTTCAAGATCAGCTCTTGGAACTGTTCATTTTGTGCCTGGAGATCCTTAACTGATTGTTCAAGAGCCATTGCTGAAATAAACAGCGAGAAGATGAGAAACCTGTGCACAATATAAACCTGTGATGCAATGAAATGATATGGTAATGCATATGCAATGTTTTCAAGGACCGCAGGATTTAAATTTGCTTAGACAAACACGAAAGTAAACTTTTATTAGTAATAACTTGTTTTGCCTTTTAGGCTTACAAAAAATGAAAATGAAATAAGTACAAAAGATGGGGTTTTAAGTCTCCCATGGACGTTTCCTCTTTGTGTTGAGGTATGAGTTGAGGTTTCGTTCCTCGTGAAGTTGCTTTGTTAGCTCTAGGATTCTTGTTTGGCTTGCTTTGTAATGAGCCTCGAAAGTATCCCTTTGCTCCTTCAGTTGGATCCATGATCTCTGCAAGTCTTCCATATCAGTAGGCATGTCTGGGTGAAGGATGGTATAAGCTGTGTCTCCTTCAGCAACAGGTTCCATGGTAACTGGTAGGACGGCAGGATATGGCATCATGAGTGTCTGAGCACGAGATCGTACCCATCTGAGATAAGCCTCCATAGGAATAGTGTACTTAGGCTCCAGTGTCTTGCTGTCAACCCTGTTTACCTTTCCCCAAGCTCGTATGAATCTCTGACGGTAACCCTGAAGATCGTTGTCGTAGTCAAATACAATGCCCTGAATCAACATATCATGTGGACCATCACTCCGGGCGTAACCAAACTGTCGTAAAGCTAGAGAGGGGTTGTAGGTGATGCCTCCTCTTATGCCTAGAAGTGGCACATTAGGAAACTCCCCACAACGGTCAATGATGGTGACATTCTCCATAGATCTGGAGCACCAATGGATGTCTGAGTGAGAAAGTGACATGATCCTCTTGGACCATCTGAACCCTTGCTCATTCTTCATTACTGAGCGAGGAAGGTGAGAAATAAACCACCTAGAAAGTAAAGGTATGCAGCACATCAAAGTTCCTCTTGCCCTTGTAGTACGAGTGTGAAGAGAATGCAGGATGTCTCCAAGCAATGTAGGCACTGGATTGTGACTCAGGAAAATGTTGATGGCATGAACGTCTATGAACTGATCTGGATTGGGGAACAACACTAAGCCATATATCAGCAAGGCTAAGATCTCCTCAAAAGCATCATAGCTCATGGCCTTCAAGAACATTTGAGCTTTATCCATTAATACCTTGGCAAGAATACCCTTGACTCCACTTCTCGTTTCTAGAACAATGTCAGACTTCTTCAGATGTAGAGCTGCAGCAATAACCTCTGGTTTAAGCTCCTTCTCCAAGCCAGTGAAGGGTTTCTGATCAAGAATAGGTATACCCAGAAGCAAGGAGAACTCTTCCATTGTAGGAACCAGCTGGTAGTCGGGGAATGTGAAACAGTGATGCTTAGGATCAAAGAATTGAAACAGAACACTCATCATGTCTTCATTAAACCCTAAGGTGACTAGATCCAATAGGTGACCATGTCTCTTGATGAACTGAGAGTTTTCAGAAACTTGAGAAACCAATTCCTTAAGCTTAGAAGGTATTCCTACAAAGTTGATCCTGATAGTGTTTCTACGAGCAGAAGCCATGACCTGCAACAAAGAACAAAGATAAATCCTTTGGTCCTTGAAATGGTTAGTGAAAATGCTATGCTTATGATGCATGATGATGTCATGATGTTATGCTCAATCACAAACATGTGGCACATCAAACAAGTCACACCATAGCCCTAGGTTTAAAGGCTTGCATGAGGTTTAAGGTAGGTACCCTCCCCTGAAGTTAGATGGTTCATCCTGTCCTACAAAGTAACCGGGTTCTAAGGGATCTCAATATCATTGATCCTTCACAAGGGTGGTTGATCAGAAGGCAACTTACTTGCCAACCAAAACCCTCCAAGTTTAAGATCTCAATGAGCGTAGTATCGAGTGTCAACCAACTTCAGTCTGCACCAAAGCCGGTTACCTCACTACTTTCTAAAGGCCAAGATGGGATAACTAGGGTTCTAAAAGTTAGTTAGTGCATTGACAACATATGGCAGCCTCATATTATCCTCAACTTGACTTAAGGAACATAAGCACCAACCAAGAAGTCACACTAACTATGGCCACCAGATCAACCATATCGGTATACGCCGTACAGTTTCCTTGGTCTATTGCCATTTATCTAAGGTACACTAGATCCGGGTTAGGACCTTTCACACATAAGAGCACCCCAACAATATAATAATAAAGCAAACAAATCAAACAATATTAAAGTGATCTTAATTCCTAAGGGTACCCCTCTTAAATAAAAATCCCCAGCAGAGTCGCCAGTTCTGTAACACGGTGGGAGAACTGACTTTAGTTATGTTGCGGATAGCAAGAGTCGCCACCGACTTTTATTTTATCCAAAGGAAAGGGTATAAAAGAACAGGAAAGACCTTAAGAGATATTTTTGGGTCCGGGGGGTAGGTTATGTAAAGGGAAGGTGTTAGCACCCTTTACATCCATGGTTATCCATGGGCTCTTAGTTACTTAGCTCACTTTGAATTTTTTTTTGAAGTTGTGAAGTGTGTGAATAGAAATTTTCATAAAAGTTGATAATGATCCATGTACGGATGCGTAAAAACTTGTTTTTGAAAATTTGTTTGAAATTGTGAAGAGTTTGAAAGGTTTTTGAAGTGAGCAAGTACATAAGAGGAACCTACCCTAAAATTTTAAGTCTTTCTTGTTCTTTATCCTTTAAATGGTAAGACTATCCCTACTATTAAGGAGTAGGTAGTCATTACCTTGGATGTAAGGGACATATGAGGGACATCTGTTTTGAAGGCAACTGTGGGGTGTATTAAGCATATAGGAGGGACCATCATCATTATTCGAAGGGACTTGATCTTTAAAGGCAACCATTAGGGACTTGATGATTTTTTCTTTTAAGGGACTTGCTTTATACACCCCATTTGACCTTATGATTAGGCAACAATGAGGGATAACCTTAGAAAGTGAGATGGCGATTAAAAATCGACTTACGTGTGTGAGTGTTCAATATTATTTATCTTTAATTAAAATGAGCTAAATTTATTTTTAAATTGAATACATGTTTACACTCCCTAAATTACTAACCATAGCAATAATTAAATAATTAAATATTTACAAAATTACACCAAGAAGCAATTACATAATAATTATAATAAGCAAATAGCAGAAATAAATAATTAGCAAAATATAAATAAATAAGCAAATATAAAAATAAATAAATAGGGGTTAGTGATAAATATAATTAAAAAATAAGGTTAGTAAAAATAAAATAGCTAAATTTAATGAAATAATAATAATTAGAAAAATAAACAAGGTTAGAGAAATAAGAATATAAGATAATAATAAACAAAAATAATAAATAATAATATGGTTAGCAACAATAATTAAATAAAATTAAATGGAAAAATATTATAATGACATGATTAGAATAATAAACACAAAATAGGATTTTAATATATAAGCATTTATTTAGAAACATGAATAATTAAATAATTACTATAATATAAAATTTTTTAAACATAATATAATTATAAATTTTAATTATTACAAATTTAATCATTTTTAAACATATATTAACATTTATTCATTAAAAAAACAATTATTTACACATTGTAAGGAGAAAATAAGTTTTAAATATTATATTCACAAAATTAATCATATTTATAAAATTTAATTTTTATTAGTTATTATATTTACAAATTATTTTAAACATATACAAAATATAATTATTGTAAGTTAAATTGTTTCTAAACATGTATTAAAAGAAAGATAATTTGGATTATAAATATTTACAAATAAGTTATAATTATTTTTAAATAAACATGTACAATAATAATTACATCACAAATTAGAAAATAAACAATTAGGTTTTAATAGGTATTTAGAAAATAAATTAGGGTTTTGGAAATTAGGGTTTACTTTAGAAAATATTTTTAGGGTTTGTTTAGAAAAATAATCTTAGGGTTTAATTTATAATACAAAATTACATACATACATTTATAATTTAATCACAAGATAAAGAAAATAATTTAAGAACATTTATATATTTTAGAATTTGGAAAAAATTTAAACATGCTTCATTGTTTTTTAATTATTTAGAAAAAAAACATATATACAAAACTATATTTAATTTAATTAATAGAATAATCAAAATAAAAGAAAAAAAAAATATGGAAAAAACTTACCTGACTGGGATTTGAACCCAGGTCAGTGTGCCTGCCAACAACAACAACAACCACCAGGCTACCATACGCACAAGCAAGAGATGAGAGAGTGAGGTGGGTTTTGTTCATTAGCTGGAAAACATCAGAAAAAATAAAAGAAACAAAAAGGCCTGGGGTGCGAATCGAACCCAGGACCTTCTGATTACAAGCATGCACGCGTTACCGCCTGGCTGGGAGAGCCTACCTGATGACTAAACAACTACGAATAATAATATATTAAAAACGCATCTTAAATGAAAAATATCAAAAAAAACTTGGTGGAGGCCAGATTCGAACTCATGCCATCAGGTCACACATGCGTTCCTCCTACCACTGGACCACCTGCAACGTTTGTATTTCATCCACAAACAAAACTATATAATATAAGGTGATATTTGAATTTCAGAAACGCGCCAAAGACCTTCTTCTTCCTCTGCCCGTCGTCTTAACTTTTAGTGACAATTGGTCCGTCACAATAGCCTATAGTGACGGATTTTTCCCGTCACTAGAACTCCTGCATCTCAAATCATGAAAAATACGTACAATAAATTTATTTTAAATGCCCAGATCAACTACATGAAGGCCGTAGGTTCCAAATATGTCATTAATTTGGTCTGAAATTGATTGCATAATAGAATCCCCAAACTCACAGTTGGGAAACCCTAACTATGGTGATTCATGGATTCGGCAGTGAAACTCCAATCTAACCATCCAGGATGCTTGAATACAATGAAACAAACATAGTTAAACAATCAAAATCAACTGAAAACCAATAAAACCATGGAATCGAAAAAATTTAAATACGGTATGAACACGGGTTTGATTCATGCGAATGAGGATGTTTCATATGTTGTTTATGATCCAAACATGATCAATGAAGTTCAATGAAGAAGAATCAACCTTCAAATTGTCTTGAAAGTGCCTGTATTTTGGAATCCGAATTGGTGTTTTGGCTTGAATTTTTGAGCTATGAAACTTACCTTTTGGCTGCTGGAAATCGTGAATCAGGGCTAGGGTTGTGATCAGTACTTATATGTGAATCATTTAGGTCAGAAAAAATCATTGGTTGTATGGAAGTTTGGATATTTGAAGATTGAAAAAGATTATGCCATGAAATTCAAATATTGGCTCATGAAAGCTTGCTATTTTTGGATCAATCACATGATTTCTTTCTCTTTCACCTTCAATCAATATTGATGAGATTCTAGAAGCTCAATCTTCATCCAAAATATATTTTCATATTTTATGTTTATTTAAATTGATTTTTTATGAATTAAATCAAAATAAATAAAAATAAAATAATAAAAATTATGATTTTTAATCAATTGGGTCGTGCATGATGATATGGTATGGATTGGATCACAATTTGGCCAGCCCATTTGGAAAGAAGTGGTTTTAAACCTCCATTTTCAACATAAACCATCATAAAATTTCCCAACTTTGCAAGGGCACATCTCCCTCAATTTTAATGGTATGAGGGTGTTCTTGGACATTTTGGAAAGCTTGAAGAGTCCTCTAACTAACCCCACTGGTTTCATGTCCATATCATTTA
The DNA here is from genome assembly GCA_963966055.1 of Lathyrus aphaca. Taxonomy (NCBI): domain Eukaryota; kingdom Viridiplantae; phylum Streptophyta; class Magnoliopsida; order Fabales; family Fabaceae; genus Lathyrus; species Lathyrus aphaca. Next base: position 109,891,980 of record OZ014524.1, on the reverse strand, counting down.
CCAATCTCAAGTTATGCCCTTTTGAAGTTGTTGACTTTTTGTTGACTTTTGAAATGACCTATAATGTCTTAGCTCATATCTTCCAAATGAAGCATTTTTGGGCTTAACTTGTAAGATCAAAGTTGTAGAGAATTCAATTTCCTTCAAAATGAGCTTTGGATGGAGACTTGGTGATGAAGTATGTGAAAGTTATGGCTGGTCAAAGTTCAGTTGACTTTTACTGAGGAAACCCTAATTTAGAAACTCCTGATTATTGATGATCCGGAATCTCCTTGATGAATCATGATCAACCCTTGATCAAATGATGAATTTTACTTCATATACTTGATGTTGGCAAAAAATCATGAAGTTTAACTTTGGTTTGACCACAGTTGACCTCAGTTTGACTTTCTGACTGTATTGACTGATTTTGACTTATCTGATCATCTGACTGAGCAAACTTTTGAGAAAAGTATTGAAACTTGTCATGGGGGTTCTTATATACATATAAGAGGTTATGAAGCTCACTTGAGGTATAGGAAATCCATTTAGCCTGATTAAAGTCAAAACCCTAGTTTTGGATGCACTGCTTAGGAGGTGCATTGTCTGAGGGAATTGTCAACTCCTTTGACCAATTGTGAACTTTGTGAACCTTGTGAACCATCATAAAATGTCTTGTGAACCTCATGGGAGGTATTGTGAAGCTTGTGAACCTTGTGAACCTCATAAAGTGACTTGTAGACTTCATGAACCTCATGAAAGGTTTTGTAAGCATTGTGAATCTTGTGAACCTTGTGAACCTCATAAAGTGACTTGTAAACTTCATGAACCTCATGAAAGGTCTTGTAAATGTTGAGAAGCTTGTGAACCTTGTGAACCTTCAAGAAGTGACTTGTAGACTTCATGAACCTCAAGAAAGGTCTTATAAGCATTGTGAATCTTGTGAACCTTGTGAACCTTCTTAGCACACAAAGTTCTTGTATTGTGAGGGCAAATTTTGGGGTGCAACAACGTGTCAGACATGGGTTTAGTACCTGGGGTGGTCATTCCACATAAGTTCAGACCACCAGCATTTGATAAATACAACGGCAGCTCCTGCCCGAAAACTCACCTACAGGCCTTCTACAGGAAGATCGCGGCCCACACGCGAGATGAAAAACTCTGGATGTACTATTTCCAGGATAGCCTCTCAGGAGGGTCCTTGGAGTGGTACATGAAGCTGGAGAGGAGCTCTATTAGAAGCTGGAAGGATTTGGGAGAAGCCTTCCTCAGACAATATCAATACAACATTGACATGGCACCCAGCCGCACTCAGCTTCAGAGCTTGACACAGAGGAGCTCGGAGAGCTTCAAAGATTATGCACAGAGGTGGCGTGAGGTAGCCGCCCGAGTGCAACCACCTTTATTGGAGAGAGAGAGAAGGTCGACCTTTTCCTGAATACCCTCCCAGTGCATTTCATGGAAAGGTTGGCTGGTTGTTCCTCAAGTGGTTTCTCGGACATTATCTTGACTGGAGAAAGAATTGAAAGCTGGCTCAAACAGGGGAAAATTCAGAATGGAGGCGCTTCAGTGTCTGGTATCAAGAAACCCTTTGTGAAAAGGAGGGAAGGAGAAACAGGAGCAGTATACGCACAGAGGGGAATGATTAATCGAGGATATTATCAGCAAGTGGCCCCTGTCACTATTTCAACACCACCCATTCAACAGCAGGTCCAGACTCCACAGCCACAGCGCTCACAAGGATATCAGCCAAGAGCCCCTCGTCCATACTACTCTCAGAGGCCGAAGGATAGACATATTGAAGCTCCACCAATGTCTTACTCCCAACTTTTGAAGAATCTCCTACAGCTTCAAATGATTCAGCTCCGAACCTTGCAACCTCCAAAGCCAGGTCAAATTCCTGAGGGTTATGACTTAAATGCTAGATGCGAATTTCATTCCGGAGCTCCTGGCCATAGTACTGAGAATTGTAAAGCATTGAAGCATGTTGTTCAGGACTTGTTGGATTCTAAAGTGATCAATTTTGCTCCTTCTCCTAATGTGCTTCAGAACCCCATGCCTCCTCACAGGGGTACGGTTGGGGCAATTAATGAAGGGGAGAACTTGAATTTGGTGGGTGATGTTGATGACTTGCAGACTTCATTGCTTGTTGAAGAAAGGTATCTTCCCTGGGTGCGAGGAAGATTGTTCGGAATGCGCTGAAGCTATCAACGGTTGTAAACGGTTGAAGGCCGGAATCCAAGGCATGATTGATGAAGGAGTGCTGCAGTTTGACAAGATTGTGAAAGAAAGTGAAGTCTCTACAGTAACTATCTTTTATGATCCATCCCAAGTTCCTTCACGAGCCAGAGCGGCCCCAATAACCATTACCACTGCTGGACCCATAATGTACCAAAGTGACAGAGTTGTTCCTTGGGATTATGGTGGTGAGGTGTACTGCAACGGCCAGAGGCAAGAGTTGGACACGACTAGTATAACCCCAGCTCAAGTAGAAAATGTTGGAGTAGGGGGTTTTACTCGAAGTGGAAGGTTGTTTGCGCCTGAAACACTGAGAAACAATGTGATACCACCCAGAGATACTGTCGAAGCCCAAGCTAGAGCCAGAGGGAAGCAACCAGTAGTTGTCAATGATCCAACGCCATCAACCGATCCAAACCTCACCTTTGATAAAGAAGCTGAAGAATTCCTGAGGATCATCAAGAAGAGTGACTACAAGATTGTAGACCATTTGCAGCAGACGCCGTCGAAGATCTCCATCTTGTCCTGGCTCATGTGTTCTGACACTCACAGAAAAGCTCTCCTGAATATTCTGAACAAGGCATACGTGCCTCAGGATATTTCTGTAAACCAGTTAGAAACGGTGGTGTCCAGCGTTAATGCCAGTCATGGATTGGGTTTCACAGACTTGGATTTGACTTCTGACGGACGTGCTCATAATCAGGCATTGCATATATCTATGGAATGTAAGGGTGCAATACTCTCCCACGTGTTGGTAGATACTGGATCATCTTTGAACGTCTTGCCCAAAAAAGCACTGATGAAGTTGGACTATGATGGAGTGGTTCTAAAGCCCAGTGATCTAGTAGTTCGAGCATTTGATGGGTCGAGAAGATCGGTGTTTGGAGAGGTGGAGTTACCTATCAAGGTAGGTCCACAAGTCTTCAATACCACGTTCTACGTGATGGATATACAACCTGCATATAGTTGTTTACTCGGAAGACCTTGGATACATTCGGCAGGAGCGGTATCGTCTACACTCCATCAGAAGCTAAAGTTTGTATGGGAGGGTCAAATTGTGACTGTCAGTGGGGAAGAAGATATTTTTGTTAGTCATCTAGCTTCATTCAAATATGTGGAGATGGATGGCGAAATAGTTGAGACCCCATGTCAGGCATTTGAGCCCTTGAAGTCTGAGCAAGCATCCGTAGTGGCAACTTCTCCTGAAGAACCGAAGAAAGGGGTTTCCATAGCCTCTTATAAGCAAGCACTGGAATTGGTAGAATCTGGAATACGAGAAGGCTGGGGCAGTCCGATAGAAGTGCCAGAGAAGAAAGACATGTTCGGGATTGGCTATCACCCTGGAAGATCTTCGTCTGAACCAAGTGCTAAAGGTTGTCAGAGCCCGGTCACTTTCACAAGTGCGGGAGTGGTAGACTACGAAAACATCAGTGCTGTTGTTCTCTGTCTTTCGTTTTTTTACTTTTGTTTTTCAAAAAGAAAGAAAAGTTTTAAAATGGCAATGTTTCTCATTTTCTCAAGTTGTTGCTAAAGCCTTGCATGAATCATCATTCATGCAGGTGCTCGTCACCGGATCTTATCAATGACGACCCTGTTATGGCTGAGTATGACTTCGACAATCCAATTTATCAAGCCGATGAGGAAGGTGAAGAGGATTGCGATTTACCCGAAGAATTGGCCAAACTGCTTAAACAGGAAGAGAAGATGATTCAGCCGCACGAAGAAGATGTCGAAGTAATAAACCTGGGTACTGAAGAAGACAAGAAAGAAATCAAGATCGGAGCTGCATTAGAAGAATCTGTCAAGACTCGTTTGATGGCTATGCTTCGAGAATACGTCGATGTCTTCGCATGGTCCTACCAAGATATGCCTGGTTTAGATACTGACATTGTGGTACACAAGCTACCTCTCAGAGAAGGTTGCCCTCCGGTAAAGCAGAAGTTGAGGGGCACGCGTCCAGACATGGCAATTAAAATAAAAGAAGAAGTGCAAAAACAGTTTGATGCTGGCTTCTTGGCCGTGACCAGTTATCCTCTGTGGGTTGCTAACATTGTGCCGGTTCCCAAGAAAGATGGCAAAGTCAGGATGTGTGTGGACTATAGGGATTTGAATAGGGCTAGCCCCAAAGATGACTTCCCTTTACCTCACATAGATGTACTTGTCGATAATACTGCTCAGTTTTCCGTGTTCTCCTTCATGGACGGATTCTCAGGATATAATCAGATCAAGATGGCTCCCGAGGACATGGAAAAGACAACTTTCATCACTCCTTGGGGCACCTTTTGTTACAAGGTCATGCCATTTGGTTTAAAGAATGCAGGAGCTACCTATCAACGGGCAATGGTGACGTTGTTTCACGACATGATCCATCATGAAATTGAGGTTTATGTTGATGACATGATAGCAAAATCCCAGACAGAGGAAGAGCACTTGGTTAACCTAGCAAAATTGTTTGACAGGCTTCGGAAGTTCAGACTGAGGTTGAATCCGAATAAGTGTACCTTCGGGGTTCGTTCTGGCAAGTTGCTCGGCTTCATTGTTAGTGAACGAGGAATCGAGGTTGATCCAGCCAAGGTGAAAGCTATCCAAGAAATGCCTGAACCGAAGACTGAAAAGCAAGTGCGTGGCTTCTTAGGGAGACTAAACTACATTGCACGGTTTATTTCTCATCTGACGGCCACGTGCGAGCCCATCTTTAATCTTCTGAGGAAGAATCAGGCCATTAAATGGAACGAAGATTGCCAGCAAGCCTTTGATCGAATCAAAGAATACTTGTTAGAACCACCAATTCTTATGCCTCTAGTGCCAGGGAGACCTCTGATTATGTATCTTACTGTGCTCGAAGGATCGATGGGATGTGTGCTGGGTCAGCAGGACGAGTCTGGTCGAAAAGAGCATGCCATTTATTACCTTAGCAAAAAGTTTACCGATTGTGAGACGTGATACTCATTACTCGAGAAAACTTGATGCGCTTTGGCGTGGGCTGCTCGATGACTAAGACAGTACATGCTGACTCACACTACTCTCTTAATTTCCAAGATGGATCCTGTGAAATACATTTTTGAGAAGCCGACTTTGACTGGAAGAGTGGCCCGTTGGCAAATGATACTCACGGAGTATGACATACAATACACTTCACAAAAAGCGATCAAGGGGAGTGTATTGTCAGAATACTTGGCCCAGCAACCGATCGATGATTATCAACCCATGAGGTTTGAGTTTCCGGATGAGGACATCATGTTCCTCAAGTCAAAAGACTACGAAGAACCACTTCCGGAGGAGGGGCTTGACCCTGAATCCAGATGGAAGTTGATGTTTGACGGGGCTGTAAACATGAATGGGAGTGGAGTAGGTGCTGTTATTATCTCGCCAGAAGGGGTCCACACACCTTTAGCCGCTCGGTTGACCTTCGAGTGCACTAACAATGAGGCAGAATATGAAGCTTGTATCATGGGGATCGAAGAGGCAATAGACTTGCGAGTCAAGAACCTTGAGATCTTCGGAGATTCTACTTTGGTGGTAAATCAAGTCAATGGCAAATGGCTAGTTCATCAAGCTCGTTTGATTCCTTACCGAGATTATGTCAGGAGGTTGTTAACTTTCTTTACCAAAGTCAAGCTAAGCTATGTTCCTAGAGACGAAAACCAGTTCTCCGATGCTCTCGCAACTTTGTCGTCCATGATTAAAGTTTGTCGAGAGAATTTCGTGCCTCGAATTTCGATCTCCCGGCTTGAAAGACCTGCTTATGTCTTTGCAGTTGGTGATGGTGAAGATAATAAGCCTTGGTACCATGACATCAAACAATTCCTGAAGGCTCAAGAATACCCGGCTGGGGCATCTAGTAAGGATAAGAAGACCCTTAGAAGACTGGCAGGAGTTTTTTTCTTGAATCAAGATGGTGTGTTGTACAAACGGAACTTCGACATGGTGCTACTTAGATGCGTGGATAGACACGAAGCAGACCTGTTAATGCAGGAGGTTCACGAAGGCTCTTTTGGTACCCATGCTGGAGGACATGCCATGGCCAAGAAATTATTGAGATCGGGATACTATTGGATTACCATGGAATCAGATTGCTGTAAGTATTCCCGCAAATGCCATAAGTGTCAAATTTATGCCGACGAGGTTCATGTGCCTCCGAATCTGTTGAGTGTCATGTCTTCACCATGGCCGTTCGCTATGTGGGGCATCGATATGATTGGGAAGATTGAGCCAACATCTTCTAATGGTCATCGCTTCATCCTAGTCGCTATTGATTATTTCACGAAGTGGGTTGAAGCGGCATCCTACACCAATGTCACTAAACAAGTGGTCGCTCGATTTATTAAGCGAGACATCATCTGCCGGTACGGAGTTCCTGAAAGGATCATTACTGATAATGGTTCTAATCTCAACAACAAGATGATGGCTGACTTGTGTCAAGACTTCAAAATAGAACACCACAACTCTTCTCCATATCGTCTGAAGATGAATGGCGCCGTCGAGGCGGCTAATAAAAACATCAAGAAGATTGTTCAGAAGATGGTTGTGACGTACAAAGGCTGGCACGAGATGTTACCATTCACGTTGCATGGGTACAGGACATCAGTACGCACTTCAACTGGGGCAACTACATTCTCATTGGTGTATGGTATGGAGGCAGTTTTACCAATCGAAGTAGAAATCCTCTCGTTGAGGTTGATGATGGATATCAAGCTAGATGAAGCTGAGTGGCTCCGATCCAGATATAATCAATTGAGCCTTATTGAAGAGAAGCGTCTGGCAGCTGTATGCCATGGACAGTTGTATCAGCGACGCATGAAGCAGGCTTTCGACAAGAAGGTGCGACCACAGAGGTACACGCCAGGAGATTTAGTGTTGAAAAGGATTTTTCCTCCTCTCAACGATCACAGGGGCAAGTGGACACCCAATTACGAAGGACCGTTCGTGGTTAAAAAGGTTTTCTCAGGCGGAGCCTTAATGCTAACAACCATGGACGGGGAAGACTTCCAATCCCCTGTCAATGAAGACGCAGTAAGAAAATACTTCGTGTAAAAAGGACCCGCTGGATAAAAACATAATAAAGATCCAGGCAAAAATGGGCATCCCGGCGAGCCAAAAACAGAATAAAAGGCTCGGGCAAAAGTTAGGGAAATCTTGAAAAAAATGTACACCCGCTGAGTTGAAAAGCCACATCAGACAACTCAGGCAAAAAAGGGTATCCCGGTGGATTGAAAACCTGAAAGGGCGATCCACGCAAAATAGGGATTAACACGAACGACTGCGATCTGTGAGATCCATGACCTACCTACAGTTGAGGCTATCCTAAAGGTTGAAGATCAGTTCCCTTACTTTTTCTCAAGAGGCAGAGCGAGCGGAGCGTCTTGAAGACATACGAGTCATAACTGGGTTGAGACTTGATGAGATTCACTTCTCACATTGCCAATATGATAGTTTGTTTTTCTTTTTAGTTGTTCCCTCATTCCAGGGAACTGCTTCCTTTGTATTGCCTATTCAGGGCCACCTTTCCAAATCAATAAGAATTCAACTTCAATCAATTGACTATGTTTGCTTCTTTGTTTTTGCTTTTTTCATCTAGCATTGATTGATTGTGAAAACGTCTAGCAAATGGTAACTTGCATTGTGTTATGAACATTTGAATGCTTTCTAACTCGTACAGGGGAATAGAAACATTTAATACAACTCTGAAAGGGTGTTGAGATACCTAGATAATGATTCATGCTACAAGCCTGGGGCAAGCAGGTCCCAAACTAATTCTCTATGTTGCAGGTACTATCGATTGTGTTCGTGCAGGTACAGGTACTGGTGTTGCTAACAGAGTTAAAGATTATTATCCAGGAGGGGCGTTCCCTTTTGTTTGAACAGAAACAAGTATCTCCTAGGGTGTTTCCAATCATCCCCAGCCATGTGGAAGTTGAAATTTCACCCAGCAAGGTAGCAGAGAGTGAGTAGTCCCTAAGCAGAAGTTTCCCTTCAGACAGGGGCAATTCTCGGCAGTATCAGGAGTGTCTTGCCTCCCCAGCAATCGCTTCCTCAGCAGTATCATGCCTTTGGTCCCCAGCCAAGCCAGGGGGTCCTCACTTCCCCACCAGAGTCCAAGAAGGGTCCCTCTCCAGCAGGGTCTTGGTACTCCAATCTCAAAGTCCAATTTATTTTTGGCAATGGCGGCAGTTCAGAGCCGGTGCATCATTAACAACATTCCCCGCAGAGTTGTTTTCTCCTCACAAAGATTAGTCAGATCAATGCAGTGATCATCAGTTCCTCCTCAGTCAAGCCATATGGGATACTTGCAGTCTTCTTGTCAGAAGATCTCTTTGCATTTGCATATGCATAATCATCATCGCATTTGCATCCTCCAAAGCGTAGCATTTCCATCCTCATGGAGCATTACGCCATAAATCCAAACATATGCATACCAGCATGGGCCAGTTTTGAGGTATATTACATAAGACCCGTTACATCTCCAATCAGATTGAAGTATTCCTCACAGAATGCAGCTTCATTTCCCAGGGTGGTTACTTCTACCGGGTCTTGTTGTTATCCCCAGTTGAGTCTTGTTTCAGTACAACAGTCTCATTTTTTCGCGTCTCCGTTTCAGTACAACGGTCGCGTCTTGGGTTATCGTTTAAGTACAATGATCCCATTCCTTTCGAGTCTCCATTTAAGTACAATGGCCTCGTCTTTGAGTCTTGTTTCAGTACAACAGTCTCATTTTTTTTCGCGTCTCCGTTTCAGTACAACGGTCACGTCTCGGGTTATCATTAAGGTACAATGATCCCGTTCCTTTCGAGTCTCCATTTAAGTACAATGGTCTCGCTTTTGAGTTTTGTTTCAGTACAACAGTCTCATTTGTTCGCGTCTCCGTTTCAGTACAACGGTCACGTCTCGGGTTATCATTAAGGTACAATGATCCCGTTCCTTTCGAGTCTCCATTTAAGTACAATGGTCTCGCTTTTGAGTTTTGTTTCAGTACAACAGTCTCATTTGTTCGCGTCTCCGTTTCAGTACAACGGTCGCGTCTCGGGTTATCATTTAAGTACAATGATCCTGTTTGCTTGGGCTCTCGTTTATGTACAACGATCCCGTTCCATCTTGTCCTATTTTCTTTTTGTGTTTGGTTATCGGTCAAGGCTGATATACCTTTGCGTCTCCATTCGAGGATGGTTTCGTATTGGATCCGAGGATCCCTTGTGAGTTGTCATTCGAGGATGGCATTCTTCCCAGCATATTTCCACATGGTTCTATCTTCGTTACCTATTCAGAGGTCAAAATCAAGAAATAAATAAATAAATGGGCAGATAGCATTTCTGTTACCCTCGACGTGCAAATTTCCAGGTTTATTCGAATATTCAATCACTCCATGCCTTGAACGTATAAAAGCCGTTGCAATTATTCGTTCAGGCTTGCAGATGATTGAATAGGGGCAACTGTAATACCTCAAAATTTGCCCTCATATTCGTTCCCTCAATTGGCATATCATTTTGCCCTCATCTGGTCATTAACATCATAGTAGTTCATTTCATTGTTTCATAAGGCATGTGATCAGGGCTCAAGGAAATTAGGGTTTTGTACCTTATACTTATCTGGCAAGGATTGAAATAACAAATAATATTCACTGGACTATGATTCCACTCCAAATGCGGCTGCTCAGTTGTGTCTCAATTCAGATGGGAGTTTAATTTAATTTTGGTCAAATTATCGAAAGATCACTGCAATTGCAAGATTATTTGGGCCACTGGACTATTTCTTAGACAGTGCGTATTCAAAGTTCAGGTTGTCGTGTGTTGGGATTCATCAGTTTATCGAGTAGTGTTGTGTGAAGTTTGGTGTGGATCTTTAGTTTATTGGTGATTCATCTGGATTCGAATGATCATGGCATGCTTCAGACGATTCAGAGGGGGTGTGACTCATCTAGAAAATTGTCATGGGTTCAGAAGTGATCGTGTTCATGGGCTTGTGGAAAAAAATTTAAAATGGACCTAGGGATTAAAACCAAGATTTCATATCCATTCATTGCTTTCGTTCTCATTTTTATAAACCATTTCCGATTATTTCGTTTCGCTTTTATATCCATTTTCGTTTTATCCATCTTTCCACTTATTGTTGTCCATATCCAGTTACTCCCATATAGTCCTCTTTTAATAAGCTCTATTCTTTTCAATATGCATAATTGTCACTCATTTATTTTCTCATTTCTTACAACCATAGGCCAATTGTCCAAGTGTGAATAGAATTTGTTCTAAGTTTTTTGTTGTCATCTTTCTTAATTCTTATTTGTTCTAAGCCCACTTTCTAAGCCCATGCTTACCAATCATCAAAACCATTATTGTCCTTACTCCATTAAAATCACAATTTATGTCCCTAAACTAAATTTATTTTTTGGGTCCATAGTCATATTTTCATCCCAATGTTCATCCTGATTATTTTAACCTCAATTTTTTATCCTAACTTAATTCTAAATCATAGATCATATTTTCATCAATCCAATTTAGGACCAAGAGTTCTGTATCCAATTGAATGACCATATACCCGCTAAGCATCCACATGGCAATTCTATTTTATATCAAAGAGTATCACTTATGTCCATGCTTTGAATATCACATTTTGATACATGTAAGGCCTTTGATTATTACATTGTTGAAGGACATTTACATCCCAAATTCGAAAACAAGAAATGTCATGAATATAGTCTAGCATGCTTCATAAATTCACCAGTCACAGAGTCTTGCAGCAAAACAAAATCGGTTACATAAAAAATGAATTTAACTGAAACTCAAAAAGGGAAAAGAGGAGAAAATCAGTGTAAGGAAAAAGTCAGCTACATGCTAGAGAGAGTTACAGCAGAAAACCAGAAATTTTATCAGAAAAAATCAGTTTGCAATTAACTGATATAGCAGCCCTTCAATAGAATCGCAACAATACCATGGAACACAAAAGTTTAGGATTTTTCTTGTTTTCAATGATTGATTTAGAAGAGGCTCAGTTTGCTCTTAGTAGCATTGGTGATGATTCTGAGGTCCAGTATGTTGTTGCTGTTAAGGGTATGAACTCGGGATCAAGAAACACCTCAACCCCACTTGGTGTTAACATTCAACAATCACACCTGCAGCAAAATATCAAGGATTACTTCAAGGTCCTAACTAATGAATCAAAACCAAAATCAATCCACAAAAGAAATTACAAACAATCAAAGTCTAACTAATCCTAACTGATTTCACCAAACTAATTCATAACAGAAAATTAACAGAAAAAATAACAGAATTTTGATTGAATCTACCTGAAGCTTCTAGATCTTTCTGTGAGAATCATCTATAAATCAGAATCGGTTCCTTCATCGAAGCTTCTTACACAATTTTCAATCTCTTCTCCTCCAATTCCAATCTACGTCTTCTCCATACAATTCCTCAACCCTTTCTGATTCAATCTCTTCAATCCATCAGCACAATCTTCCTTCATCAATCCAAAAAAACTTCTTCAATCCTCTCCTTGCACAATTTGTGAATCTGAGCTTTCATCACCAAGCTTCAACCTCCTCTTCAACCTTTTTGCTTCCACCAATCCCGAATCCGAACCTCTTCTCCTTCGTCCATTTTTTCTCAACCTTCAACAACATTTCATAACTGTATTCATCAACAACGTCACTGCAAAGAAGTCAAGAAAAGGATGAGCTAAACAGCATCAACGAAAGTGCAAAAAGACCAATTACGACGATTCGGCTATAGATTCGATCAATTCAGAGAATCCAAGCAGAATGGCAAATACTCAGGCAACAGCTCAGTATCAAAGAAGAGGCAAAGAATTCGAAGAAAGTATACCTGGATGCACGTGGAAACGACGGGAACGTCCCCGTACTCGCGTCTTCATCCGTTCATCAGAATCTTCTTCAACCACGCGACGACACGATAACAGCGGAAATGTTTTCAAACATATCTTTGCTTGTTCATCAGTATCGGCATCAAGCTCGTTCGTCCGTAAGGTATGTCTCATTGTTCTATTCGGTTGAAGTGTTTATGGTGCGATTCATGGGTGTGGGAGTGTGAAATTTTTGGCGTAAGGTTTCGTTTTCGGTTAGATTAGGCTGGTTTAGGTTCGGATTAGGTGATGGATGATGTTAAAAGGATTAGTGAGGTGGACGGTGGTGTGGCTCATAGGCTTCGCTCGAATCGGTGATGGTGAGCAGAAGAGAGTGGCGGTGACGGGAAGAGGAAGAAGATAGGACGCGGCGGCGAAGGGAGAAGAGGTTTGGGGAAGAAGAAGAAGTGGAGGTTGCGCTGCGGGAGAGAGGGCGTTGTGGACGGCGCGATGAAGGAGAGAGCTAGGGTTTGAGGAGTGACGGCGGTTGAAGGAGAAGAAGAAAGGGGAATTAGGTCTTTAGGGTTTTTTTTTTGGTTTTCAGATTTGTATTTGATTTGTTTAATATGATTATTATAATGATATTGTAAAGATAATTAATAGAGATTTAATAGTTATTATTAGTAATTATGTGAAAAGGACGTTAATGATCCAATTAACCAGCATTAAAACCCAATAAAAATTAGTTTAATTATGTTGATGGTCTTTAATTCATTTTAATTATTTACTTTTTTTTTTATTATTATGAGGATTACTTAGGAAGAAAGATGGGCCCAAGCGCAGTTCTTTCTGCACCCCTCTATCAAGCCCATTTAGAAAAAACAACATAAAAATCATGCTTTCGGCACCTCCCCTTTAACCTTGTACATGGACTCATAATTCTTGCTATTGACACCCTTTATCAGGCCCATCTAGAAAAAATGAACTAAAAATTTGCTTTTTCGCACCCCCTGGTTTCCAACAAAAATGGGTTCTTCCCCCTTGTTATTCACACCCCACGATCTAGGCCCAATGATAAAATAAACTTAAAAAAATTTGCTGGTTGCACCCTCTCAAAGCTTGCGAAATGGGCCCAAGAATTTGTGCTTTTCCAACCTCCCTTTTAGGCCCAGATTAGAGAAACAACTAAAAAAGATACTAAGTCCACCCCCTATTTTCTTTTTTAGGATTTAAATTATTTTTGTTTGTATAGTTTGAAAATAATCCAAATAAAATAGTAAACATAATAGAAAAATTCCACAAAAAAATTAATTAGCTTTTTAATTCCAATTAGAAATTTTTGACATTTTTATTTTCTGAATTTTGATTATTTTTCAATTAAATTCTGATTTGTCTTGTAATTAGCTTTTATTGAATTTCTTTTAATTGTGCTTGAATTTTGTTCAATTTATTTTGGTAACTTCCAGTAGGATTTTTAATTCACTTTTTTTTACTGTAGTTAGATAACTAATGATAGAACTTAGGATAATTTTTGTAGATTTTTTAGAATATCTTATCATAGGTTTTAGGGGCTAATTCTTTAGAAATTAAGGATTAATTCATAGCTGAAAATAATCATTTTTTAGACCTAGTTAAATTTTGATTTTGTAGGATTCCTTTTAGTACAATATTATAGGTAGTTTTAGGACCCTATAGGTTTAATTTCATATTTTTTACTGAACTTTTAATATTTTTTAGAGTATTAGTGTTAGGCTTAGTTATGTATAATTCCCATTAGTTTAGGTCATAAAAATAAAGTCCAAAAAAAATATAGTTTAGATTAGATTTAATACTAGAATCTAATATAGACTTAGGTTAGTTTTAAATTGAGTTTTAGAATGAAAGTATTAGGTTTGACTTTAGTTTAGGACTTAGGCTTAAAGTTTCATTTTCATTAGAATTAGAATAAATAAAATAGGACTATTTTTAATTCATGTCTTTAAATGCATTTTAGAATTTTATTTCTTATGTCCATTTCTATTGTTTTGCCTTGTTATTTGGTTTTTATAACTTGTATAGGCTTCCCCATTGTTCTTAGAATCAACTTAACTTCCTTAGGAAGTAAGTTGAATTCTAGTAGTTTCTAGTTTTTTCTCATTAGGCTTAGAAACCTCATTAACCATAGGCTCTCCTTTGTAAATAACAAAATTAGGGTTGTATCTTAGTTCCCCACTAGTTTTTTCCCTTTTTTCAATTTGAGTCATTCTCTTCTTATCTTCAAACAAAATCCAAAAACACTTAACAAATAAATGAAAGGATCCTTTGAGTATAGCCTTATTCCATGAAGCACTTGCATTCATTCCATCTTGGAGTGGTGTAAGCTTGTCTATCATGATGCACAAGTCTTATCAAGGGGTTGTTTCGCAAAGAAAAACTTAAAAGACACTTCTTCACAAAAAGCCACAAAGACACTTAATAAAGTTCAACAAGCCAATGAACTTAAGCCCTAATCCTAGGAAACCAGTCTTGGATAAATTCTCCTTGCTGGGTATGCTTGTTCTATTATTCCATCTTGGAATGTAGTGGCAAGTGTACATTCCATGGAAAAGAGTTTGAATTCACTTCCTTGTGCCAAATTCATATAAAAACTCATAAAATACAAAAACAAATAACAAGTGACTATCCTGCAGGAACTTCTTTTCTCATCTCATTCACTCACAACTGTAACACGGTGGGAGAACTGACTTTAAGTTATGTTGCGGATAGCAAGAGTCGCCACTGACTTTTATTTTATCCAAAGGAAAGGCATAAAAGAACAGGAAAGACCTTTTAAAAGATTTTTGGGTCCGGGGGGTAGGTTATGTAAAGGGAAGGTGTTAGCACCCTTTACATCCATGGTTATCTATGGGCTCTTAGTTACTTAGCTCACTTTTGAATTGTTTTTGAAGAGGTGTAGTGTGTGAATAGAAAATTTTCGTATGAGTTAATAATGATCCATGTACGGATGCGTAAAAACCTGTGTTTGAAAATTTGTTTGAAATTTGTTAAGTGTTTGAAAAATTTTGAATGGAGTGAGCAAGCAACTAGGAGGTACCTACCCTAAAGTTTAGGTCTTTCTGTTCTTTATCCTTTAAATGGTAAGACTATCCCTATTATTAAGGAATAGGTAGTCATTACCTTGGATGTGAGGGACATGTGAGGGACATTTGTTTATGAAGGCAACTGTGGGGTGTATTAAGCATTTAGGAGGGACTATCATCATTATTCGAAAAGGGACTTGATCTTTAAAGGCAACCATTAGGGACTTGATGATTTTTCTTTTAAGGGACTTGCTTTATACACCCCACTTGACCTTATGATTAGGCAACATTGAGGGATAGCCTTAGAAGTGTGAGATGGCGATTAAAAATCGACTTACGTGTGTGAGTGTTCAATTTTATTTATCTTATAATTAAAGTGATCTAAATTTTATTTTAAATAGAATACATGTTTACACTCCCTAAATTACTATCCATAGCATAAAAATTAAATAAATTAAATATTACAAAATTTACACCAAGGAGCAATTACATAATTATAATAAGCAATTAAAATAAATAGTAAAAATAAATCTATAAGCAAAATATAATAAGGGTTAGTAATAATAAGAATTAAAAATAGGATTAGTAAAATAATAATGAAAAATTAAATAATGTTAGTGAAATTATAATAAGCAAAAGTTAGTAATAATATGGTTAATAGTAATAACAATAATCAAAATAAATTGAATTAGAAAAAATATTATAAGAATAATCAAAAGATTAAAAAAAATTTAATATAGACAATTATATTTAAGAATAAGAAAAAAAATATGAATAAATAATTATTTTAATTCACAAATTATTAAATCATTTTTAAACGTATTATAATTACAAAATTTAATTATTATAAGTTCAATTGTTTCTAAACACATATTAAAAGAAAATAATTTAGGTTATAAATATATTCACATATTATAAAAAAAATAGGTTATAATTATATTTACAAAAATTAATTTTATTAAATAAATATAGACATGATAATTATATTAGAATTTAAAAAAATTACAATTAAGTATTTAGAAAAATAAATTAAGGTTTCTAAGATTAGGGTTTTGTTAGAAAATATTTGTAGGATTTATAATATAATATACAAAATTATTTTAATTAAATATACATATATTATAATTTAATTACATAAAAGAAAAATGATTTAAATTGAGAAAAATAAAAGTTTAAAAAATTCTTAGAAAAAAATATAAGGGTTGTTTTTTAGATATTTATTAAATATACATATTCAATTTATATTTTTTATTAATAATATGAGAATAGCTAATTAAATAAATGAAACAGAAAAATTGATAAAAAAGAAAACTTACCTTGGCTGGGTTTGAACCCAGGTCATTCTGCCTGCAAGCATCAAAACCTTCCACTAGGCCAGCCATGCGTGGGTGATAAGGAAATAGCTTCAATTTGTTTTGTGCTTTGACTTTGAAAAATCAAAAAAATAATGAACAAGCAAAAGGCCTGGGGTGGTGTTGAACCCAGGACCTTTACACACACAAGCGCACGCATCACCACCCGGCTGGAAGAGCCCATCTGATAATAGAATGGCCATTGAACATAATATATTATGCCTTCTTTTATCCTGAAAAAATAGAAAAAATAATGGCACAAGACAGGATTCGAACTCAGGTCTTGTAACCAAACACAAACGTCTCTTTCCACTGGGACACAGGCTTCTGTGTGACAAATAACCAAGATGAATACATAATATTTTAAATCAAAATTTTAAATACAAAATTCGCGCCAAGCCATCTTCATCTTCTTCAGTGTACCTATGCAATTTGCTGCGAATCCCTCTACCACTTTTCCTGCGAAAACACCATGGCAGCAAAACCTACAAAAATCAATGACTAACAAAACCATACAATTTCACAAAATTAAACACAGCAACATGATCCATACATTCATGCGATTCATCCTGTGTTTTTAGAATCCATTTATGTTCATTAAATCAGAAATCCCTAAACCTAGGTCCAAACCCTAACAATGGCGTTTCATGACTCAGCCACGGTTTCTTTGATTTTTCTGCCCAGAAACATTTTACATCACATGATAAACAAGATTATCCAAGCAAATTTCATTGAAACACAATAAATTAATGAATTCGAAAAAAATTATTTTTTAAACAAGATGGATTCGGGTTGTTCATATATGCATGATATTGATGCATATGAGTGATGGTTTAGGATCAGAGAAGCCCCAGGAACATGTCTATGTTCTTGTTTTACCTTTTAAAGTCCTAAATCCAAGAATCCGAATGTGACTTTTTGTGAAGAATTTTTGAACAATGGAACTTACACTTAGAGGCAGAGAATTCGTGCCAGGGCAATAGGGTTGTGTTTAGTATATATAAGTGATTGAATCTAGGTCAAAATATTGATTGGTTGTATGAAAATTTTGATTCAAAAAGATTGAAATTGATCATGTCTTAAAATTCAAATATTTGTGTATGAAGGCTTGCTATTTTTGGATCAATCTCATGATTTCCTTCCCTTTCAATTCCAATCAGCATTGAAGATATTCTAGAAGCTCAATCTCCATCAAATATGGCATTTTCATATTTTATTTTTATTTAAAATGATTTTTTATGAATTAAATCAAAATAAATAAAAATAAAATAATAAAAATTCTGATTTTTAATCATTTGGGTCGTGCATGATGATAGTGTATGGATTGGATCATAATTTGGCCAGCCCATTTGGAAAGAATTGGTTCTAGACCTCCATTTTCATCATAAACCATCACAAAATTTTCCAACTTTGCAAGGGCACATATCCTTCAATTTTAAAGATATGAGGGTGTTATTGGACATTTTGGAAATCTTGAAGAGTCCTCTAAACAACCCCACTGGTTTCATGTCCATATCATTTACCAATCTCAAGTTATGCCCTTTTGAAGTTGTTGACTTTTTGTTGACTTTCAAAAGGACCTATAATGTCTTAGCTCATACCTTCCAAATGAAGCATTTTTGGGCTTGGCTTGTGAGACACAAAGTTGTAGAGAATTCAATTTCATTCAAAATGAGCTTTGGATGGAGACTTGGTGATGAAGTATGTGAAAGTTATGGCTGGTCAAAGTTCAGTTGACTTTTACTGAGGAAACCCTAATTTAGAAACTCCTGATTCTTGATGATCAGGAATCTCCTTGATGAATCATGATCAACCCTTGATAAAATGATGAATTTTACTTCATATACTTGATGTTGGCAAAAAATCATGAAGTTTGACTTTGGTTTGACCACAGTTGACCTCAGTTTGACTTTTTAACTGCATTGACTGATTTTGACTTATCTGATCATCTGACTGAGCAAACTTCTGAGAAAAGTCTTGAAACTTGTCATGGGGGTTCTTAAACATATATAAGATGTTATGAAGCCCACTTGAAGTCTTGGAAGTTCATTTATCCTGATTAAAGTCAAAACCCTAGTTTTGGATGCACTGCTTAGGAGGTGCATTGTCTGAGGGAATTGTCAACTCTTCTGACCAATTGTGAACCTTG
Source organism: Lathyrus aphaca (assembly GCA_963966055.1). Classification (NCBI taxonomy): domain Eukaryota; kingdom Viridiplantae; phylum Streptophyta; class Magnoliopsida; order Fabales; family Fabaceae; genus Lathyrus; species Lathyrus aphaca. Next base: position 109,873,411 of record OZ014524.1, on the reverse strand, counting down.
TGAACCTTGTGAACCATCATAAAGTGTCTTGTGAACCTCATGGGAGGTATTGTGAAGCTTGTGAACCTTGTGAACCTCATAAAGTGACTTTGTAGACCTCATGAACCTCAGGAAAGCTTTGTAATCATTGTGAATCTTGTGAACCTTGTGAACCTTCATAAAGTAACTTGTAGACTTCATGAACCTCATGAAAGGTCTTGTAAGTGTTGAGAAACTTGTGAACCTTGTGAACCTTCATAAAGTGACTTGTAGACTTCATGAACCTCATGAAAGGTATTGAAAGCATTGTGAATCTTGTGAACTTTGTGAACCTTCTTAGCACACAAAGTCTTGTATTGTGAGGGCAAATTTTGGGGTGCAACAGCTGCCCCTGTTCAATTTTCTGAAACCTGAGGGGTTAGATTGGTATATGTGCTAGTCGTGACCTGGAAGGTTGAAGGGGATTGAACACAAAAGCCCAAAAATTTGCACTCACCAGTGCATAGCATGATATTGATATTTGGTTGTATATGCTTGAGTGGGCTTAAAGATGCCACTTAGAAGAACTGGAGATGGGCTTAGAGATGCCATCAGGAAGAACTAGAGATGGGCTTAGAGATGCCATCTAAAGTATCAGAATATGATGATGTCTTTATGTTGATACTGGATATCAGTACTAGGTCTTTGTATAGGCCGTCTCTGAATCATTTATGCAACATGATTTGAGTTGTTGGATGGTCCAGTAGAAATAAATCTTGTGATGATTATCTTTTCTGGAAATATTTTGGATTAGGGAATGGATCTTTGTACAGACCGTTTGCCTATTCTCCAAGAGCCAAAAGAACGTCAGGATTTGTTCTTAAGGATTAAAAGAACGTCAGGATTTGTTCTTCTGAGTAAAATGTCTTGAACCAGGGGTCAAAAGAGCATCAGGATTTGCTCTTAAGGGTCAAAAGAACGTCAGGATTTGTTCTTCTGAAAAAGTCTTGATCGAGGGGCCAAAAGAGCGTCAGGATTGCTCTTAAGGGTCAAAAGAACGTCAGGATTTGTTCTTCTGAAAAATGTCTCTTGAACAAGGGGTCGAAAGAGCGTCAGGATTTGCTCTTAAGGATCAAAAGAACGTCAGGATTTGTTCTTCTGAAAAATGTATCTTGAACAAGGGGTCGAAAGAGCGTCAGGATTTGCTCTTAAGGATCAAAAGAACGTCAGGATTTGTCCTTCTGAAAGATGTCTTGAACCAGGGAATGGATCTTTTTACGGACCGTTTGCCTGCTATTCGAGGACATCTTGAGTAGTGTATGGATCATTTCTGACCTGTTGTGAATTGTTGATGCTGTTTTATCTGCATGTAGCTATCCTGCAAGGAGAATGTTAATTTATGTTATATGTATGCATGCATAGTATGATGCACCTAAGTAAATGTATCATGTATTTATGGATATGTATGTTATGATTGTAAATGATGTATGTATGATATGATACTGCCGGAAGCGTCTGGATGTCTTTGTATAACAACTGCTGGCCAGGGAAAATAAATCCCAATTCGTTGCTTGAAGAATATGAGGAACTCATTCCCGTCTTGTTTGATAATATACATAACCTTCCGTATGCATGGGGATGACAAGGTATATATAACCTCCCGTCTGCTGGGGATAACAAGGTATATATAACCTCCCGTCTGCTGGGGATAACAAGGTATATATAACCTTCGTCTTCGTTTGATGGTAGGGCAGATATAACTTCCCGTCTTCGTTCGTCGTACCCTTATTGGAAAGTAATTTCCCGTATATCCGTATGAGGATAAAAGAGATGGATATAAATTCCAGGGGAGATGAGACTTTATGAAGATGGATTCGTCCTACTGAGGGTTTTGTAGTTTTCTTGTAAAGATGAACCGGCGAAGCTTCGTTGAAATCCTTCCCTCGTTCGTCCTTAGTAAGTACTATTACTGCATTTTCATGCATTTCTGGTAAACATCAATCATATTAAGTACACATGCATTTCTTGTAAACATCAATCATATTCAAAAGCATACATACATTCAAACACAACCAATGGACGTTTCGCTTATGTAACTAGGGTAAAAGTAAATCTGGATTCAAAAGATGGAATTTATTTATATCAAAAGTGACCCATACACGGGTAAGTTTGTACAAGGAGACATAAACCCTAGTAAGAGGATTTTGTCATAAAGTTTTTACAAAACAGAGAAAATCAGCTATATGGGAAACAATCCTATTGAGTTTCAATTCTACTATTGCCATTATCTTCAAGTATCTCATCTTCTGCTGTTGGGACAGAAACGATTGGATTGAGCTTTATCTGTTCGAGCTTGAGTAAGTAGTACCACTGATTGCAGTTTCATGGGTGATCCAAACGAGACATAGTCATACGCTTTAATCCCTAACTTTTGCCTGGATTGCCCTTTCAGGTTTTCAATCCACCGGGATACCCTTTTTTGCCCAAGCCGCCTATTCAGGTTTTCGACTTGCCGGGTGTACATCTTTTTATATATATCCCTAATTTTTGCCCAAACCCTTTTGGTTTGCCGGGATGCCCTTATTTTTGCCTAGGCCTGTCAACCTAGCGGGTCTCCTTTTATGCGTAGTATTTTTTAACTATGTCTGCGTTTACAGGCTGTGGGAAATCTTCACCATCCATAGTAGTAAGTATCATGGCACCTCCTGAGAACACTGTCTTGACCACAAATGGTCATTCATATGTTGGAGTCCACTTGCCCCTAGGATCACCCTGTGGTAATATGATACGCTTGATTACCAAATCACCAGCCTGATATACCTTTGGCTTAACCTTTTTGTTAAAAGCTTTGATCATTCGTTTCTGGTACATCTGGCCGTGACAAACTGCTGCTAATCTTTTCTCATCAATCAAATTTATCTGGTCAAGTCGAGTCTGAATCCACTCATCTTCATCCAAGCCTGCATCCTTCATAATTCTTAAGGAGGGAATCTGAACTTCAATGGGTAGAACTGCTTCCATACCATAGACCAAGGAGAATGGGGTTGCCCCTGTTGAAGTACGTATTGTGGTACGATAACCATGAAGAGCAAATGGTAACATCTCATGCCAATCCTTGTAAGTAACAGTCATCTTTTGTACAATCTTCTTAATGTTCTTATTAGCAGCTTCAACTGCCCCATTCATCTTTGGACGATACGGAGAAGAGTTGTGATGCTTAATCTTGAACTGCGTGCAGAGATCAGTAATCATAGTGTTATTCAGATTAGAGCCATTGTCAGTGATAATCCTTTCGGGGATGCCATACCTACATATGAGATTATTCTTAATGAATCGAGCCACAACATTCTTGGTAACAGATGCAAATGAAGCTGCCTCCACCCACTTCGTGAAGTAATCAATAGCAACCAGGATGAAACGATGCCCATTAGAAGCAGTAGGCTTGATCTCACCAATCATATCAATGCCCCACATGGCAAAGGGCCAAGGAGCAGTCAACACATTCAATGGTGATGGAGGTACATGGACTTTATCAGCATAAATTTGACACTTGTGACATGTTCTGGAGTGTTGATATCAATCAGCTTCCATGGTAGACCAATAGTAACCTGCTCTCAAAATCTTCTTTGCCATAGTATGACCACTAGAATGAGTGCCAAAGATCCCATCATGCATGTCTTCCATAATCTTAGTTGCTTCCTTCTTATCCACACAACGAAGCATAGTTGAATCATGATTGCGCTTGTATAGAATGCCATTACTCAAAAAGAACTTAGCAGAAAACCTTCTCAGAAACTTCCTATCTTTGACAGACGCCCCTTCAGGGAACTCCTGAGCTTCAAGATATCTTTTCACTTTATAGAATCAAGGCTTTTCTTCTGCCCCTTCTGTATCAATCTCATTGCAGTATGCAGGCTTTTCAAATCTATCAATAGTAATCTTGGGAGCTTCATCATCCCAGCTGATCTCAAACATAGATGCCATGGTAGCTAATGCATCTGCCAATTGATTCTCTCTTCGTGGAATGTGTCCAAAGGTAATCTCTTTGAAATGTGGGATTAAAGACAACACATGCTCTCTGTAAGGAATGAGGTTACCATGCTTGGTATCCCAATCTCCTTTAATCTGACTAACTACCAGGGCTGAATCTCCATACACATCAAGGAACTGAATCTTCATATCAATAGCAGCTTTAATACCCAGGATACATGCCTCATACTCAGCCATGTTATTGGTACAATAGAAATAAAGTCTGGCAGTAATCGGGGTATGACAACCTTCAGGGGAACTAATCACAACACCAACACCATTACCAAGTGCATTAGAGGCACCATCAAAAACCATAGTCCATCGGGATCCTTGTTCAGGTCCGTCATATTGTCCAGGTTCTTTGGTAATAATCATAATGTCTTCATCAGGAAACTCAAAACTCATTGACTGATAATCATCCACTGCTTGATGAGCCAAATGATCAGCAACAACACTTCCTTTGATGGCCTTCTGAGTAGTGTACTGTATGTCATATTCTGTTAAGATCATTTGCCATCTTGCAATTCTTCCGGAGAGAGCAGGTTTTTAAAAGATATACTTGATTGGATCCATCTTTGAAATCAATAAAGTAGTATGGGTCAACATATACTGTCTTAGTCGGCGAGCAGCCCATGCCAAAGCGCAACAAGTTTTCTCGAGCAGTGAGTATCTTGTTTCACAGTCGGTAAACTTTTTGCTAAGGTAGTATATTGCCTGCTCTTTTCGACCAGACTCGTCATGTTGCCCCAACACACACCCCATTGAGTTGTCTAATACTGTTAAGTACATAATCAAGGGTCTTCCATCAACTGGTGGCATCAAAATTGGTGGTTCCAGCAGATATCTCTTGATTTCATCAAAGGCAGTCTGGCACTCATCATTCCATTCCATCACCTGATCTTTCTTCAACAACTTGAAGATTGGCTCACAGATGGCAGTTAACTGGGAAATAAATCTTGCAATGTAGTTCAATCGTCCCAAGAAACCTCTAACCTCCTTCTCAGTACGGGGAGCTGGCATTTCTCGTATAGCTTTCACTTTTGCAGGATCCACTTCAATACCTTTTCCACTGACAATAAAACCCAGGAGCTTTCCAGATCTAACCCCAAAAGTACACTTGTTTGGATTCAATCTCAACTTGTATTTCTTCAACCTCTCAAACAACTTGTGCAGATGATCAAGATGTTGCTCTTCATTCTGAGATCTGGCTATCATATCATCCACATATACCTCTATCTCATGATGAATCATATCATGAAACAAAGCCACCATAGCACGCTGATATGTTGCCCCTGCATTCTTCAAACGAAATGGCATCACCTTATAGCAAAAAGTGCCCCACTGTGTCACAAATGTTGTCTTCTCCATGTCTTCGGGAGCCATCTTGATTTGATTGTAACCAGAGAAACCATCCATAAAAGAGAATACCTTATGCTGAGCAGTGTTGTCTACCAGAATATCAATATGAGGAAGTGGAAAGTCATCTTTGGGGCTAGCCTTGTTCAAATCTCTGTAGTCCACATACATACGTACCTTACCATCTTTCTTAGGAACTGGTACCACATTTGCAACCCACTGAGGATAAGAAGTCACTGCTAAGAACCCTGCATTGAACTGTTTCATTACCTCTGCCTTGATCTTTTCTGACATTTCAGGACGCATACGACGAACCTTCTGCTTCTTTGGACGACAATCCTCTTTCACTGGTAAACGGTGAACCACAATGTCTGTATCCAACCCTGGCATATCTTCATAAGACCAAGCAAAGATCTCCACATAGTCACGTAACATCTGAATTAATCTGCTCTTGACATTGTCCTCTAAATCAGCCCCTATCTTGACTTCTTTCCTGTTTTCTTCAGTTCCCAGATTCACAACTTCGGCTGGCTCTTCATGTGGCTGTATAGCTTTCTCTTCTTGTTGTAACAACCTAGCAAGCTCTACAGGTATTTCACAATCGTCCTCATTTCCGTCTTTAGTTTGATAGATCGGATTCTCGAAATTATAATTGGCAATAGTAGGACTGTTATCAACAGGATCCAGAGTGGATGAGGATCTGCATTTTAGTGATGTGGGTGTGTGTAAGAACACATAGCTGATAAAACAAAAATAAAAGAAAAGAAAGACAAGGAACACAATATTTACGAAAACGAAACGTCCACTGGTTTTATTGAATGAAGTATGCAAATGAAATGACAGCCCGTAACAAGCACACCATTGTGCCCCGGGTAAGGCACAAGGCTTGAAAGTTTTATTGTTCAAGAAATTACAAATTTTAAAAAAACAACACAGTAATAGTATTTACTCCTGACTAAAGGAGATAGGGATAACATCTTCAGCTTTCCAATTATTAAGTCTAGCACCCACAGTAGGAAAAATCCAAGCATCCAAGTTGTAATCTTCATCATGGTCTCCCACAGCATTAATCTGGTTCTTCACAACCCCTTGATTAGTGATACGAGCAGCACGAGCACGACGAACAGCCTTCTGGGACTCTGCAGTGAAACCCAAACCAAATTTGTCAGACTTGTATGGGATATCAGGAAGCTGACCCCAAATAGTACAACCACCTTCATCTACCACAGCCCTAGCATCATTGAGGGAAGCCATTGCCATTGTTGGAGGTTTTCTGGTGACCACGGGAACTTTCTTCGCAACAGGAGGAGCTACATAATCATTAACAACCCAAGGAACCACTTCAAACGTCTGACACGGAGTCTCAATGTATTCACCTTCCATTTCCAGATACTTGAAGGTATTCACATGGCTGACAAAGTATTCTTCTTCTCCATAGACAGTAACAACCTTTCCATCCACCGGATATCTCAACTTTTGGTGCAATGTAGAGGTTACAGCACCTGCCCCATGGATCCAGGGACGACCAAGCAGACAAGAGTACGAAGGACGAATATCCATCACAAAAAAAGTAGCAGTAAACACCTGGGAGCCAACTTTGATTGGAAGATCAATTTCCCCATGTACTACTCTTCTAGAACCATCAAAAGCCTTCACCACAATGTTACTGGGCTTCAGCACAGCCTCTTCAGGACTCAGCTTGTTCAGGACTTCCTTGGGCAACACATTCAAAGAGGAACCATTGTCTATCAGTACATGTGACAAGGTAGTGCCCCTGCATTCAATTGAAACATGCAAGGCCCTGTTATGATCCCTCTTGGCAGGGGTCAAATCAGCATCAGAAAATCCTAACCCATTGTCATAGGTCAGGTGGGCAACACAGTTCTCAAATTGGTCAATAGAAATTGCACTGGGTACATGAGCAGTCTTCAGAAACTTGATCAAGGACTTGGCATGAGCCTCAGAACATAACAACAAGGACAGCATAGAAATCTTTGAGGGAGTATGCCCCAGTTGATCAACAATGTCATAATCACTCTTGCGAATGATTTTCAATACTTCTTCCATCTGCTTAGAGAGATCATCAGCAACTGGCACATCAGTAGATACAGGCTCAATAACAGGACCCTTTCCCCTAGCATCAGTGGTGGAAGTAGCAGCAGGAGTAACTGCATTCTTAGAAGCAACTGGAGGAGAGAAGACTCTTCCACTACGTGTGATCTTACTAGATCCAGCAATATTGTCAACATCAACAGGCACATCAGCTATAGGCTCTTGCTTAACACCATGGATGTAAACATCAGATCCATAATGCCAAGGCACAGCTTTGTCAGACGTATACGGGATAGGACCAGGAGTAGTAATAACCACAGGAGCAACTCTGGCTTCAGCAACAACTTTCACAGGACCTTCAGCAGTAATCTTGATTGGACCCTGATGAGTGATTTTAATGGGACCTTTTGAAGTGATTCTTATTGGTACTTTGTCAACCATGTCAACCTCTTCAGTCTTCTTACCCTGCGTAATATGATCTACCATACTCTCCACAGAAGACGGTCTTCTTTCAAACACTATGGTGTAATTATCCATGAGACGCTGAATTCCGTCTTTCAACCTGAAGCACTTCTCTGGATTATACTCACAATAAACACAATCTTCACGACAACCCGGAAAGAACCCAGCTTGTACCAACTTCTTTCTGATGACAGACAATGGTGTGGTCAATTCATCCACTGAATGGATATGCAGATCTTCCTCAATGGAATTGACAGTCTTCTCGTGATTTGGCATTGGAGCAGTAATCACATTTGGAGTACCCGGAGGATCAAACTCAATTTCTCCAGCATCAATCATATCTTGAATTTTATTCTTCAAGATCCAGCAATTATTAGTATCATGTCCTTGACAATTTGAATGGTATGCACACCGTGCATTGGGATTGTACCTGGGAGAGGTAACATTAGGATTCTGAGGAGCTTCTTTCAAAGTAATAAGTTCAGCCTTCAACAAGTGTTGCAATGCCTGTGCCATTGACATGTTGATCTTCGTGAACTGCCTTCTAGCCCTCTGTTGGTTGCCCTGTGGCTGCTCTGTTGTTGCAGGAGTTGGATTTGAAATATGAACTGCACTAACAGACTGATGCCTTCTGTTACGATCAGGTTAACCATAAACAACATTGGATTCTTTCTTCCCAGTGGGAGGCTTCTTTGCAGCACCTGATGAAGAAGTGCCCACATGGATCTTACCATTCTTTATACCATTCTCTACTCGCTCTCCTGTCATGATCAACTCAGTGAAGCCAGATGATGAGCTTCCAATGAGATGACTGTAAAACGGACCATTCAGCGTACACATGAACATATCAACCAATTCCCTGTCAGTCAAAGGGGGTTGAACTCTTCCAGCTAAATCTCTCCACTTCTGAGCATACTCTTTAAAACTTTCTTTGGCACCCATAGACATGCTCTGAAGCTGCATGCGAGTGGGGGCTAAGTCAGCATTGTATTGATACTGCTTATAGAAAGCTTCAGTAAGAACATTCCAGTCTCTGATGTTGGCACTCTCTAATTGATAATACCACTCCAACTGAGCTCCAGATAAGCTCTCTTGGAAAAAGTGGATCCACAACTTCTTGTCAGCAGTATGAGGTTGGATTCTTCTGACATAAGACCTCAAATGCAGCTTGGGACAGGAGACCCCATCATAAACAACAAAGGTAGGAACCTTAAAACCAATGGGTATGACTACCCCAGATATCAGACTCAAATCTTCAAAATCCAGCCCAGAAGATTTCTGCAACTCCATGGCATCCATTCTATCCACCAGCATCTTGAATTTGTCTTCATTAGGATCATGGTATTAATTAGCTTCAGAATCAGAGTCCCCCATTGTATGGTGGAGACTGCCTATCTCTTTCTCAAATTCTTCAGACTCATAATCTTCAACTGGTTCTTTGGTCTTGGCCAGACCTCTGAACCTTCTTCCCATGTTGATCAGGCCACCTGACCTTCTAGTCTTCTTAGTCTTCTTGGCCAGCAGCGTCTTCAATTCATCTTGCCCCTTGGACAAGTTCAGGATCAGCTCTTGGAACTGTGCATTTTGTGCCTGGAGATCCTTAACTGTTTGTTCAAGAGCCATTGCTGAAATAAACAGCGAGAAGATGAGAAACCTGTGTACAAGAAACCCGTGATGCAATGATATGATATGTAAATGTGTATGCAATGTTTCCAAGGACCGCAGGATTTAAATTTGATTAAACAAACAAGAAGGTAAACTTTTATTAGTAATAAATTTGTTTTGCCTTTTAGGCTTACAAAAAATGAAATGAAATAAGTACAAAAGATGGGGTTTTAAGTCTCCCATGGACGTTTCCTCTTTGTGTTGAGGTATGAGTTGAGGTTCCGTTCCTCATGAAGTTGCTTTGTTAGTTCTAGGACTCTTTCTTGGATTGCTTTGTAATGAGCCTCGAAAGTATCCCTTTGCTCCTTCAGTTGGATCCATGATCTCTGCAAGTCTTGCATATCAGTAGGCATGTCTGGGTGAAGGATGGTATAAGCTGTGTCTCCTTCAGCAACAGGTTCCATGGTAACTGGTAGGACGGCAGGATATGGCATCATGAGAGTCTGAGCACGAGATCGCACCCATCTGAGATAAGCTTCCATAGGAATAGTGTACTTAGGCTCCAGAGTCTTGCTGTCAACCTTGTTTACTTTTCCCCATGCTCGTATGAATCTCTGACGGTAACCTTGAAGATCGTTGTCGTAGTCAAACACAATGCCCTGAATCAACATATCATGTGGACCATCACTCCGAGCATAACCAAACTGTCGTAAAGCTAGAGAGGGGTTGTAGGTAATGCCTCCTCTTATGCCTAGAAGTGGCACATTAGGAAACTCCCCACACCGGTCAATGATAGTGACATTCTCCATAGATCTGGAGCACCAATGGATATCTGAGTGAGAAAGTGACATGATCCTCTTGGACCATCTGAATCCTTGCTCATTCTTCATTACTGAGCGAGGAAGGTGAGAAATAAACCACCTAGATAGCAAGGGTATGCAACACATCAAAGTTCCTCTTGCCTTTGTAGTACGGGTGTGAAGAGAATGCAGGATGTCTCCAAGTAATGTGGGCACTGGATTGTGACTCAGGAATATGTTGATGGCATGAACGTCTATGAACTGATCAGGATTGGGAAACAACACTAAGCCATATATCAGCAAGGCTAAGATTTCCTCAAAAGCATCATAGCTCATGGCCTTCAAGAACATTTGAGCCTTATCCATTAATATCTTAGCAAGAATACCCTTAACTCCGCTTCTCGTTTCTAGAACAATGTCAGACTTCTTCAGATGTAGAGCTGCAGCAATAACCTCTGGTTTAAGCTCCTTCTCCAAGCCTGTGAAGGGTCTTTGGTCAAGAACAGGTATACCCAGAAGTTTAGAGAACTCTTCCATTGTAGGAACCAGCTGGTAGTCAGGGAATGTAAAGCAATGATGCTTAGGGTCAAAGAACAGAAATAGGACACTCATCATGTCTTCATTGAACCCTGAGGTGACTAGATCCAATAAGTGACCATGTCTCTTGATGAACTGGGAGTGATCAGACACTTGAGAAACCAACTCTTTAAGCTTAGCAGGTATGCCCACAAAGTTGATCCCGATGGTGTTTCTACGAGCAGAAGCCATGACCTGCAACAAAGAACAAAGATAAATCCCTCGGTCCTTGAAATGGTTAGTGAAAATGCTATGCTTATGATGCATGATGATGTCATGATGTTATGCTCAATCACAAACATGTGGCACACACAAGCAAGTCACACAGTAGCCCTAGGTTTAAAGGCTTGCATGAGGTTCAAAGGTAAGTACCCTCCCCTGAAGTTAGATGGTTCATCCTGTCCTACAAAAGTAACCAGGTTCTAAGGGATCTCAATATCATTGATCCTTCACAAGGGTGGTTGTTCAGAAGGCAACTTACTTGCTAACCAAAACCCTCCAAGTTTAAGATCTCAATGAGTGTAGTATCGAGTGTCAACCAACTTCAGTCTGCACCAAAGTCGGTTACCTCACTACTTTCTAAAGGCCAAGATGGGATAACTAGGGTTCTAAAAGTTAGTTAGTGCATTGACAACATATGGCAGCCTCATATTATCCTCAACTTGACTTAAGGAACATAAGCACCAACCAAGAAGTCACACTAACTATGGCCACCAGATCAACCATATCGATATACGTCGTACAGTTTCCTTGGTCTATTGCCATTTACCTATGGTACACTAGATCCGGGTTAGGACCTTTCACACATAAGAACACCCCAACAAGTAAGTATAAAGCAAACAAGGCAAACAATTTTAAAGTGATCTAATTCCTAAGGGTACCCCTCTTTAATATTAAATCCCCAGCAGAGTCGCCAGTTCTGTAACACGGTGGGAGAACTGACTTTAAGTTATGTTGCGGATAGCAAGAGTCGCCACCGACTTTTATTTTATCCAAAGGAAAGGCATAAAAGAACAGGAAAGACCTTTTAAAAGATTTTTGGGTCCGGGGGGTAGGTTATGTAAAGGGAAGGTGTTAGCACCCTTTACATCCATGGTTATCCATGGGCTCTTAGTTACTTAGCTCACTTTTGAATTGTTTTTGAAGAGGTGTAGTGTGTGAATAGAAAATTTTCGTATGAGTTAATAATGATCCATGTACGGATGCGTAAAAACCTGTGTTTGAAAATTTGTTTGAAATTTGTTAAGTGTTTGAAAAATTTTGAATGGAGTGAGCAAGCAACTAGGAGGTACCTACCCTAAAGTTTAGGTCTTTCTGTTCTTTATCCTTTAAATGGTAAGACTATCCCTATTATTAAGGAATAGGTAGTCATTACCTTGGATGTGAGGGACATGTGAGGGACATTTGTTTATGAAGGCAACTGTGGGGTGTATTAAGCATTTAGGAGGGACTATCATCATTATTCGAAAAGGGACTTGATCTTTAAAGGCAACCATTAGGGACTTGATGATTTTTCTTTTAAGGGACTTGCTTTATACACCCCACTTGACCTTATGATTAGGCAACATTGAGGGATAGCCTTAGAAGTGTGAGATGGCGATTAAAAATCGACTTACGTGTGTGAGTGTTCAATTTTATTTATCTTATAATTAAAGTGATCTAAATTTTATTTTAAATAGAATACATGTTTACACTCCCTAAATTACTATCCATAGCATAAAAATTAAATAAATTAAATATTACAAAATTTACACCAAGGAGCAATTACATAATTATAATAAGCAATTAAAATAAATAGTAAAAATAAATCTATAAGCAAAATATAATAAGTGTAAACACCCCAAATTTGCCCTCACCCATTCACACATGACTTGTGATCATCTCATATGCATAAACACAATCACATCATCTCATGTCTCATTTGTTTTCACTGGATAGTTTCCAAGGCATCTGCACCTAGGGTTTGTGATCTGAGCAACCTCAGGGCATTTTGAGCCATTCCAAAGGCCACTAATCAACTCAAAGGGGTCCATGTGTGTTCTTATATCATGTTACATCCTCACAAAGTCAAAATTGCAGAGGGATCACAAGAACTAGGGTTTGAGTGGATGCAGAGCCAGGATGAACTGCACAGCTGACTGAAAATTAGGGTTTTGGTTTCAGAGGCCATAACTCCAAATTTTTTGGTCATTCTTGTTTCCATTGGTCTCTATATGGTATAGGGAGTATGCATATCAATTTTCATGAAGAAATTCCATGGGGAAGTCATCTGATCAAGAGTTGACTTTTCAGACAAGTCAGTGCAAAATCAGGGCATCTGAGGCCCCCAATGACCCAACCAATGGGTGATCTTCATCATTTTGAGTGTATATGATCTTTATTTGATCATGGAAGAAGGTTGAAGTTCATAAAAATCAAAAATTTAGGGTTTTTGCAAATGTTGACTTTTTGGGCATAGTTGACTTTTCAAGAATGCATCATTTTAGGTCAATTTTCAAGCCTTGATTCATGATCCAAAAAGGCTTCAAATGGAAAAACTTTGGTCATGAAAGTTGTAGATCTCATCTTTCCCTTTTCAAAAAGTACAAGAACATGATCTAACTCTTCATGGATCAAAAGTTATGGCCATGCAAAGTTGCCAAAAATCATTGTTTTTCAAGTTATGCACCAAGTGGAAATTTTGCTAAGTCTTGAATCAATGCATGATTGCTGCCTCAAATTCATGACAAACCAGCATGTGAACATCCTCTAAGTCACAAAAATCAGAAATGGACCAAGTTTGCTCATGGTTTGGTTCATGAAACTTGATTTTTCTCATGGAAATCCATAAAGCTAACCAAGTTGCAAAACACTCATGAGCTTTCAACCAACTTGCTGCATTGAGCCTTGGGTCAAGCCAACCTCTCACACTCACCATGCTGCACCAGAACCCAAGTTGTCCTTGCCTAGTATCATGCCATGCCCTATCTTACACAAAAGTGGACTTTGAGCAAAAAGCAACTCACCTATCATAGCAGGCCATGTCACATCAAGAGGCCAATCAGAATTGTTTATTCATTCATTTTGCTAGCCATATCACATAGAACAAAGGCTGAAACATTACACATTCACTACTTACACAAAAAACCTCCCAACTTGCAAGTTCTATCGAATCTCTTTACACAGCCTGCAAACCCAAAATCTTTTTCCTCCATTCATCTCACCTTGATCCATAGAACACAAAGCATCAAGAACCAGAGCTTGAAACAACCAAAACACTTCACTGCCATCTCTCACCTCAGTTTGCAGTTTCACTTGCAACTCTCACTATAGCCCACAAACATCAAAACAAACTTTGCCAAACTTCTCAACACACTTCATAGATCACAAACAACCATCTCTCATAGCCTGAAAGTGCCAAAATCTCAACTGCCATTGTTGACTGAACTGAAGCAGTTCTCTTCGAAACTCATCATCCAGCAAGTCTAAACTCCATTTGAGCATCCAGACATCTTTGGGGGGCCAAGAGGAGCAGCTTGCACTTAAAGAAAGGGCCTGAAAGTTCCTAAATCAAAGGTTGCAAATCTCAGGTAGCTCCAAATATTTTTTTCCAGAAATCTCATTTTATGTTACAAACTTGTTCCTTATGTTCTCCTGATCATGCTGATGCTTTTAGTTTTTGAAATGGATGTGTTTTGAGAATTTAATTGCTGTTTAAAGCTTGCGAACCCTAGAACTTAGTTTCTTCGATTCAGCTTGTTTAGGTTAGATAAATTTGTTTTGGAAGAGGGGTTTAGTTCGTGAGAGTGTTAGGATCATTTCCCATGTCTTAGGTTTCATTTATATTACGTTTTGAGAGGTTTTGAACTTTTTCAGGCAAGCTTCTGGCCGGAGAAGACGACCGGAAGTCTTCTCCGGCCACCTGAGATTAATTATGCCCTAATTGTGTAATTAAGCCAAGTTTGAATTGTGAGCGTACGATCCCTCTGACCAGTTGACTTCCCTCCCTTTCCAATGGCCCAGATCACTGCAATTAGCCCTAATCCACGTGTTAGGCTTTAATTAATCACGTTTTATTTAATTTGATCTGAAGCAATCTGGGCCTCTCATTCTGGCGCGTAGTCAACCCCATTTGAACCCTGGACGCATCCTGGCCATCCATCCTGCATACTTCAGTTTTAATTCATTTTAATTCATATTTATTTCATTTAAATTGCACAATTTATTTAAAATAGTTAAAAAATCATAAAAAATTATGAAACTTTTTCTTTAAGGTTTTATTAATTTTTATGACTCAAAAACATTTTTATTTTATTTTTTATCATTAAAAAAGTATTTTTAAATATTTAAAAGATTATTTTTAATTGATTAATGAGAATTAATTAATTAAAAATACTTTTAGGTATTTAAAAATTACAAAAAAATTCATGAAATGTTCTAAGACATTTAGAAACATTGTCCAACCTTCAAACCAAATTTCTTTTTTGATCTTGATGCATTTTAAGAATTTTTCATTGAATTAAATCATATTTTATGCATTATTTTGATCACAAGTTTGAAAATTCATTTCTGCCTTTTGGTGAAGGTTGAGACATTGATTCTTTTTGCTTTGTTTTCCATTTGGCATGTATTTTCAAGGATAAAAAGGCCATGATTTGATCTTGCATTTTCCAATTGATTGGCATTTCTTTTGTTACAAACCCTAAAAAACCCTAATAACTTGCAAAATTCACAACTTGAGTTTGGTTGAGGGTTGGGAGCTCCCCTTTGGGCAGTGGTTTATTATAGGCCTAGGGTTTCTTTGGGTACCATTTTCCATTTTTTAGGTTAAGGTTTGCTTCTGTTTTTGGTTTATGTGTGATGTTTGATCCATGAACCCTAATTTGGGCTTTCCCTTTGCATCATTCTTGCATTTCCTTGCATAACATGACTTGCCATTACATTTTGTGCATTCTCATGATTCATTTAACATCTTAAGACATGTATGAATCACGTTTGATCATTGCATTGCATATTTGCCATGTCATTTGTCTTGTATGTTTCATAACATTTCATGTTTGTCCATGCTCCTCAACTTGCATCATCTGCATCCATGACTTTGTATGAACATCTCATTGTCTTGTCTCATGTTCATAGCACTTCATAACATCATAATCATCATGTGTATGCTCCTGGTTTTGCTTTGTATCATGTCATTACAGCTCATCTTGCATTGCATTGCATTTCTTTCTAACATTTCAGGTGGTAAGTAAAACTTGAGAAGTGAATTTGCCTTCACTTCTCATATCCTTTCCTTTCATCTCTTTTGCATACCTTGCTGCATTCTTATATGTGTTTGAGTTTGAGCTTGCTCATTCTTCCTCCTCCCACTTTCTTTCTTCAAGTGACTTGACTTCTTGAATGAAGCAAGTCACTTTGCTTCTCTTGATCTTGTTCATCTGCTTCCTGGTGGTTCATCTGAAGATTGTTTCTTGAAACCTCACAAACCTTAGGATCAACCAAGCATGATAATGAATTAGGGTTTTGATTAGTCTCCCCCATAGTTTTTTACCTTTGTGTCTCTCCTTGAGTCATCTCTTCTCACCTCATAATCAGGGACTAAACCCTCAAGGCTTTAAGACTTTGTGATTAAGATCATGCCTGCATCCTTCTTTTAGGATGGAGTGTATAACTTTAATCCTAAGTCTTGGACCCTTAAGGTGTTGAAATCTCTTAATCAATTCACTTAATAAACATCAAGGCATTACACTTGTAACTTGGGCCTTGCATTAGGGTTCTAATTCTTCCTTAATTGGTTAAGAAGGACTAACCCTAGTGTTAATGGACAAGCCCCCCTCAAGTTGTCTTACAAATCATAAAATTCACTTCATCATCATACCATTAATAAAATCCACTTAATCAAAGGTTTGTTCTGTCATGGGTTTAATCCCTAATCATGGATTAAGCTGAGGATCCTTCCTCAGCTTAAACACCCTCATCTATTATCCTTCTTTTAGGATAGTGTAATGAGCCTGTTAAATCCCTGATTATGGCTCAACCTCATTACTTAACACTAAACAAAAATCACAAAAACATTTAATTAATCACAAGTAGGTTAATGATCTTAACCCTACATCAAAGGTGATTAAGTGTGAGAATCTGACTTCACACTTAAGGTAATTCTCATTACCCCTAATCAGAGGGATGATGTGATGAGTTTACCAAATCCATTGATTTAGGTTTAAGCTCATTATCTTATGACAAACTCCAAAAAGAAATAAAAGACTGAAAACTCAAAAACAAACAATAATCGTCTCCTTCGGGATTCTTTTCTCATCATCTTCACTCACAACCGAGAACTTGCTTCTTCCGTCTAATGCAAGACAGTTTGCATCTGTGCCAGACAGATCATACACTTGAGCATAGACTGCAAGCAGTTCACCAGTCAATCCTTTCAGTCTCTTTGGGTCGAACTACGGTGTTCTGACTTCCTCATTGCACGAGAGGATACGTAGGCATAACTTAACAGTTATCGAACAAAAGTCTCTGTATATTCCCCCTCTTTCCAGCTCATTTCTTTAGCCTCATGATCTTGAGCATTCCACTCCTTTCTTACACTGACACTTTCATACTTCACATCACTTATACACTTCACTTCTTTTGCACTGACACCTGTACATATTGCTTTCCAGCCATCTTGCACAAATTGCACTAACACTACCCCTTTAAAACACAAATCTTTTAAGCGTGGATCCCGTCGAGTACGACGGACAATCTGGGTGCTAATACCTTCCCAGGTTGTAACCAACCCCCTTTCTCAGTCTCTCTGGTTCGCAAACCGTCTTATCCATCTCTTTCTAGGTCTATGCAGCATTACCTTTCCTCCGGGATAAAAATGCCTAGCTGGCGACTCTTTTCATTCTCCAGTGAGTTCACGGCTGTGTGTTCTCACTGTTCCCTTCGCCGACCGTTCGCGTCTGTACCTTCATCTGATCCATTTTCATTTGTCGGGAGCGACAGCTTGGCGACTCTGCTGGGGATCCTTATACTGCAACCAGGGCATCTGGTTCTTTTTGTGGGTTCCTCCTAGCGCTTGATTGATTTGTGTTTACTGGGGTGTTATGTGCTTGTTTGTGCTTGTATTTATTTTTGTTTATTGCTTTATGTACAGTTACTTTACTGCTTTCTTTACTGCTTTTATATATCATACTGTCATACTGTGCTGGCTGGATCTGGTTTTTTCTTTGGTGGGTGGGTGTTCCATTGAGAGTTAAGGTCCTATACCTGGGACCTGAGTGACACCTAGGCTAGAGTGAATCATATTCTTTCCCATTCCATTTCGGTCTGGTGCGGGAATATGAAACACGGTTCAGATATGGGTTTCTTCTTGAGAACTCTGTGCTACGGATTTCCTGTAGTGCTAGGGGGATCTGGGAAGCCTGCTAAGTCTGGATGACCTTTTAGTATTGACCTTCAGAAATTGAGGTGAATTAGAGGAGGAATTGTTATGGTTATTGTAAACACTGTACCTCCGGGTTAGAGGTGTTTACACTTCTCATAACTGATCCAAGTCTGAGGATCCTTGTTCTAGATCACTACCTGTGAGGGGGTTGGGCTGTTTACAGGTTTGCAGGTACCTTGACCTCGGAATACCCTGTTACTTTGACTTTGTTAAGAATGCTCCATGTTGGATAGTTCTTGTGATTCTAAAACCCTGGACATGTGGCTCTTTATTTGAGTCCCCCACCTTGGTTACTGGATTTATAGACCTCCATCCGGAATTCTTGAACACACATGGATCTATACCAAGGCAGTTTATCCAGATCCAGCTCAGTCACAAACCCTTTGCATATCATTTGCATACATCCTCATTGCATCATATTAACATGTGCTTATTTGTTTTTCAGGGTATCCATTTTCATCAGGTTTTGGTATTGACCCCATCTGCAGCTTTAACCCATCTTCACCAGCATCTGCTTCAGTTTAGCTGTCTGCTTCAGCACCAGCCAGTCAGTGGTTTTCTCTACTTCAGCATTGTCATCAGCACTCTACCCAGTCTTCAGCATCATGGCTCCAAAGAAAAGCAATATCACCTATCATTTCTTCCAACCAGACTTGTCAGACATCAGGAGGGTCCAAACCCTGATGACCCCAGATCACATACCTCTGTTCAGGGAGCATTATGGGGATATACTTGACTTGGTTATAGACATGGACCCATCTCAGAGGAGCCTGATCCATACCTGCATCCAGTTCTATGACCCCCCATTGAGGTGTTTCACCTTTCAAGACTTTCAGTTGGGGCCTCTCTTAGAAGAATATGCATCTTTGGTTGGTTTGCCTATCAAGAGAGAAATTCCTTTTAACCCTGAAATGGTCTTTCCCAGCAATGGAGAGATAGCAAGAGCTTTGCACCTGGAACCTGCTTTGATTGAGCAGCATATGACCTCTAAAGCTGGGATCCCTGGTTTTCATCTGGACTTCCTGATTTCTCAAGCTAGTTTGAAGGCCTCCCTGGGGGATTGGAAGGCTGTTTGTGCATTGTTGGCCTTGAGTGTATATGGAATTGTGTTGTTTGCAGATGAGCCTCGATTCATCAGCAAGAATGCAATTCACCTGTTCATCCTGAAGAACCCAGTGCCAACCTTGTTGGGTGACCTTTATTACTCAGTACATCAGAGGAATGAGAAACAGAGGGGTAAGCTAGTGAGGTGTTGTGCTCCACTATTCCATGCTTGGCTTCTCAAGCATCTACCCAGGACAGATGCATTCCTGAATCCTCATCAGCAAAGCAACTGGGCTAAGAGGCTCACTACTCTCACTGCAGCAGACATCAGATGGTGCACCCAAGGCACCAAGGGCAGAGATATGATCACAAGCTGTGGGCACTTTCCCAATGTACCTTTGGTAGGAGTTAAGGGAAGTATCAACTACAACCCCCTGCTGTTCAAGAGGCAATTAGGCTATACACTGGTTCATGTTCCTAGGGAACAAGACCTGGTTGAGACCCTCTACTGTGAGAACAAGATCAGTTTGACTGTTGTTAGGCAGGCTGCCTGGGCCTGGGATCATGTTCTAACCAAGGGAATCACCATTCTGGGGAAGTGCAATAATGTGGCATCGGCCCAATATCATGAGTGGTCCTATGCTAGGGCCCAAATCTCAGGATTGCCCTTCACCATCAAAGACATGCCTGAGTCATCATCAGCACCACCCCCTGCTACTGTCAGTTTGGAAGAGTTTGAAGGCTTGAAAGAAAGAAATGAGAAGCTATCCCAAGCCCTGCAGAAAACCCTCAGGGAGAGGAGTGAAGGTGTAAGGGAGATTGAAAGATTGGAGAAGCTGAGAGTGGAACACTTGACTAAGATTGAGAAGTCTGGAGACTATATCAACAAGTCTAAAGCTGGTGAGCAGATTCTGAAAAATGCTTGTAAAGAAGCCCAGTTCCAAAGAGCAAGGACAGACTTGTACTTGAAAGAGAGTCAGGCCAGGTGGGTCCGGATCACTGAAGCTCGTACTCTAGAAGACAAGAGAGTTCAAGATAAGATGGAGCAGATGGAAAAAGCCCTGGCAGCAGCCCAGGAGGAAATTTCAGAGTTAAAAATCAAAGCTGGAGTGAAGAAATCCAAAGACCAAAGCCAGAACAAGAAGTTGACTGCAGCTGTTGCAACAAGAAACCTTCTCATCAGGAATCTTACGGAGCATCCGGCTGATCCTGTGACCGAAGCACTTCTTAAGGAAGTTCGCGAGGATGAGTTTGGCCTTGGAGTCTGATTATTTGCTTGTTGTTGTTCCTTTTCCATGTACTTTTGCTTTTTGGTGATGTATTTTTGACCCCTTAGAGGGCTAGTGTTGTAAAAAATGAACAATTTGTATTATTTTACCTTTGTAATATATTTGTGTTTGTTTCCATCTGGGTTCACTTCAAAAGCAACTTCAACAGCATCATCTTCAAGGGTCTGGACGGGTCAAAACTGAAGACCAAGCCGGATACTTTGATAGCAAATAAGCATACTGCATTGCATACTAACCCTTTTGTTTGTTTTGTAGGTTTTGTTTTATTGTTTCTAACCTCTGTTGTGACACTCAGGAATTATTGCTCGCCGCAGGCTATTCCCTCTCAACAGGCCACACAGGTACCCTACAAGAAACAACCTTCCGGGCATCCAGATGGACCAGTTGCAGCAAGACCTCAATGAGGCCAGAACCCAGATGGCTAATGAAAGGGTGGAGATGAGAACCCAAATAACTCAGTTCATGGAAGTGATGAATAATTTAGCTCAAAGCCAGGAGAGGCTTAGAGTTCTGGTAGAGGGAAGAACTCAAGATGACCCCCATGTGGGAACTGCTGGCACCAGTAACAATGAAAGGGTGCAACCACATGTTAACCCCCCTGTGTTTGGTCCACATCTACATCCTGAGATTCATATTCCTGCAAACGTTCAAGGAACAGCTACTGCAGCCAGAGTACTTCAAGAGGATCCTCAGGAGGATCAGTTTACAGTCATGGGTGCTGGAGAGGAAACCTATGATAGGAGATTGGATGAGTTGGCTGAGAAGTTGAGGTCTTTGGAATCCCAAAATTCTTTGGGGTTCGATGTCATGGACATGGGTTTAGTAGAGGGGGTCAGGATCCCTCATAAGTTCAAGCCTCCTTGTTTCGAAAGATATAATGGGACTTCATGCCCCCGGACTCATTTGCAATCGTTTCTGGGAAGGCTGAAGGCCTATACAATGGATGAGAAGCTCTGGATGTTTTACTTCGAAGACAGTTTGACTGGAGCATCAAGGGAATGGTATTCCCATCTGACAAGAGCAACTGTAAGATGCTGGAAGGACCTGGCAGAGGCCTTCATCAGACAGTATCAGTATAATCTGGACATGGCACCCAATAGGACCCTCCTAATGGGGATGTCACAATCATCAAGAGAGAGCTTCAGAGAATATGCTCAAAGATGGAGACAGCTTGCTGCTGCTGTCCAGCCACCTATGTCTGAAAGAGAGATGGCTGATATGTTCATGAATACCCTTCAGGGAACCTATATTGACAGGTTGGCTGCTTTCTCGTCCACTAGCTTCGCAGATGTTGTTATAGCTGGGGAGAGAATTGAAAGCCTGTTAAAAATGGGTAAAATTTCCGATAATGGCGCCAGTTCGTCCAGCAGTACAAGGAAGCCTTTTGCAGGCCCTAGAAGAGCTGGCGAGACCAATGCCGTTCATACCAACAGGGGTAGGCCCCAATATGTTCAAAGGTCCATAGCAGCAGTCACTATCCCTGCTCCAGCTCATCCACAGCCAGTCTATCAACCTCCTCAACAAAACTTCCAACAACAACCTCCGTATCAGCAGAACCAATATCCTCCCAGGAACAACTACAACAACAACTCCAACAACAACAATCAACAGAGGCCATTCCAACAAAGGCCCTCTCAAGCTAATCGAGTGATCGACCCGATCCCAATGCCGTATGCTGCCTTGCTGCCACAACTTCTGAAACTCAACCTGGTTGAGCTAAGAACGTTGGCACCTCCGGATCCAAACAGTCTACCAAGAAACTATGACTCTAATGCTAGGTGTGCTTTTCACTCAAACGCGCCTGGCCACAGTACAGAAAAATGCAGGGCTCTGCATATGAAGGTACAAGACTTGGTAGACTCCAAGGCTCTGAACTTTGCACCTCCGCCCAATGTCAACAAAAACCCAATGCCAAACCATGGTGGTCCTCGAATTAACGCAATCGAAGAAGACACACCGTCTTATTTCATAACCAGTGTGGATCAGATCAGGACACCATTGGTGGAAATCAAAGCTCAACTCCGTGAAAACAATATATTTCCGGGGTGTGAACTAGGGTGCCCCTACTGCAATATTTCTTGGAATGGGTGTGAAGACTTGAGGAATGGCATTGACAGCCTTATTCAGAGTGGCTTACTGCAGATCACTACATCATTCCCGGCAAACCCGACGACTTCGGCAACAACGGTTTCAGATCCTCCTACGAATGCAACAACAATTGTTCCCGATAATTCATCAGCAACATCAGCAAGTACTTCATCTGTTCTACCCAATGATCAGTTTTCAACAGTTTCTCCTGCTACAACTTCAGCTTCAGTCCACTTCGACTCCCCATCAACAACAACAACAGTTCTTCCCACAGAACCTTTTACAACACCAGCAAACAATCACGAAGATGTCTCCACTGTTACCATATTCTACGATCCAGAAAACAATTCCGCTTATCATTCAGAAGGTGCTGCTCCCACTAGAGCACCAGTTACAATCTTTTATGATCCACAGACAATAACAGTCCCCTCAGCAGCAGCAATCAGTCCAGTCACTGTCACGGTGCCTGGACCTGTACCATATGAAAGCGATAGGGCCATCCCTTGGCACTATGGCTCTGACGTATACTGTGAAGGAAAAAGAATCACTCTGGAAACATCATCACCTGCACCACAAATTGATAATGTGGGCGGAGGCGGAGGCTTCACCCGAAGCGGACGTCTCTTTGCTTCACAAGTTCAAAGACCTACTGCCGAAGCAGAAGCTGCTGCCAAGGCAAAAGGAAAAAGCCCGGTGCAGGAAGATCCAGCTGCCAAAGAAGCCCTGAAGACTCCATTCGATCAGGAAGTTGATGAGTTTATGAGGATCATCAAAAAGAGTGATTACAAAATTGTGGATCAGCTTCACCAGACGCCATCCAAAATCTCCATCCTCTCACTGCTTATGTGCTCCGAAGCCCATCGGAATGCACTACTGAAGGTACTGCACGCAGCTTACGTGCCCGAGGAGATTACTGTCAACCAATTGGAAACCGTGGTTGGAAACGTTACTGCTAGCAATGGGCTAGGGTTTACCAATTCTGACCTGACAGCGGATGGCCGCAATCACAACAAAGCCTTGCACATAACCATGGAATGCAAAGGAGCTGTCCTTTCACATGTGCTGGTGGACACAGGATCATCCCTGAATGTCTTACCAAAGAAGGCTCTGGTGAAGCTTGAATATGATGGTTTGGCATTGAGACCCAGCAACCTGGTGGTTAGAGCTTTTGATGGCTCGAAGAGATCGGTTCTGGGAGAGATTGAGCTGCCCGTGACAATTGGCCCGCAGACTTTTAAAACTATCTTTTATGTGATGGACATTCAGCCCGCCTACAGCTGTTTGTTGGGTAGACCCTGGATTCACGCCGCTGGCGCTATAACGTCTACCCTTCACCAAAAGTTAAAATTTGAGTGGGAAGGTCAAGTTGTCACAATTTGTGGAGAGGAGGACATTTTTGTCAGCCACCTGGCGACCTACAAGTACATTGAAATGGATGGAGAGATCCATGAAACAATGAGCCAGGGGTTTGAAGCGTTGAATGTGAATGAAGCATCTGCTGTATCTGGTACCCCGATGTCGTCTTATCAACAAGCCCGGAAGGTTGTTGAAGAAGGAACTGCCCTAGGTTGGGGCAAGGTCTTAGCTGTGGAGGAGAAGAAGGACAAATTTGGGTTGGGTTACAGACCAACTCAACATCAAGCAAAGGCTGCTGCAGAGCCAGGATTTGTCAGTGGGGGAATGCTAACCCCCGATGCTATCAACTGTCTGGAAGACGAGCTGGAAGAGGAACGCAACCTGGAGAATTGGATTCGTCCAAAGGTCCCGGGGAGCAGTGTCTCGAACTGGTCTTCCCAGGGAATTATAAGTGTTACTCGAGCAGAGTAATTATTATTTCCTGTATCTTTTATAGCATGCATCAAAGTCTTGCATCTTGCCCAAGAAGACAAGACTCATTTTGTAATCAGGGCCATCTGTACTTTTGTGCAAACAAGATTAAATTAATGAAATATCAGACAATCTTTTGCAAACGAGTCGTTTTCTTTTCTGCTCACTGTTCTTCCTTTTTTCTTTTTGTACAAAAATAAATGGCGGTGTTTTCAAAATGATAACTTCATTTCACCTTTTTCTAAAGCAAGATTAAAATCAATCACTAAAATGAACCAACTTAACCCTTGCAGAGAGTGCCTTCCAGACAGCACCGACAACAGCACAGCTATGACATCGTATGACTTTGACAATCCGATCAATCAAGCTGATGAAGGGGTTGATGAAGAATATGAGCTTCCTGAAGAGCTAGCCAGGTTGCTGAGACAGGAGGAAAAAGTCATTACTCCTCATCAGGAGGAGATTGAAGTGATTAATCTTGGTACGGAGGAAGACGTGAAAGAAGTCAAAATCGGGGCCTGCCTGCAAGACTCAGTGAAGAGACAGCTGATAGATCTGCTTCAAGAGTATGTTGATGTGTTTGCTTGGTCCTACCAAGATATGCCAGGGTTGGATACCGATATTGTTGTGCATAAGCTGCCTTTGAGGGAAGAATGCCCACCAGTCAAGCAAAAGCTGCGCCGAACTCGCCCAGACATGGCTATGAAAATCAAGGAAGAGGTACAAAAGCAATGGGACGCCGGGTTCCTTGCTGTAACTAGCTATCCACCGTGGGTTGCTAATATTGTGCCTGTGCCTAAGAAGGACGGCAAAGTAAGAATGTGTGTTGATTACCGGGATCTGAACAGAGCCAGCCCGAAAGATGACTTCCCATTACCTCACATTGATGTATTGGTGGATAACACGGCTCAGTTCTCGGTATTCTCCTTCATGGATGGATTTTCGGGATACAATCAGATCAAGATGTCACCTGAAGACATGGAGAAGACAACATTCATCACACCTTGGGGCACGTTCTGTTATAAAGTGATGCCATTCGGACTGAAGAATGCTGGTGCAACGTATCAACGGGCTATGGTAACATTGTTTCATGACATGATCCATAAGGAAATCGAATGTTATGTGGATGACATGATCGCCAAGTCCCTTACAGAGGAAGATCACCTGGTGAATCTGCTCAAGTTATTCAAGCGTCTGAGGAAATACCAACTAAAGTTGAACCCCAACAAATGCACATTCGGGGTGCGATCCGGTAAGCTGCTGGGCTTTATTGTAAGTGAGAAAGGGATTGAAGTTGACCCTGATAAAGTCAAAGCTATTCAAGAAATGCCTGCACCGAAAACTGAGAAAGAAGTTCGAGGGTTCTTAGGTCGATTGAACTACATTTCACGGTTCATATCTCACCTTACAGCAACTTGTGAACCCTTATTCAAGCTATTAAGAAAGGAGCAAACGGTCAGGTGGAACGAAGACTGCCAGAAAGCTTTTGACAAGATCAAGGAATATTTACAAGAACCTCCAATCCTTATGCCTCCAGTTGAAGGAAGACCTCTGATTATGTACTTGACAGTATTAGAAGAATCGATGGGGTGTGTACTAGGTCAGCATGACGAGTCTGGTCGAAAAGAGTATGCGATATACTACCTAAGCAAAAAGTTTACCGACTGTGAACAGCGTTATTCACTGCTCGAGAAAACTTGCTGTGCTTTAGCGTGGGCTGCTCGCCGACTGAGACAGTATATGTTGACCCACACTACCTTATTAATCTCAAAAATGGATCCAGTTAAGTACATTTTCGAGAAGCCAGCTCTTACCGGACGGGTTGCAAGATGGCAGATGATTCTCACAGAATACGACATACAGTACACATCTCAGAAGGCCATCAAGGGCAGTGTACTATCTGAATATCTTGCTGAGCAACCCATTGATGACTACCAGCCTATGAGGTTCGACTTCCCCGATGAAGACATCATGTTCATTAAAGCAAAAGATCGTGAAGAGCCTATTCACACTGAAGGGCCTGACCCAGAAGAAGAATGGACTATGATGTTTGATGGGGCTGTCAACATGAATGGCCGCGGTGTTGGTGCAGTACTCATTACACCTAAAGGGGTTCACATGCCTTTCTCGGCAAAGCTCACTTTCAACTGCACTAACAACGAAGCTGAATACGAAGCTTGCATTATGGGTCTTGAGGAAGCCATTGACCTCAGGATCAAGACATTGACCGTATTCGGAGATTCAGCTTTGGTAGTCAATCAGACCAACGGAAAATGGTACACCCACCAAGATCATCTGGTACCTTACAGGGATTATACAAGAAGGTTATTGACTTTCTTCACAACAGTCAAGCTTGAGTATATCCCTCGGGACGAGAATCAGTTTGCGGATGCTCTTGCTACCATTTCATCCATGATCAAAGTTCAAGCTGCTAACTTTGTACCTCAGATTTCAGTATCGAGACTTGATAGACCAGCATATGTATTTGCAGCAGATATTGCTAAAGATGATAAGCCTTGGTTCCATGACATCAAGTGCTTCTTGGAGGATCAAACGTACCCACCTGGGGCATCTTCCAATGATAAAAAGACTTTAAGAAGACTTGCTGGAAGTTTCTTTCTGAACACTGATGGATCTTTATACAAGAGGAACTTTGATATGGTGCTTCTCAGATGTGTTGACAAGACGGAAGCGGATTTGCTGATGCATGAAGTGCACGAAGGATCCTTTGGCACCCATGCTGGAGGGCATGCCATGGCTAAAAAGTTGTTAAGATCAGGCTATTACTGGATCACAATGGATGCAGACTGTTGTGCTTACGCCAGAAAATGCCATAAATGCCAGATTTATGCAGACAAGGTGCATGTGCCTCCCAATCCCCTGAACATAATGTCTTCACCATGGCCCTTTGCTATGTGGGGCATTGACATGATTGGCAAAATTGAGCCAACTGCTTCGAACGGCCACAGATTCATCCTGGTCGCCATCGACTATTTCACCAAGTGGGTTGAAGCAGCCTCATATGCAAATGTCACAAGACAAGTGGTAGCCAGATTTCTGAAGAGAGATATCATCTGTCGGTATGGAGTGCCCGAGCGAATCATTACTGATAATGGTTCCAACTTGAACAACAAAATGATGGCAGAGCTGTGCCGGGACTTCAAGATCCAACATCACAATTCTTCTCCTTACAGGCCAAAGATGAACGGCGCTGTCGAGGCGGCAAATAAGAATATCAAGAAGATTGTGCAGAAGATGGTAATCACCTACAAAGACTGGCATGAAATGCTACCGTTTGCCTTGCATGGATACCGCACGTCAATCAGAACATCCACTGGGGCAACGCCGTATCAACTTGTGTATGGTATGGAAGCAGTCCTACCGGTTGAAGTTGAATTACCCTCTTTACGAGTACTGATGGATGTTAAACTGAGTGAAGCAGAATGGGTTCGGGCCCGATACGAACAACTGAGTATGATCGAAGAGAAAAGATTGGCTGCAATCTGCCATGGGCAGTTATATCAGAAGAGAATGAAGAAGGCCTTCGATCGGAAAGTCAGGCACCGAGAGTACCAAGTAGGAGATCTTGTGCTGAAAAGAATCCTCCCTCCTCATACAGACCACAGGGGCAAATGGACTCCAAATTACGAAGGACCATTTGTTGTGAAGAAAGTCTTCTCTGGTGGAGCACTGATGCTCAGCACCATGGATGGTGAAGATTTCCCGTCCCCTGTGAATTCAGATGCAGTTAAAAAATACTTCGCATAAAATGACCCGCTGGACATAAAAACAGAATGTAAGTCCAGGCAAAAATAGGGCATCCCGGCGAGTCAAAAACAGAATAAAAGACTCGGGCAAAATAAGGGAAAATGAATAAAAAAATTGTACACCCGCTGAGTTGAAAAGCCGCATTGGACAGCTCAGGCAAAAATGGGTATCCCGATGGATTGAAAACCCGAAAGGGCGATCCGTGCAAAATAAGGGAATAAGCGAACAACTGCATTCTGAATTCGTCTGTATCACCTACAACTTGGTAAGCTCCAAGGGATCAAGCTGCAATCAGAATCAACTCTCTCCAGAAAGCAAGACGAGAAGAACGTCATTGTCATACGAGTCATAGCAGAAGAGGAAGCTCCTCAGAGCGTCGTCAACACCGCCAGCACTTTATTTCTCAATTTGTAACAATCTCCTCATTTCAGGAGATATGTTTCTCTGACTGTATCTCGCCAATTCAGGGCACATGAATTAATAAAATCAGATTTTCAGTCATGTCTCGTTTTTACATTTATGTTTTGCAAAGAGTTGTCTGATGTCTCTAAAAACACAATTGCATAAGTACAGATGCCTCTCTCTAAAAATAAAACACATGCTTGCGGGGAATATACTTACTCTCGAAAGTACTTTTTTTCCTATGACGGAATCTCAGTAAAAGATACCTCGGGACCATTTGTGCGTTTCTTTATCTTTGCAGGATTGCAGGTATCCAGAACGCGACCTGGGGCATGCAAGTTACGTCTCAGCAACTGGCAAATCATTATCAACTCACCTGGCACTGGGAGGTGCCCACTTCCCCAGCAAAGTTGCCAAATCAACGTACAGCATCGGAAACACTCTATCCCCAGCTGAGTTTGCTTCTTGTTGCTACCCCCAGTTGAGTTGCCTCTCATAATTCCCCAGCCGAGTAGCCATTATTCCTCAGCAGGATGCGAGAATCGAGGAATCATCTCCCCACAGAGCTTCGGGCCTCTATTCAGAAGAGCAGCGCACGAAGAAGTCACAACAGAGAGAGAGAAGGCTTCTACAAACCCCAGCTGGGTCCCGTATTATAAGAATATGTCAAGCAGTGACCTATATCCCCAAGCAGATACAACTACAGATCTATCAATGATCTCATCCCCAGCTGGGATGTTCACTTCAAGCAGATCGACCAGAGATCTCCGCGGCAACGGGATCCGAATCCCGGATCGGTGCCTCTTTGCATAATCATAGCATTCACATCATATTCACCCCCAGAGCGTAGCATTCCGTCTAATACGGAGCATTACGGCAAAAATCAAATGCATAGCATAATCATAAGTCATGTTGTGATTTGAACACTTGTAAATATTGACAATCTGTCGGCATACAGAATACATCCCCATCAGAGTCCCAGCAAAAGCAGTTGCCCCATATCACAAACACCAGTGCATATCTCCTTTTTGATACCCGTCCGTATCATCATTTCCCAGCAGGTTGCCTGAATACACTTTACAAACCAAGATCACCAGTATTGCAGATACATCCTGACACTCGTCCGTGTCGTGTCACCAGCAGAAAGCCAAAGACACCCTCTTTGCACTTACATATACCTATACACTTTCTTGACACCCGTCCGTGTCATATCCCCAGCGTGGTCGCCTATACTTGTATATACACTTTCCTGACACCCGTCCGTGTCATATCCCCAGCAGATAAACACCCACCTATACATTATATACTCACTACTCATTGGTACACCTACTCAGATACTCGTCCGTATCTTATATACACCATGTATATCCCCGCAGATTCGACAGTAGTCCTTGTTCTTTGTTAACCAGTTGGTACTCGTCCGTACCATCATCTCAGAACATTGCGTCTAATGTTTGTTTCTACATGATACTCGTCCGTATCATAGTCTTAAGGATGCTCGTCCGCATCTTTAATCCATACACCGTGTCAAACACTTATGTCTTCTTGAATATAGATGCTCGTCTGTGTCTACTATTCCCCAGAAGGATACTTTCAGATGCAACACTCGTCCGTGTTCCTTGTTAACCAGTTGATACTCGTCCGTATCATCAGCTCTGAGCACGTGTCAGTTTGTTTCTACATGATACTCGTCCGTATCATAGTCTTAAGGATGCTCGTCCGCATCTTTAATCTATACACAATACCAAACACTTATACCTTTTGTTTCTTGGATGTAAACGCTCGTCCGTGTTTACTATCTCCCCAGTAGATTGCCAACAAATTTTCTTTTTATCTAACACTCGTCCTGTGTTATGATACCTCTGAGAGCAGCCGTACCCTGCTGAGTGGTCGTCCTCCACTTCTTGATGGTCGTCCTCCATCATGCTCATCCGATGGCCGTCCCCATCGTTGATTTTAGCAGCCGTCCCCTGCTAGGTGGTCGTCCTCCACCTTTTGATGATCGTCCTTCATCACTTTATCCAATGGCCGTCCCCATTGTTGATTTTAGTTGTCTAACACTCATCCTGTGTTATGATAAACTTTGAGAGCAGCCGTCCCCTGCTGAGTGGTCGTCCTCCACTTCTTGATGGTCGTCCTCCATCATGCTCGTCCGATAGCCGTCCCCATCGTTGACCTTTTCTATCCGATGGCCGTCCCCATCGTTGATATTTTGGCAGCCGTACCCTGCCAGGTGGTCGTCCTCCACCTTTGATGGCCGTCCCCATCATATTTCTTTTATACCCAACAGAGCAGCCGTCCCCTGCTAGGTGATCGTCCTTCACCTTTGATGGCCGTACCCCATCATCTGTTTATTTCATTTATTCTTTAACCCGATGGCCGTCCCCGTCGTGGTCCCTTTTCCTTTTTAGCCCGATGGCCGTCCCCATCGTTGGTTACTTTACCTTTATGAACTTGATGGCCGTCCCCGTCATGTTTCATTAATCCTCAGAATTTTGCAGCTCTATCTTGATGGCCGTCCCCATCATGATATTTTATTTTCCCAGCTAGTCGGCCGTCCCCGTCTTAGCTTTACCTTTTATCCCCAGCATGTCGGCCGTCCCCGTCATTGCTTTACACACTTTCCCCAGCATGTCGGCCGTCCCCGTTTACCCAGCAGTCGTTCTCTGCTCGACGGTCGTCCTCCGTCGCCCACACTTTACAATATACTTTATTTGCTTTTACAATCTATATCCCTTTTCTTCTTCATTTCTGTGAGTGCAAATTTTGGACTGTCTTTGATATTCAACCACAAGTTATCTTGTTTGCCTGTTAAGCCGCCGCTTACAACCTGCACAGCTAACTCATGCTTGAATAGGGGCAGCTGTAAACACCCCAAATTTGCCCTCACCCATTCACACATGACTTGTGATCATCTCATATGCATAAACACAATCACATCATCTCATGTCTCATTTGTTTTCACTGGATAGTTTCCAAGGCATCTGCACCTAGGGTTTGTGATCTGAGCAACCTCAGGGCATTTTGAGCCATTCCAAAGGCCACTAATCAACTCAAAGGGGTCCATGTGTGTTCTTATATCATGTTACATCCTCACAAAGTCAAAATTGCAGAGGGATCACAAGAACTAGGGTTTGAGTGGATGCAGAGCCAGGATGAACTGCACAGCTGACTGAAAATTAGGGTTTTGGTTTCAGAGGCCATAACTCCAAATTTTTTGGTCATTCTTGTTTCCATTGGTCTCTATATGGTATAGGGAGTATGCATATCAATTTTCATGAAGAAATTCCATGGGGAAGTCATCTGATCAAGAGTTGACTTTTCAGACAAGTCAGTGCAAAATCAGGGCATCTGAGGCCCCCAATGACCCAACCAATGGGTGATCTTCATCATTTTGAGTGTATATGATCTTTATTTGATCATGGAAGAAGGTTGAAGTTCATAAAAATCAAAAATTTAGGGTTTTTGCAAATGTTGACTTTTTGGGCATAGTTGACTTTTCAAGAATGCATCATTTTAGGTCAATTTTCAAGCCTTGATTCATGATCCAAAAAGGCTTCAAATGGAAAAACTTTGGTCATTAAAGTTGTAGATCTCATCTTTCCCTTTTCAAAAAGTACAAGAACATGATCTAACTCTTCATGGATCAAAAGTTATGGCCATGCAAAGTTGCCAAAAATCATTGTTTTTCAAGTTATGCACCAAGTGGAAATTTTGCTAAGTCTTGAATCAATGCATGATTGCTGCCTCAAATTCATGACAAACCAGCATGTGAACATCCTCTAAGTCACAAAAATCAGAAATGGACCAAGTTTGCTCATGGTTTGGTTCATGAAACTTGATTTTTCTCATGGAAATCCATAAAGCTAACCAAGTTGCAAAACACTCATGAGCTTTCAACCAACTTGCTGCATTGAGCCTTGGGTCAAGCCAACCTCTCACACTCACCATGCTGCACCAGAACCCAAGTTGTCCTTGCCTAGTATCATGCCATGCCCTATCTTACACAAAAGTGGACTTTGAGCAAAAAGCAACTCACCTATCATAGCAGGCCATGTCACATCAAGAGGCCAATCAGAATTGTTTATTCATTCATTTTGCTAGCCATATCACATAGAACAAAGGCTGAAACATTACACATTCACTACTTACACAAAAAACCTCCCAACTTGCAAGTTCTATCGAATCTCTTTACACAGCCTGCAAACCCAAAATCTTTTTCCTCCATTCATCTCACCTTGATCCATAGAACACAAAGCATCAAGAACCAGAGCTTGAAACAACCAAAACACTTCACTGCCATCTCTCACCTCAGTTTGCAGTTTCACTTGCAACTCTCACTATAGCCCACAAACATCAAAACAAACTTTGCCAAACTTCTCAACACACTTCATAGATCACAAACAACCATCTCTCATAGCCTGAAAGTGCCAAAATCTCAACTGCCATTGTTGACTGAACTGAAGCAGTTCTCTTCGAAACTCATCATCCAGCAAGTCTAAACTCCATTTGAGCATCCAGACATCTTTGGGGGGCCAAGAGGAGCAGCTTGCACTTAAAGAAAGGGCCTGAAAGTTCCTAAATCAAAGGTTGCAAATCTCAGGTAGCTCCAAATATTTTTTTCCAGAAATCTCATTTTATGTTACAAACTTGTTCCTTATGTTCTCCTGATCATGCTGATGCTTTTAGTTTTTGAAATGGATGTGTTTTGAGAATTTAATTGCTGTTTAAAGCTTGCGAACCCTAGAACTTAGTTTCTTCGATTCAGCTTGTTTAGGTTAGATAAATTTGTTTTGGAAGAGGGGTTTAGTTCGTGAGAGTGTTAGGATCATTTCCCATGTCTTAGGTTTCATTTATATTACGTTTTGAGAGGTTTTGAACTTTTTCAGGCAAGCTTCTGGCCGGAGAAGACGACCGGAAGTCTTCTCCGGCCACCTGAGATTAATTATGCCCTAATTGTGTAATTAAGCCAAGTTTGAATTGTGAGCGTACGATCCCTCTGACCAGTTGACTTCCCTCCCTTTCCAATGGCCCAGATCACTGCAATTAGCCCTAATCCACGTGTTAGGCTTTAATTAATCACGTTTTATTTAATTTGATCTGAAGCAATCTGGGCCTCTCATTCTGGCGCGTAGTCAACCCCATTTGAACCCTGGACGCATCCTGGCCATCCATCCTGCATACTTCAGTTTTAATTCATTTTAATTCATATTTATTTCATTTAAATTGCACAATTTATTTAAAATAGTTAAAAAATCATAAAAAATTATGAAACTTTTTCTTTAAGGTTTTATTAATTTTTATGACTCAAAAACATTTTTATTTTATTTTTTATCATTAAAAAAGTATTTTTAAATATTTAAAAGATTATTTTTAATTGATTAATGAGAATTAATTAATTAAAAATACTTTTAGGTATTTAAAAATTACAAAAAAATTCATGAAATGTTCTAAGACATTTAGAAACATTGTCCAACCTTCAAACCAAATTTCTTTTTTGATCTTGATGCATTTTAAGAATTTTTCATTGAATTAAATCATATTTTATGCATTATTTTGATCACAAGTTTGAAAATTCATTTCTGCCTTTTGGTGAAGGTTGAGACATTGATTCTTTTTGCTTTGTTTTCCATTTGGCATGTATTTTCAAGGATAAAAAGGCCATGATTTGATCTTGCATTTTCCAATTGATTGGCATTTCTTTTGTTACAAACCCTAAAAAACCCTAATAACTTGCAAAATTCACAACTTGAGTTTGGTTGAGGGTTGGGAGCTCCCCTTTGGGCAGTGGTTTATTATAGGCCTAGGGTTTCTTTGGGTACCATTTTCCATTTTTTAGGTTAAGGTTTGCTTCTGTTTTTGGTTTATGTGTGATGTTTGATCCATGAACCCTAATTTGGGCTTTCCCTTTGCATCATTCTTGCATTTCCTTGCATAACATGACTTGCCATTACATTTTGTGCATTCTCATGATTCATTTAACATCTTAAGACATGTATGAATCACGTTTGATCATTGCATTGCATATTTGCCATGTCATTTGTCTTGTATGTTTCATAACATTTCATGTTTGTCCATGCTCCTCAACTTGCATCATCTGCATCCATGACTTTGTATGAACATCTCATTGTCTTGTCTCATGTTCATAGCACTTCATAACATCATAATCATCATGTGTATGCTCCTGGTTTTGCTTTGTATCATGTCATTACAGCTCATCTTGCATTGCATTGCATTTCTTTCTAACATTTCAGGTGGTAAGTAAAACTTGAGAAGTGAATTTGCCTTCACTTCTCATATCCTTTCCTTTCATCTCTTTTGCATACCTTGCTGCATTCTTATATGTGTTTGAGTTTGAGCTTGCTCATTCTTCCTCCTCCCACTTTCTTTCTTCAAGTGACTTGACTTCTTGAATGAAGCAAGTCACTTTGCTTCTCTTGATCTTGTTCATCTGCTTCCTGGTGGTTCATCTGAAGATTGTTTCTTGAAACCTCACAAACCTTAGGATCAACCAAGCATGATAATGAATTAGGGTTTTGATTAGTCTCCCCCATAGTTTTTTACCTTTGTGTCTCTCCTTGAGTCATCTCTTCTCACCTCATAATCAGGGACTAAACCCTCAAGGCTTTAAGACTTTGTGATTAAGATCATGCCTGCATCCTTCTTTTAGGATGGAGTGTATAACTTTAATCCTAAGTCTTGGACCCTTAAGGTGTTGAAATCTCTTAATCAATTCACTTAATAAACATCAAGGCATTACACTTGTAACTTGGGCCTTGCATTAGGGTTCTAATTCTTCCTTAATTGGTTAAGAAGGACTAACCCTAGTGTTAATGGACAAGCCCCCCTCAAGTTGTCTTACAAATCATAAAATTCACTTCATCATCATACCATTAATAAAATCCACTTAATCAAAGGTTTGTTCTGTCATGGGTTTAATCCCTAATCATGGATTAAGCTGAGGATCCTTCCTCAGCTTAAACACCCTCATCTATTATCCTTCTTTTAGGATAGTGTAATGAGCCTGTTAAATCCCTGATTATGGCTCAACCTCATTACTTAACACTAAACAAAAATCACAAAAACATTTAATTAATCACAAGTAGGTTAATGATCTTAACCCTACATCAAAGGTGATTAAGTGTGAGAATCTGACTTCACACTTAAGGTAATTCTCATTACCCCTAATCAGAGGGATGATGTGATGAGTTTACCAAATCCATTGATTTAGGTTTAAGCTCATTATCTTATGACAAACTCCAAAAAGAAATAAAAGACTGAAAACTCAAAAACAAACAATAATCGTCTCCTTCGGGATTCTTTTCTCATCATCTTCACTCACAACCGAGAACTTGCTTCTTCCGTCTAATGCAAGACAGTTTGCATCTGTGCCAGACAGATCATACACTTGAGCATAGACTGCAAGCAGTTCACCAGTCAATCCTTTCAGTCTCTTTGGGTCGAACTACGGTGTTCTGACTTCCTCATTGCACGAGAGGATACGTAGGCATAACTTAACAGTTATCGAACAAAAGTCTCTGTATATTCCCCCTCTTTCCAGCTCATTTCTTTAGCCTCATGATCTTGAGCATTCCACTCCTTTCTTACACTGACACTTTCATACTTCACATCACTTATACACTTCACTTCTTTTGCACTGACACCTGTACATATTGCTTTCCAGCCATCTTGCACAAATTGCACTAACACTACCCCTTTAAAACACAAATCTTTTAAGCGTGGATCCCGTCGAGTACGACGGACAATCTGGGTGCTAATACCTTCCCAGGTTGTAACCAACCCCCTTTCTCAGTCTCTCTGGTTCGCAAACCGTCTTATCCATCTCTTTCTAGGTCTATGCAGCATTACCTTTCCTCCGGGATAAAAATGCCTAGCTGGCGACTCTTTTCATTCTCCAGTGAGTTCACGGCTGTGTGTTCTCACTGTTCCCTTCGCCGACCGTTCGCGTCTGTACCTTCATCTGATCCATTTTCATTTGTCGGGAGCGACAATAAGGGTTAGTAATAATAAGAATTAAAAATAGGATTAGTAAAATAATAATGAAAAATTAAATAATGTTAGTGAAATTATAATAAGCAAAAGTTAGTAATAATATGGTTAATAGTAATAACAATAATCAAAATAAATTGAATTAGAAAAAATATTATAAGAATAATCAAAAGATTAAAAAAATTTTAATATAGACAATTATATTTAAGAATAAGAAAAAAAATATGAATAAATAATTATTTTAATTCACAAATTATTAAATCATTTTTAAACGTATTATAATTACAAAATTTAATTATTATAAGTTCAATTGTTTCTAAACACATATTAAAAGAAAATAATTTAGGTTATAAATATATTCACATATTATAAAAAAAATAGGTTATAATTATATTTACAAAAATTAATTTTATTAAATAAATATAGACATGATAATTATATTAGAATTTAAAAAAATTACAATTAAGTATTTAGAAAAATAAATTAAGGTTTCTAAGATTAGGGTTTTGTTAGAAAATATTTGTAGGATTTATAATATAATATACAAAATTATTTTAATTAAATATACATATATTATAATTTAATTACATAAAAGAAAAATGATTTAAATTGAGAAAAATAAAAGTTTAAAAAATTCTTAGAAAAAAATATAAGGGTTGTTTTTTAGATATTTATTAAATATACATATTCAATTTATATTTTTTATTAATAATATGAGAATAGCTAATTAAATAAATGAAACAGAAAAATTGATAAAAAAGAAAACTTACCTTGGCTGGGTTTGAACCCAGGTCATTCTGCCTGCAAGCATCAAAACCTTCCACTAGGCCAGCCATGCGTGGGTGATAAGGAAATAGCTTCAATTTGTTTTGTGCTTTGACTTTGAAAAATCAAAAAAATAATGAACAAGCAAAAGGCCTGGGGTGGTGTTGAACCCAGGACCTTTACACACACAAGCGCACGCATCACCACCCGGCTGGAAGAGCCCATCTGATAATAGAATGGCCATTGAACATAATATATTATGCCTTCTTTTATCCTGAAAAAATAGAAAAAATAATGGCACAAGACAGGATTCGAACTCAGGTCTTGTAACCAAACACAAACGTCTCTTTCCACTGGGACACAGGCTTCTGTGTGACAAATAACCAAGATGAATACATAATATTTTAAATCAAAATTTTAAATACAAAATTCGCGCCAAGCCATCTTCATCTTCTTCAGTGTACCTATGCAATTTGCTGCGAATCCCTCTACCACTTTTCCTGCGAAAACACCATGGCAGCAAAACCTACAAAAATCAATGACTAACAAAACCATACAATTTCACAAAATTAAACACAGCAACATGATCCAGACATTCATGCGATTCATCCTGTGTTTTTAGAATCCATTTATGTTCATTAAATCAGAAATCCCTAAACCTAGGTCCAAACCCTAACAATGGCGTTTCATGACTCAGCCACGGTTTCTTTGATTTTTCTGCCCGGAAACATTCTACATCACATGATAAACAAGATTAGCCAAGCAAATTTCATTGAAACACAATAAATTAATGAATTCGAAAAAAATTATTTTTTGAACAAGATGGATTCGGGTTGTTCATATATGCATGATATTGATGCATATGAGTGATGGTTTAGGATCAGAGAAGCCCCAGGAACATGTCTATGTTCTTGTTTTACCTTTTAAAGTCCTAAATCCAAGAATCCGAATGTGACTTTTTGTGAAGAATTTTTGAACAATGGAACTTACACTTAGTTGCAGAGAATTCGTGCCTGGGCAATAGGGTTGTGTTTAGTATATATAAGTGATTGAATCTAGGTCAAAATATTGATTGGTTGTATGAAAATTTTGATTCAAAAAGATTGAAATTGATCATGTCTTAAAATTCAAATATTTGTGTATGAAGGCTTGCTATTTTTGGATCAATCTCATGATTTCCTTCCCTTTCAATTCCAATCAGCATTGAAGATATTCTAGAAGCTCAATCTCCATCAAATATTGCATTTTCATATTTTATTTTTATTTAAAATGATTTTTTATGAATTAAATCAAAATAAATAAAAATAAAATAATAAAAATTCTGATTTTTAATCATTTGGGTCGTGCATGATGATAGTGTATGGATTGGATCATAATTTGGCCAGCCCATTTGGAAAGAATTGGTTCTAGACCTCCATTTTCATCATAAACCATCACAAAATTTTCCAAATTTGCAAGGGCACATATCCTTCAATTTTAAAGCTATGAGGGTGTTCTTGGAAATTTTGGAAAGCTTGAAGAGTCCTCTAAACAACCCCACTGGTTTCATGTCCATATCATTTACCAATATCAAGTTATGCCCTTTTGAAGTTGTTGACTTTTTGTTGACTTTCAAAAGGACCTATAATGTCTTAGCTCATACCTTCCAAATGAAGCATTTTTGGGCTTGGCTTGTGAGACACAAAGTTGTAGAGAATTCAATTTTCTTCAAAATGAGATTTGGATGGAGACTTGGTGATGAAGTATGTGAAAGTTATGGCTGGTCAAAGTTCAGTTGACTTTTACTGAGGAAACACTAATTTAGAAACTCCTGATTCTTGATGATCAGGAATCTCCTTGATGAATCATGATCAACCCTTGATCAAATGATGAATTTTACTTCATATACTTGATGTTGGCAAAAAATCATGAAGTTTGACTTTGGTTTGACCACAGTTGACCTCAGTTTGACTTTTTAACTGCATTGACTGATTTTGACTTATCTGATCATCTGACTGAGCAAACTTCTGAGAAAAGTCTTGAAACTTGTCATGGGGGTTCTTAAACATATATAAGATGTTATGAAGCCCACTTGAAGTCTTGGAAGTTCATTTATCCTGATTAAAGTCAAAACCCTAGTTTTGGATGCACTGCTTAGGAGGTGCATTGTCTGAGGGAATTGTCAACTCTTCTGACCAATTGTGAACCTTGTGAACCTTGTGAACCATCATAAAGTGTCTTGTGAACCTCATGGGAGGTATTGTGAAGCTTGTGAACCTTGTGAACCTCATAAAGTGACTTTGTAGACCTCATGAACCTCAGGAAAGCTTTGTAATCATTGTGAATCTTGTGAACCTTGTGAACCTTCATAAAGTAACTTGTAGACTTCATGAACCTCATGAAAGGTCTTGTAAGTGTTGAGAAACTTGTGAACCTTGTGAACCTTCATAAAGTGACTTGTAGACTTCATGAACCTCATGAAAGGTATTGAAAGCATTGTGAATCTTGTGAACTTTGTGAACCTTCTTAGCACACAAAGTCTTGTATTGTGAGGGCAAATTTTGGGGTGCAACAACAACGCGAACTCGCGACGACTTGTCTCATTTGCAAGACGGTAAACGCACTCGTACCAGACGAGCCTGCAACACCTGAGCATAGACATACGCAGTTCCAGCATAAAAAACACAAACAAATAGTTCCCGCCTTAGTTAGGCGAACTACGTCGACTCTGATCCTCATTATCCCGATGAGGTACGTAGGCAGCGGGGTAGGGCCCGTTCGAGCACAATCTTTATTTTCCCTACATTTCCCCCTTTCTTTCCATTTTCTTATTTCAGTTCCATTTCTCATTTCCATTTTCAATTTCCAGTTAGCGGTTTTATTCAGCAACTTTATTTCTCACCCCTTGAAACAAACAAGCAAGCGTGGATCCCGTCGGGTACGGCGGACGATCTGGGGTGCTAATACCTTCCCAGGTCGTAACTGACTCCCGAACCCAAATCTTTGGTTCGCAGGACCTTGTCCTTTCCTTCTTCCTTAGGTTTGTGCAACATTACCTTTCCCATTCATTCGGGATAAAAATGTCTGGCTGGCGACTCTACCTTTTCCGCGCCACTTTCGCGTTTGTACTAGGATGAAAATCCCGGGAGCGACACTATGGTTTTTGATGGAGCTTCTAATTCACTTGGTAATGGTATTGGTGTTGTGATTAGTTCCCTTAAAGGTTGTCATACCCCGATTACTACCAGGCTTTGTTTCTATTGTACCAATAACATGGTTGAGTATGAGGCATGTATCCTGGGTATCAAAACTGCCATTGATATGAAGATTCAGTTCCTTGACGTGTATGGAGATTCAGCCCTGGTAGTAAGTCAGATCAAAGTAGATTGGGATACCAAGCATGATAATCTCATTCCATACAGAGAGCATGTGTTGTCTTTGATCCAACATTTCAAAGAGATTACCTTTGGACATATTCCACAAAGAAAGAATCAGTTGGCAGATGCATTAGCCACCATGGCATCCATGTTTGAGATCAGCTAGGATGATGAAGCCCCAAAGATTACTATTGATAGATTTGAGAAGCCTGCATACTACAATGAGATTGACACTGAAGAAGCAGAGGAGAAGCCTTGGTTCTACAAAGTGAAAAGATATCTTGAAGCTCAGGAGTTCCCTGAAGGGGCATCTGTTAAAGATAAGAAGTTTCTGAGGAGGTTTTCTGCTAAGTTCTTCTTGAGTAATGGAATTTTGTACAAATGTAATCATGACTCAACTTTGCTTCATTGTGTGGATAAGAAAGAAGCGACTGAGATTATGGAAGAC
Source organism: Lathyrus aphaca (assembly GCA_963966055.1). Classification (NCBI taxonomy): domain Eukaryota; kingdom Viridiplantae; phylum Streptophyta; class Magnoliopsida; order Fabales; family Fabaceae; genus Lathyrus; species Lathyrus aphaca. The sequence continues at coordinate 109,832,156 of OZ014524.1, read as the reverse complement.
ATGCATGATGTGATCTTTGGCACTCATTCTAGTGGTCATACTATGGCAAAGAATATATTGAGAGCAGGTTACTATTGGTCTACCATGGAAGCTGACTGCTATCAACATTCCAGAACATGTCACAAGTGTCAAATCTATGCTGATAAAGTACATATACCTCCATCACCGTTGAATGTGTTGACTTCTCCTTGGCCTTTTGATATGTGGGGCATTGATATGATTGGTGAGATCAAGCCTACTGCTTCTAATGGGCATCGTTTCATCCTGGTTGCTATTGATTACTTCACTAAGTGGGTGGAGGCAACTTCATTTGCATCTGTTACCAAGAATGTTGTGGCTCAATTCATTAAGAATAATCTTATATGTAGGTATGGCATCCCTGAAAGGATTATTACTGACAATGGCTCTAATCTGAACAACACTATGATTACTGATCTCTACACGCAGTTCAAGATTAAGCATCACAACTCTTCTCCGTATCGTCCGAAGATGAATGGGGCAGTTGAAGCTGCTAATAAGAATATTAAGAAGATTATACAGAAGATGACCGTTACTTACAAGGATTGGCATGAGATGTTACCATTTTCTCTTCATGGTTATCGTACTACAATACGTACTTCAACAGGGGCAACCCCATTCTCCTTAGTATATGGTATGGAAGCAGTTCTGCCCATTGAAGTTCAGATTCCCTCCTTAAGAATTATGAAGGATGCAGGCTTGGATGAAGATGAGTGGATTCAGACCCGACTTGACCAGATCAATTTGATTGATGAGAAGAGGTTAGAAGCAGTTTGTCATGGCCAGATGTACCAGAAACGGATGATTAAGGCTTTTAATAAGAAGGTTAAGCCAAAGACATATCAGGCTGGTGACTTGGTAATCAAGCGTATCATATTACCACAGGGTGATCCTAGGGGCAAATGGACTCCTACATATGAAGGACCATTTGTAGTCAAGACAGTATTCTCAGGAGGTGCCATGATGCTTACTACCATATATGGTGAAGACTTCCCACAGCCTGTAAACGCAGACATAGTTAAAAAATACTACGCATAAAAAGAGACCCGCTAGGTTGACTGGCCTAGGCAAAAATAAGGGCATCCCGGCGAACCAAAAGGGTTCGGGCAAAAATTAGGGATATATATATAAAAAAATGTACACCCGTCAAGTCGAAAACCTGAAAAGGCGGCTTGGGCAAAAAAGGGTATCCCGGTGGATTGAAAACCTGAAAGGGAAATCCAGGCGAAAGTTAGGGATTAAAGCGTATGAATATGTCTCGTTTGGATCACCCATGTAACTACAACCAGTTGTGCTACCTAATTCAAGCTCGAACAGATAAAGCTCAATCCAATCGTTTTCGTCTCAACAGCAGAAGATGAGATACTTGAAGATAATGGCAATAGTAGAATTGAAACTCAAGAGGATTATTTTCCACATAGCTGATTTTCTTTGTTTTGTAAAAATTTTACGACAAATTCCTCTTACTAGGATTTCTGTCTCCTTGTACAAACTTGCCTATGTATAGGTTACTTTGTGATATAAATAAAATTCCATCTTTGAATCCAGATTTACTTTTACCCTATTTACATAAGCGAAACGTCCATTGGTTGTGTTTGAATGTATGTATGCTTTTGAATATGATTGATGTTTACCAGAAATGCATAAATGCTTAATATGATTGATGTTTACCAGAAATGCATGAAAATGCAGTAATAGTATTTACTAAGGATGAAAGAGGGAAGGAATTCAACGAAGCTTCGCCGGTTCATCCCCACCAGACAGCTACTAATCCCCCAGTAGGGCAAATCCATCTTCATAAATACTTCGAGTCACATCTCCCCTGGAATTTATATCCATCTCTTTTATCCTCAGACGGATAGTCGAGAATTTATTCTTTCAATAGGAGTATGACGAACGAAGACGGAAGGTTATGGATACCTTACTATCGAACGAAGACGGGAGGTTATGGATACCTTACTATCGAACAAAGACGGGAGGTTATGGATACCTTACTATCGAACGAAGACGGGAGGTTATGGATACCTTACTATCGAACGAAGATGGGAGGTTATGTATACCTTACTATCGAACGAAGACGGGAAGTTATGAGTACTATATTATCAAACGAGACGGGAACGAGTTCCTCATATTCTCCAGCAACAAATCGGGATTTATTTTCCCTGGTCAGCAGTTGTTATACGAAGATATCTGGATGCTTCAGGCTGCATGATGCATACATACATCATTTACATCATACCATAACATACATATCCATAAGTACATAATACATTTGCTTAGGTGCATCATACTATGCATGCATACATAATGCATAAACTAACATTCTTCTTGCAGGAAGGTTATATGCAGGTAAAACAATATCAACAACTTACAACGGGTCAGAAATGATCCACACACTATTCAAGATGTCCTCGAATAGCAGGTAAACGGTCTGTAAAAAGATCCATTCCCTGGTTCAAGATATTTTACTCAGAAGAACAAATCCTGACGTTCTTTTGACCCTTAAGAGCAAATCCTGACTCTCTTTTGGCCCCTTGTTCAAGAATTTTTCAGAAGAACAAATCCTGACGTTCTTTTGACCCTTAAGAGCAAATCCTGACGCTCTTTTCGCCCCTTGTTCAAGACTTCTTCAGAAGAACAAATCCTGACGTTCTTTTGACCCTTAAGAGCAAATCCTGACGCTCTTTTGGCCCCTTGTTCAAGACTTTTTCAGAAGAACAAATCCTGACGTTCTTTTGATCCTTAAGAGCAAATCCTGACGCTCTTTTGGCCCCTTGTTCAAGACTTTTTCAGAAGAACAAATCCTGACGTTCTTTTGACCCTTAAGAGCAAATCCTGACGCTCTTTTGGCCCCTTGTTCAAGAATTTTTCAGAAGAACAAATCCTGACGTTCTTTTGACCCTTAAGAACAAATCCTGACGTTCTTTTGGCCCTTGGAGAATAGGCAAACGTTCTGTACAAAGATCCATTCCCTAATCCAAAATATTTCCAGAAGAGATAATCATCACAAGATTTATTTCTACTGGTCCATTCAACAACTCAAATCATGTTGCATAAATGATTCAGAGACGGCCTATACAAAGACCTAGTACTGATATCCAGTAACAACATCAGAACATCACCATATCCAGATATTTTAGATGGCATCTCTAAGCCCATCTCCAGTCCTTCCAAGTGGCATCTTCAAGCCCACTCAAGCATATACAGCCAATCATCAGTATTACTCTATGCACTGGTGAGTGCAAATTTTTGGGCTTTTGTGTTCAATCCCCTTCAACCTTCCAGGTCACGACTGACACATATACCAATCTAACCCCTCAGGTTTCAGAAAATTGAACAGGGGCAGCTGTTGCACCCCAAAATTTGCCCTCAGAAGACAAGTCATTGTGTACTAAGAGGCTCACAAGGTTCACAAGGTTCACAAGACATCTCATGAGGTTCACAAGGTTCACAAAGTTCACAATTAGTCAGAAGATTTGACATTTCCCTCAGACAATGCATCCTCCTAAGCAATGCATCCTAAATTAGGGTTTTGACTTTAATCAGGCCAAATGGACTTCCAAAACTTCAAGTGAGCTTCATAACATCTTATATGTGTTTAAGAATCCCCATGACAAGTTTCAAGACTTATCTCAAAGGTTTTCTCAGTCAGATGATCAGATAGGTCAAAATCAGTCAAAGCAGTTAAAAAGTCAAACTGAGGTCAACTGTGGTCAAACCAAAGTCAAACTTCATGATTTTTTGCCAACATCAAGTATATGAAGTAAAATTCATCATTTGATCAAGGGTTGATCATGATTCATCAAGATTTCAGATCATCAAGAATCAGGAGTTTCTAAATTAGGGTTTTCATAGGAAAAGTCAACTGAACTTTGACCAGCCATAACTTTCACATGCTTCATCCAATTTTTTCCATCCAAAGCTCATTTTGAAGGAAATTGAATTCTCTACAACTTTGTGTCTCACAAGCCAAGCCCAAAAATGCTTCATTTGGAAGGTATGAGCTAAGACATTATAGGTCCTTTTGAAAGTCAACAAAAAGTCAACAACTTCCAAAGAGTATAACTTGAGAATGGTAAAAGATATGGACATAAAACCAATGGGGTTGGTTAGAGGACTCTTTAAGCTTTCCAAAATGTCCAAGAACACCCTCATAGCATTAAAATTGAAGGATTTGTGCCCTTGCAAAGTTGGGAAATTTTTGAGTGGTTTATGAAGTAAATGGGGTCTTAAAACCATAATTCTTCAAATGGGCTGACTTTTTTGTGACCCAATGTGTTCCATGACATCATGCAAGAAATTTATTTAATATTTTCATAATTTTATTCATTTTATTTTTATTTATTTATTATGATTTTTTATATTAAAAATCATTTTAAATTCAAATAAAATATAAAATGATGAAGATTTAAAAATATTTTGCTTCTAGAAAGTCATGAAAGTTGATTGGATTTAATTGATATGAAAATTATGAAGATTGTCTCAAAATAGCAATGATATATCAAAGAATATTCAAGTTTTATGACATGATCTTTTTCAATCTCAATTGATCCAAAAATCCAAAGGATAGTCTGATTTTTTGACCTAATTATGTTCTACTATATATGTATAACTCATCCAAACACAAAGACACGAAAAACTCTGCCTCCAAGAGCATATTTGAACTTCAATTTTTCTCACAAAAAGTCACATTCGGATTTTTGATTGCAGGCCATATCAAGAGGTTTTGAAGGTTGCAATACCTTCTTGGATGTTCATTGAAGCTATTTGCATCATTTTCATCATCTAAAACATCATCATATGCCCTAACCGAATCATTCTTATTCAAGAACAATGTCTTTTTCGATTCCATACTTTTATGCATTATCAATTGATTCTAATGATTGTTTTGTGTTTGTAATGATCTTAGCAAGATTTCTGGATAATTAGATTGAAGATTAATGACCTGAATCGTAAATGGCCATTGCTAGGGTTTCGGCCAAGCTTTTAGGGTTTCATGAAATAGACCATATAAATGATGTTTGAGAACATAATTGAATCCAATGAAATGTATAGATCATGTTGGCATGATCAATTTGTGAAAATTGTACGTTTTTATGAGAGTATGTGTTTTGTAGGTTTCGGTTGCAGGAAAAATTGCAGGAAATTTCATAACAAAATTCGCAGGTAAACCTACGAATTTCAGAGGAAGAAGATGAAGTTCTGGCGCCAGTTTGAAATTCAAATATTGATTAAATATTTTATTAAATTGTTTCTGTTTTATTTCAACAAGTGTGCGTTGGCTCAGTTGGTTATTGTGCGTGTATGTTATGTTGATGGTCCTGGGTTCGAATCCCCCCAGGCCATTTTGTTTTGTTTTGTTTTTCTGGATTTTTGCAGGTTAACAACAAAAGGAATCAAACTCCTGATTCTAATGCCATCGCGTGCTTGACCTGGTGGTGATGCTGTTGGTCTTGTGGATGTAAAGCCTAGGGCCTGGGTTCGAATCCCAGCCCCAGGTAAGTCTTTTTCTCACTTTTTCTTATTTTTTTTATATTTTTGTTTATATTTTAATTAAGTTAATAAATGAATAAATGTTAAAACAAAAAAAATGTTTATATTATTGTGTATAATTCAAAGAACTTATATTTTCTAAAAAATTTCAAACTTTATTCTTAGAATTATATAATATTTATTTTACTATATATTATTAATATTATTTGTTTTGTATAAATAAATTAATTATATTTAGATTAACTCATAAATCCTAATATTTTTATATAAAATCTAATTTTCTTCATAAACCCTAATTATATTAATTTATTTGTTTGTAAATTTTAATTATATATATTTACTTTACAATTTGTTTATATTATTATTATATGAAGTTTTTTTTTATAAATAATGTAATTAGGATTAGATTAAGTAGTTAACCCTAATTTATTTTTTTCTAGACAATTAAAAACCCTAACTTATTTTTTAAAAACAATTAAAAAAAACCCTAACTTTATTTTATGAATTTAATTTATCATTTGTATATGTTTACTTAATTAAAATTAACAAATATTTTTTATAATATGTATATAAAATTAAATTATTAGAATTATTAGTCATATTTATTAGTATATAATTGTTATTATTTATTTCTTTTATTTAAAATTCCTTTAAAAATAATTATTTATTTAAAATTGAACTTTTAATTTATTATTATATTATTATGCTAATTTCTTCATCTTATACTTATTTATTTTGTTTATTATTACTAACCTCTTTATTTATTTATTTATTATGTGATTATTTATTTTATTATTATTATGTAATTGTGCAATTATGTAATAGTTGTAGAATTATTCTTATTATTTATTTTTAATTGCCATGGTTAGTAAAATAGGGTGTGAAAACATGTTTGTATTTAAAATTGAACCCAAATCACTAATTTTAAGATAAATATTTGAATTGGTACACTCACATACGTATGTCGATCCTGGATCACCATCTCACATTCTTAAGGATACCTCTCATGTTGCCTAAAGAAAAAGGTCAAGTAAGGTGTAAAGCAAAGTCCCTTCTCTCATATCATCTAGTCCCTTAAAAGATAATAAGATCAAGTCCCTTCATGGTTGCCTTCGTAAATGATCTTGGCCCTTTCGAATAAAGATGATAAGTCCCTTCAAATTGCTAAATACACCTTACAGTTGCCTAATCACAGTTGTCCCTTCATTTGTCCCTCATACATCCAAGGTAATGACTACCTATTCCTTAATAATAGGGATAGTCTTACCATTGAAAGAACATTTAAGAACAAAAAAGACTTAACTTAGGGTAGGTTCCTCTTAAGTACTTGCTCATTTTTCATCAAATTACTTCATTACACTTCACATTTTCAAACAAATTTTCAAAACAAAGTCTTTATATATATCCACACAAGGATCATTATAAAGTACTTAGAAAAATTTTAATCACACACTACACTTCTCAAAACAGTTTAAAGTGAGCTAAGTAACTAAGAGCCCATGGATAACCATGGATGTAAAGCGTGCTAACACCTTCCCTTTACATAACCTACCCCCCGAACCCAAAAATCTTTTAAGGTCTTTCCTGTTATTTTATGCCCTTTCCTTTTGGATAAAATAAAAGTCGGTGGCGACTCTTGCTATCCGCAACATTTAACTAAAGTCAGTTCTCCCACCGTGTTGCAAAACCAGTTAATTCTTTTTCGGCCAAAGGTGGCTCCACTTGAGCCGCTAACTCTCTCCAACGTTGAGCGTACTCTTTGAATGATTCTTTTTCTTTTTGTGACATGTTTTGAAGTTGACAACGATAAGGCGCCATATCCAGATTGTACTTATATTGTCTTACGAAAACATCAGATAAATCCTTCCAGCTTCGGATGTGACTCTTCTCAAGTCCTACATACCACTTCATAGAAGCACCACTCAGACTATCTTGAAGAAAGTGAATAAGCATCTTGTCATCCTTGGCATGTGCATCCATTTTGTGACAATACATCAGCAAATGAATCTTGGGACAAGTATGCCCATTGTATTTCTCGAATACAGGTACTTTGAACTTATCAGGAAGAACCAAGTCGGAAACCAAACACATGTCTATTGTAGCAGCACCAAAGGCATCTTTTCCTTCTAAACCTCTAACCCTTTTCTCAAGAGTCAAACATTGTTCTCTAACTTCATCCATATATCCAGGTTCACCTTGACTTTCAACTTGTGGACCAGCAACCTGGTACAAAAAAGGAGAATTTTTATAAGTAGTTTAAGCAGTAGTGTGCACAACAGGTTGAGGTTCGACAAAGGTCGGAGCTGAAAAGACTGGCACAACAGATGGACCACCCATTTGAGTATTAGCAGAAGCTGGCACGTAATCCAGAGGTAACCCAAATTCTGGCCAAGTAGAAGCTGGTTGTTGAATCACAGAAGGGTAAACAACAGCAGTAAAAACTTTAGAGATAACAGTCCTTTGAGGTGGTTCACCTCGAGCAATCAGAACTTGCATCATTTCAGTGAGCCTGGTCATGCTAGTTTTCATCTCGTCAATCTCCATTCTTACTTCCAGGTTATGTTGTTCATGATTTTCCATTCTCAATCTGAGAGATCTCAATCTGTTAGCAGCTCTAGTCCCGTATCTGTGGTGAGGAGACAGCTTGACGGATCAACAGACAACTGAAGAAGGAAACAACCGGGATGAGTTCCCACACAACTCAGATGAATGCAAGAATATGCGAGGATGCAATGATATGCAATGTTCACTTCCATTTTCAGAAAAACAACTCGATTACTGCAAACATGGTCAACATCGAGAATACGGTCATGAAAAATCTTGACAAAGGAATATTTACTCTTTCCAATATTTGCAATAATCGGAATTGTTTTCCCTGAAAAATGGTTGTGATGATAATCATGATGAATATATAGATGCAACAACCACAAACAAGATCACGCAAAGCACACAGGTTCAAAGGTTCTGATCACGAGCATGGAGACAAAGGATAAGAACCAACAACCCACAAACTCATGTACTAAGGTTTGTCTTCATTGTACCTGCAGGAAACCAAAAGGGTGCTAACAGAGGTTCCCGGAGTTAACAATCATCTTTAGAATATTATCGATACGTTGGATTACTCCCCAACCGATAACATTCTTAAAATAGACCTCGTCCGAGTGTAGTATCGTGTGACAACCACCTTAGGTTTACACCCGGATAGTTTCTGCACTACATTCCTAAATTGGCTTGGATGGGTTAAGGGTTCTACGGTCTTCAGTATGATCAGCTCAAGTTCGAAAAATAATTCCATGTATGATTACTCATCATGACATTGATAATCCAAGAGAGCCTAACCGAGTGGAGATTATCAAATTGATATCGCTTTGGACTACTCCATCGCGTATCGCTTCGAATATCACTGTCATATCATATGTTCAACTCAGATCCGTGTTAGAATCTATCTCACTCACAGAGGATCACCAAAACCGAAACAAAACAAACAATTAACAAACAAATCAAACCAAAGCAGTAAATAAATCAAAGTAGGCCGAATCCACTTATAGATTGACTACCCAACAGAGTCGTCACTTTTCTGTAGCGGTAAAATCATGAGTGTAAGCTATTGGTTAACTTAACTCAAGGTAAACAGACTCGCCACCGCGCTTTTATTTTATTCCCAAAGGAAAAGGAAAAAAGAACGAATAAAATCCTAATGAATCTAAAAGCAAAAAGCTAAAAGAATTGAGCAGAGAACGAGTAAGGGGATAGGTTACAAATTGGGAAGGTTTTACGCACCCAAAAATATCTGTGGTACTCCACGGGAACCCTTTGAAATATTTATTGTTTTTTTTGTTTGAAAATGGTTTGTTTAAAAGTGATTGAAGAGATGAGAAGAGAAATGTTTTTTAAGATTTTTGTGTTTGAAGAGACGATCGTCTCATGCCTACGTACCCACAAAGTGCAATACGAGATCAAAACCTCGTAGTTCGTGGTACAAAATGCGAAAGGAAACAATGAGGTTAATTGATTTTAAAATGTAAAGATAAGTCGTCATTCTTTAGCGAATAATTCCGCTAGAAAGAATGAATCATATCTAAACATAAAAATGGGGAAAGAAAGGTACACGAGGGTGTAACACGGTGGGAGAACTGACTTTAGTTATGTTGCGGATAGCAAGAGTCGCCACTGACTTTTATTTTATCCAAAGGAAAGGCATAAAAGAACAGGAAAGACCTTTTAAAAGATTTTTGGGTCCGGAGGGTAGGTTATGTAAAGGGAAGGTATTAGCACCCTTTACATCCATGGTTATCCATGGGCTCTTAGTTACTTAGCTCACTTTAAATTGTTTTTGAAAATGTGAAGTGTGTAAATAGAAATTTTCATAAGAGTTTGATAATGATCCATGTACGGATGCGTAAAAAACTTGTGTTTGAAAATTGTTTGAAATTGTGAGGTGTTTGAGAAATTTTTGAGTAGTGAGCAAGTAACTATGAGGAACCTACCCTAAAGTTTAAGTCTTTCTGTTCTTTATCCTTTAAATGGTAAGACTATCCCTATTATTAAGGAATAGGTAGTCATTACCTTGGATGTAAGGGACATGTGAAGGGACATCTGTTTAATGAAGGCAACTGTAGGGTGTATTAAGCATTTTGGGGGGACTGTCATCATTATTCGAAAGGGACAAGATCATTATGAAGGCAACCATTTAAGGGACTTGATCTTTTATTGTTAAGGGACTAGATGACTTTATTTTTAAGGGACTTTGCTTTATACACCCTACTTGACCTTTTTTATTAGGCAACATGAGAGGTATCCCTAAGGAAGTGAGATGGCGATCAAAGATCGACTTACGTGTGTGAGTGTATAATTTTAATATTTATGTTTTAAATTTAAGTGATCTAAATCAATTTTAAATGACATACATGTTTACACTCCCTATTTTTACTAATCATGGCATAAAATAGATAATTTAAACATTTAAAAAAATATTACATCCAGGAGCAATTACAATAATAATAATAAAAGCAAAATAAGCAAAAATAAATAATAATAATAATTGGGTTAGTGAAATAATAATAATAATAATAAATCACAATGGGGTTAGTAATAATGATAATAATAAATCACAATATATCTAAATGGGGTTAGTAATAATAAAATAGATATGAAAATAAATAGCATTAATGATAAAATAAATAAGAATATTAGCATAATAATTACAAGATCAAATTTTTATGAACAATTATTATTTAAGATTAAGAAGAAAATATAAACAATTAATTATCATAAAGTCTTAAATGCTATAAAAATTAAGTTAATTATAAACATATTATGAAAATAAATTATATTAAATTAACAAGTTTTAATTATTTTTAAACATGTATTGAAAATTATTTATATACAAGAATTAAATAATAATTATAAACAAATTATAAGATACATACATAGTACAAAGATAAGGTTAATTATAATTAAATAATCATATTATTATATTTTTAGAATCTTATTGTTTTAAACATGATTTAAAATTATTTACATTATCTAGATAAGATTACATATAATGATAATATAAATAAATGATAATAATAAAAATAGAGAAACATAATTAACATTTATATGAAAATAATTAGGGTTTAAGAAGTATTATTAGGGTTTATATAAAAAATAGATTTTTTACATATAAAATTTTTAGGGTTAATTAATTAATTTATTTATACAAAACATATAATATTAATAATTTATAATAGAATAAATATTAAATATAATAAATATTAAATAATTTTAGTGATAAAGTTTAATTTTGAAAAAAAATGAATTTTGAATTATAGAAAAGAAAAGAATATGAACAATTTATTATTTTTTTATCATTTTTATAATTTATTAAACTAATTATAATATAAACAAAATTAAATAGAATAAGAAAAAGTGACAAAAATACTTACCTGGGGCTGGGATCGAACCCATGTCCTGAGCTTTGCCACCCTTAGACGTACAGAGTTACCACTGGGCTGCCTGCGCGTTGTGAACATGATCCCAACAACAATCCTTTTATTATATGCCCTGCAAAAATCATAAAAACAAAATAACACAAAAAATGGCCTAATGGGAATCGAACCCAGGCCAGAGAGCTTTTACACGCACACATTCACCATCTGAGCTACACATGCGTTGTGAAACAAACTTCAAACAATTACATAAAATATTAAAACAAATTTTCAAATTAGAAATTGGCGCCTCTGGACTTCATCTTCTCCAAATTACCTGCGAATTTACTTATAATTTTTCCTGCGAAATTACATAAGATTTTTGTTTTACAGGTTTTCCTAGGTTCTTCCCAACGATCACCAAACCTGCAATGATTCATCAAATTGGAAACACCATTGTATTCCCCATAACAAAACAAACTTATTTGCGTGTTCAGAAATTATTTATATGGCTTATTGCACGAAACCCCAATTTTAGAGGATGAACCCTAACAATGGCATCTCACGGATTCCTCCATGAAAACTTCCTGTTTTTGTCCAAAAACACTCTATGGTCCATCACAAACATCATCAAACAGTCAAAAACGAATTAGAACAAGCAATTCAATGAAATATAAAAAAACAAAATAAACTTGAAGAACATGATTCGGTTTATGCCATTCATGGAGTTTTGGATGATGATAAGTGTTGCTATGCATTCAGTGAACATCAAGGAACATGTTGAAACCTTTGGTTTGTCTTGAAAATGGCTCTAAGTGCCAAACCGAATTGGAGTTTTTTGTGTGAATTTTGGAACTTTGCTCTTACCTTTGGAGGCTCCAATTTTTTTATCTTTTGATTGCTAAATGTTCTATATATATGAGTGAATGAATTAGGTCAAAAACATTGCTCAAGACTTTGGATTTTTTTGTAGTTTGAGATTGAAAAAGATTGGCCTTTAAAATTTGAATATTCTTGATACAAGCTTGCTATTTTGGGATGATTTTCATAACTCTTGTATCAATTAGATCAAAATATCATTTATGACATTCTAGAAGCAAAATAATTTTAAATTTTCACTATTTTATATTTTATTTGAATTTAAAATGATTTTTAATATAAAAAATCATAATAAATAAAAATAAAATAAATAAAATAATGAAAATATTAAGTTAATTTCGTGCAAGATGTCTTGGTGTGGATTGGGTCATCATATGGCAAGCCCAATTAGAAAAAATTAGTTTTAAACCTCCATTTTCTTCATAAACCAACCAAAAATTTCCCAATTTTGCAAGGGCACACATCCTTCAATTTTAATGCTATGACGGTGTTCTTGGACATTTTGGAAAGCTTGAAGAGTCCTCTAACCAACCCCACTGGTTTCATGTCCATATCATTTGCCATTCTCAAGTTATGCCCTTTTGAAGTTGTTGACTTTTTGTTGACTTTCAAAAGGACCTATAATGTCTTAGCTCCTACCTTCCAAATGAAGCATTTTTGGGATTGGCTTGTGAGACACAAAGTTGTAGAGAATTCAATTTCCTTCAAAATGAGCTTTGGATGGAGACTTGGTGATGAAGCATGTGAAAGTTATGGCTGGTCAAAGTTCAGTTGACTTTTACTGAGAAAACCCTAATTTAGAAACTCCTGATTCTTGATGATCTGAAATCTCCTTGATGAATCATGATAAACCCTTGATCATATGATGAATTTTACTTCATATACTTGATGTTGGCAAAAAATCATGAAGTTTGACTTTGATTTGACCACAGTTGACCTCAGTTTGACTTTTTAACTACTTTGACTGATTTTGACTTACCTGATCATCTGACTGAGCAAAACTTTGGGAAAAGTCTTGAAATTTGTCATAGGGATTCTTAAACACATATAAGATGTTATGAAGCCCACTTGAAGCCTTGGAAATTCATTTAGCCTGATTAAAGTCAAAACCCTAGTTTTGGATGCACTGCTTAGGAGGTGCATTGTCTGAGGGAGTTGTCAAATCTTCTGACTATTTGTGGACTTTGTGAACCTTGTGAACCATCATAAGATGTCTTGTGAACCTTATGAACCTCATGGGAGGTCTTGTGAACCTTGTGAACCTCATAAAGTGACTTGTAGACTTCATGAACCTCATGAAAGGTTTTGTAAGCATTGTGAATCTTGTGAACCTTGTGAACCTCATAAAGTGACTTGTAAACTTCATGAACCTCATGAAAGGTCTTGTAAGTGTTGTGAACCTTGTGAACCTCATTAGTACACAAAGTCTTGTATTGTGAGGGCAAATTTTGGGGTGCAACAGCTGCCCCTGTTCAATTTTCTGAAACCTGAGGGGTTAGATTGGTATATGTGCCAGTCGTGACCGGGAAGGTTGAAGGGGATTGAACACAAAAGCCCAAAAATTTGCACTCACCGGTGCGTAAACTGATACAGAGGGTTGGTTGTATATGCTTGAGTGTGCTTAAAGATTCCACTTGGAAGAACTGGAGATGGGCTTAGAGATGCCATCTAAAGAACTGGATGTGATGATAGCTTTGTGTTGATACTGGATCTCAGTAGTAGGTCTTCGTATAGGCCGTCTCTGAATCGTTTATAATTTGAATTTATTGAATAGACCAGTAGAAATAAATCTTCGTGACAATTATCTCTTCTGGAAATATCTTGGATTAGGGAATAGAACTTTTTACAGACCGTTTGCCTACTCTCCAAGGTCAAAAGAACGTCAGGATTTGTTCTTCTGAAAAATATCTTGAACCATGGAATGGATCTTTGTATAGACCGTTTTTCTGCTATTCAAGGTCAAAAGAACGTCAGGATTAGTTCTTCTGAAAAATATCTTGAACTAGGGAATGGATCTTTGTATAGACCGTTTTCCTGCTATTCAAGGTCAAAAGAACGTCAGGATTAGTTCTTCTGAAAAATATCTTGAACCAGGGAATGGATCTTTTTATAGATCGTTTGCCTGCTATTCAAGGGCAGATAGATGAAATCTTCTGGAAATATCCTGGATTAGGGAATGGATCTTTTTACAGACCGTTTTCCTACTCTCCGAGGACAAAAAAGTGTCAGGATTAACTCCTGAAAATATCCTGGATTAGGGAATGGATCTTCTTACAGACCGTTTGCCTACTCTCCGAGGAAATAGATTAAATCTTCTGAAAATATCTTGAACCAGGGAATGGATCTTTGTATAGACCGTTTTCCTGCTATTCAAGGTCAAAAGAACGTCAGGATTAGTTCTTCTGAAAAATATCTTGAACCAGGGAATGGATCTTTTTACAGATCGTTTGCCTGCTATTCAAGGGCAGATAGATGAAATCTTCTGGAAATATCCTGGATTAGGGAATGAATCTTTTTACAGACCGTTTGCCTACTCTCCGAGGACAAAAAAGTGTCAGGATTAACTCCTGAAAATATCCTGGATTAGGGAATGGATCTTCTTACAGACCGTTTGCCTACTCTCCGAGGAAATAGATTAAATCTTCTGAAAATATCTTGAACCAGGGAATGGATCTTTTTACAGACCGTTTGCCTGCTATTCAAGACCAGATAGATGAAATCTTCTGGAAATATCCTGGATTAGGGAATGGATCTTCTTACAGACCGTTTGCCTACTCTCCGAGGACAAAAAAGTGTCAGGATTAACTCCTGAAAATATCCTGGATTAGGGAATGGATCTTCTTACAGACCGTTTGCCTACTCTCCGAGGAAATGGATTAAATCTTCTGAAAATATCTTGAACCAGGGAATAGATCTTTGTACAGACCGTTTGCCTGCTATTCAAGACCAGATAGATGAAATCTTCTGGAAATATCCTGGATTAGGGAATGGATCTTCTTACAGACTGTTTGCCTACTCTCCGAGGACATCTTGAGTAATGTACGGATCATTTCTGACTTGTTGTGAATTGTTGATGCTGTTTTATCTGCATATAACTATCCTGCAAGGAGAATGCTAGTTTATGCAATATGTATGCATGCATATTATGATGCACCTAAGTAAATGTATTATGCATTTATGGATATGTATGTTATGGTATGATATAAATGATGTATGTATGATATGATGCTGCCGGAAGAGTCTGGATGTCTTCGTATAACAACTGTTGGCCAGGGAAAATAAATCCCGATTCGTTGTTGAGGAATATGAGGATCTTGTTCCCATCTTGTTTGATAATAAGGTATACATAACCTTCCGTATGCTGGGGATAACAAGGTATATATAACCTTCGTCTTCATTTGATAGTAGGGTAGATATAACCTCCCGTCTTCGTTTGATAGTAGGATAGATATAACCTCCCGTCTTCGTTCGTCGTACTCTTATTGGAAAGTAAATTCCCGAATATCCGTATGAGGATAAAAGAGATGGATATAAATTCCAAGGGAGACATGACTTTATGAAGATGGATTTGTCCTACTGAGAGTTTTGTAACTGTCTTGTAGAGATGAACCGGTGAAGCTTCGTGGAAATCCTTCCCTCGTTCGTCCTTAGTAAATACTATTACTGCATTTTCATGCATTTCTGGTAAACATCAATCATATTAAGCACACATGCATTCAAGCCCAACTAATGGACGTTTCGCTTATGTAAAATAGGGTAAAAGTAAATCTGGATTCAGAGGGAAAAGTAAAGCTGAACTTGAGAACAAAAACGTTTCAACTTCGAGAGTGTATAACCAATTGGATTTGGAGCTCCTGAAATTTTTAACTTTACTGAATACCTTCCCCGAAATCCTCATAGCTGGATCTGAAGACATGATACTGACACCATCTGATATTACTGGCGTAGACAATTAATTTCCATCATAGTTTCAGCTGAGAATCCAATATCAAGGTAATACAACGAGAGGAATGTGTCTTCAAATTGTGATGGACCATATGCGCTCCGGGTATTAGATTTGAAGAGAAAGCATTGCCCCTTGGTTGAGGATGAATTATACCATGATGGAAGTATCTGAATGTAGTTACCTCAAGAGAAATAAACAGAGTGCTTCACAATAATATGTTTCTGACATCATGAAACTCACATATATGAGGAGAGCTGCCTCTGGCTATTAAGCATTGTTGAATCTGGACCTAATTGCCCTGAATGAATTGAACAGTAACTTGGTATGCCCCCTTGATTAGGAAACAATGACCATGCCCCTGGCATTATGAATTCTGTAATGTTTTACCCTTGGCACTTCAGATAGATGAGGAGATCTGCCTCTGGCTGTTTAAACATAGTTGAATCTTGTCCTGATTGCCCCAAATGAGTTAGGCAGTATCATGGCCTGCCCCCTTGATTGGGAGATAATGACTATGCCCCTTTGTATACATGGGCTTTCATCCAGGAAGCAACTTTGTTTATCAGAAAGACTTTGATTTATTGAACATTCATCCTGTAAGTTTCTCTGTTTATCATACACTCAGGTATATGCAAACAAATATACGCAAAAATGCAATGCTTATGTCTGTCTTGAAGTTTTTGAAAAAGAGTTATTTTAGAAAAAACAATTTTTATGAAAACTGTGATATTAACTCAAGTTTTATAATAAGCCCTAAAGGAGTCAGGATACCTTTTTGTAGCAGTACGCTTTCAAACTAACCATGCTTCAGTTAGGACTTTTAAAGGGTTATAACGTGGCCTGGTTCATGGTTTAAGAAACAAAGGATAAAGGCTCAAATTTATTTGTACCCAACCCATTCTCCATGATGTTCTTCAGTCCTATACTCAGTTAACTTATGCATTGAGGCTCAAAGGAGTTTGGAATTGTAACACTGACATTTGTGATGGTTCAGAAACCAAAAATTTATTTGAACATTCAGTCATCTTTCTTTGTTGAGGATTCATAATGACCTCTTTTTTCTTTTGACTTTGTTATATCTTCTTTTTGCCTGAACTGTTTATTTCAAGGTTACAGTCAGCGGGATGTCTTAATTTTTTACTAAGTCTCCTTCATAGGTTTTGACTTAGTGAGCTTTTTCTTTTGCTGGATATTGACTGTCAGGTTTAATGATTACAGAGAACCATCGTTAGTTGTGTACAACACAAATAATTGACATATTTGAGTTAACCGAGTAACTACCCTGCCCCAGGTTATGAATAAGGGTTTTAATTTGTGCGAGAATAAAAACTCCTACTTCATAGGCTCAAAAGGGTTGACTAGGGATTAACTTCCTTATATCTCCACTGTTTAGGAATTGAAACAATGCCTGTACATCGTCAGCATAGTCTGTTCAAAAGCATACTGCCTAATATTATGGTATTGTTTTCGTCATCCTCCCTCTACAGGCTTATAGCTTTATCAGGAGTTAAATATCACAAGATAGAAATAAGAAGCATAATTAAAAATATAGTGGAACGAATGGATTAATTCAAGACAAACATATGCAATGCATTAATGAAAACAAAAGTTTAACATAATAATAAGTGTTCAAACAAATAAAAGAAATTACAAATGAAAATTCAAATGTTCTCAAAGTCTCTTCCTCTAAACTTGTCACTCCAGTTATCTGGAAACTTTGATGCTTGATGGACGATAGAAGAACTCAACCTGGCCTTCTGGCGTAACCTCGAGTATTCCTTCGTCAATTAGGTCTTGAATCTTATTCTTCAATGCCCAACAGTTATTTGTGTCGTGTCCGAGACTGTCGGAGTGGTACATACACCTTGCTTTGGGATTATAGCGAGGAGAAGAGGTATTAGGATTTTTAGGAGAATTTTCCAAGGAAATCAGCTTCATCTTCAACAGGTATTGCAAAACTTGTGACATTGGAGTGCTGAACTTGACAAACTGCCTTCTACATTTCTGGTGTTGAGGTGGATTAACCTTATCAGGTCTTTCTTCTTCAATTGAAGAATAATCAATGGCAACCAGTCTCTTACCCTCTTTTATCCTCATCCTCCTTTCAACCAAATCAGCTTGTTTTAATGGAGGTTCACTGACAATTAGATCACTGACTCTATTACTTTGAAGTTTGTGGACAAAGGTTCTTAGCTCTTCTTGCCCCTGAGCTAATCTTTGAATAAGAGCCACCTGGCCATTCATCTGGATCCTCATTCCTGTCATCTCAGCTTGTAGTTGTTTCAGCTGATCATCCTTGTTTTCCTCAAGATTCTTCTTCTTAGCCAGCAGTGTCTTCAATTCATCCTGCCCCTTGGTCAGGTTCAGGATCAGCTCTTGGAACTGTGCATTTTGTGCCTGGAGATCCTTAACTGTTTGTTCAAGAGCCATTGCTGAAATAAACAGCGAGAAGATGAGAAACCCGTGCACAATTATAAACCTGTGATGCAATGATATGATATGTGAATGCATATGCAATGTTTTCAAGGACCGCAGGATTTAAATTTGCTTAAACAAACAAGATGGTAAACTTTTAATAGTAATAAATTTGTTTTGCCTCTTGGGCGTACAAAAAATGAAATGAAATAAGTACAAGAGATGGGGTTTTAAGTCTCCCATGGACGTTTCCTCTTTATGTTGAGGTATGAATTGAGATTCCGTTCCTCATGAAGTTGCTTTGTTAGTTCTAGAATTCTTTCTTGGCTTGCTTTGTAATGAGCCTCGAAAGTATCCCTTTGCTCCTTCAACTAGATCCAGGATCTTTGTAAGTCTTCCATATGAGTAGGCATGTCTGGGTGAAGGATGGTATAAGCAGTGTCTCCTTCAGCAACAGGTTCAATGGTAACTGGCAGGATAGCAGGATATGGCATCATGAGAGTCTGAGCACGAGATCGCACCCATCTGAGATAAGCCTCCATAGGAATAATGTACTTAGGCTCCAGTGTCTTGCTGTCAACCCTGTTTACTTTTCCCCATGCTCGTATGAATCTCTGACGGTAACCTTGAAGATCGTTGTCGTAGTCAAACACAATGCCCTGGATTAACATGTCATGTGGACCATCACTCCGAGCGTAACCAAACTGTCGTAAAGCTAGAGAGGGGTTGTAGGTGATGCCCCCTCTTATGCCTAGAATTGGCACATTAGGAAACTCCCCACAACGGTCAATGATGGTGACATTCTCCATAGATCTGGAGCACCAATGGATATCTGAATGCGAGAGTGACTTGATCCTTTTGGACCACCTGAACCCTTGCTCATTCTTCATTACTGAGCGAGGAAGGTGAGAAATAAACCACCTAGAGAGCAAAGGTATGCAACACATCAAAGTTCCTTTTGCCCTTGTAGTACGGGTATGAAGAGAGTGTAGAATGTCTCCAAGCAATGTAGGTACTGGATTGTGACTCAGGAATATGTTGATGGTATGAACGTCTATGAACTGATCTGGATTGGGGAACAATACTAAGCCATAAATCAGCAAGGCTAAGATCTCCTCAAAAGCATCATAGCTCATGGCCTTCAAGAGCACCTGAGCCTTATCCATTAGTACCTTAGCAAGAATACCCTTAACTCCGCTTCTCGTTTCTAGAACAATGTCAGACTTCTTTAAATGTAGGGCTGTAGCAATAACTTCTGGTTTAAGCTCCTTCTCCAGGCCTGTGAAGGGTCTTTGATCAAGAACAGGTATACCCAGAAGTTTAGAGAACTCCTCCATTGTAGGAACCAGCTGATAGTCAGGGAATGTAAAGCAATGGTGCTTAGGGTCAAAGAACTGGAATAGAACACTCATCATGTCTTCATTGAATCCTGAGGTGACTAGATCCAATAGGTGACCATGTCTCTTGATGAACTGGGAGTGATCAGACACTTGAGAAACCAACTCTTTAAGCTTAGCAGGTATGCCCACAAAGTTGATCCTGATGGTGTTTCTACGAGCAGAAGCCATGACCTTTAACAAAGAAACAAAGATAAATCCTTTGGTCCTTGAAATGGTTAGTGAAAATGCTATGCTTATGATGCATGATGATGTCATGATGTTATGCTCAATCACAAACATGTGGCACACACAAACAAGTCACACAATAGCCCTAGGTTTAAAGGCTTGCATGAGGTTCAAAGGTAAGTACCCTCCCCTGAAGTTAGATGGTTCATCCTGTCCTACAAAAGTAACCGGGTTCTAAGGGATCTCAATATCATTGATCCTTCACAAGGGTGGTTGTTCAGAAGGCAACTTACTTGCCAACCAAAACCCCCCAAGTTTAGAATCTCAATGAGCGTAGTATCGAGTGTCAACCAACTTCAGTCTGCACCAAAGCCGGTTACCTCACTACTTTCTAAAGGCCAAGATGGGATAACTAGGGTTCTAAAAGTTAGTTAGTGCATTGACAACATATGGCAGCCTCATATTATCCTCAACTTGACTTAAGGAACATAAGCACCAACCAAGAAGTCACACTAACTATGGCCACCAGATCAACCATATCGATATACGTCGTACAGTTTCCTTGGTCTATTGCCATTTACCTAAGGTACACTAGATCCGGGTTAGGATCTTTCACACATAAGAGCCCAACAAGTAAAGTAAAGCAAACAAGGCAAACAATTTAAAGTGATCTAATTCCTAAGGGTACCCCTCTTTAATTTAAATCCCCAGCAGAGTCGCCAGTTCTGTAACACGGTGGGAGAACTGACTTTAGTTATGTTGCGGATAGCAAGAGTCGCCACCGACTTTTATTTTATCCAAAGGAAAGGCATAAAAGAACAGGAAAGACCTTTTAAAAGATTTTTGGGTCCGGGGGTAGGTTATGTAAAGGGAAGGTATTAGCACCCTTTACATCCATGGTTATCCATAGGCTCTTAGTTACTTAGCTCACTTTAAATTGTTTTTGAAAATGTGAAGTGTGTAAATAGAAATTTTCATAAGAGTTTGATAATGATCCATGTACGGATGCGTAAAAAACTTGTGTTTGAAAATTGTTTGAAATTGTGAGGTGTTTGAGAAATTTTTGAGTAGTGAGCAAGTAACTATGAGGAACCTACCCTAAAGTTTAAGTCTTTCTGTTCTTTATCCTTTAAATGGTAAGACTATCCCTATTATTAAGGAATAGGTAGTCATTACCTTGGATGTAAGGGACATGTGAAGGGACATCTGTTTAATGAAGGCAACTGTAGGGTGTATTAAGCATTTTGGGGGGACTGTCATCATTATTCGAAAGGGACAAGATCATTATGAAGGCAACCATTTAAGGGACTTGATCTTTTATTGTTAAGGGACTAGATGACTTTATTTTTAAGGGACTTTGCTTTATACACCCTACTTGACCTTTTTTATTAGGCAACATGAGAGGTATCCCTAAGGAAGTGAGATGGCGATCAAAGATCGACTTACGTGTGTGAGTGTATAATTTTAATATTTATGTTTTAAATTTAAGTGATCTAAATCAATTTTAAATGACATACATGTTTACACTCCCTATTTTTACTAATCATGGCATAAAATAGATAATTTAAACATTTAAAAAAATATTACATCCAGGAGCAATTACAATAATAATAATAAAAGCAAAATAAGCAAAAATAAATAATAATAATAATTGGGTTAGTGAAATAATAATAATAATAATAATAAATCACAATGGGGTTAGTAATAATGATAATAATAAATCACAATATATCTAAATGGGGTTAGTAATAATAAAATAGATATGAAAATAAATAGCATTAATGATAAAATACATAAGAATATTAGCATAATAATTACAAGATCAAATTTTTATGAACAATTATTATTTAAGATTAAGAAGAAAATATAAACAATTAATTATCATAAAGTCTTAAATGCTATAAAAATTAAGTTAATTATAAACATATTATGAAAATAAATTATATTAAATTAACAAGTTTTAATTATTTTTAAACATGTATTGAAAATTATTTATATACAAGAATTAAATAATAATTATAAACAAATTATAAGATACATACATAGTACAAAGATAAGGTTAATTATAATTAAATAATCATATTATTATATTTTTAGAATCTTATTGTTTTAAACATGATTTAAAATTATTTACATTATCTAGATAAGATTACATATAATGATAATATAAATAAATGATAATAATAAAAATAGAGAAACATAATTAACATTTATATGAAAATAATTAGGGTTTAAGAAGTATTATTAGGGTTTATATAAAAAATAGATTTTTTACATATAAAATTTTTAGGGTTAATTAATTAATTTATTTATACAAAACATATAATATTAATAATTTATAATAGAATAAATATTAAATATAATAAATATTAAATAATTTTAGTGATAAAGTTTAATTTTGAAAAAAAAATGAATTTTGAATTATAGAAAAGAAAAGAATATGAACAATTTATTATTTTTTTATCATTTTTATAATTTATTAAACTAATTATAATATAAACAAAATTAAATAGAATAAGAAAAAGTGACAAAAATACTTACCTGGGGCTGGGATCGAACCCATGTCCTGAGCTTTGCCACCCTTAGACGTACAGAGTTACCACTGGGCTGCCTGCGCGTTGTGAACATGATCCCAACAACAATCCTTTTATTATATGCCCTGCAAAAATCATAAAAACAAAATAACACAAAAAATGGCCTAATGGGAATCGAACCCAGGCCAGAGAGCTTTTACACGCACACATTCACCATCTGAGCTACACATGCGTTATGAAACAAACTTCAAACAATTACATAAAATATTAAAACAAATTTTCAAATTAGAAATTGGCGCCTCTGGACTTCATCTTCTCCAAATTACCTGCGAATTTACTTATAATTTTTCCTGCGAAATTACATACGATTTTTGTTTTACAGGTTTTCCTAGGTTCTTCCCAACGATCACCAAACCTGCAATGATTCATCAAATTGGAAACACCATTGTATTCCCCATAACAAAACAAACTTATTTGCGTGTTCAGAAATTATTTATATGGCTTATTGCACGAAACCCCAATTTTAGAGGATGAACCCTAACAATGGCATCTCACGGATTCCTCCATGAAAACTTCCTGTTTTTGTCCAGAAACACTCTATGGTCCATCACAAACATCATCAAACAGTCAAAAACGAATTAGAACAAGCAATTCAATGAAATATAAAAAATCAAAATAAACTTGAAGAACATGATTCGGTTTATGCCATTCATGGAGTTTTGGATGATGATAAGTGTTGCTATGCATTCAGTGAACATCAAGGAACATGTTGAAACCTTTGGTTTGTCTTGAAAATGGCTCTAAGTGCCAAACCGAATTGGAGTTTTTTGTGTGAATTTTGGAACTTTGCTATTACCTTTGGAGGCTCCAATTTTTTTATCTTTTGATTGCTAAATGTTCTATATATATGAGTGAATGAATTAGGTCAAAAACATTGCTCAAGACTTTGGATTTTTTGGTAGTTTGAGATTGAAAAAGATTGGCCTTTAAAATTTGAATATTCTTGATACAAGCTTGCTATTTTGGGATGATTTTCATAACTCTTGTATCAATTAGATCAAAATATCATTTATGACATTCTAGAAGCAAAATAATTTTAAATCTTCACTATTTTATATTTTATTTGAATTTAAAATGATTTTTAATATAAAAAATCATAATAAATAAAAATAAAATAAATAAAATAATGAAAATATTAAGTTAATTTCGTGCAAGATGTCTTGGTGTGGATTGGGTCATCATATGGCAAGCCCAATTAGAAAAAATTAGTTTTAAACCTCCATTTTCTTCATAAACCAACCAAAAATTTCCCAATTTTGCAAGGGCACACATCCTTCAATTTTAATGCTATGAGGGTATTATTGGACATTTTGGAAAGCTTGAAGAGTCCTCTAACCAACCCCACTGGTTTCATGTCCATATCATTTGCCATTCTCAAGTTATGCCCTTTTGAAGTTGTTGACTTTTTGTTGACTTTCAAAAGGACCTATAATGTCTTAGCTCCTACCTTCCAAATGAAGCATTTTTGGGATTGGCTTGTGAGACACAAAGTTGTAGAGAATTCAATTTCCTTCAAAATGAGCTTTGGATGGAGACTTGGTGATGAAGCATGTGAAAGTTATGGCTGGTCAAAGTTCAGTTGACTTTTACTAAGAAAACCCTAATTTAGAAACTCTTGATTCTTGATGATCTGAAATCTCCTTGATGAATCATGATAAACCCTTGATCATATGATGAATTTTACTTCATATACTTGATGTTGGCAAAAAATCATGAAGTTTGACTTTGGTTTGACCACAGTTGACCTCAGTTTGACTTTTTAACTACTTTGACTGATTTTGACTTACCTGATCATCTGACTGAGCAAAACTTTGGGAAAAGTCTTGAAATTTGTCATAGGGATTCTTAAACACATATAAGATGTTATGAAGCCCACTTGAAGCCTTGGAAATTCATTTAGCCTGATTAAAGTCAAAACCCTAGTTTTGGATGCACTGCTTAGGAGGTGCATTGTCTGAGGGAGTTGTCAAATCTTCTGACTATTTGTGGACTTTGTGAACCTTGTGAACCATCATAAGATGTCTTGTGAACCTTATGAACCTCATGGGAGGTATTTTGAACCTTGTGAACCTCATAAAGTGACTTGTAGACTTCATGAACCTCATGAAAGGTTTTGTAAGCATTGTGAATCTTGTGAACCTTGTGAACCTCATAAAGTGACTTGTAAACTTCATGAACCTCATGAAAGGTCTTGTAAGTGTTGTGAACCTTGTGAACCTCATTAGTACACAAAGTCTTGTATTATGAGGGCAAATTTTGGGGTGCAACAGAGGGCACACAAAAAATTGAATGAGTTTCGCATTTTTAAAAGTATTTTGAGAAGAAAGTTTCGATATGCTTATGTGGTTTAAGATTTATTAAGAAATGAAATGAAAAGGTAAAACCGCTTGACCTAAGTCAAGGTTTGATTATGAAAACGTTTGAAGTTCGAAAACAAAGAAGGTTTTGAAAAGAGGAAGAAGATTTGAAAATTTAAGAAGTGGGAGAAGATGAAGGGACTATCCTAAGACTTGAAAGTAAAAGTTAAAGGAAGAATGATCAAACCATGTGGTGAACCTTCTTCGAAACAATAGGACTTCCATCTTCATAAACAAGTGAACCAAATCGGCTAAAGTATTCAATCCATAATAACTCAAGCAAAGGGCAAGATCCTAAAATCTAAGTCCAAAACTCCAAGTCCAATGCTAAGGATAGTGGCCATAGTCCAAAATTAAAGTCACAAGTCTTTTTAGAAGTTTAATCCTTTATTAATATTTTTGTGTCCAAATGGATAAATAGAAAATCAACAACAAAAATAATAAGAACAAATAATAAACATGATATGGATGAATAAAACATAATAAAGCAAAGTAAAATAAAAGCAATAAAAGTGAAAGAATTTAAATGTTAGTAGCAAAAGAAATTAAAGTGAAAGAATCTAAAATATTAATAGTAGCAATAGTATAATATTTACATAATAATGGTATGGTGAACTTAATCAACCACAACCAAAAAGAAAGAGTAACCAAAAACGAAGGCAACCGGATCCACTTAGCATCTTACACTATAGCGATTAATCAAGGCAAATCGAATCGAATTCAATGAAATTTGAAAGGCGATTGGGAGACCCAAAGCACCTACACATCAATCATTCATAAGTCTCGATTCTTAATGCAATATGATTAACCACTTTGGTATTACGCAATCAACAAGAGATCCGGTCCATGAAAGTGCAAGTACCCTAATAGATTTTTATTCCGAAGTCGGGACACATTTAGGTCTATGTTAAGCAATCGCCGAGTAATTTACGAAGTAATTACCCTACAAATGAGGCCGGCCACCACCAATTAAGGTGCATAATGTTAGTGTTAATGCATGCGAGATAAACGATATGTAAATCGCTATCCGAACGCAATACCGCACAAAAATAAAGTTGAATACCAAATTGAGTCCCACTCATGGTATTCTTCCATCCTTAAGTTCAATCACTCATCTCAGTGGACTCAAGCATGAAAATGTATCACTAACGCAAAATACCTTAAATGAATTGAATAATCCACTTAAAGGTAGTTTTGAATTAATGAACATTAACTACTCTAATCTACACCCAAAGTTCATTGAAATTAAGGAGAAATCACTCCCAAAAGTGCTTCCCAAGGTAAAAATAAAAAGGAGGAAGAAGAAGAAGAAAGAGGAACCAAAAAGGGCTTGAAACAAGCCAATAATTCAATTCTAACTTGCGTTAACCGGTTAACGCATATGGTTAACCGGTTAACGCTGAAGCAGCAACAGAAAAAATGCAGAAATTCAGCATTGATCCATTTCCAAAACTCTTTCAAAACATTTAATGATCATAATCTGAATTTGCATGAATTTTAAAACCAAAATACAGTGGAAATGATCAAAGTGATGTAGAGAAATCAGAAACCAATGGATCTAGAATATTCCAATTAAATCAATGATCTAAGGGTGCTGAATTTGAATAAAAAATTCAAATTTCGCACTGGTTAATCAGTTAACGCATATGGTTAACCGATTAACCAAGCTGAAATTTGAATTTTTTATTCAAACATGGTTGCTAGGTTGTTTCGGCCCGATTCTTTTTATGCATCGAAGAAATGAACACTCATAAATCCTTTGAATGAATAAATTAACTTGGGAAATCCTTGATCAGATAATAATTTGAATTATTTGCGGATCAACTTCGACTTTTGTCTGCGAAATTTCGCTCGAGCTGTAGGACTGCTATTTTTGGCATTTTCATAATGGTTCCTCTTCCTAAAAAAAGTTATTAAAAGGAAACAAAATATTTTTGGATTTTGATTAATTGTTATTAAACATAAACAAATAAAGTAATTAAAGACAACGGTGATCCCCTGCGAGGCATAAACCTGCACCCGAGAAGGATAAATGAACTAGTGTGCGATCTTGTTTGTATGCAAGATGCAGATGAGATGCGAAAAATATTAGGGTCAAAAATTAGGGTATGACAGATGCCCCTTGTTGTACCCCAAAATTTTCCCTCCCACAATCAAGACTAGACTTCTAAATGATCATAAGATCCTCAAGACTCCCAATTAGTCAAGAAGTGTGGAAGTTTCCCCAAACAATGCCTTCTCCTAAGCCAAGTGTCCAAAACTAGGGTTTTGTGTTTCCTCAGGTTAAAATGAGTTTCAAGGCATCAAGTGAGCTTCATAACATCCCACATGTACTCAAGAATCCCCATGTAAAGTTTCAAGGCTTTCCCAATAAGTTTGCCCAGTCAGATGATCAGATATGCAAAAATCAATCAAAGCAGTTAAAAAGTCAAACTGAGGTCAACTGTGGTCAAATTAAAGTAAAACTTCAAGATTGTTTGCCAACATCAATTTTATGAAATAAAATTCATCATTTGATCAAGGGTTGATCATGATTCATCAAGGAAGTTTCAGATCATCAAGAATCATGAGTTTCTAAATTAGGGTTTTCTTAAAGAAAGTCAACTGAACTTTGACCAGCCATAACTTTCACATGTTTCATAAAAAATTCCCATCCAAAGCTCATTTTGAAGGAAATTGAATTCTATACAACTTTGTGTCTCACAAGCCAAGCCTAAAAATGCTTCATTTAGAAGGTATGAGCTAAAACATTATAGGTCATTTCAAAAGTCAACAAAAAGTCAACATCTTCCAAAGAGCATACTTTGAAAATGGTAAAGGATATGAATATGAGACCAAAGAGGTTGGTTATAGGACTCTTTAAGCTTTCCAAAATGTCCAAGAACAACTTCATAGCCTTAAAATTTAGGGATTTATGCCTTGTCAAAGTTGGGAGATTTTTAAGGGGTGTATTGAGCAAATGATGTCTTAAAACCAAAATTTTTCAAATGGGCTTGCAATTTTGTAATCCAATCTTTGAAATGACATCATGCACAACCCATTTACAAATATTTATTATTTTTATAATTTATTTATAATTTATTTGGATTTTATTCATTAAAATTTAATTTAAATCAAAATAAAATATGAAAACTCAAATATTTGATTTGATTCTTCTTCTAGAAACTCTTAAAGATCATTCAAGTTGATTTTATACCATCCAATTTTGTGCACAATGAATTTGGAAGGATATCATTTGAATTTTTTTTACATTTAAGGTGATGGAATTACTTCATGAATAAGGTACCCAAAAGCCCACATGATACATCAATTTTATGACCTAAATTCATTCACTTATAAAAGAACAACATGACCAATACACAAGGGGACGAAAAAAGGGAGGAGAAGAGGACATTCAAAGCTTGTTTTTTATCAAAAAAAAATCAATATTCGGTTTTGCACTTCAAGGCTTCCTCAACGAATTCTAAAGGTCTCATTGTGGTCCTGAGAACTCTCAGAACATGTATCCATCTTCAACATCATCAAAATATCAAGGATTCATGCAAACCGAATCCATATAACCTCCATACTTATTTTTTTGATTCTCATTACATATGCATTATTCACATGATTTGATCTTATATTCTTGTTATTGATGATGTTTGCAAGGTTTCTGGACAAATTTCGTGAAGTTTCATGAATTAAAACACATTCTGCCATTGTTAGGTTTTTAAAGACGAAATTGGGATTTTGAGATTTGACTAATATAAATGAGTTCTAAAAGCATAAATGAACTGAGTTTGTTGTGTTGAATACAATGGTGAGTTCAATTTGGTAAAATTTTGCAGGTAGCATGATCGTTGAGGAATCCTAGGGTTTCCTGCAAGTTTAAATCGCAGGAAAATTCACAATAGATTTCGCAGGTAAAATCACAGGTCCGGAGGTAGAAGAAGGAGGCAGTGCGCGAATCATAAATTCAAATTTAAAACTTTGTTTTTGTTTTATTTGTCTCATATATATATCACAGGTGCATTGCTGGTCCAGTGGTAAAGGCGTTTGAAGCATAATTCTGAGGGCGTGGGTTCAAGTCTAGCCCTCAACACTTTTTATTATTATTTCAATTATTCAATTCACCTTATAATATAATGTTGTTTGTTTGTTCTATGTCATCAGCTGCACACGCAGCCCAATGGAGAAACCCTAATTTGGTGAGGGTGAGGTCCTGGGATCAAAACCAGGCCTCACCATTATTTTTGGATTTTTGTTTTCTTCATTTTTCTATTTTAACTATTTTTCTTAATTTTAATTAACTAAGCAATTAAAAAAAAAGAAACTATTATAATTCCTAATTAATTTCTAACAAGAATTTTCTCTTTTTTTTTCTTAATCAAATAATTTTTAATAAATATTTAGTTTCTTAGTTTTTTTATTATTAATTTTGTAAATAAGTATAATTAACTTAGTAATTAGAGTTTATTTGATTTTAATTTAAATTTCTTTTATAATACTGATTATTTCTCACAAACCCTAATTTTCTTAATTAAAAAACTTAACCTAAATGCTAACCCTAATTATTATTTTCAATATTTTTTTTTTATTTTGCTTTATTATTATTGGTTATTTAATTGTGCTTTATTATTCTATATTTAATCTTTTTTTACTTTATCTTATTAGAAAAATTGTATAGGTTATTATATTGTAATTTATTTTTCTCGCTCGATTATTTTGTAACTGTCCATAAGCCATGTAATATCGTAGATTTTATTTTCGTATTTTATTTAATTTATTTAATTGCTTGGTTAATAAATAGGGAGTGATAACTTAATTGAAATTAATCGGACTTAGATAATTAAATTAAAAAGATAAATATTTAAAAATAAACACTCACACACGTAAGTCGATCTTTGATCGCCATCTTGCACTTCCTAGGGTATTCCTCTTGGTTGCCTTAAAATAAAATGGTCAAGTCCCTCGAATATAGGGATGTCTTAAGCAAAGTCCCTTCAAGTATAAATCATCATAGTCCCTAAAGTTTAAAAGATCAAGTCCCTTCGAGGTTGCCCACAGAATAATGATCTTGTCCCTTCGAATAAATGATGATAGTCCCTACGAATTGCTAAAGACATCCCTACTTGTTGCCTTCTATGACCATACGATGACCCTACGCTTGTCCCTTAACACATCCAATGTAATGACTACCTATTCCTCAATAATAGGGATATTCTTACCATTGAAAGAACATACGAGAACATGAAAGACTTAATCTAGGGTAGGTACCTCTTAATTACTTGCTCACTTCTTAAAATTACTCTTTAAACCTCACTTTCTTAAACATTTTTCAAAAAAAACAAGGCTTTGTATACATCCATACGAGGATCATTACAAAGTACTCAGAAAAATTTCTAATCACACACTACACTTTTCAAAAACAATTTAAGTGAGCTAAGTAACTAAGAGCCCATGGATAACCATGGATATAAAGGGTGCTAACAACTTCCCTTTGTATAACCTACCCCCCGAACTCAAGTCTTTTAAAATAGTTCTTTCCTGTTCTTTTATGTCCTTTCCTTATGGATAAAATAAAAGTCGGTGGCGACTCTTGCTATCCGCAACATGACTAAAAGTCAGTTCTCCCACCGTGTTACACCCCTATTTAGGTTTCTTCAATCCAGAGATAATGAAGATTGAAATCTTCATTTCGACAAGATGGAAGATACTTAAATATCAAAAACCCAATTTTTGGCCCTAAGAGACCAAAATATGGACTGGAATGAAATGAAACGAGATGAAATGATATGAAAACATATGAGATGTATATGAAATGCAGAGAAATCCGTAAGGAACAAAACGACACATGAAAAAGAATAAACGCTGGGGATAAGGAGCATAAGACTCCGACGGGGAAAAGCAGCATGCTAGAGACCACCACATGGCTCAGCTGAGGCGAAAAATGTCCAAGAATGGCAATTGGACTAAAAGGATCACAACATCTAAGAATGGCACTGGATGAAGTGAGAAAAGTCCCGAAAATGTACATCAGAAGCATCCAAGAATGACATTACTGACTTTACTAGGGATATCCGAGAATGACAATCGGAAAAAGGTAATCACAACATCTGAGAATAGCAATCAGATAAAAAAGTGAATCACAACATCCAGGAACAGAACTGAATGAGATGGGAAAAGTATGGGGCAGTACATCAAATCAATGATGACTCCACTATGGACATCCGAGAACGGCAATCGGAAAGGGACGTGATCACAACATCCGAGAATAACAATCAGATAAAAAATGTGAATCACAACATTCAGGAACAGAACTAAATGAAATGGGAAAAAGTCTGGGACAATACATCAAATCAATGATGACTTCACTATGGACATCCGAGAATAGCAATCGGAAAGGGAAGTGATCACAACATCCGAGAATAACAATCAGATAAAAAATGTGAATCACAACATCCAGGAACAGAACTGGATAAAATGGGAAGAAGGTCTGGGACAGTACATCAAATCAATGATGACTTCACTATGGACATCCAAGAATGGCATCAAATAAAAGAGGTGTAAAACATCTGAGAAGAACAACAAGTATGTGAAGAAATGGTTCTGGAGAGGCAAAGATAAATGCCAAGTAAGTTGAACTTTGATCACAAGGTAAGATGTTGAAAACGACAGGACCTCGAGAAAACGCATAATGAGGACTAACACACTCATATATGCGAAGGAAAATGGGGAATAACACACCCAAGAAAACACATAATGAGGAATAACACACTCAAATATGTAAACATATACGGAAATGGGGAATAACACACCCGAGATAATGCATAATGAGGAATAACACAATCAAATATGCAAACATATATGAAAATGGGTAATAACACCCAAGAAAAAATGAGAGAAAATGCTGACAACCAGTTTAGACTCTTAGAGGAGTTGAAAGATGGAAGACTGATTCCCCAACACAGAGATCACTGCTATTCTGCTCGGAGATTAGAGATGCTACTGTTGAACAAATCTCTGTCACACTGGTAAACTGTATCAAGTTGAAAACCTTTTCAGAGAAGTCATGAAAAGCTGCTTGGAGATTCTTGAAGAAGATTGCCCCAAGTTCAATGAATGATGAGGGTAAACGAATAATGGATTCAGTTCCTGACTACTGTCGGAGAAAAATGATCAAATCTTTGAAATGCCTGTCGATAGATTAAACTGATCATGGCTTCAGTTCTTGAAATGGACGTTGAGAAAATAAACCCAGTATGAATCTTGAAAAGATCTTCTGATTAACCTAATATGAGAACAACTTGCGCTGGGCAACAACTCTTCTTAAACCATAGGATCTAGGAAGGATTTGCCCCTGATAAGATCATTGACCAAGTTTCTCAACTGTTTGAAAATTCTTTGATGAGGAAAGTTTATTTGCAAATAAAAAGTGTTTCTACAAACTTGGTAATTCTAATGCAAAGTTCAATGCAAAATATTGAAATAAAAAATCATTCTTGGAATGAAATTTATTAAAGTAAAGTAAATGAAAACATTGTCAAAACACGACGGTTAAGACGAAAATGAAAGACAAAGCAAAGTTAAGAAAACAAATGATTGGTTACAAACTTTGGAGTCAGTTTACGCAACCTTGTTGTAGTATGCTTTTCAAAAGAAACCTGGATTCAATTAGGACTTTTGAAGGTTGTAACGTGGTCTGGTTCACGGTTTATGAAACAAAGGATATATACTCAAATTTTATTTTGTACCCAACCCAACTTCGTGATGAACTCCAGTCCTACATTCGATTAATTCAACCTATGCATTCAAGTTCCAAGAAATTTGGATTTGCACAGATGAAGATGGTTCATAAGCCAAGGGTTTTGAGATAGCAGTCACATCTCCCCTTTTGTTTTTTTTTTGGTGAGGACTTTGGTCCACTCATCTTGTTTTTGTTGAGGATTTTGATGACACCTTGACAAATCTTTCTTTTTATTGTCCCTAACTTTTTTCTGAACTGTGTCATTTGAACTTACAGTCAGCGGGATGCCCCAGTTTTTGCCTAAGTCTCCTTCATAGGTTTTGACTTAGCGGGCTTTGATTTTTTTATCATCATTTTTTACTATCATTTTTTTTGAAAGATAGTGACTGTATGGCTTAATTATTACGGCGAACCATCATTGACTTTTGAATTGAGAAACATCTTCAACACTTCTTGATGTGTGTTAAGGAAAGCTTGAGATTGCAACCTTTATTGAAAGGTGTCTTGAATGATTCTCTTGTACTTGAATGCACATTTGAATTAATTGAGAACTACCCTTCCCCGGGTTAAAATTGCGGGTTTTTTCGAATAGAAAGAAACTCCAACTTCAAGGCTCAAAGGGGTTGACAAGGGATTAACTTCCTTATTTCTCCAGTGTTTGAGATTTGAAACAATGCATGTATATCATTAGCTAAGTCTCAATTGAAAGCGTACCAACAACAATTATGGGTATCTCGTTTTCATCATCCTCCCTCCAATCATTGTAAAAGCTTGAGAAAAGATAAATGAACTTGAAATGTAAAGCATAAAGATGAAAATAGTAAATGAAATTGAATCAAAACAAAGCAATGCTCATTTCATTAAAGCCAACATGAAAGTACAAACAGAGTTTAAAAGCAAACAACTTAATACAATTGAAGAAAATTGCAAACATAGAGAAACAATGGCCTAGTGATCCATCAGCAACAAGGATGAGCTGCCCCGTCTGATATTGTGGCCTTGAAGAAAATTTGACTGTTGAAGTCATCTAGAAGATTCACTTCTCATGCTTCGGCAAAGGATTGTTGACAACATTAGGATTTTTGTCATGAAAGGAAAGGATGTTGTTCCTGATAAGCTCTTGTACTTAGCCTTTAGTGCAAAGCAATGTTCTATGTCGTGACCGATTCCACCTTGATGAAACTCACAACAAAGATTCGATTTGTAGTTAGCTAGAAGAGGATCTGGAACAGCAGGCGGATGCCTAGTAGTAATTATACCACTCTTAATCAAGGAAGGATACAAATCAGTGTAATTCATCAGGATAGGATCAAAGTTTGGCCTATTGCGATACTGATTTTGTCCAGCAGCAGGATGAGGAGCCTGAGCTTGAGCTCAAACTTGAACTTGAGCTTGAACCGGTTGAGCTCGAACTTGAACTTGAGCTTGAGCTGGTTGATCTTTGAAAACAGGAGCAACTGTAGCTACGTATGGTTGAACATATCGTTGTTGCGGGCGATAAGGCTTCCTCTCAGTTGAAACAACATATGCATCACCATCTCTTCTCTTTTGAAAGTTCCCATGATACTTTCTTACAGCATTAGAAGATTCAGCATTGGTAATCTTACCCTTCTTGATACCTTCCTCTAGTCTTTCTTCAATAGTGACTAGGTCAAAAAAACCAGATGAAACACTTCCTACCATCTTCTCCCAAAAGAACGGTTGAAGAGTGTCCATGAACAATCCAGTTAATTCTTTTTCGGCCAAAGGTGGCTCCACTTGAGCAGCTAACTCTCTCCAACACTGAGCGTACTATTTGAACGATTCTTTCTCTTTTTGTGACATGTTTTGAAGTTGACGACGGTCAGGCGCCATGTCCAGATTATACTTATATTGTCTTACGAAAGCATCAGATAATTCCTTCCAGCTTCGGATGTGACTCTTCTCAAGTCCTACATACCACTTCATAGAAGCACCACTCAGACTATCTTGAAAAATGTGAATAAGCATCTTGTCATCCTTGGCATGTGCAGCCATTTTGCGATAATACATCAACAAATGAATCTTGGGACAAGTATGCCCATTGTATTTCTCGAATACAGGTACTTTGAACTTATCAGGCAGAACCAAGTCGGAAACCAAACACGTGTCTATTGCAGCAACACCAAAGACATATTTTCCTTCTAAACCTCTTACCCTCTTCTCAAGAGTCAAACATTGTTCTCTAACTTCATCCATATATCCAGGTTCACCCTGACTTTCAACTTGTGGACCAGCAGCCTGGTATAAAAAAGGAGAATTTTGATAAGTAGTTTGAGCAGTAGTGTGCACAACAGGTTAAGGTTCGACAAAGATCGGAGCTGAAAAGACTGGCACAACAAATGGACCACCCATTTGAGTATTAGCAGAAGCTAGCACGTAATCCGGAGGTAACCCAAATTCTGGCCAAGTAGAAGCTGGTTGCTGAATCACAAGAGGGTCAACAACGGCAGTAAAAACTTCAGAGATAACAGTCCTTTGAGGTGGTTCACCTCGAGCAATCAGAACTTGCATCATTTCAGTGAGCCTGGTCATGCTAGTTTTCAGCTCGTCAATCTCCATTTGTACTTCCAGGTTATGTTGTTCTTGGTTTTCCATTCTCAATCTGAGAGCTCTTAATCTGTTAGCAGCTCTAGTCCCGTATCTGTGGTGAGGAGATAGCTTGACGGATCAACAGACAACTGAAGAAGGAAACAACCGGGATGAGTTCCCACACAACTCGGATGACTGCAAGAATATGAGAGGATGCAATGATATGCAATGTTCACTTCCATTTTCAGAAAAACAACTCGATTACTGCAAACATGGTCCACATCGAGAATATGGTCATGAAAAATCTTGACAAAAGGAATATACTTTTTCCAATATTTGCAATAATCGGAATTGTTTTCCCTTAAAAATGGTTGTGATGATAATCATGATGAATATGTAGATGCAACAACCACATACAAGATCAGACAAAGCACACAGGTTCAAAGGTTCAGATCACGAGCATGGAGTCAAAGAATAAGAACCAACAACCCACAAAGGCATGTACTAAGGTTTGTCTTCATTGTACCTGCAGGAAACCAAAAGGGTGCTAACAGAGGTTCCCGGAGTTAACAGTCATCTTTAGAATATTATCGATACGTTGGATTACTCCCCAACCGATAACATTCTTAAAATAGACCTCGTCCGAGTGTAGTATCGCGTGACAACCACCTTAGGTTTACACCTGGATAGTTTCCGCACTACATTCCTAAATTGGCTTGGATGGGTTAAGGGTTCTACGGTCCTCAGTATGATCAGCTCAAGGTCGGAAAATAATTCCACGTATGATTACTCATCATGACATTGATAATCCAAGAGAGCCTAACCGAGTGGAGATTATCAAATTGATATCGCTTTGGACTACTCAATTGCGTATCGCTTCGAATATCGTCGTCCTATCATAAGTTCAACTCAGATCCGGGTTAGAATCTATCTCACTCACATAGGATCACCAAAATCGAAACAGAACAAACAAATAACAAACAAATCAAACCAAAGCAGTAAATAAATTAAAGTAGGCCGAATCCACTTAGATATTGACTCCCCAGCAGAGTCGCCACTTTTCTGTAGCGGTAAAATCATGAGTGTAAGCTATTGGTTAACTTAACTCAAGATAAACAGATTCACCACCGCGCTTTTATTTTATTCCCAAAGGAAAAGGAAGAAAGAACGAATAATATCCTAATGAATCTAAAAGCAAAAAGCTAAAAGAATCGAGCAAAGAACGGGTAAGGTGATAGGTTACAAATTGGGAAGGTTTTACGCACCCAAAATGTCTGTGGTACTCCACGGGAGCCCTTTGAAATATTTATTGTTTTTTTTGTTTGAAAATGGTTTGTTTAAAAGTGATTGAAGAGATGAGAAGAGAAATGTTTTTTAAGATTTTTGTGTTTGAAGAGACGATCGTCTCATGCCTACGTACCCACAAAGTGCAATGCGAAATCAAAACCTCGTAGTTCGTGGTATAAAATGCGAAAGGAAATAATGGGTTGAATTGATTTTAAAATGTAAAGATAAGTCGTCATTCTTTAGAGAATAATTCCTCTAGAAATAATGAATCATATCTAAACATAAAATGGGGGAATAAAGGTGCACGAGGGCACACAAAAAATTGAATGAGTTTCGCATTTTTAAAAGTATTTTGAGAAGAAAGTTTCGATATGCTTATGTGGTTTAAGATTTATTAAGAAATGAAATGAAAAGGTAAAACCGCTTGACCTAAGTCAAGGTTTGATTATGAAAACGTTTGAAGTTCGAAAACAAAGAAGGTTTTGAAAAGAGGAAGAAGATTTGAAAATTTAAGAAGTGGGAGAAGATGAAGGGACTATCCTAAGACTTGAAAGTAAAAGTTAAAGGAAGAATGATCAAACCATGTGGTGAACCTTCTTCGAAACAATAGGACTTCCATCTTCATAAACAAGTGAACCAAATCGGCTAAAGTATTCAATCCATAATAACTCAAGCAAAGGGCAAGATCCTAAAATCTAAGTCCAAAACTCCAAGTCCAATGCTAAGGATAGTGGCCATAGTCCAAAATTAAAGTCACAAGTCTTTTTAGAAGTTTAATCCTTTATTAATATTTTTGTGTCCAAATGGATAAATAGAAAATCAACAACAAAAATAATAAGAACAAATAATAAACATGATATGGATGAATAAAACATAATAAAGCAAAGTAAAATAAAAGCAATAAAAGTGAAAGAATTTAAATGTTAGTAGCAAAAGAAATTAAAGTGAAAGAATCTAAAATATTAATAGTAGCAATAGTATAATATTTACATAATAATGGTATGGTGAACTTAATCAACCACAACCAAAAAGAAAGAGTAACCAAAAACGAAGGCAACCGGATCCACTTAGCATCTTACACTATAGCGATTAATCAAGGCAAATCGAATCGAATTCAATGAAATTTGAAAGGCGATTGGGAGACCCAAAGCACCTACACATCAATCATTCATAAGTCTCGATTCTTAATGCAATATGATTAACCACTTTGGTATTACGCAATCAACAAGAGATCCGGTCCACGAAAGTGCAAGTACCCTATTAGATTTTTATTCCGAAGTCGGGACACATTTAGGTCTATGTTAAGCAATCGCCGAGTAATTTACGAAGTAATTACCCTACAAATGAGGCCGGCCACCACCAATTAAGGTGCATAATGTTAGTGTTAATGCATGCGAGATAAACGATATGTAAATCGCTATCCGAACGCAATACCGCACAAAAATAAAGTTGAATACCAAATTGAGTCCCACTCATGGTATTCTTCCATCCTTAAGTTCAATCACTCATCTCAGTGGACTCAAGCATGAAAATGTATCACTAACGCAAAATACCTTAAATGAATTGAATAATCCACTTAAAGGTAGTTTTGAATTAATGAACATTAACTACTCTAATCTACACCCAAAGTTCATTGAAATTAAGGAGAAATCACTCCCAAAAGTGCTTCCCAAGGTAAAAATAAAAAGGAGGAAGAAGAAGAAGAAAGAGGAACCAAAAAGGGCTTGAAACAAGCCAATAATTCAATTCTAACTTGCGTTAACCGGTTAACGCATATGGTTAACCGGTTAACGCTGAAGCAGCAATAGAAAAAATGCAGAAATTCAGCATTGATCCATTTCCAAAACTCTTTCAAAACATTTAATGATCATAATCTGAATTTGCATGAATTTTAAAACCAAAATACAGTGGAAATCCCTGCAATCAAACAATAAATAAAGATCCAAAGGATCTAGAATCAAAGGAACCAAAGATCTACATCTTGAATGGTTGATGGTGATTATGGGTTTGTGGAAGGAGAGGAATTACCAAAGTCACTTCTTCAAATTGAACCAAGTCAAGCTAGATCTACTGCAATTAATGAACAAAATAATGAAAGGATGAAGGTTTAGCTCAAGTTAATCAAGAATTCAATGTGAATTCTTGATAACTTCAAAAGAAAGAAAGTGAGCTTTTGAGAATTTTGGTGTTTGAGGGAGTATTTTGCAAGAGGTTTTGTGGCTATCAAAAGCTTCTTGAAATTTTTGCAAGGTGAATTT
Source organism: Lathyrus aphaca (assembly GCA_963966055.1). NCBI lineage: Eukaryota > Viridiplantae > Streptophyta > Magnoliopsida > Fabales > Fabaceae > Lathyrus > Lathyrus aphaca. The sequence goes on along the minus strand of OZ014524.1, from coordinate 109,793,159 downwards.
GGCTCTCTAAAGCTTGGTGAATGAATGAAATTATGGTCCTATTTAAAGACTTTAGGTATGGGAATTTGGTGGAATGGAGCTTGCTTTGGTAATTTGAATTTAGGTTTGGTAATTAAAAATTTGGTGGGAAATGGAAAAGAGTGGTGATTAATGAGGGTTTATGGTAGGAAATGATCAAAGTGATGTAGAAAAATTAGAAACCAATGGATATAGAATATTCCAATTAAATCAATGATCTAAGGGTGCTGAATTTGAATAAGAAATTCAAATTTCGCACTGGTTAACTGGTTAACGCATATGGTTAACCGGTTAACCAAGCTGAAATTTGAATTTTTTATTCAAACATGGTTGCTTGTTTATTTCGGCCCGATTCTTTTTATGCGTCAAAGAAATGAACACATGAACCTTAGAAATACTTTGCATGAATCAATTAACTTGGGAAATCCTTGATCAGATAAAAATTTGAATTATTTGCGGATCAACTTCGACTTTTGTCTGCGAAATTTCGCTCGAGCTGTAGGACTGCTATTTTTGGCATTTTCATAATGGTTCCTCTTCTTCAAAAAAACGTTAGTAAAAGGAAACAAAATATTTTTAGATTTTGATTAATGGTTAGTAAACATAAACAAATAAAGTAATTAAAGACAACGGTGATCCCCTGCGAAGCATAAACCTGCACCCGAGAAGGATAAATGAACCAGTGTGCGATCTTGTTTGTATGCAAGATGCATATGAGATGCGAAAAAATCTTAAGGTTAAAAATTAGGGTATGACAATTACAAATGTGTTTTAACATTGTATTCTCTTTGTCATTAAGAAGTATTTTATTATCTTTGCTTTAGTATGAGGTGAAGAAAGATAATTTTGGCAAACAATCATATTCTAACAAGCAACAACAATTTAAGAAAACAGCGAGAAGTTAGAGAGAGGGGAGATGGCTCAGAACCAAATAATAGGGCTTATACATAAGGATGCCTATGGAATTTATTTTGTTGATTAATTATCTAATGATTTTATACACAGAGTATGACTTAGATGCTGAAAAGCTGCCTACAACCTAGAAAACAGTTCATTAGAGTGAAACTCAGTCTTGTTGCTGGTGTATTAAATTTTTAGTCATAAAGATGAAAAAAATAAAATGAGATGATATTTGTAAACAAATACTCATGAATCTTTGTTTAGGAGATTAAAAATTGTTTAAGAAACAGTTGATGGGTTCAGGACTTATACAGAAGCCTGACGGAGTTTTAAAACAGACCGGAGAAAGTTTAAAATAGTAAGAAATGAGTCCTAAACACAAATGATTCCTCATGACACATTTTGACAATTTATTTTAGAAAATAAATGGTTATATGTAAAGATATTCATAAAAAAAGGTTCACAGATGAAAACTTAATGTGGTGAAAAAGGCGATCGCGTCGAGTTTTTGAAAATGGATCAGATGAACCCTAATGGTTTATTTTTCAAAAAGTGATGGGTCTTACACTCTAATAGAGACCCATGAGTGTGATAAAAATCAATTTGAGGGTGATTAAATCAAAACCCTAGTTTTTGGTATTTTAAATATTAAAAACTATTTAAAACGTTGATAAGTTTCAAACACCATTGAAAAACAAGTTGAAACCTTGGATCAATGTTTGGAAAATTATGTTTTATCCATGAGACAACTTGAATATCATTTATGTTTGAAACATGAAGTGAAAGAAATGAATTTTAAAATGTTTAGAAACAAATAAAATTAATTCTTTAAGAAAATAATAAATATATTGAAAAATATATTTTTTTTGGTGATTTTTTCATGGAATAAAATGTTTAAACATTTTTTAGAATTAATGAAAAAAGAATCATTTAAAAAATCAAAATAATCAGAGAGAAATTAATTTTGGAATGAATTAAATAAAATCACAAAATTCCGATATTTGAAAATTTTAAAAAGGGCGTCAAGAACATACGAAGAACACGTGCGTGTTCTTCATCTTGTCCACAAATAGGGATTTTGCAAAATTCCCTCATATCTCACTGAATATGAAATTAAATGAAATAAACATCAATCTTGCTCGATTTTAACTCATGAACAACATGGTAACAATTAATTTTATTTATTTTTAGTGTAGAGTGAAAAATCAGTGATGAACAATGAAGAACCCTAATTTGAACTGAGCCTCATAAAATTCTACATGATGATGATTTTGTGAAATTGGTTGAGGGGAATTAGTTAGAATATGATTATGCACACATGATTAAAAGATAGTGCGAGGAAATATGCATGGATTATGACATGACCAAGTTTGAGGCTTAGCTGAACTTGATCTTGCACGTGGATATGTGATTTTGAGCTGGAGATGTTACAGAGATGTTGTGATGATATGGACAACTTACCTACACCATATGGAGTGTGTTTGAACACTTGAACTTGATTTCAAATGGCTGGATCAAGTTGTGGCCTTCAAGTTGCAAAAACAAGGTTTCCTTGAGGTTTTGAAGGGTGATTTTGGGTAAGAGGTGTTTCAGAGATGATATAAGTGTTTGAACACCTCATAAACATCATATGTGATGTATTTTAGCAATTGGTTTGAGTTGATAGTGATCACAACTCAAAAACCAGTAGTGATTGCTCAAAATATCAAGTTTTGAGTCTTTAGGAGTGAATGAGAGAAAACTTAGAGATCGTAGGCTCTGGTTTAATTTTTATGATCAAAGGAGGTATCTATTTATAGGCAAAGATGTTGAGATTGCTTAGCCCTTAATTCTTGAAGAGATGAGGTCACCATTGTGAGTCATGCTTTGTAAAAATATCTCTTACACATGGAATGATGAAATTCTCAAATAGCTCAGCTATGCCGCAAAAAAATTCACATTCCTCGGAAGTTTGAAGCTTGGATTGTGTCCACCTATTGCTTGTTGAACAAGAGATCTAAGAATATGCCATTTTGAAGGTTGGTGACCCTTAGATCAAAATGCATAAGTGTTAAAATTTATAAATGTCATTTATGGGAATTCCTTGGAGCAATCATGAATTTGCAAGTTTGGTCGGGTTTGTAATGATTGCTAAGATGCTTAAGACCACTTGGTATTGTCTTTTGACTCAAAAAATCAGATTTCAAAGTTTTATGAAAATCTATTTTTGAAAAACAGTTTTGGATGGACTTTGATCCATGATTTCTTCATGTACAAGCCAGATTTTTTCATGCCAATTGGTTCTTTTAATTGTTAACAACATTTGCAACAACATTGATGTTTTGAAAAGGATTTGAATCAACTTGGAACTAGGTAAAAAATCCCTCCAAGTTTTTGTGTTTTGCTGATTTTGTACTTAGACAGATTTTGTCTAAGTGTTGAAAATCAGTATTATTCTTGATTTTGATCCATCTTCAACTTAAAATCCATAATGAATTGGAGTTTTGTGTAGTTGAATTATTTGTATTTTGTGATGATATCTTTCATTTGAGCTTTGGTTCACCAAAATTTGATGTTTGAATCACAAGTTATGATGCTTGGAAGTAGGCTACTTGAACACTTTTTTCCATAACTTAGAGAAATTTCTAAGTTTTAAAGATTGACCATTTTACAAGTTTTCTTCAAATTTCTGATTTTTTGTGATCAAATGAATTTATGGACCATATATTCTTGTAATGTAGGTCATGAGGATCATTTTGGGTGAAAAAGTCAAACTTTGACTTTTTGGTCCATATGAAAATTACACTAGATACCTCTGGTTTTCTGGTTTTCTGATTTTTTGACTGGACATCCTCTAAGATATTTTGACCTTATGAATGGACTTCCATGATGAATATGAGCTATTTAAATCATTCCCTGTGGTATATATTCTTGTTCAGATGAAAATCTTGACTTTGGGATCCTCGATTAGTCAGAAATCCTAATATGGGCAGTGTGATGCCCTAATCTTGCAGCCCTTGATCTCTGCACCTTTTGTACTTGCAAATGACTTGTCAAAGTCATGTCAACCTTTCTTGATGAAATGTGGATGCCTTGGTTCCCTTTCCCATGAAAAATTTCATCTAGAGGGCTTAGTTGATTGAAACCCTAATTGGTGTTTCTAATGACTCGGGACCCAGATCACTGAATTTTTTGTACAGTCTTTGAATGATTCTTCATCATTTGAGATTCCTTAATCCTTTGATTGGTGATTGAAAGGTTGAAAATCTTATGTATTAATGATTGGTCATTTGGTTGAATCCTCTGAAGGACTTATGAATCATAATCCATTGCAGAAATAATGTTCAAACCAGTCTGACACAGTACTTTGATATGTAACCCAATATTCAGTTCATTACCACAGCTAATATCCCATAGTGGTAAGTAATCCACTTACTATTATATATAAAGTTGGTAAATAATCCACAACTAATATCCGTCCGTAATAGTGTTTGTGCAAGTTCCTTCCATGAACCAAACACATTAATTTGAATTTTGGATTATCAAACTATCATAAAAAAGTTGCAAAGCCAAACATTTTCATTTGGTGTCTCTTTTTTCCAACCAACGTCTAGATGACTTACTCACAAAAAATTTGGACCCTTGTTCCTTTAATAGTTTTGTAGGGGTTACTTAATATCTACCTTTAACTTGAGGGAGGCTATCCGTTAGTTATCGACTTTTTTACAAGAATGTGAAATTTTAATACCAATATACCACCAGTTTTTTGTTTTCCAGAAATGCCACATTTTATGTATAAGACCGACCAACCATTGGATCCAATGAAAAGGTCCACGTAATACACTAGCTTGGCCTTCCCTTGACCAAGCCTATGAAGTCTTTTTTCTTTAAATTGATTTAAAATAAGATTTAAATTTTTAAAATAATTTATTACATTGTTAATAGTAATAAATAAATATTATAATTTAATATAATTTTTTAAATTTAATATTACGATTTTTTATAATATTAATTGTATAAAATATTTGTAAAATTTAATTACTATTATAATTTAGAAGAAAACTTAGATACAATTCCTTATATGTGATTTATACTATTTTTCAATAAAAAAAATATGACAATTATATAATTTTCTCTTACACATGCAATTTTCTCATATTTTTACTCCCAAAATGATATTTAAGTTTTCATTGGAAAATAGTATAAACCATGCCTAGGAATGTATCTAAACTTTCTTCCATAATTTAAGACTTCCTCCTGTCATTATTATAAGTAAAAAAAAATACTTTAAATCTTGGTCACTATTATAAGCAAAAGTCATTGAATTTTAAACTAATTAATGTTTGTATTACTATTATACCTTTAATTTAATTCAAAAACTTTTAATAATGGTAGTTGATTCATCAAATCAATTAAGGATATTATCATAAATTTAATTTTGATTGTATATGAAATCAAGAAAATTAATTACATTTAAATAATTTTCTTAATACGTGTGAAAATAGTTATTTTGGTTTATAATTGTGACCGGAAGGGGTACAATTTTAATATTTTATTAATATTAATTTATTTTTATTATACAACATTTATTTATTTAAAATTTTATATTAGTTAAATTATCCAAAATAAAAAATTATCATATTAATTAAAAAAATCATATTATATCATAATATTAATTGGTGAACACTCCGATACGTTTGAAATTGGTTAAATACTGGTAACCTCAACCAATCAAACATTATAACTCAATATCACGTCACTATATTATTTTATTTTAAAATTTTGTTTTACAGTTTATACTAGAGGTATCCATATCCAACTTAGATTTAGAGATACCAAAGAATTTATAATATTAATTATAATATTTATTTATTATTATTTAAAATTTAAAAATCATTTAAAAATAATCTAAATAAATAAAAAAGAGCCTTCAATGGCTCGGCCAAGGAAAGATTGAATTTGTGAGATTGGTGGCAAACTCCATTGGCTCATCCAATGGCTGGCCTTGCCCATACATAAGTAAAAAGAAATATTCAACAAGTGACATATTGATATTTAAATTTCAGATTTATGGCATTCTTTGTAAAAAAAAAAAAAAAAGTCGTTAGTTATCCTTTAATATTGTTAACTAGTTAAATTTGTTAATAAGCACTTAGAATTAGTTATTGGTTTTACTAGGTATACATAGTATGGCCATGTTGTACATTGAATCATTGTTGGAGAATTTGGAATTGAGATGTACTGTAGCATGGTTTGAGTAAACAGCAAAGGGACCAGATTTGGGGCGTTGTGTTGGAGTATCAGAAGTGAGAGGGAATGTGAAGCGTGCAAGAATGTCAGTCTAGCTTTCGTAATTGTTCTACTTCAACAGTCATTTTCATACTCACCATTATTCCCTCAGATGTGATACTTTATTCTTTTAATTACATCACGGTATGTGCTGCATTTCACTCTAATGATTTCCCTTTTTACCTCTTTCAATTAGCCATAAGTTTTTAATTTCTTAATACTGCTAGATCGATTGCCATGTTGAAAGTTCCTCACTCTTAAAGGAATTTTTTATCAAAATGTAACACTCCCCAAATTAATATATCAAAATGTCACATTTCGTAAAAAAAATATCGAAATGCCAAGTTCATACAGTGTACAAATTTACACTTTTTCTGACATTTAAATAGTGGTTCATCCATATAGTGGACTACTCCATATTTTTTATTATTTTCATAATGGGTTTGTCCATATGATAGACTAACCTGTATTTTTTTTCATTTTCAACATGGGTTTGTCCATACTATTGACTTACCCCTATTTTTGTTTTTATTTATTTATTTTAATAACATAAAATTAATTTTAACATTTTAATTATACATTAATTATATATTTTAATAAAATTCATTTTAATATTACATTAATTATAAATTATTTAAATTGATTATTTGGTTTAAGAAAATATATAAATAATATTTTAATATGATTAAATCTTTTATTTATTTTAATAAATTTTGGGTATATTATTTTTTGACAAAAATGTCATACTCTTAAAAATATTTCGGTTCGTCCAGTCAATGGACTACCATTATATTATTTTAATAATTTTTTATTATATATAAATAAGGGTGTGTGTTGGGTTGTTATTCCACAACAATTTTCACCAATATCCTCAACTCAGTCTAAAATTATGTCTACATTGGGTTCATCATCATCAGCAGCTGCAGCAGCATCAACATCAATGGAAGAACCGCTTCCAACGTTTCCACTTATGAAGAAAAAAGCTCTGGTGATATTTTCACCAACAAAGCCTCCGATGAAGATGCTACTATGGAACACGCAGACTCTTGAACATTTGCACAGGGAATTGAACCGTTGGCTGGAATGTGAAATTGGTCATAAAGAAAAGATCAGGAAAATTGAGAAGCGTGTTGTGGAGTCAGGCGTGATGAAGTGGAGAAAAATAGTAAATGATGCCGGTGTCCTTGCGATGATGTTCAGTACAGGTGAGGCTGTCTTGATGGTTGTAATAACATAGATCTAATGATGCACTGGGTTGTTTTAAGTATGTAGGTTGTTAGTTGTTTTTGTATGTTTGTTGATCTTATGAGTTGTTATCGTTGTGATGTTGTTGAAATACAAGTTGTTTTTGTTTGTTTGTTGATCTGATTATTTTGTTAATTATTATAATTCTAACGAAAGTTGAATTAGTAAGACGTACATATGACATTGTTACAATACTGATGATAACATTATCGCCGATTAGATAGGCCGACTACATTGGGACATTTGCTACGTATATGACCAACTCCACGACAAATCCCACACAGTCTCTTTTCTTTCTCAGTTTCATCCATTCCAGTCATAATTCGGATACTATTTGGGCGTCCTTTCTTTTTTCTTCGCATAGTTTCATCATGGCAAAGAGTAAATCCTCCATATTGTGTCCAATTTTCTTGATGTAGAAGTGCATAAAAGCTTTCCTTGTAGACTTTGAAAACATTTAGAATGGTGAAGACTTTTGGTATGTGAATTGTGTGGTCTTTTCCTATACTAGCACATGATGCGATTGCATGGGAGCAAGGCAAATGAAACGTTTGAAATTTTCCACAATAACAATGTCTTGTCTTGAGATCAACTTTGTAAGTATCCAATGGCCGACCAGTGTGGTGGTTAAGTCTTTCAGCCACCATGAAATAAAAGTGCTCTCGGTCGAAATGCATGACGTTATGACTAGTGGCTTTACTGACTTCATCAACCATTGCCTTCTTGCAGCTCTTCGTGAATTTTTCCCCAACAACTTTGTCCACTCATGACCTCTTTTGGCAAACGTCGCCCCCAAGCGAAAGTATGTGGACCTAACCAAAGCAGTGATAGAAAGGTTACGAGTCTCCTTAAGAACAGAGTTCATTGCCTCAACAAGATTAGTTGTCATGTGTCCTCAACGTATTTCTCCCGAGGAATATTGTCTATCCACCTAATAGTCCTTGCCCATTTCTCCCGAGGAATATTGTCTATCCACCTAATAGCCCTTGCCCATTTCTCCCGAGGAATATTGTTTATCCACATAACAGCCTGTATATTATGACTAATGTTTTATTATTTTTAATTATATTAGTATATAATTTTAATTATGTTATATTATTAAAATAAAAAATAAATATGAAATGGGTGGATCACCCTCTAATTATGTTATATTTTTTCTTAAATCAAATTATAACATGTTAAAATTAATTTTATATTATTAAAATAAAAAAAATAAAAAATATATGGGTTTGTCATTAACAAGGATGACCATTGAAGATTTTTTTTTAAAATATAGTTAAACCATTAACATGGACGAACCGGTGCAGCGTTGTACATATAGTCTATTAGGTGGGCAAATCCCTTTAAAAAATTTAGAGTTTGTACTTAGGTTGGACGAATATTTTATTTTTTTGTGGCATTTCGGTACTTTTTACGACATTTTAGTATATTAATTTGAAGAGTGTGATATTTTGATAAAAAATTCCTCTTAAAGACGTAATTTCTGAATAATGAAAGAGAGAGAGAGAGAGTGTCTTGTCACAAGTCAGAACATCATGTTATGTTAGTGTAGTAGGGTATATATATACGGGTTGTCTCTGACAGTTACTGTATCTAAGAAAGCAATAGCTAGAGAGAGAGAGAGAGAAGAAGGGACAAAGTATTGCAAATCCACACATACACACACTCCGCGGGAACGCCGTGGGGTAATCATCATCATCATTCCATGTATTCACTATTGCTTATAATTCTTTTAACACTTTTGTTCAATGGATTGTATATTGAATCAGATAACAATCCAAGAGATTATATACCTCCACTGAATAGACTGTTTTTGATAAAATACATCTGAAAATTGAAACCAATTCTATTGTTATATTGAAACCCTCTCTATTAATTGTTTCTTTTCATGGATTGAAATTTTGAATTAATACTATCGAATTTAATTTTTGCTATATCTTTATAATTTGGAGTGAGATTCAGTTAAATTTTAATTGATTTACTAAGAAATGTGTTTTTAATTATAAGAACGAGTTTGATTATTTAGGTTTTTTGTTAGTTTTTTTTTTAGAATGTTGACTTATTTTTATACATAATTTTTTGGTAATTTAGTTTTGGACTCCGTATTGCTAGAATGTACTTTGTGTATCTATTTGATTTGTATTGAACTCTTAATTACTTTTATTTTGTTTTGTTATTTTTCCATTTATAGTTGATATGTACTCCCTCTTATTTGATTTGTGCGGTTTTAATAAAATGGTTAGATGTGTTAATTTTAATTATAAAATTAGTATTTTTTTTATTAAAATACCCTTATTTATTATAATTAATGGAATTTTTGAAAAACGTAAATGTTAATGAATTGGTGTATAATAGTAAAGAAAATAATCAATGTTGTATTGATATTCTAAACTGAAATTTATTTTGAGACCTTAAAAAAAGTACAAATGAAACATATTTTATAAAACGCATAGGGTAGTTACTGGGTTATATTTATCTTTCGTAGTTTTTTTTTTATTTCCTTTTTTTATAATATTTTTTATTACACATTTATATAACAGTTCCTAATATATAATTGTGGTTGGTTTGTGAATGGTAATCTGTTGAGTGTTCTGATTATCTAGGAATAATATTATGTTCAGGAACGAATTTTGGAATTTAGACACGATTTGTTATGTTTTTTTGGTGGTAGATTCGAAAGAAACACAAAAACGCAAATATTTATAACTATTACAAATGAGTAAAGGATCCATACGACTTTTTGTAGACATTGTTTAACAAAAAAACGAATAATCCAAATTTTTTGCGAAACTTATCATCCTTTTTTCAATTAAATTTTTTCACTGATCCATCTTTCAGTCTAAACAACTTTCGTCGAGTTCTATAAAATCCGCTTTGATAATTAGATTTTTTTTCTTCCTAATTCATATATACTCCATTTAAGTGCAAGTATCCATTAAAACAACAGGGGGCTTAAACAAACTTGGCTATTTAAAAATAAGGTAGTAGTTCGTTTTCATAAGAAACAAAAAAAGTGTTAGTTCGAATGCCATAATGGCAACCTATAAGCACTGACAAAAAGAAATGATGCATGTTCACCACTGCATGCCCTTTCTCTAACTTACTTAGAAAACCAAAAAGAAAAGAAAAAAGGGAGAAAGGCATGAACTTTCAAAATCTATATTTAAATAAAATAATGCAAAGGGTCTGCACTTTGCAGAGAGGAATATAATGCAAATATATACTCCTAATTTTATAGTAACATTATCGCGGTACGTAGCCATTATGACGTTATCAACATGTTAGCCTCACATCAGCAAAAATAATAACATCAATTTTGGTTCATCTATAGTTCTAATTGCAATTGCATAGAATCATATGTTACCTTAGATATATATACTTTTTTCAATAAGCTAGATATATATACTAAAATGTTGATGCCTTGGATATTATGTATTATACTCTTTCCATTTTAAAATAAAAGTCGTTTTAAAGAAAAAAATTATTTAAAAATAAATGTCATTTAGACTTTTTAATATATGAAAGATTACTATTTTTTATTTTATCTCTTAATTATTATTTTATACATAATTTTCAACAAATTAATAAGTTTAATTTAGTAAGAGTACAATATTTTATGACAATATTATCGATAAATTCCTTAATCTGTATGCAAAAACCTTAAACAATATGGATTAAATATTCATGCATTGTATCATGTACAATGGACAAGAAATTTACTCTAATTAATAAAGTTTTGCTTTTTAACAAAAAAATTTAAATGTCATTTAAAAACTACAACAAAAGTTCTACTTCCCCAGTCTCACAATAGGTGTCCTCTTTGAGATTTTCACACTTTTTAAGATAATGATTAATTGTGTTGATTTCACTTTAAAAGATGTATGAGGTATAAGACAACTGACAGTTTCCTTGACTTTCCACAATTGTTTTGCTTGATTTTTATTCCCTTTCCTTCTATTGAGCCTTGGATGACTATAGGACTGAGGATATCAATATAATATATAGAAAAAAGGGTCTTATATGTCCAAGATGATTTCTTATTACCTTTGTTGTGAGGGTACACATGTTGAGCAGGATGCTGGGACATGTGGTCCTTCATCAAAACTCAGTTTTCTTTTTTTTTAGCAACAAACTTCTTAGTCGAAAATTTGACCCTTTTGTTCATGGAACTATAGTAAAAACCTATAGCCTTCTTCTCCTTAATCTCTAAGATCTCATCTAACATATCATAACTATTATTCAACATTCATACATTTTTTTTATATTGTCAAGTTTGGACTTTAACAATGTAACTTCCACTTCAAGACCTGCAATGGTTGAACCAAGCTTATCCTCTTCCAAAAGTATAACACTTATGGGCTTCCTTTGTTTATCTTCTCTCAAGTAAGATTCATTTCACTTAGTGAGAAACTCTCTATATGTTTCATCTAGCTCTTCTTCTAAGATATCTTCATCACTAGACTCACTAAAAAATCCATATTATCTCGTGAGGGCCATCACTTTATTAGTTATTTCTCTATCACTTTCATCATTAGAATCAGATCAAGTGATTGACAATCTTTTTTTATTTCTTTAGAAAAGTATGACATTCAAATTTAATGTGACCAAACTCTTCTCATTCATAACATTGTGCTCATTTGCTTTTGTTAGGGTTGTAACTATCTTTGCTATTATTCATGGGACTGATATCTGACACCTTATCTAGGACATTTGTCCTCAATTTTTGTCCAGGTTCTTTAAGGAATTGTTAAATTTTCTCCCAATAAGGACTATAACCTATGATAAGCTTTCTCCACCTTGATCTTCATCATATTCATTGTTAAACACAAAAGTTATACCTTTGTTCTTTTTTAAATACCTGACATTCAAATCCATCTCAAAGGTTTGTAAAAAAATCATTGAGTCCATTATCTTTAATGTTGTTAGGGTCTTTATCTTCTTTAATAGTTGTGACCTTCATAACAAACTTCTTAGGAAGAGATCTCAGGATTTTTCTGGCCAACTTTTCTTTAGACATCTTTTCTTCCAATGTAAAGGATTTATTAGCAATGTCATGTAATCTGATATTTAAGTTAGAGATAGATTAATCTTAATTCATTCTCAAATTCTGAAACTTTGTGGTGAGGATTTACATCTTTTACATCCTAAACTTTGATGCGCCTTCATGAGCAAATTTGAGAATCTCCCATGCATTTTTGGCTTCAGTACACGTGTTGATCAATCTAATAATGTTCTGGCCAATAACATTAAAAATAAAATTTAAATATATGGAGTTTCCAAGAGCTTCATTATCTTCTGCATTAGTCCACCCAGCTTCTAAATTTAAGCTTGAAGTATCATTTTGAGAAATAATAACATGGTGTTTCCAACCTTTTACCACATCCTTCCATGTTTTGTTGTCCATGTATTTGAGAAAATCCACCATATTGCCTTTCTAATAATCATAATTGGTACCACAAAAATAGGTGGTCTATTGACAGACTCTCTATCATTTTGAAGGTGAGAAAAACACAAGAAAGGGGGGTTGAATTGGGGTTTTCAAAAACAAAAGCATTTTACCCAACCAATAAAAATCATTGCTAACAACCAAACAAAGAAAAGAACACAATGATTTTTATACTAGTTCACTTGAAAACTTAAAAGTTAATACAGTCCATCCGCCAATATGATTTCTCCTTATACCCAATAACTTAATCCACTATAATCAACTGGTTACAACTGCACTAGCAACCGCTGGTGAATAACAAACCACAAAGACACACATTTTATGTCTTCTCAAGGATTCTAACCTAACTGGTCCCTTAAGGAATTACAAACAACAATTTGAATAATAGTTGTGTTTACAGGGATTGCTTCTACACAAGCAAATATAAACAAGTTAAAACACAATACACTTAAAGAAAAATTATGCACAATAATTCTATTTTTGCGTAGACAACAGTCTGTTTGAATTCTTGGACAAACAATTTTCAAGTCTTCAAGTCTTTATATAGCCAGTAGAAAATAGATTCGTTGAAGGGAAATTAGGAATTCTTCATGAATGAGTTGGCGACTTGAGCAATGGTTTGATACGAATGGGACAACAAAACGTATTGTACCAATTTTCTCACTCCATGAAATACGCGTAGTGGAAAGAATATTTGATTCATACCATGTACTATTTTCCCTTGTATAAACTCGTTCTTATCTTCTATTCTTCAATGGCTTCTGGATAAACATTGCTTGAATCATGAGTTAGAAAAGTTAATTTTTCTTGAGTTCAGAAACTTCAATCAACAATCAGAAGCTTGATCACATTAATATCTTACTTGAGATTCTTCAGATTCTTCAAGAACTTTCAGCAAGTAAAACTTCGTAAGCTTGAACAGTCTTCAAAAGAGAATTGATCAGAGTCACACGCCAGAAGCAAAAGCCAAGAGAACGTTGCAGCAACAACATATAGTTTTCTCAGAAGCTTCTTATCCATGAGTTTGAGTAGAAGCAATTCAGATCAATATATTCAGAAATTTGTAACGTTTCACGTTCAAGAGTCAGAATCAACATTGTTTGTTGAAGATACACAATAACAAACTGTTAGGGTACCAAAATTATTTTCACACAAATACTGACTTGTTATCGTCAAAACTTAGAGATATAGATGCAAAACAAAATATTGTTCTAACAATCTCCCCATTTTTATTTATGATTACAAAACATTGTATTTTGATGGACACTTTTTGTCGGGTAATCACCAAAACATATATCAGAAAGAAGCACAAAGCTCCCCCTGAGATAAGCAACTCTAAAAAGATAATCAGAATGAAAGAACACTTCCCTGATTAACCTTTTTAATGAGATAGATGAACCTTCTGTTCAAAATAACTAGTTTATCTTTCAGATGTTTCTTGAATAAGTTCTTACTGTTGTTAAGCATTTTAATAAGGATTTAACACACAACAGCTTGTGGTGAGTTTTACTTCTGATCAATATTGAACAATATTCAAATTCTTTTCCCACTCAAACTGATTTAGAAATATAAGTAGCTAACATATCTTCAGAATTTGAGCTTCAGTCGTTCTGTTATGATTTTCTCAGTTGTATCTGGTATATAACAAGTTTTTCCTGAAATAAAACAGCTAACACAATATCTTAAAACAAGGGTTAGTACAAACATTTGAAAACTTAATCGAAAAATATGGGATAAAACACAAAGTGGCTACTACTTATCATACACAAACTAGTGGACAAATGTAACTTTCAAATAGAAAATCAAAAGAGTCCTAGAAAAGTGGTGAATCCCACTGTAACACCCCAAAATTTTCCCTCTCATTTTCATGTCATATATCATATCATTTCCATAAATTGCATTGTATTCATATCATAGAAAGATGAAGCTTGCATTCATTGGTTGAAGCTTAAGGTGTGTGATAAGTTGATTTGTAAAATTTGTGATCATTCAAAGCCAAAGAATAAGAGGCAAGTGTATCTCAACAAGCCTCAAAGGTGTATCATGTCTCATATCATTTCAAACCATCCCTCAAGCTATTGGAAGAGGTGGGTTGATCAAGAAGTTGGCTCAAGGCCTCTTCTCCTACACAAGTGGTCCAAATTAGGGTTTTGTACCAAAGCAGGAAATCATCAATATTTTGGTTCAAACTTGTTCTCATGGCATTCTATATGTTAACAAGTGTTCAATGATGGAATTTTGTCCATTGGTTCCTTCTGGAGGACTTTCAGTGGATTAGTTACTTGAGAATAAAGCAGAAATCAACAGTGGAGAGGAAAAGTAAACCATTGATTTTTGAGGTCAAGATCATGCTCCTCAAGTTCATGGACCTTTATTAGGTCAATAAATGTCAAGAATATCATCATTCATCAAGAATTAAAGCTCATGACAAAAGTTACTAAAAATCGAAATGACTTGTAATAAAAAGTTTCTATTTTTGGAAGTTTTATACCTCACATTCAACTTGACTTTTCATCATCAAAAACGCTTCAAATGGATTTTTACTAAACATGAAAGTTGAATATCATCATTTTTCCTTTCCAAAAAGTACAATATCATCTCCATATCATTATTGGTTCAAAAGTTATGATCAATGGAATCCAAGTTGGTTTTTAGGGGTTTCCATGCATTCCATTTTCCACCTTTTGCAAAAAGTACCAAAATGACTTGTACTTGCTTATAATTTCCAAAATCATATCACAACGTGAAAATACACTTCATTTGGCACAATTTTTGCCCTTGAATCAATTTGTTTCATGACAAATTTTTCACTTATTCCATAAATGGCCAAATTGTAAAATCCCTTCAAACACAAAAGTCATGCACTTCCAATGACCAATTTCATTTACAATGCAATTATTACACAAAATAAGAGTGCTTCGTGACCATATATGATCTTATGCACGTGTCAATCCTTACTTCATCTTGAAATTTCAAATTTGTAAAATCATTCATAATTGACTAATCATGGTTCCTCTGGATTCTAAACCATAATCAGGCCCATTTGCATCCATATATACGCCTCTAACTCGTGTGGTTAGGGCTAGAGCTTTGTAACGCCCATTTTTAATATTTATTCGTCAGGTATTTTTGATGCTTTGTTGGCCTTGTTTAAGGCGTGTATCTTGTTGTCTTGGTATCGAGTCCTGGTAGGACGGGCATAATTGTGCTACGTTTAGTAATACAGGTGTGTGAATAATAATAATAATAATACTATTTAATCATAAATTCTATTATTATTATTGTTATTCAAATAATATTAGTAATGTTAAGATTATAATTAAATTATTATTATTCGGTTTAATTAAAATAAGGGCAATTTAGTAAAATCTTAAACTGAGAGTTTAGTGATAGATTAGGCTAATCAGATTGAGGGAAGAATCAGTCGTATTATTTTGTGAAGAACGAAGAAAGGCTAGGAAGAGGAAGGACACCTAGGGCACTCCCATAACCAAATTCGCAGGAATTTCATCTGAATTCGAGGTAAGGGGGGATAAAGGATTCTAAATTAGGTGATTTAACATGAAGAGATATTGGGGGCTCCTTTCCTCATAGGAATTTCTGTTGTTTTGATGAATTATGATGAATATATGAGTATATGCTTGTTATTGTGAATTTGTGATTATGCCTATCTGATTAATTATGTGGATTATTGGTGATACATGTTGTTTTGGTTGTTCTGTGTAAGCATGCTATGTACAAATGTTAGTTGTTGTAGTTGTAGATGACAAATATGGATTTAAGAAACGTGTATAACTGAATCTAGTAATGAGAGATGAAAGAAGAACATGAATAGTGATGTAAAAATGATATAGAAACAATCATAGGTATGTTATGAAGTGTGAAATCGAGTATCATAGGACATAATCTGATATGGTGGAAAAAACAGAAAATTGCAAGGTTCTGCCCATACACGTATGGGGCATGTCCATACGCGTATGGTGGGCGTGATATGGGGCCATTATGCGTAATCTTGGGTCATTACGTGTATGAATGTGAAAAATGTAGGGTTCTCTGCCCAAGTTAGTAAAGTACGCATAGGAGGACAATGTATTACGCGTATGAGGCAGCGTATGGGGGTCACCATACGCATATTGAGCGACATAGGGGGTGCAGTATGCGCATTATGCAGTGTACAAGGGGCGTAGGAATGGTCCATACGTGTATGGCCTAAGCCAATATGCGTATGTGTTGTACCCCAAAATTTTCCCTCCCATCTTCAAGATGATGTGTCTCAAGAGGTCTCAATAATCACAAGATTCTCAATTGGTCAAAGGGATTGAAGGTTTCACCAGACAAAGCCTCCTCCTGAACAATGGATCTTAGAACTATGGTTTTGAGTTTCCCCAAGCAAAGTGGACTTCCAAAGCCTCAAGTGGACTTCCAAAGACTCAAGTGGACTTCATAACATCCTACATACCTTAAATAATCCTCATGTCAAGTTTCAAAGCTTTCCTCACAAGTTTGGCCAATCAGATGCTCAGATACCTAAAAATCAGATAACTTGGTCGACAAGTCAATTGTGGTCAACCTAAAGTCAAACTTCAATATTTTTGGTCAACATCAATATTATAAGGTAAAATTCATAATTTTATCAAGGGTTGATCATGATTCATCAAGGAAACCTCAGAATCATCAAGAATCAGAAGTTGCTAAATTAGAGTTTTGTTTAGGAAAAGTCAACTGAACTTTGACCAGCCATAACTTTCACATAATCCATAAAAAAAATTCCCAATCAGAGCTCATTTTGAAGGAAATCCAATTATCTACAACTTTGTGTCTCACAAGCCAAGTCCAAAAATGCTTCATTTGAAAGATATGAGCTAAGACATTATAGGTCTTTTTGAAAGTCAACAAAAACTCAACTTTTTCCAAAGCTCATAATTTAAAAATGGTAAATGATATGGACATGGGATCAAATGGGTTGATTAGAGGATACTCTAAGCTTTCTAAAAAGTCCTAGAACACCTTTATGAGATCAAATTGAGGAAGTTATGCATTGTCAAAGTTGAGATATTTTTAAGATGTGCATGAAGCAAAAAAGGCCATAACACCAATTCTTTCCAAATGGACCTATAATATTTCAATCCAAACTTGAAGATAAGTCCATCCACGACCCAATGACCATATTTTCTGATTTTTATTATTTTATTTTATATTATTTTTTATTTTAATCATTTAAAATCATTTTTAATTAAAATAAATTATGAAAATCAAATATTTGATTTGAAATTTGTTTTGGGGATCAAATACATGGTATTCAAAGTGATTGATACACTCCAAATTCGTGAAAGACCAATATAGCATGTGTATATTTGATTTTTGGACAATTATGACAAATTGGTTTCTTCATCTCCAAGCAACTCAAATCCATACAACCAAGGCCCATTTTTTTTGACCTAATAGCATCACTACATAACCATAAATAAACTACAAGGATTAGGGGACGGAATTCAGAACAAAAACACCAATTTCAAACTTCAAATTTTTTCAAGAAAAGTGTCTATACGGTTTCTAAGATTTAGCTGCTTTCAAAGGTTTTTAAAGGTGGCAATCGTTTCTTTGAAACATTTGGAACATAAACCAATCATTATCATCATTAAAGCATCACGAAATGTTCCAAGCCGAAATCAATTTTGCCATATTTTTTGAAATTTTCGATTCCTTTAATTTGTGCATTATAAACTATATTTGTATGTTTAATCGTGTTTGTTGTTGTGTATAGATGATTTTTGGATAGATCAATTAAAGTTTCATTGTCGGATTCAGTTTATGCCATGATTAGGATTCTTGAAGGTTGAAATTAGAAATTTCGCATAGAAATAATTTCACGTGAAATTTATGGATTAATAAGACCTAGGGGACTGCCTTTGATTGATTGGTGTGATCGAAATCCATTTATTTTGTGTATGGTGTTTTTTTCCAGGAACAGGACATGTAGTGACGGATAAAATCCGTTACTACAACTTTTAGCTACGACAAAGCGTCACTAAAAGCTAAGTGGACAGTCCGTTGGAGAAGATGACTCAAGCGCGCGTTTTTGAATTTTTAAAATTCGTTTTAAAATATATATTATTAGTTGTATTCTGATTAACCCAGGTGGTGCATAGCCTAGTGACTGAAACGCAGGGGTTGGAAGCCAGGAGACCTGGGTTTGAATCCCAGGCTCCCCATATCCTTTTTGCGCTAATTTCCTTTCTTTTTCTTTTATTTCATAATAATAATAATTATTATTATTATATTAAATCATTAAATAAATAATTAACCATTAACTTAATTAAATAAATAATTAACCATTAACTTAATTATCCTCTAATATTTTTTCCCAATTTTTTTTATTATTATAAAGTTTTGTAATTTGTAATATTTAGTGTTTTCTTTAAAAATTATAAATTAATCTATTTAGGTTTATATTAACTAACCTCCCTGATTTTTCTCGCCTCAAACCCCGACTTTCTCTAAAAATACCCTAATCTTTTCAAACCCTAAACTTTTAAACCCTAAAAATTTTCTAAACCTAATTTTTTTTTAAAACTTTAACCCTAATTTGCAAACTTTTATTTTATTTTATTTCCTATTTTCGCTCGTTTTTATTTTATTCATTTACTATTCACCAGATTATGTAATTGTTTCACATTTGTAATATTTAGGTTTTATTTTCCGCCATTATTATTATTATGTAACTGCCCCGAAGCCATGTAATAGTGTAAGAATTTTTATTTTCTGCCTTTTAATTTCTGCCATTATTTTTATATTTACTGCGTGGATAGTAACTTAGGGCGTGAAAAGAATTAACTGAGTAATATGGATTTAGAAAATTAATTATCAAGATAAATATTTGAAAACAGGATTCACACACGTAAGTCGATCGTTCTACGATCGCCATCTGCACCTCCTAGGGTTCCCCTCTTGGTTGCCTTTAATATGGTCAAATCCCTCGAAAGTGGGGTGTCTTAAGCAATGTCCCTTCAAACAGATAAATCATCAAGTCCCTTCAAAGTTAAAAATATCATAGTCCCTTTGAAGTTGCCTACGGAATAAATGATCTCGTCCCTCGATGACCCTACGGAATAAATGATGATAGTCCCTATACCCTACGCCCGTCCCTTAATAAATCCAAGGTAAATGACTACTTACTCCTTAATATTAAGGACAATCTTACCCTTGAAAGGAAATAAAGAAACATGAAAGATCAGTCTAGGGTAGGTAGTTCTTAGTTACTTGCTCACATTTCAAAAAACTCTTTTTCACACCTCATTTTCAAACATTTTCAAAAACTCAAGGCTTTCTATACATCCATACGAGGATCATTACAAAGACTTATGGAAATTTCTAAACACACACTTCACACTTTTCAATCAAACAAGTGAGCTAAGTAACTAAGAGCCCATGGATAACCATGGATATAAAGGGTGCTAACACCTTCCCTTTATATAACCTACCCCCCAAACTCAAATTTTTTAAAAGGTCTTTCCTGTTCTTTTATAACCTTTCTTATTGGATAAATTAAAAGTCGGTGGCGACTCTTGCTATCCACACATGATTTTGTCAAACAAAAACACCAAGTCAATTCTCCCACCGTGTTACAGAACTAGAGACTCTGCTGGGGAGTACTTAGTAAAAGAGGGGTTACCTTAGGAATTAAGATCACTTACTTGTTTGATTTGTTTGCTTTATCTTTAAGGGGTTGTTGTGGGGTTACTGTGTGAAAGATCCTAACCCGGATCTAGTGTGCCTTAGGTAAGTAGCAATAGACGGTGTATACCGATATGGTTGATCTGGTGGCTATAGTTAGTGTGACTTATTGGTTGGTGCTTATGTTCCTTAAGTAAGTTGAGGATAATATGAGGCTACTATATGTTGTCATTAACACTAACTACCCTTTAGAAACTTAATTTACCCATCTTGGCCTTTAGAAAGTAGTGAGATAGCCGACTTTGGTGAAGTATAAAGTTGGTTGATACTCGATGCTACACTCATTGAGATTCTAATCTTGGGGGGTTTTGGTTGGAAAATCAGTTGATTACTGAACAACAACCCTTGAGAAGGATCATTGATATTGAGATCCCTTAGAACCCGGTTACTTTTACTAGGACATAATGAACCAACTAAACTTCAGGGGAAGGGTACTTTCATTAAACCTCATGCAATCCTATAAACCTAAGGCTATTGTGTGACTTGCTTGTGCGTGCCACTTGTTTGTGATTGAATATAACATCATAACATCCTGACATCATAAGCATATCATTCTCACTAACCTTTTCAAGGACCAAAGGATTTATCTTTATTCTTTGTTGCAGGTTATGGCTTCCACTCGTAGGAATACTATCCGATCAACTTTGTAGGGATACCATCCAAGCTTAAGGATTTGGTATCAAAACTTCCTGAAAGCTCCCAGTTCATCAAGAAGCATGACTATCTACTTGACTTGGTTACCTCAGGATTTGATGAAGATATGATGAGTGTCCTGTTCCAGTTCTTTGATCTTAAACATCATTGCTTCATATTTCGCGATTATCAGTTGGTGCCTACAATGGAAGAATTCTCCAAGATACTTGGTGTAGTTATCCTTGATCATAAACCTTTCACAGGCTTAGAGAAGGAGCTTAAATTTGAAGTCATTGTTGCAGCCCTACATTTGAAGAAATCAGATATTGTCCTAGAAACAAGGAGTGGAGTTAAAGGTATTCTTGCTAAGGTGTTGATAGAGAAAGCTCAGGTGTTCTTGGATGCTATGCGTTACGATGCCTTTGAGGAGATTTTAGCCTTGCTGATTTATGGTTTGGTATTGTTCCCTAATCTAAACCAGTTCATAGATGTACACGCCATCGACATATTCCTGACTCATAATCCTGTTCCAATATTGCTTGGAGATATCTTACACTCTCTTCACACTCGTACTACGAAAGCACGAAGAACTCTGATGTGCTGCATGCCTCTACTATCTAGGTGGTTTATTTCTCACCTTCCTTGATCTGTGTTGAAGAATGAACAAGGTTTGAGATGGTCTAAAAGGATAATGTCACTTTCTCATTCAGATATTCACTGGTGTTCCCGATCTATGGAAAATGTCACTATCATTGACTGTTGTGGAGAGTTCCCTAATGTTCCACTCCTTGGCATAAGATGAGGCATTACTTATAATCCTTCTTTGGCACTACGTCAGTTTGGTTATGCTCGGAGTAATGGTCCTCATGACATGTTTATTCAAGGTATTATGTTTAATTATGACAATGATCTTCAAGGTTACCGTCAAAGGTTTATACAAGCTTGGAGTAGGTGAACAAGGTTGATAGCAAGACTCTGGAACCAAAGTACTCCATTCCTATGGAACCTTACCTCATATGGGTGCGGTCTCGTGCTTAGACTCTTATGATGCCATATCATATTGTTCTACCGATTACTATGAAGCCTATTATTGTAGGAGATATTCCTTATACCATCCTTCATCTTGACATGCCTATTGATCTGGAAGAGCTACAAAAGTCTTGGATCCAACTGAAGGAGAAAAGAGATACTTTTAAAGCTCAGTTCAAGGCTAGCCAAGAAAAGGTGTTGGAGCTAAAGCAACTTCACGAGGAGCAGAATCTCAACACATATCTCAACACCAAGAGGAAGCGTCCATGGGAGACTTAAATTTCAAGATGTTTCATTTCCTTTATAGATTTTGTTCTCTTTAATTTGTAAGCCCAAGGGGTAATGTTATTTCAAGCCTACTAATAAGAGTTTTTTTTGTTTGTTTTAACAAATTTAAATCCTGCGGTCCTTGAAAACATTGCATACACATTTACATACCATATCATTGCATGACAGGCTTTCACAACATGTTTCTCATCTTCTCGCTGTTTATTCCAACAGAAATGGATCTCGAACAATCCGTCAAAGATCTTCAAGCTCAAAATGCCCAATTCCAAGAGATGATCCTGAACTTGTCCAAGGGACAAGAAGAGCTGAAGTCACTCCTGGCCAAGAAAAATAAGAAGACCAAAAAACCAATTGGCTTCATAAATCTGGGTAGAAGGTTCAGAGCTCCGATCAAGACAGATGATGAGGTTGAAAACCCTAGAGATGGAGATTCTTCAAAAGAAAAGTATAACTTACATGGGACAACTGGGAATTCTGACTATGAAGAGGATTACTATCATGATTCAACTGGTGATGAGAAGTACAAGTTACTGGAGGATCGGGTGAGTGTTATGGAATTACAAAAGTCTCCTGGGTTGGATTTTGAAGATCTGAGTTTGATTTCTGGAGTTGTCATCCCCATGGGTTTCAAGGTTCCTACTTTTGTGGTGTATGATGGTATGACATGTCCTAAGATACATTTGAGATCTTACGTCTGAAGAATCCAACCACATACTGCTGACATGAAGCTGTGGATTCATTTCTTTCAAGAGAGTTTATCTGGAGCTCAATTAGAATGGTACTATCAACTTGAGAGTACCAATATTCGTACTTGGAATGATCTTGTTGAGGCCTTTTATAAGAAATATCAATATAACTATGATTTAGCACCAACTCGCATGCAACTCCAAAGTATGTTTATGGGTTCTAAAGAAAGTTTTAAGGAGTATGCCCAGAAGTGGAGAGATCTTGCAAGCAGAGTTCAACCTACTTTAACTGATATGGAATTGGTTGATATGTTCACGAGTACACTAACTGGTACTTTCTACAATCATCTCATTGGAATTTCATCATCTGGTTTCACTGAGTTGATAATGACTGGAGAACGTGTGGAGAATGGAATACGAAGTACTTTTCTGCCCAAAAAATACAGATTTTCAGCATGGAGGGAATTTGGTTTTTTCATTTTTATTTGATTTGAATTTAGTTAATTTCATTTAAATGTGAATTATTGAGAAGGATCTAGAATGATGGCCAAGCCTAATGCCTAAGCTAATTCCTAACCACCTTTCTAAGAAAGCTCTAACCCTAATTCTAAACCATGTTTTGGGCCCCAAACCTAAGTGGTATTTATACCATTTCTCTCTAAACCGCAAGGGAAAGACTTCATAATTTCATTTTCACTCTCAATTTTCTGGTTCTCTCTCTCTCTCTCTCTCTCTCTCTCTCTCACACACACACACACACACACTCGCTCTCTCTCTCTCTCTCTCTCTCTCTCTCTCACACACACACACACACACACACACACTTTTCTCTCCACTCTCTTCAAACCCTTACACACTCAAAGTTCCATTTCCTTCAAAGATTATCAAATTTCACCTTGAAATTTGTTAATCTTGGAACTAAGCCTTCATCCATTGAATCTCCACACATCTAATTCTGGTTTTGCTACTGATTTGTGTCTCAATTTTTGCATTGGAAGTGCTTTTGGATTAAGTTATTGCATCAAGTTCATCATATTGCATTTATTTTGCAATTTCTTGAAGATGAGCCTGAAATCTATGGATTTCTGATTTTGATTTATCAATTGCAGCTTAATCAACACCCACTAAAGTAAACCTCAACTTTGTAGGTTAGTTAATTTCAGATCTACTTCCATTTTTAGCTTATATACATTTTCTTGATGTAGATCCATAATATAATTGAGTTGTTTTATCCACTTGTGGATTGATTTGTGTGTTGTTGTTTGTGGATCCAATTCTTGCTTGATTTGTGCTCGATTTGATGTAATTTTTGTGCATAATTGAGTGGTGGAACTTTTGGTGATTATGGAAATAAGTTGTTGCTGGAAAGTGATTTTTTATGCAGGTTTTTGGCTACTAGTTCAGTGTTAACCGATTAATACCTTGGTTAACTGGTTAAAACAATGTTATTTTGCGTGATTATGCAGGTTTTGGGGCCGTTAACCGGTTAACACTTTGCTTAACCGATTAACACTGGAGCAGTTTGTGATTTTTGTGAATTTTCATGAGTGTTTGCATACCATTCCATACTTGATCATCATGGATCATTGTGATATCATTTTAGGGGATTGTTATGAGCTGTTTGCATGCATGTTGATGTACGTTTGTATCATTCTGACACGCGAGTTTGTGCATTTCCGATACTTGACATAATCGTTGTTTTTTATCCATAGAGCATTGTACATGATGATTGCATGTTTGCATGAACTTATTTGCATGGTAATGATTTTTCAATATGCTAGTGTGCATTGTCTATGTACTTGTCTCATGTTTTCATACTCACACACATAAACTTGAAATTGCATAAATGTTGGAGTTTGCCCAAAGGTGATACATGATTCAATGTCAATGATGTGAATTCTTATTGCATTGTTACCATGTGTTGAGATGTATGCATTAGTACATGTTCTTGGTTGCATGTTGATCATAGATGCGCTTGATCTTGCATGTTCATTTCTAGATTATATGATGCATTTGGAATTCTTAGATGCATACCCATGTTTGCTTGTTGATGGTTATCCATGTTCCTTAATACATGAATATGATGCATTATTGGAATGCCATTGTTGCATGATGTATAAGGTTGTGCATTTAATCTTGAGGTTTTCATTTTTGCACCCAAATATTCCTTGCATTCTATTGCTATCTTAATGCATACGTGTTATAGAAAGTGTGCAGTTTGTGTTTTG
Source organism: Lathyrus aphaca (assembly GCA_963966055.1). NCBI lineage: Eukaryota > Viridiplantae > Streptophyta > Magnoliopsida > Fabales > Fabaceae > Lathyrus > Lathyrus aphaca. The sequence continues at coordinate 109,767,684 of OZ014524.1, read as the reverse complement.
TTTTGACTTTTAACACCTGTCTTGGTGTTGAATGTGGGCTGTTATATGATGTTTGTGCTGGCTTGCTGTTTTTATGCCTATGCAGGTCCTGGAGTACATCGGTAAATGTTGTTTAGGATTTATTTTCTTATTTTCTTTGGTTTTCCTTTGTTTTTGGTTGTTCTTTTAGGTGCCTAGTCCAAACTTAATTTTTGATTAAGTTGGAATAGGATATAAACCTTGACCTTAGGATCAATTTTTCATGATAATATTAGGGTGAGTCTTAGTTTCCCCATAGATTTTTCTTTTGCTCTCTTTGAGTATCTTTCTTATCTCAAAAATCAAATCAAAAACACCTAATAAAGGTTGAAATAATTTCATGTGCCATGAGCCTTATTCCATGGGGCACTTGCATATATCCCATCTTGGGGTAATGTGAGCTTGTTGCATGATGCACAAGTCTTCAACATGAAGTTTATTTCACAAATAATCTAAAAAACACTTTCTTCGTTCAAAACTAACAAAAACACTTAATAAATAAAATAAGCTAGTGTGTTTAAGCCTTAATCATTGGAACCAAGTTTGGGGGTATTCTCCATAATTAGTGTGCTTCTTCTTCATTCCATCTTGGAGTGATGTAGGAAGTATAAACTCCATTGAATGAGACTTGAATACACTCTTCTATGCAAACTCTCAAATAAAATGCTTCTTAAAAACATCAAACAAACAATAAGCGTCTTTCCTTCGGGAATTCTCATCTCATCTCTCTCATTCTAAATGAAAGAACTTGCTCATACTTGTCATTTGCAAGACGGTATGCACTCGAGCCAGACGATTCAGACACCTGAGCATATGCATAAGCAGTTCAAACCCTAAAAACACAAGCAAGTTGTGTCAGCCTTATTGAGTTGAACTATGATGTTCTGACTTTCCCATTACACAAAGGGAATATGTAGGCAAAAACGATGACGCTTGGCGGACACAATCCTTCAATCTCTTTCCTCGTTCTTTGTGTCATTTTATCTCCTTATCTTTTCCTCTCATTCTTCCTTATTTATTTTCAGTTCTTTCCAATAGCAGTTTCAGCAGTAGTAGATACCCTCACCCTTTGAAACATTGCTAGCAAACATGGATCCTGTCGAGTACGACAGACGATTTGCGTGCTAATACCTTCCCTTTTTGTAACTGACTCAAATACCCTCTCTCTTTGGTTCGTGAGGCCCTGCTTTCTCCTTCTTCTGGGTTTGTGCAATGTTACCCTTCTTTCGGGATAAAAATGCCTGGCTGGCGACTCTTCCTTTTTCGCGTCACTTTCGCGTCTGTACCAGGATGGAAACCTCAGGAGCGAAAAAATGTACAACCCAAACCTTTCTTGCCATTTCTACTAACTCCATAGACTCAGGAAGCAATTTTGCTTATATCTATGCTTTTAGTCAGAAAGTGATGAAAAACTCTATCATATCTAAATACATAGTTGGTACTAGAAACATCTGGACCTATTTCTTATAATTTTCGGATTTGACTTCTCAAAGTTGAATTTGTAGTTTCTAAAGAAAATATTTTTTCATTTAAAGAAGAAATATTCTCTTCATGCTTCTCACAAGTTTCAGAAGTAATTAGTTGGACTTATTTAAGGTCTTTGTATTTTTTTTTGAATACTTTGATACTTTTCCAGTATTTCAGAAAGACTTGCTTTTAATTCAGAACGAGAGAGTTAAAAAAACATCTCTTCAGAATCATGATCATATTCTGCTTCTGAGTATGATGATAATTTGTCTTCGGGTCCTCTAGAGACTTCAGCATCAGAAGTTGTTGCCATCAGTACAATGTTATCCTGTGCCATTTTCCTCACCCCACGAAATGCGCGTAGTGGAAATAATATTTGATTCGTACCATGTACTATTTTCCCTCATATAAACTCGTTCTTATCTTTTATTCTTCAGTGGCTTTTGGATATACGTTGTTTTAAGCATGGGTTAGAAGAGTTGATTTTGCTTGAGTTCAGAAACTTCAATCATCAATCAGAAGCTTGATCACATCAATATCAGAGTTGAGATTCTTTAGATTCTTCAAGAAATTTCAGCAAGTAAAACTTCAAAAGCTTGAACAGTCTTCAGAAGCGAATTAATCTGAGTCACACGCCAGAAGCAAAAGCCAAGAGAACGTTGTAGTAATAACATACAGGTTTCTCAGAAGCTTCTTATCCGTGAGTTTGAGCAGAAGCGATTCAAATCAATATATTCAGAAACTTGTAACATTTCAAGTTCAAGAGTCAGAATCAACGATGTTTGCTGAAGACACACAATAACAAACTGTTAGGGTACCAAATTGTTCTCACACAAGTACTGACTTGTTATCATCAAAACTTAGAGATATATATGAAAAACTAAATCTTGTTCTAACAAATTTGTTTTTTCCAGTTGAACATAAAATATCTTCCCTATAGCTCACCTAAACATACCAGGGTGCCTGCTTTGATGTCAATTGAAATTTTGTTCACAATGGACAAAAGTTGGACCAGATACCTAAGCCAACATGATCAACATCTTACACCAGAAATAATCAATAATTGATAAACAAGATGATCAATTAATGTAGAAAGTAATAAAAGGACACAAAGAATTTTTAATCCTGTTTGGTGAAACCACACCTACGTCAGGGGCCCCTCTACCCAATAAAGGAAATTAAATATTTTGTAGTAGTACAATTTGTTTTATAGGAACAACAACCACATATTTTTCAATGTCTCTTCCTAATCCTAGTGACTTTCTATTCAGGTCTCCCTCTAAACATGAGAACCCCCTCTCACTTTCTCTCAATCTCTAATCTCAAGTGAGTAACATCAATAACACCTTAAAGAATGTTGAATCACAACTCAACTAAACAAACCAACATCATCCCTTATGATATAAATGAGGGTACTAACGTGGTGTACAACATAAACAAATAACTTAATAAAACCCTAACATTAGGAATACTTAATACTTGCTCGTTGTCTTGAATGAAGGAATTAAGTTTCTTTAATCAACTAAAGATTTGTTAGTTTCCAATGGGAAAAATATTTGATCAACTAAATTGGAGATATGGTTATGATTTGATTTTTAATAGGAAGAAACTTGAACATCTGATGCATAGTTTGGAAGATCTTGCATACCCATTTGCTTTATATCCATCACATCTTAGAACCCAAACACCACATTCATTTGCTTTCTCAATTTATTCTAATTCTCGTTGTCAAGAATACATAGTTTCCCACTAAAAATGTTTCCAAAATTCTCCAAAGAACTTGCCATATTCACTTAATGAACAAGCATAATTGACATCAAATCTTGAAAACTTGGAAACCTAAGAGTTTAAGGCTCTAGATACAATTTGTTAGAACTACACACACATAAGAGAAGAATAGAAAATGGAAGTAATTTTGTGTGTATTGCACTTCACATTCACTTACACTAGTTGGGGTTATAAACATTAACAAGGCCTAACAAGCTAACCAACTTAGTTGATTAGTTACTTGTATAATAAGTAACTTATGTAACACCTTATGGATTTAAATTTCACTTCAACAATACCCAAAATACTTTCACAAACTCCAAACTTCTTAAAAACCTACATATTGCTCAATATCCATATATAAGTTTAAGGATCATTGATTGAGAAATAAAATTTTCATATCATTGTTATATTTTATCAAACTATGAAAAAAATGGTTGTCAAATGGGCATGTCAATTCCATTTAGATTCGTCATATCTATTGAGAATCAAGTGCGAGGAAGAAGTCACGCATTGATTAGAAAATGGAAGATTTAACATTATATAAGTGAGAGAATCCACACACCTATCACCTTAAGATTTTAGGTGGATATGTGACGTGTCTCTCACAAAGGTGTGTCCTAAGTAGAAATGCTCCCTCTTGACCACCCATTCGCCCTAACAAATGGTATCATGAGCCTTTGGTTTGAGAAAGAGACCGACTTACTTGTATCGAAAGTATTTCATAGGGTAGATATCCCAGATGTGGCGAGTGTCCAGTTGAAGAGTGTCAACAACGGTACAAGTGTGTGAAAGAAGAGCTTCCACTTGATGGGAGCATTGTATGGACTCACACTTGAGGGGGAGTGTTGATAATGTATCAAGTGTGAGTATGTGTTGATAATAGTCCCACATTGGATATGAATATGGTAACTTGAGCATTTATAAGCGAGAGAACTCACTCACCTATCATCTTAGGGTTTTTGGTGAATATGCGGTGTGTCTCTTATAAAGAGATGTTGCTCAAAGAATGAAGTCTCACAATGATCAATATTCCCGAGTAAAAAATCTCCCCTAACACTATCGAAGTCCGTTAAAAAATAGAATGGAATGAACAAAGTAAAAGACAAACATGTAAAAGATAAACTCTACCCATAAAAATTAACAGTTTTTTTTTTATAATCAACATTGCATTAAAGAAGTACAAATGGGTACTTCAACCACAATTGTACACTAGAAAACCAAAATTATAAAAAACAACACCACCATCCCAAGGAGCGACACCACAAAGATTACAACCAACACAAAAGAATGGCCATCTACACAAAGTCAAGAGGACAATGACCATTCATATAAATTACATTTGACTTGCCTAGGAGAACAAATATGTAACCAACACCAAGATAATGTAACAATTCTATGAAACATAATATCTACATCCATACAGTGGTTATGAAACAAGATTTGATTCCTCGTATTCCAAATAACCGAACACGTGACAAGCAAAAAAAAAACCGCATTCGTTCTTCCTCGACCAAAGCTATGCACCCACGAGACGAAGGACTCCACAACATTATTAACACACCTCCAATTTAACCCCAACCAAGCCACCACCTTATCCCACACACCTAACATACACATACATCCGCAAAAAACGTGGTTCGAATCCTCCACAACCCGAAAGAAAAACATACACGAAGACTTGTAAACATTAGAGATTACTCCCCTGGCAATAAGATTTTGTCTCGTAGGAAGTCTAGAGTGAATCAACCTCCACCCAAAAAGTTTCGTTTTCAACGGAACTTTAGATTCCCACAACGTATTCAAGGCAGTCTTGAGACCAATCTCAAGTTCACAAACATTAACATCATCCCAAATCCTATTGTAGAAAGAATTTACCGAAAAATTAAGAAACGTACCAAGATTCCATGTCCACCCGTCGAAACAACCTTCTCTGGGAACCACCTCCAACAACATCTCTTGAAGATGGTCAAGATCCAAAGTGGTAGCATCCGAAATATTCACGTCCAAAATATTAAGCCTATCCATCTTCCACACCCACCCGCCAACCTCCCAATCACCTAACTCTCTCACTGTAATTGCCTTTGCAGCAGACACCACATACAAAGACGGAAACTTGGTTCTGAATAATACATTCCTTCCGAACCAATAAGAGTGCCAGAATGAAATTAAGTTGCCATCCCCAGCTGCCAAGTAAATTTTTTAATAAAAGAATCATTCCTGTAGATGCATCCAATCTTACGCAGGTCCTTCCACCAAAGCGATTCCTCCCGAGGTTTAGCAAAATCAGAATTGAGGAACCCGTGCGAGACCTAACCATTTTACCACCAAAAATAAATAATAGTTAAACCAAAAATTTATACAATATATTTTTACTCAATAATGGTTTAATATCATGCACCTCATTACCTGATCTGATAGGGTTTAGGATTTCTAATAATATGTACAGTTAAAGAATATATATATATATATATATATATATATATATATATATATATATATATATATATATATATATATTCAGTTTCACATTAGAAATTATTATTCAGCAGCTACTTTTGAGCTCATTCAATAATTTCTATGAAAATGAAGTTATCATGTAAGGCCTAGCTAAACCATTATGGTCCACATACTTTTGGATATACAAAATATGAAACTAATCACAAATGTTAATTGTGCAATTAATTGAAGAGATGATGACAATATTATAAGGTTGGTAATCTGCAGAAATATTTGAAAAGAAAAAAAAAAGGTAGATGTATGTGGGTTGGTTTAAAGTTTTGGGAAATTAAATAACAAAAGGCATGTGAAAAAGGCAATAACCTTTTTTGATGCAAAAGTCAAATATTCCTCTCCATCATAATAAATCATAATCATATCTTCCCAGCAGAGGGAGGGATGTGTATGATAGATTTGCACTCAAGATTTATCATCATCATTGTTTTGTGATATTTGTTTTTCTTTTTACACATTGTGTTAAAAAAGAGATTGTCTTTTACAATAAAATGATATGAAAAGTAACCCTACAAAGTGAATAATTACCCGCTCTCTTTTTCACTTTATTTTTTTAGAGATAATCAATAGTGAATTGATGAGTGATAATTTTGATTATGTATCCTTTGATCTATTATTGTGCACTCAACAGGTTTCACTTTTGCCCATGTTATAATTATTATCTATAGTGATGGAGGATTTTGCATGTAAGTTTCATACATTTTAAGGGCAAAAAGAGAGTAGAAATATAGCAACCTCTAAGTTAACCTTTTGTCTTGTATTGTTGACTTAGATGCTACAGTAAAACTCCACTCACTATAAAGCACCTATAATTTCAAAATCTTTATAGAACTATGCTTAAAGAGTTTCACATTCAATCTAATAAGACATAAAAATTACTAGTTTACTAAGAGGACAATATGTTGTATTTACAAGTCAATTTTATTAAACATACCTTTTTAAAATTGGTTAACACATCGTATTATTAGATCAATAGGGAATTCTAAGAGGAAATATCAAACACCGAGGCAACAAATATTTATGAAATTAACTGCAATTTTTTTCACTAGTGGAAGTGAATACATGAGGTTTTATTGTGCACAAACATTCTTCAAAGCTATTTAAAATAAAGTGATCAAAAATTAAAAATAATATATATATATATATATATATATATATATATATATATATATATATATATATATATATATATATATATTACTGAAAGAAATTATTATTATTATTATTATTATTATTATTATTATTATTATTATTATTATATTCTTGTAGAAAGAAAAGAAAGGCAAATGAATCGAAAAGGGAAAGTTAGTTGAGCAACGTTATGAGATATATTTTGAAGCTACAAGTTAATGGTGTAACCTCAACCAAAGTTCAAAAACAAACTCTCTCAAACTTGTTTCTTCAAAAGAACCCTATATCTACCACTTTTCTACACCTTCTTCTTTTATTCATCCTCTCCAACTTTTGATAGATCTAGAGATTTAACCAGAGACTTTAGGTTTATATTAGCATGATGTCAACCACAAATATTGTTAACCACCATAGCTTGTTTGATGAAGAACAACAAGATCATGAGATCCCTATGCAGATGGGGTTCAATATTCCTTTCCCTCCAAACATGACTTTACCTCCTTTAGGTAATTGCCATGATCAATCTTTGAAAGGTATAAGTCCAATAATAATTCCTCCTGAAGCCGCAACATTTGCTGATGCTTTACTAGCAACAGCTGCTCAAAAACCACGAGAATTCGAAGATCTTGCTTCTGGTTTTGGTTGTGCTGGAGGCCAAAACCTTGACTTAAACAGATCCAGAATGAATTCATGGTAAGAAAATATTCTGTCCGTGTTAAATTATTACTGGTATCGATGTGTTAGTGTTTGTGTCTTGTATTCTGTGTTTTATAGATATCATTTATTAATCTATATGTTATATTACTAACAAATGTTATTGGATTTAGGGCATGGGGAGAAGTAAGTGATTGCTGGATGGGTAAAAGAAGTAATGGAGGAGATGATCATAATCATATAGGGGTTTCAGCAGCTATAAAGATGAAGAAAATGAAAGGAAGAAGGAAGGTGAGGGAACCTAGGTTTTGCTTCAAAACAATGAGTGATGTAGATGTGTTGGATGATGGTTACAAATGGAGAAAGTACGGACAGAAAGTGGTCAAGAACACTCAGCATCCCAGGTATTTCAAATTCTTCTTTCTGTTTTTTCTTTGGCTTTATGCTCTCTCTCTCTCTCTCCACTTGCCTCTTATTATTGTCCTCTACTCTTTTTGGTGCTTAACAGGAAATAAATACAATCATTTTGCTTTATGTTTTTTTTGGAACAAAATATGTGTGAATTTAAAGAAGTTTTTTGATAATTAATGTTGAAAGTTAGGACTCTCAAATGGTATGTTATGTTATTACAATGTGGAAAGTTTAGGACTATTATATGATGTAGTATATACTATAACTGAGTACCAAGAAGTTTCTCCTTTACACTCATTGAAGATATATGATTGATTTGCTATGGTTTCCTTTCACTTATTATTTTGCTTTTGACCAAGTGACAAGAAACAACCAAAATCGTTTGGACAGTACATTTTAAAAAATGTATTTTTAAAATTAAAACTACTTTTATTATTGATGTAAGGTGATGATTATTCTTTATTATAAACAGATATCATCTGATTTGAGATTCTCAATACAAATCTTCATTATGCATAATATTATTGGAATTGATAGGCACACTAAAAAACATTCATTAATAGTCATAATGTAAATTTCATGTCAGATATATATAACGTCACAAAAGACAATTAGCGACACGACTGAAACACGTTACAGGAACACTTGAGACAACTAATTGTTATGTGAAAAATACATCACTAATTTATGGCATGATATTCACGTTGTTATATATAAAATTAATTGTGCTACATTGCCACATGAAAAACACATCAATAATTTGTGACATAAAATTCACGTTGCTAATAAATAGACTCAACATTATATAGCGTCTATATATCGATAACACGTAGGTTAATGTGAATAAACGACATCATATGATGCACGACATAATTATTTTTTTTGGAAATTTAAAAAAAATCATGTAAAAAGCTGAAGTTTAATGTTTTATTATTTTTAAATAGATAAGGACATATTTTTCACTTTGTAACTTGTAACGTTATTATTTAGTCATGTGAATTTCACGTCAATAAATCAATGACTAAAGAGCATTTTTATTATAGTGGTAGATATAAATGAATGATTCGATATTGGAAATTTAATACTCCATAGTAGAACAAATCTTGAACTTGACTCTTATATGATCTTAAAATTGTGATAAGAACTATCACAATTTTTCAAAACCAATTTGTAAAATGAAAATTGTCACCATTTATCCGATTATATATAATCCTATACGAGACTATTAACCATTTTAACACTGCATGTTTACTAAAAAAACGTTAAGATTTGTTTCATGAATAGAGTCACTTACCACTGTGTAACTCTCATTTTCTTTATCTTTAAGGTCTCTCTTTATAAGTCGGATTACACATTATGTAGTTTTGCAAATATATAAATAATATTGGTTTGGATACAGAAGCTACTACCGTTGCACACAAGACACTTGTCGAGTAAAGAAACGTGTAGAACGATTGGCTGAGGATCCAAGAATGGTGATAACAACATATGAAGGAAGACATGCTCATTCTCCATCAAACGAACTTGAAGAATCACAAACTCAATCTGAACTTGCTAATTTCTTCTGGTAGCTACCTACCTAGCTCAACTAAACATCAACATATTGTGTTTTTTAAGTTTTAGAACATAAGTGTCTTGGACTCTTGACCTTTTATGGTGTTTTATAAGAACTCAAATGCAAATTATTTGTAAGTTGTGTTGATTTGTAAATTTTCACTAGCTGATATGCAGTATCAATATTTGAATCGATAATGACAGCTTATGGTTATCACGAGGGAGCTATAAAACACAGACACCTCTCCAGGTTGTCTTGTCATGTTTTCCTATGAAGGAATTGTCTTGTCATGTGTTAGATAATGCATGCGTCTTAAACAACAATACCTATTGGACACGTATGCTTTCTTGTGTTTTAAGAATAATATGTTTAATTATTTTTAAATAAATTTATATTATATTTTAAGTATATTTAAAATGAAATATTGTTGGGAAATAATTTATGTTTAAGAAATATTTTTGAGAATTGTTTAAATTTTTAAAAAAATATATTTTTGTATTAATCTATGTATGTAATAATGTATATAAGTTTTACTCAAAATTAATTATTAAACAAAATATGAGGTGTTATTTTACCGACTATCTCAAAATTATGGTTTTTTAATCAGAATATATATATATTTCCAAAAAAAGAATACAAAATAACCGGCCACTACATCACGACAATATCGCCAAAAATATCGATCCTAGAAAGCAATCTGATTTCTTATAAGAAAATCAGAAATAGTTATTTTAATATTTTTGCAAGGGGAATATGTTATTTCAGAGAGAAAGGGAATGAGAAGATTTTTGGAGGTTTTCTAAAGAATGAAAAACACTTTTAAAGATTTTGAAATTAAATGATTTATGTATTGAAAAGGTGAGAAAATTATGTGATGTTTTTATGATTATTTATTGATTAAAACTTTTTATGTGTCGTTCATAAAAAATAAAATAAAAACTTTTTATTGATTGTGGATTAGAGATCTGTTTTTCTCGAAAGTAGATCATTTTGGATTAAATTGGATAAATAATTTTCTATGTGTTAGTTTTAGTATTTTATCTTGTTATGCTTATTATAGTTTTACTTTTATATTAATTGATAAATTATCATTGTTTGAGACTATTTAGTGAAGTTGCTTTTATTCTTTGTTCCACGTGTCATTTTTCTTCGTGCATTTAAATCATTAATTTCAAAACAAGAGTTCTAAGTTTAAAAGTGATCGCCATGGGCTCTAAATGAGATATTGAAAAGTTTTGTTAGAGATAATTATTTTGGATGGTAAAAAATGCATATGTAAACAATCTTAATTCAACCAAAGTTTGTAGAAAAGCATTGAATGGTGTGATCTTGATGCTTTGACCCGCTGCGACAAAAATATAGTTAACCTCGAAGACGAAGTTGATTCAACTTCAGTTATAAAGGCGAGATAACGAAAAACGTCATGAAAAGTTGTCACTTTATCCCTCCGTTTTAGGATAACCGAGAGGATGGTTAAAATAATCATTGGTTCGATCCCCAACAATTATATTTTTATATTTTCAAAACTAGGGTCATATATCTCTCACCCTCTCAGTTTGTGAACGAAATCGAGGGGAAAGATATATTCTTTTAAAAAAAATACTATTTACATTGTTTACACAGAATATTATTAAATTAATTTATTTACAAACCACATTGTTTACATGGAATATTACATTGTTTACACAGTTGGGGATCCTCGTTTCATCGTAATCGCTATCAGTGAAGAACAAATGTTGAATATCTTGGGGAAGATTAAATGTTGGGAGTCCTCGTTTCATTGATATCGAGGAAGATCAAATGTTAGATAAAAAAAATTCAATTATATGATTATTTAAGAACACAAACTTTGAATCCAAATAATTTTATGCTCTTGCTATCCATCGTAGATAAATTTTCCCAAATAAAATAAAAGTTTTTTTAAGTTTCAAAGTTTTCATGTTAGATGTTTCATTATCAATTTTTAATATTCATAATGCTTTTATAACGAGGGTTTTAGGTTCCACGCGGATCACTAATGACAGTGTTTTGAACGTTGATACTCATTAAATGGACGATAAAGATTTATTTAAGGACGATGATGAAACTCAATAAACACGCTTATATTTTCTCACGATTATTACTTTACACAGTTGTAAAATGTGTATCTTGTTAAATAAAAAATAGAATAAAATATGTTACATCCCAAGAGCCACATAACTTTCGATTTCTGTAAAAAATCGAGGGGACAAAAACTTTTTTTGTAAATCACTTTTTTTACATAGAATATTAAAATAAATTTATCAAACAAATCCAAATTTTGACAATGGATTCTTATAGAATAACAAATCTTTTCAAATTTTTGATATGTTATATGTTCCAACCAAGAGAATTTTTGTGTGTGCTTCCAATGAATCCCAAAGAGATTTCATTATCTTGAGCAAATATTTTCATGGCAAATGCCTTCACATGAAAGAGAACAAGATGATTGTGTTTAGGAATAAATTTCTCAATGTTGTCAACCGAGGAAAGTAATAAATTTATCAATACTTTCTTTGATTGACAACATAGGAAGGTAATTCCAAAAATGCGACAACAACATTATTAACACCATTTTGTTGGGATGGATTTCCAGAGCAGAAAAAATATTTTGTTCAAGATAGAAGAACATTGAATATTTTTATGTCTTGCAGTCCATCCCAAAAAAAGTATGCGTACACGTTTGGAGCGACTATAATTAAGTTTAGGATAAATCCGATTAACGCGTGCTTTTATAGTAAAATATAATAATCTAATGTCTCGGTTATTAAATATAACCGAAGGAATAGATCATTAATGTATAAATAAAAAATAAAATAAAAAGAAATGCATCACTTTTATAGAAATAAAAACATAAACTATTCATTACGCCAAAATTATTATTTCGCATCATAACAAAGACAACGCTTTTAGAAACAAGCACTGCTATATGTTTTAAAAAAAAATCGCTGAAAAAAAGCGTTTTTAAATGGTCACCTTAGAAAACGCTTTTAGAAAACACTGCTAAAGGCCTTAAGTTGGCCCTAACTTTGAAAGCGCTTTCTATAAAGCATTGCTAAAGGTTTACCTTAGAAAGTGCTTTTAGAAAGCATTGCTAAAGGCCTTAAATATGTCCCACCTGTGAAAGCACTTTCTCAAAGCGCTGCTATAAGGCAATGAATAGAAAGTGCTTTCAGTGGAAAAGTGCAACTAAAGCTAACACCTAAGAAAGCGATTTCAAAAGCGTTGTCTTAGATATTTTATTAATTAAAAAATAACCATAAAAGATCCTCCTCTAATTCACCTCAGCTTCTGAAGGTCATAATAGAGGTCATCCAGACTTAGCAGGCTTCCCAGATAGCCCTAGCACTACAGGAAATTTGTAGCACAGAGTTCTCAAGAAGAAACCCACATCTGAATCGTGTTTCATATTCCCGCACCAGACCGAAATGGAATGGGAAAGAACATGAACCACTCTAGCCTAGGTGTCACTCAGGTCCCAGGTATAGGACCTCAAACTCTCAATAGAACCCCACCCATCAAAACAACAAACCAGATCCAGCAAGATGACAGTATGATGTATAAAACTGTAAGGAAAGCAGTAAACAAGACTGTACATAAAGCCATAAACAAAGCAAATAAACACAATTAGCACATAACACCCCAATAAACACAAATCAAACAAGCGCTAGGAGGAACCCACAAAAAGAACCAGAAGCCCTGGTTACAGTATAAGGGTCTCCAGCAGAGTCGCCAAGCTGTCGCTCCCACCAAAATGACACCTCTGGTCAAGAGGGGTACAGACGCGAACGGTCGGCGAAAAGAGGAGAGAACACACAAGGGTGAACTCAAGAGACAAGAGTCGCCAGCTAGGCATTTTTATCCCGGAGGAAAGGTAATGCTGCATAAACCTGAGAAAAGATGGATAAGACGGTTGCGAACCAGAGAGACTGAGAAAGGGGGTTGGTTACAACCTGGGAAGGTATTAGCACCCAGATTGTCCGCCGTACTCGACGGGATCCACGCTTAAAAGATTTGTGTTTCAAAGGGGTAGTGTCAGTGCAATTTATGTATCAAAGCTGGAAAGAATACAAGTGTCAGTGTAAAAGAAAAGTGAAGTGTATAAGAGAAGTGTCAGTGTAAGAACAAGAGTGAAATGCTCAAGACTATGAGGCTAAAAGAATAATGCTGGAAGAGGGGGGATATACAGAGACTTCTGTTCGATAACTGTTAAGTTATGCCTACGTATCCTCTCGTGCAATGAGGAAGTCAGAACACCGTAGTTCGACTCAAAGAGACTGAAGGATGAATTGACTTGTGAACTGCTTGCTTGTCTATGCTCAAGTGTATAACCTGTCTGGCTCAGGTGCAAACTGTCTTGCATTAGACGGAAGAAGCGAGTTCTCGTTTGTGAGTGAATGAGATGAGAAAAGAATCCCGAAGGAGACGATTATCGTTTGTTTTTGTGTTTTCAGTTTTTTATTGCTTTTTGAATTTGTCATAAGTTAATGAGCTTAAGCCTAAACCAAGGGTTAGTATACTCATCACATCTTCCCTCTGATTAGGGGTAATGAGAATACCTTAAGTGTGAAGTAAACACCTCACACTTAATCACCATGATGTGGGATTAAGATCATTAACCTACTTGTGATTATTTAGATGTTTTTGTTATTTTTGTTTAGTGTTGAGTAATGAGATTAAGCCATAATCAGGGATTTAATGGACTCATTACACCATCCTAATAGAAGGATAATAGATGAGAACATTTAAGCTGAGAAAGACTCCTCAACTTAATCCATGATTAGGGATTAACCTCATGACAAAACAAAGCCTTTATTAAATGGATTTTAGTTAATGATAAGATGAAGAAATGATTTTTATGGTTTGTAAGACAACTTGAGGGGGACTTGTCCATTAACACTAGGGTTAGTCCTTCTTAACCAATTAAGGAAGATTTAGAACCCTAATGCAAGGCCCAAGTTACAAGTTTGATGTCTTGATGATTATTAGATGGATTGATTAAAGGATTTAAACACATTAAGGGTTTAACACTTAGGATTAAAGTTATACACTCTATCCTAATAGAAGGATGCAGGCATAAGCTTAATCACAAAGTCTTAAAACCTTTAAGGTTTAGTCCTTGATTATGAGATGAGAAGAGGAGACTCAAAGAAACTCAAAGGAAAGAGTCTAAGGGGGACTAAACAATCCTAAAATGTTATCATGCTTGGAAGTCCTAGGGTTTGTGAGGCTTAAGAGGAGAAATCTTCAAGGAAGCCACCAAGGAGAAGCAAGATAGAAAAAGGATGAGAAGAGAAGAGAAAAGAGGGAAGAGAGGCACAAGTGAGCAAGCTCACTCAAAGACAAATAAAAATGCAGCAAGGAAAAATGGCAAGATTAGAAGAGGTAGGAGGTGAAGGCAAATCCACCTCCCAAACAAACTTACCATTAACCTGAAAAGTTAGTACAAGATGCATAAGGGAAGACATGAGATGAAACAATGCATATGGATGGGCAAAGGCCAAAGTCAGAATCATACACATGATGCAAATGATGCTAAGAGGTGATGCAAACACATATCAAGAGTTGTGGATAATCATACAAGGATGAGGATGCAAATGAAGCATGCTTTGAACCATGAAGGTTCAAGAAAGTTTATGAAATGATATGAATGCATAACATGGAAAATGAAAGATGCAATGATCAAACATGATTTCAATATGTCCTAAGATGTCTTATATGTCATGAGGATGCACAAAATGTCATGGCAAGTTCATGTATGCAAGCAAATGAAAGAAGGATGCAAAGGAAGGCAAGAATTAGGGTTTATGAACAACATGCAACACAAAATCAAAAATCAGAAGCAAATGACATGATAAAAAATTGAAAATGCAATCAAGGATACCCTAAACCTATACAAGTTCACTGCCCAAAGGAGGGGATCTAACTCTTAACCTAGTGAAAGTTATGAATTTCCTAAGATTACTAGGGTTTTGGGGTGCCTCACAAAGAAAAATACCAAACAAATTGAAAATACAAGATCAAATCAAACCAATTTTATCCTATAAACTACATGCTATGGAGGATACAATGCAAGAGGAACCATCATCAAACTCCTCATGGTTAGGCAGAATGAATTTTTTCAAGTTAGGACCAAAATATTGCCTTTAAACAAATTTAATTCCAATGAAAATTGTCAAAATAGGTCAAGAACCAAAAATAAATTTGTTTTGAGAGTTTGATAATGTTTCTAAATGTTTTAAAATGCAATGTGAATATTTTTGTGATTTTTAAATACCTAAATGCATTTTTAATTAATTAATTTCCATTAACTAATTAAAAATAAACATTTAAATGATTTAAAAATAATTTTTAATGCAAAAAATAAAAATAAAAATATTTTTGGGTTCTGAAAATTAATGAAATGTTTGACAAAAAATTTCAGAATTTTTTAACATGTTTTGCCATTTTTTTAAAATTCATGCAAATAAAATACAAACAAAATGAATTAAAATTGGTTAACAGAAGAATGAATCGATTCAAGCTTGGATGAATCGATTCATAATGATCAATTTTTGAGAAAACAGAATTAGTTAAACAGCATGAATCGATTCATCAAAGGATGAATCGATTCATTTTGCGAAATCCAGGAACCACTCAACAGAATGAATCGATTCATGCTAGAATGAATCGATTCATTATGCTGATTTTCCAAAAAAATTCATAATCAAACTCATTCCCTGGGCTGTTTTAAGTGCTCTAACTCTCCAGATTTCATCCTCTACCCACCCCAAACATGAATCAATCACAAGATCACATTTACAATGCATCAACAACAAGATTTGAGCAAAATCAAGAAAACTGCAAAAACTTCAGAACATGCATACATACTCATTTCTCAACCATTTTCAGTGTTTCAAAGCTTAACATGATCAGTGAAACAAACTCTATCATCCTATAACAAGAGATTGCATTTCTAAAAAAAATGTTCTTGATGATACCTGAACTGGAGCTTTGAACTTTAGAGCTTTCTGGCCAGTCCTTTGCTTCAAACAAGCTCCAATGATCCTCCTGATGATGGAATGAAGCTTATAAAACTTTTGAGAATGGCTGGTTATGGATGTTTTGCTCTGGTGTAGCAGAAATGGAGGTCTTGGTGTGTGATGTTTCAAGCTGTTTCAGGGGGTGGTTTTTGTTCTAAGGGTGATTTGTGACTTGTTGGTGAAAGAAAAAGTGAAGTTTGATGGTTGTGTGAGGAAATTTTCAGAGGAGAAGTTTGGGACAGATTTTGTGCAAGTTGGATTGTGTGTGTTTTCTATGCCAAATCAGTTGCTATATCACTCCCATAAAGTTTGAGTAGGCTGTGGAGCAGGTTGGTAGGGGCTGCTGATCACTATTCCAAGAGCATGGGAGAAATTGCAAAAAGTCAAGGTTTGGTGTACTTGAGGTATAGGCCATGGCAGAGAAGATTTCTGTGTTTGGATTGCCTCAGCCAGCTTTAAGGAGGACCCTTGGATGGTTTGTGAAGGGCTGCAACACTTGGATTGCAAGTTTGAAGTGTCTTTGCATTTTGGCAACTTGTGACATTTTGTGACTTTTGGCCATGAACATGTGACATCTCTTAAGAAATATGCAGCAAAATGCATCACATAATGTTGTTATGACACTTTGATAATGATTAGAGACCAAACAAAACCAAAGGAAACCTTCTTGCAAGACTTCCCTCTTTGTGATTTTCATGAAAAATGGCTTATGATACTTGGACATCAAGGCATGAAAATGAGAAATTTCTTGGGCCAATCTGAATTTTAGGCATTGCATTGTGTTTGTATGAAGATTAGAAGTCATTTTGAAGTCAATAGAATGCTTGGCATGTGAAATTGCAAATTTCCCTCTTTGTGCAAAAGTGAAATTTCAATGATTTTTCCCAACTTTGCAAAGCCATAACTTTTGATCCAAAATGAATTAGAAAAAGTTCTTGTACTTTTTGAAAAGGGAATGATCCAATCTACAACTTTCATGACCAAAGTTTTCTCATTTGAAGCATTTTTGAATCAATAAGAGGAGGTTGAAAAACTTTCCCAAAATAGCAAGTTTACATTATAAGTCACTTTCCAAAAAAGGCAACTTTGCAAATGTCTTGAAATTCTTCAATTTTGTGAACTTATAACATCTTCTATGACCAAATAAAGATCATACACATTCAAAATGATGGAGAAACCCCTTTGGTTGGGTGATTGGGGGCCTCAGATGCCCTGATTTTGCACTGACTTGCTCAAGAAGTCACCTCTTGATCAGATACCTTCCCCATTGAATTTCTTCATGAAAATTGATATGAATGATCCTCATAACATATAGAGACCAATAGAAACAAGAATGACCAAAAAAATTGGAGTTATGGCCTCTGAAACCAAAACCCTAATTTTAGGTCATCTGTGCAGTTAAACCTGGCTCTGTTTCCATGCCTTTCTCAGTTCTTGTGATTCTTTGGTTTCCTTGACCTTGTGGGGATATAAGATGATACTTGAAAATACATGGACCCCTTTGAAGTGATTGATGACCTTTGAAGTGGCTCAAATAGCTCTTAGATTGCTCAGATCATAAACCCTAGATGCAGATGACTTAGAAGCAATGCAGTGAAGCAAAAATGCAACATGAGATGCTATGATTGAACTTATGCACATGAAAAGATCACAAGCCATGGTGAAATGAGTGAGGGAAAATTTGGGGTGTTTACACATTCACTTCAAGTTCTTCGATACCAAGGTTGGGCTGTTAAAGAAGATGGTGAAGCTGATCACGCCTAATCAGATAGAGAGATTCAGGAAGGCTTACAGACGTATTCTTGATGTGGTAGTAGAGCTGGATCCTTCTGAGAGGAGTGCCATCCACACCTTGCTGCAGTACTATGACCCTCAGCTCCGTTGCTTCACCTTTCCTGATTTTCAGTTGGGCCCTATGCTGGAGGAGTATGCTCTGATCCTGGGTGTGCCGGTTCGAGACCAAGTTCCTTTCAATTCTGAGATGAGTAGACCGGCACCTGAGGCTATTGCTAGGGCTCTTTATTATAGCCCTTCTGCTGTGAAGTCTTTGACCATTATTAAAGGAGGTGTGTCTGGGTTTTCTTTGGAGGCTCTGGTGAAGAAGGCGAAAGAATTGGCTGTTGAAGGAGAATGGGATGCTGTCTGTGCTATCTTGGCTCTTTCTATCTATGGAATTATCTTGTTTGCTGATATGGAGAAGTTCATAGATATAAACGCCATACATCTCTTTTTGCTGAAGAATCCTGTGCCTACCTTACTCGGGGATTTGTATTACTCAGTTCAATACAAAACTGAGAAGAAGATATGAGGTTTGGTCCGTTGCTGCGCTCCGTTATTTCACATGTGGTTCATGAGGCATTTTCCTAGTACGGGAGTGTTTAGTGACCATAGCTTGGTATGGGCTCAGAAGTTGGAAAAGTTGCTTGCCAAGGATGTTAGATGGTTCACTCAAAGGCTGCAAGGTGCACGTTTCATCACCAGCTGCGGGAGTTATCATGGTGTGCCTTTGTTGGGAATAACTGGAGGGATTAATTACAATCCAATCCTGTTAAGAAGACAATTAGGATATGCTTTGAGAGATGTGCCTGAAGATTTGAAGCTGACCCCTATTTTCTACTTCTCAGTGAAAGATAATATGCCCTTAGTGAGGAAGGTTGCGGGAGCTTGGAAGTGCATTAAAGGAGAAGGAATAGCTAGCTTTGGGAAGTGCAACAATCAGACATTCCCAGAGTACGAAGCTTGGTTGAAAGACAGAGCCAGAAGAGTTTTGTTACCATTTTCAACACCAGTTCCCCCAGTTGCTGAGTCCATTGATACTGTGCCTCTAGAGGAATTCAAGAAGTTGGAAGCCCAGCTACATGCAGTTAGAGTTGAAAATACTGAGATGGTAAGCCTGTATCACCAAGCCAACAGGGCCAAGATTGAAGCTGAAGAGAAGTTGCTGAAGATGCAGACGACTTTAGAGGCTAAGGAGAAGGACTTTGCAGGTAGAGAAGCACATTTCCGCAGATTAGGGATGATGGAAGCCCGAAGAGAAGCTGAGCGCAAAAAGAAGTCAAAAACCCTCAGAGATGCTCGTCAGTCTATTGTCTGGGTGAAGGGACAGAGAGAGCAAGAGCTGAAGCAATATAAAGAAAAAGAAGAGTTCTTTGAAGTTCAGATGGCTTACAAAAAAGAAGAGGTGGAGCAAGTCCACAAAATTCGCAGAGAGAAGACCCAACAACTCGCAGACAGTCAACAAGCCCTCGAAGCGGCACTTAAAGAGATTGAAGACCTAAAGTTGATGGCGGGAGTCAAGAAGGTCAGATCTGATGGGGGGCTTAGTGATAGAGCTTCAGGGTCCTTAGGCGGTGGTTCTGCTTCTTAGTTTACTTTTCTTGTATCTGGATTACCTACAGGCATGTTGTAGGAGTTCTAGTTGGTTGTTTTTCCTTTGTAAAGACTTGTACCCTGCGGGGAATTCTGTGTTATTTGCCTAATAGGTTGATTTATGTTATGGCTTTTTCCATTATTTCTTGGTTTGCTTGTTGTTGTGGTTTGAATGTGGTTTCTCGCGAAGGTTTCTGGAAGTCGAGGATCAGTGCCCATCTGGTTTTCTTTGCTAAATACCGGAACCGGGGCATAAATGACATGTGATTGGAAACATAAACAACTGCATTGCATCCATATAACCTGTTTGTTGTTTTGCAGGTAGTGTCTCGATTACTAACGTGTTTTGTGTTTCAGGCACTATAGCTCCCCGTAAAGTTCGGGAACAACCAGCAGTGCACAGATATCCAACCAAGATTAACAGAGAACGAGCCATGGACCAGATGCAAGCAGATTTGGCAGATATGAGACAGAGAATGGATAACTTTATGACATTAATGGCCGGCATGGGGCAGAACCAAGAGCGTCTGCGGGAAATGGTTGAGAATCAGAATAGGAACACTGCTGCTGCTGCTACTGCTGACAATCGTACTGGTGCAGGCGCGCGTCAGGTTGAACCTCCTGTTGCACAGCCAGGAGTGACAATAATCAACGATGGGTTGCATAACCTTCAGATGGACAATCATGATGACCAGTTCACTCTACTTGATGAAGCTGAAGGTCAAGGAGTAGAGATGAACAAGAGGTTCGAAGAGATGGCTGAGCAAATCAAAGCTATTCAGTCCCAAAGCTCTTTGGGATTTGACATAACCGACTTGGGCTTGGTTCCTGGGGTCAGGATCCCGTATAAGTTTAAAGTTCCAACCTTTGAGAAGTATAATGGCACTGCTTGCCCGAAGACCCATCTGCAATCATTTGTTGGGAGAATTGCCGCTCACACAGATGATGAGAAACTTTGGATGTATTATTTTCAGGATAGCTTGGTGGGAGCTTCTCTTGAATGGTACATGAAGCTCAGCAGGGTCAATATCAAGAGTTGGAAGGATCTAGCCGAAGCCTTTGTGAGGCAGTATCAATATAACATGGACATGGCTCCGAATCGCACGCAGTTGCAGCACATGGCTCAGACGGCAAAAGAAGGTTTCAAAGAATATGCCCAGAGGTGGCGCCAGCTAGCTGCCAGGGTGCAACCACCCCTCTTAGAGAACGAAATGGCCGACATGTTTATGGGCACTCTCCAAGGTGTTTTTCTGGAGAGGTTGGCGTCTAGCTCGGCCACCAAGTTCAATGATATAGTGATTGCTGGAGAGAGAGTTGAGACTCTGTTAAAGATGGGGAAGATTCAAGACCCTAATACTACTAGTAGCTTTGGAGGAGCGAGGAAAACCTTTGGCGGACCTCCTAGAAGAAGAGAAGGGGAAGCTAACGCAGTATATGGCCGAGGCAGAGGCAGAGGTTATAGACGAGAATACAATCAGATAGCTGCAGTCACAATTCCCACTACACCAATTCAACCAGCTCAACAGGCTCTACAATAGCCTCAGCAACAACAGCAGCGCAACTATCAACAGAGACCGTATCAGCAGAGGCAGCCACGCCAAGCTGATAAGGTTATTGATGTGGTCCCAATGACTTACACAGCTTTACTCCAGAGATTGTTGGAACTGAACTTAATTCAACTGAGGACCTTGGCTCCACCTACTGGAACTCTTCCTCCAGGTTACGACGCCAATGTTCGATGCGCTTTCCATTCTGGGGCACCCGGGCACTCAACGGAGAAGTGCAGGGCTTTGCACCATAAAGTTCAGGATTTGATCGACTCCAAAGCAATCAATTTTGCGCCGCCTCCGAATGTCACGACTAACCCTATCCCTAATCATGGGGGAGCCAGGGTTAATGCTATTGAGATGGAGGAGAGGCTGAACTTGGTGGAGAGGGTTGAAGAAGTGAAGACCTCCTTGTTGCTGGTCAAGGAGAGATTGTTGAAGGGTCAGGTTTTCCCGGGTTGTGGGCTCGATTGTGAAGACTGTGCTGAGTCGAAGAATGGTTGTGACAGATTGAAGACTGGTTTACATAGACTGATGGATGATGGGCTGTTACAGTTCGACAGGGCTGATAAGAGGACTGATGAAGTGTCAACGGTGACCATATACTATGATCCTGCTGAAATGCCAGCGCGAGGAGAGCCGGTTACTATTTATGTCCCGGAAGTAAGTCCCGTCACCATCACGGTGCCTGGGCCTATTCCGTATTCAGATGAGAAGGCTATTCCGTGGCATTACGGATCAGAAGTGTATGTCGGAGGACAGAAAGTGGAAGATAAGACAGTAACCATGGACCCAGCTGTGGTGAATGTTGGAGGAAGTGGAGGTTTCACGAGAAGTGGTCGCTTATTCGCTCCCCAGACTTTGAGAGGAGACACTGATGCTGAGGCTTCTGCTAAAGCCAAAGGGAAGCAAATAGAAACTGACGATAATGCCACTCCCGCTACTGGTCAAAGTGCTTTCGAGAAGGAAATGGAGGAGTTCATGAAGATTATTAAGAAGAGCGACTACAAGGTAGTCGAGCAGCTAAATCAAACTCCCTCCAAAATCTCTATCTTGTCACTGCTGATGTGCTCACCAGCTCATAGAGAAGCCCTTCTGAAGGTGTTGCAGATGGCGTATGTTCCTCAGGAGATTACTGTGAATCAGTTAGAAGCTGTGGTGGGAAGTGTAAATGCGAGCCATGGTCTGGGCTTTACTGATAGAGACCTTACTATTGAAGGGAGGAATCATAACAAGGCTCTCCACATCACAATTGAGTGCAAAGGGGATGTGTTGTCCCATGTCCTGGTTGATACTGGGTCATCTCTTAATGTCTTGCCGAAGAAGGCGTTAATGAAACTCAATGTGGAAGGGGTTGTTTTGTGGCCAAGTGATTTGGTGGTAAAGGCTTTCGACGGTTCTCGGAGGTCTGTCTTTGGAGAGGTTGAGTTGCCAATCAAGGTTGGGTCGCAAGTGTTTAAGAGCACGTTCTACGTGATGGACATCCAACCTGCTTATAGATGTCTACTTGGTCGACCCTGGATTCATGCCGCAGGGGCTGTGACGTCAACCTTGCACCAGAAGCTCAAGTACGTAGCGGATGGTCAAGTTGTGACTGTGTGCGGTGAAGAGGACATATTTGTGAGCCATTTATCTACATTCAAATATGTGGAGATGGATGGTGAAATTCATGAAACCCTGTGTCAGGCATTCGAAGCAGTGAATGTTAGTTCCTTGTCTCCTCTGAGTAGGGCTGAAGATAAAGAAGGTACGTCTATTACCTCATACAAGCAGGCCAAGGAGGTTGTGCAATCAGGCAGTGCCCAGGGCTGGGGCAGACTACTGGAGCTGGAAAAGAAGGAAGACAAGTTTGGGCTTGGGTATCAGCCTGATGGGCTCGTCCGTTCATCAGACAACAAGACCATTACCTTTACTAGTGCTGGGTTGCTGGACCGCAACCATATCTGTGCTACCAGTGAAGACGGAGATAGCGAGTGCGATCTGGATAATTGGATCCGCCCGTGTGCACCGGGAGAGGAGCTGCCCAATTGGTCTGCGGAAGACATCGTCGAAGTCACCTGGATCACAAAGTAATTATTTATTTGTCATTTTTCTACATACTGCATGTCAAATCCTGTACTCTGCCCAAGGTACAAGGATCCATTGTATGGGCCTCCATGTTTTGAAAGCATTTATTTGTCATAAATAAAGGACATTTTTCAATCAAATCGTTCCTTTTCTTTCAATTTTAATTTTTGCACAAATAAAGAAAATGGCAATGTGTTTTTTTTCTTTCTTGCTTTTGGTGTGCGTTTTCTCTAAACAGATTCTGAATGAGCACATCACTTGTGCAGTGTCGATCAACCGGATTCCACTGACAACTCTCCTGCTATGACTGAGCATAACTTCGACAATCCAATCTACCAAGTTGATGAAGGGGTTGAGGAAGATTATGAACTCCCTGAAGAACTGGTCAGGTTGTTGAAGCAAGAGGAAAGAGCTATTCAGCCTCATCAGGAGGAAATCGAGGTTATCAACATCGACATAGAAAAGGTTAAGAAGGAAATCAAGATAGGTGCCAGCCTGCAGACTGAAGTTAAGAAGGGGTTGATTGAAATGTTGCATGAATATGTTGACATCTTTGCCTGGTCATATCAGGACATGCCAGGGTTGGATACAGACATAGTTGTGCATCGACTACCGTTAAAAGAAGATTGTCCTCCTGTTAAGCAAAAACTGAGAAGAACTCGCCCTGACATGGCGATGAAGATCAAAGAGGAGGTACAAAAACAGTGGGACGCCGGGTTCCTTTCCGTGACTAGTTACCCATCTTGGGTAGCTAACATTGTTCCAGTGCCAAAGAAGGACGGCAAGGTCCGGATATGCGTCGACTACCGGGATCTGAACAGAGCGAGCCCTAAAGTTGATTTTCCTCTACCACACATTGACGTGTTGGTAGACAATACCGCTCAGTTCTCGGTGTTTTCATTCATGGATGGCTTCTCCGGTTACAACCAAATCAAAATGGCACCAGAAGACATGGAGAAAACGACGTTCATTACCCCGTGGGGTACGTTTTGCTACAAAGTGATGCCCTTTGGACTGAAGAATGCAGGGGCAACTTATCAGCGGGCAATGGTCACGTTGTTCCACGACATGATTCACAAGGAGATTGAATGCTATGTGGACGACATGATCGCTAAGTCCCGTGACGAAGAAGAGCATCTGGTTAATCTCAGGAAGCTTTTTGATAGACTGATCAAGTACAAGCTGAGATTGAACCCGAACAAGTGCACTTTCGGAGTGCGTTCCGGGAAATTGCTGGGTTTCATTGTAAGTCAAAGAGGGATCGAGGTGGATCCTGCAAAAGTCAAAGCTATTCAAGAAATGCCTGCACCAAGGACCGAAAAATAAGTACGTGGGTTCTTAGGGAGGTTAAACTACATTTCACGGTTTATCTCTCACCTAACGGCCACATGTGAGCCAATATTCAAGTTATTGCGCAAAGAGAAAACGGTCAGGTGGAACGAAGACTGCCAACAAGCTTTTGACAAGATGAAAGAATACTTACAAACACCTCTGATTCTGATGCCTCCAGTTCCAGGACGGCCATTGATCATGTACTTGACCGTGCTAGACGGGTCGATGGGGTGTGTCCTCGGACAGCATGACGAGTCTGGTCGAAAAGAGCATGCAATCTATTACCTTAGCAAAAAGTTTACCGATTGTGAATCTCGTTATTCACTGCTCGAGAAAACTTGTTGTGCTTTGGCATGGGCTGCTCGCCGACTGAGACAGTACATGCTGACTCACACCACATTGCTAATTTCCAAGATGGACCCCGTCAAGTACATCTTCGAGAAACCAGCATTGTCCGGAAGGGTTGCCCGGTGGCAAATGATTCTTACAGAGTATGACATACAATATACTTCTTAGAAGGCCATCAAAGGAAGTGTATTGTCCGAATATCTTGCCGGGCAACCGCTTGATGACTATCAGCCAATGAAGTTTGACTTCCCCGATGAGGACATCATGTACCTCAAAGCTAAAGATTGCGAGGAACCGCTTCCGGAGGAGGGGCCTGACCCTGAATCCAAATGGAAATTGATGTTTGATGGGGCCGTCAACATTAATGGACGTGGAGTTGGTGTTGTACTTATTACTCATGAAGGTGTTCATTTTCCCTTCGCTGCCAGAATCACTTTTGGCTGCACCAACAATGAAGCGGAATACGAGGCGTGTATAATGGGAATAGAGGAGGCTATTAATCTTCGGATTAAGACCCTCGATATATTCGGTGATTCAGCCCTCGTCATTAATCAGATTACCGGCAAGTGGTATACGCACCAAGAGCATTTAATTTCATACCGGGATTATGCTAGAAGATTGCTAACGTTCTTCACAACTGCTAAGCTGCAGTATATACCACGCGATGAAAATTAGTTTGCCGATGCATTGGCTACGCTCTCTTCGTCAATTAAAGTCTTGTGTTGGAATTATGTGCCCAGAATCGACATTTCTAGGCTTGACATACCGGCATATGTGTTCTCTGTAGACGCCGTGTCTGATGAGAAGCCATGGTATTTTGATATCAAGCGATTCCTGGAATGTAAAGAATATCCAGATGGGGCAACTTCCAACGACAAGAAAACCTTGCGACGACTTGCAGCAAGTTTCTTCTTAAACACAGACGGGGTCCTGTATAAGAGGAACTTTGATATGGTTCTGCTCAGATGCGTGGATAGACACGAAGCAGACCAGTTGATGCAAGAAGTCCATGAAGGTTCTTTCGGTACCCATGCAGGCGGACATGCCATGGCAAAGAAATTATTGAGATCGGGATATTACTGGCTTACAATGGATTCTGACTGTTGTACGTATGCCCGAAAGTGCCACAAGTGCCAGATTTACGCAGATAAGGTGCATGTTCCTCCCAGCCCACTCAATGTCATGTCATCTCCTTGGCCCTTTTCTATGTGGGGCATTGACATGATCGGAAAAATAGAGCCAACGGCGTCAAACAGACAACGCTTCATCTTGGTCGCGATTGATTACTTCACCAAATGGGTAGAAGCTGCATCTTATGCCAATGTTACTCGCCAGGTGGTAGCAAAATTCCTGAAAAGAGATATCATATGCAGATATGGAGTGCCCGAGCGAATCATTACTGATAATGGTTCTAATCTGAACAACAAGATGATGGCAG
Organism: Lathyrus aphaca; assembly: GCA_963966055.1. NCBI lineage: Eukaryota > Viridiplantae > Streptophyta > Magnoliopsida > Fabales > Fabaceae > Lathyrus > Lathyrus aphaca. The sequence continues at coordinate 109,741,026 of OZ014524.1, read as the reverse complement.
AACTGTGTCGGGACTTCAAAATCCAGCATCACAATTCCTCTCCTTACCGACCAAAGATGAACAGTGCGGTAGAGGCAGCTAACAAGAATATCAAGAGGATTGTACAGAAAATGGTTATCACCTACAAAGATTGGCATGAGATGCTACCGTTTGCGTTACATGGGTACCGAACATCAGTCAGGACGTCAACTGGGGCAACCCCCTTCTCTTTAGTCTACGGTATGGAGGCAGTCTTGCCTGTTGAAGTGGAAATCCCTTCACTGCGGGTGTTGATGGATGTCAAGCTTGATGAGGCTGAATGGGTGCGTGCTCGATACGATCAACTATGCCTAATTGAGGAAAAGAGATTAGCAGCTATCTGTCATAGCCAGCTTTATCAAAGGAGAATGAAGCGAGCCTTCGACCAACGAGTACGTACTCGGGAGTACCAAGTAGGCGAGCTTGTACTCAAGAGGATCATTCCTCCCAGTTCAGATCACAGGGGCAAGTGGACCCCAAATTATGAAGGACCATTCATAGTGAAGAAAGTATTCTCAGGCGGAGCACTGATGCTCACCACTATGGATGGCGAATACTTCCAATACCCTGTTAACTCGGACGCAGTTAAAAAATACTTCGCATAAAAGACCCGCTGGACACAAAAACAGAATTATAGTCCAGGCAAAAAAAGGGCATCTCGGCGAGCTAAAAACAGAATAAAAGCTCGGGCAAAAATTAGGGAAAAAATAAAAAATGTACACCCGCTGAGTTGAAAAGCCACATCAGACAACTCAGGCAAAAAAGGGTAGCCCGGTGGATTGAAAACCCGAAAGGGCGATCCACGCAAAATCAGGGAATAAGCGAACAACTGCGCTCCGGGTTATCTGAACCACATCACCGCTTCAAACAGCTTGACCATATCAGAAGGGTAGAGATTAGCCCCCTCATTCTCTTCAGAAGGCCGAAGACGGAACAGAAAATCTTGAGGATATGCCAGTCATAGCAGGAAGGAAACTCTTTGGAATGCTGTGCCATTTCCATTAGGATAGTTGCTTTTCTCAATTTTACAGTAGCTACCTCTTTCCAGGTGGTTACTTCCTGATGTAAAATTTTGCCTATTCAGAGGCCAATCAATAAAAAGAATATTCAGTCAAACATCGTGTTATGTTTATTTTGTTTGCAAAAATGTCCTGAATTTTTGACAAATAATATTGCATGCGAAACATGTTGCTTTTCAAACTGATAAAAATGACATTGCAGAGACACTTAACATCGCTTTGAGTGTCAGGTGACGGCAGATGAATAGATCAGGCCGTACCAATCTTTGTGCATACGTGTGTATTCTGTTATTGCAGGTTTTGCAGGTTATCACCGTATCTCCAACAGAAGCTTTCCTCAGCAGTTGCCAGAGCTGCAAAAGAATTTTCTTCCTCAGCAGTTGCCAGAGCTGCAAAAGAATTTTCTTCCTCAGCGGACGCCGGAGCTGCAAAAAATATTTACTCCTCAGCAAGTTACCAGAACTTTCAAAAGGAGAATTGTTTCCCAACAGTCACCAGGGCTGCAAGATCAAGCTGTCTCCCCAGCAGTTGCCAGAGCTGTACGAGCATTTGCCTCCCAGGGCAATCCCTAAGTAGAAGAGGGTTATTCTCCAAGCAGAGGTATTTCCCCGGCAGAGCGCCTGTCTACAAGTGACTTATTCTCAGCAGGTATCTGAACACCTGCACTCCCCAGAGGTCGGGTCAATCCCCAGCAGGAGTTAGTAGAAGTCTCCCATCTTCAGTGGAGTTATCAGAAGTTTATTATCCACAACGGAATCGCTAGAAGTTCTCCTTGCCCAGCAGAGTTGCAGGTAACTTCATTTCCCCACAGAGTCACCGGGATTCTCATTTCCAGGGGAGTTCCCCAGCAGAACAAGAAGTAGTCTCTTCCCCAGTAGAGCAAGAAGAAATTCTCCCCAGTGGAGTCAGAGCGGGGTGATCAGATCCTCAGCAGATGTTCAAAGCAGTTGAACGAAGTATACCCTACGCAGAGTCGTCTTTCTTCCAGTGAAAGCCTCTCCAGCAAGCATCAGGTTGCCAGCACTTCGTTCCCATCAGAGTTAAAAGTTTTGAGTCCCCAGCAGGTTGCCGGAATCTTCTCCCACAGGTCGCCAGGACTTCATTCCCCAGCCAGAGTGGAATTGTTCACTTCCCCAACATAATTAGCCCTTGTCTGTGTTGATGCTTATTCAGTGTTCGTTCGCACTCTTAGACACTTATCTGATGATTCATTTTGCTCATCCGCCGTCTCCAGAAGAATTTGCACCTTGTGGCACTCGTCTGTGCACTTTCCCCAGTAGAGTCTATATCTACTAGCACTCGTCTGTGCTCGCATCTTTATTTGATGCTCATCCTCTTTCAGCACTCGTCCGTGCCTTTTCCTCAGCAGATTCCTCTTTATTTGAGGTATTCCCCAGCACTCGTCTGTGCTAGCATCTTTATTTGATGACCGTCCGCAGCTCTCGGCACTCGTCCGTGCTTATTAGTTCTTTGAAGTTTTTCCCCAGCGAAGTTGCCTGTACTCGTCTGTGCGCGCATCTTCATTTGGTGCTCGTCCGCATCCCTGCAGCACTCGTCCGTGCATTTTTATTTCTGATTCCTCTTTATTTGAGGCATATGCCCAAGAAAGTCGCCAGTACTCGTCCGTGCTCGCATCTTTATTTGATGCTCGACCGCATCTCTTAGCACTCGTACGTGCTTGTTACTCCTTTGAAGATTGCTCGTCCGCATCCTTCGACACTCATCTGTGCCTATTACTTATCTAGTGCTCGTCTGCACGCCCCGACACTCGTCCGTGTTTGGTATTTTCTTTTGAAGATCGTCTGAAATAAGCTGATACTCGTCTGTATCTTTTCTGACACTCGTCTGTGTTAGATTGTTCCCTATTGAAGATTCCAATGCTCGTCTGTGTTGGATTTCTGGTATTCGTCTATACCAGTGATTGATACTCGTCTGTATCATTATCAGAAGCACTCGTCCGTGTTTCTTGGATCATCGTCCGGTACTCGTCCGTATCGTCGACTTATGACACTCGTCTGTGTTTCTTTGATGATCATTCCAATGCTCGTCCGCATTGAAGAGGTTGAAAATCCTAACGGTGGGATTAAAACGTCAAAACAATTACCGGTACCTGCGTAAGAGTTATCCGAAGAAGACTCGTCTGTCTTATGCCACTTATCCGCGTAAGGATTCGTGAAGAGGGTTCGTCTATCCTATATTGTTGAACCTGGCGTCACAGGTTGTTGGAAGACTCGTCCGTCTCAACTCATATATTTTCAGGAAATATATGTAGAGGATTCGTCTATCCTAGTTGCATGTCTATCCCACAGACTTATATGCATTTCCGGAACCTGCGTAAGGGTTATCCGAAGAAGACTCGTCCGTCTTATTCCACTTATCTGCATAAGGATTAGTGAAGGAGATTCGTCTATCTCAGGTTACTTTGAAGATTCTTAAGGGCTCGTCCGCTCTCTGCACCTGGCGTCACAGGTCATTCGAAGACTCGTCCGTCTCATGATTCATCAAAACCTTTGGTTTCGTTGGAAGGAGCTCGTCTGCTCATCTCTCAGCTCAGTCGAAACGTCATTGGATTGGGTTTATTTCCCATTTCTTGTTTTCTGCATCAGAGTGCAAATTTCCGTTTTTCTTGGGTATTCAACCACAGTTTATCTTGAACGGCCGAAAGCGGAAGCAATCGTCCTTTTCAGATCAACAGTTGCTTGAATAGGGGCAGCTGTAAAACCCCAAATTTTCCCTCTTCATTTTAAGCATCATAATACACCATTTGCATCATAAGCATATCATATATATAGCATTATAGCATAGAAAAATAAAGCATGACAAGCATCAAGCCCTAGCATGAGGCATATGGCCATCTGGGGAGGTGTTGAAGGCCATTTAAGCAAAGACAAGGGTTCCAATGGATTTGTGAGAGGCCTATGATGAGTCTAGACTCCTTTGGCAAGGCCAAGTTCACTTGCAAAAGCTCATAAGATTGCTTAATCATCACAAGTTTCAAGACAATGCAAGGCTCATAGGCAGTGCGACCAAATTAGGGTTTTGGTTTCAAGGGCCTTAACCTCATAATTTTGGCCAACTCTTTTGGGCAATGTCTTATATATGATAAGAGGTTCCTACATGTCAATTTTCATGGAAAAATTCCAAGTGGAATTCAGTCATTGCCTCAGTTACTTGCAGATGAGGCAGAAAGTCAACTAGGCCCAGAAAAAGTCAATTGTGCCATTCCAAGGGGTCCAATCCAACTTTTTTGGCCAAATGAGGTCTATTCAATGTTATAAGATGTTTGGTGAGCTTAAAGTCCAAGAATTTTGGTGGTTTGAGGGGTTTTGGCAAAAGTGCACAAATTTGGTTATGGAAAAGTTACTATTTTTGGTTATTTTGACCTAAAACTTCACAAGGCCTTAACTTGATCAAAAAATCTTCAAATGGACCAAAGGTAAACATGAAAGTTGGAGAGTAAGGGCTTCCATTTTCAAAAAGTACAAGAGCATTTTCTGGATATTCATAGATTTTCCTCTAAGGCCTTCGAAAAATGGCTATCCTAGGGCAAAATTCAAAAATTCAAGGCCAAGCCATTTGCACAAAGGCTCAAAAGTGGATAGTTTGCTATGCCATGTCCAAAGTAAGTTTACACAATCAAAATGCATCTCATTTAGGTCATTTGGCTCAAAGAAAAGTGGCAAAATTCGTGCACATGAGAAAGTTCCATAAAACTTGCATTTTACACTTGGATTTGCACAAGGCATTACAATTGTGTGATAGCTTACATCCAAGGGCTGAAATTGCTTGCTTTGAATCATTGGTGGGATGGTGAATGCACATGAAAAAGAGGCCAGCAAATCATGAGCTTGGCATGCTTATGGCACACTTGGGCCAAATTTGCATTTTCACAAAAATCAGCTCTCTCTCACGTGCAATTGATCTAATCCTTTTGCATTGCCTTATCCATTCCATAACAACCAGAATTAGGGTTAGAGGCAGCCAGAATACACACTCACTCTCTCATTCTCATCTCTTGTGCAAAATTGCTCATTCTCCACAAACTTTTGCTACAAGACTCCATTCACAAAACTCTTGCTAGATTCTTGATCCTCATCACTCATAGATCATTTCCATACCATTTGTTTGGGTTATTCTTCAAGAATCATCCATTTCCCATTTCTTGTGCACATTTGCATTTTGTGCCATAACTTTTGATCTAGGCAAGCTTTCTTCAATCCAAGACCATATCCATACTCCTCTCATCTCAAGGATCATTAAGCACCCATGGATCTAGATTTATAGTGGAGTTTGCTCAAATGGCCATTTGAAGAGCTTTGGAGCACAAGGAGGCTTATTGCTGGATTCACAAGCTTGCAAAGCCTTAGATGCATTTATTTTGCATCTAAGGGGATAAGGAGACCATTTGCCATCATTCTATACCACTCTTGACTCCTAATTTTGGACAACACCTCAGGTATACTCAAAATTCGCATCTCATAGAAATGTGTTTGATTGTGTGCTTTAGAATCCTCATGTTGCGCTGGTTATCCTGCTGTTTGTAGTTTGTGAAATGGTTAAGTATTCACAAAGTTATGTTGATTTAAAGTTTGGTGGACAATTTTGTTTTCACTCATATCTTGAGATTCTTTGAGTTTTTTTCCAATCCAAGCATGTGTTCGTGTTTAGGGATGTTAGATTATCCATTTTGGAAAGTTTGATGGCTTGCCGTGGCTTGGTTTGGGTTTTCGTATGGCTGGGGTTAGGGTTAGGGTTCATAGTTCATTAATGGTGGAGAAGCTTAGGTTTAGGGTTTGCATGAAGGAGAAGGTTCAGCAACCATTAGATTCGCAGATCCAAGGGCGGAGATGGCGCCACATAGCCCTGGTTTGTTGACCGTTTTCTATTTTTTTGTCAACGCCCTTTTTATTCATTATGTAGGGAGACTCACCGTAACCAGCGTACGCCTGCCAATCAGAACCCAGTCTTGTGCCATGTCATTAAGTGAATCCATCAAGCACCGTCCTTATTTCATCATGTGGCTGTCGTTTTTTCTTTTTTTATTTTCCAGATAAATTCCATGGTATGCCTGACCACATTTGGCGCATTTGGACCTCAGCCCTTTTTCTATCCGCACCTCCCCTTCAAGGCCCATTGAGAATTTTAACTGAGCCCATATGCTTTTAACACCCCCCTGGCCCATTTGTTTATTTTTATTTCTTTTTTTCTCTACCAATTTATTTCATTTGCTTTTAATTCATTTTAAATAATTCCTTAACTCTAAAAAATCCAAAAAAATTCATATACACTCCTTGATTCATCTAGTGTTTTATCATGATTTTTCCAAATTTTTATTCTCATCCCACGTGGCCAAGTAAATTCAACATTGAGCATTGCTTTCTTGTGAACTCTCATAGACCAATCTGCCTTGTCTAGTTTCTATTTTTCTCATCCTTTAAGCTATGAACCCCATTCTTTTTGCACTCAAATCCTAAGACACTCTACTATCTTCATGATTTATCTTGGATTTTTCACAAACTTCCTTGCTGGACTTTGCTTGAGTTACTTGTGCCTTAAGTTTCAAAACCCTAAATGGTGATACCTTGCATCCTTGAGCTTCATTGACCTAGTTTGGTGCTGTATTTTTTCAAACCCTTTTGGATTCTCATTTCCTTGTGTTTGGAGAGTGCTTTGCTGGTTGGGTAGAATTTATAAGTGCTTGGATCTTTTTCTTGGGTATTTTCTTCCTCACCTTGCCTTGTTTTGCATCCTTTGAGTCTTCTAGTCTCTTTTAAGCTTAGAAGGGCACTTGTGCCAACTTCTCTTCATCTTTTGGGGTCCTTTAGAGGTCTATGGTTGCTCCTGGTCTTAGGATAGGGTTTGAATCACCTTGAGTCTTGGTGTTGGGTCTCTTTTATGTGCTTTATTTCTTTAAGTGTTATGCATGCCTTCTTTGCACTTGTTTCACTTCTAATCATCTCAATCTGATCTTGTGTTGCTTTGCTTATCATCTTGTGAACTCTTTGCCATGCCTATATGCTTGTGTAGCTTCTGACTTGTTGGTTTATGCCTTGATTTTATGTTATTACACTAACCTTGCAGGGGCTATGGTAAGTTTGAGATGTGGGAATTGAGTTCCACATCTCCATTTCTCATCTCTTCTCATATTGTTTATATGGACTAAAATCTTCTTGTTGGGCTTAGGCCTTTCTCATCTCTCCTCTTATCTTCTTCTTCTTCTCTTGAGATCTTTTTTATGTTAGAAAGACCTCACAAACCCTAGGAACTCCATGCATGCTAACTTAGGATAGAAACTTCCCCCTAGTTTTTCCTTTTTGCTCCTTTGGTTCTCTTTCTCTTCTCATCTTCAAACTTAACCTCAATCTACTTAATAAAGGTTGAGTACCTTCATATGACATGAGACTTTTCTATAAGATGCTTGCACGCGTTCCATTTCGGGGCGAGGTGTAAGTCATCACTCATGGTGGATAGGTCTTAGCATGAGGACCTCACAAACAAAACCCTAAAAAAACACTTATTAACTCAAAAACAACAAAAACACTTAATAATGTCAATGGGCCAGTGTGCTTGAGCCTTCACTTAGGGGACTAGACTTGGAGATTTCCTCCATGGATAGGTGTGCTTCTTACGCATTCCATTTCGGGATGATGTGAGACGTACACATCCCGTTGAGAATGACTTAGGTACGCTCACCTATGCAAACTCTCAAATAAAAGCTTCATAAAAATCTCAAACAAACAGTAAGCGTCTCCTTCGGGACTTCTCTTCTCACCTCCTTCGCTCCGTAAGCGAACTCGCTCCTACTTGTCATCTTGCGAGACGGTAACACACTCGTCGTCCGAGTCTGCAACACCTGAGCAATGACATAGGCAGTTCAAGCCCTAATTCACAGGCAACTTTCCTTTCTCCCCTAGTTAGGGGAACTACAACGTCTCTGATCCTCATTATCCCGATGAGGTACGTAGGCAGCGGGGTAGGGCCCGTTCGAGCACAATCTTTATTTTCCCTACATTTCTCCTTATTTCTTTTCAGATCTATTCCTTTTCTTTTCAGTTCAGTTTCTTCTGCAACAGTCTTTCATCCCTCACCCCTTGATACAGTTTCTTTTCGCAAGCGTGGATCCCGTCGGGTACGGCGGACGATCTGGGTGCTAATACCTTCCCAGGTCGTAACCGACTCCCTTACCTAGACTCTTTGGTTCGCAGGGCCTTTGTCCTTTCTTTTCTTTTCTTTTGGTTTGTGCAGCATTACCATTCCCTTCTTCGGGATAAAAATGCATGGCTGGCGACTCTATCTTTCTTCCGCGCCACTTTCGCGTTTGTACCAGGATGAAAATCCAGGGAGCGAAACGGTTGGAAAGTCTTCCCAGGGGATGAGAGCAGTGATCCGCCCTTCTGGTGGTGTATCGGGGGAGATGAAGTCTTCTGGTCGTCATATGCAAAGGGCCACCTGATAGGAAGAGTCGTCGGGGGGAGTGTCCTCCCGGGATCTCTTCTTTTCTCTCTCTTCGTGTTTGGAGGCTTCATTCCTCCTAGTGTATTGCTTGAGATGTCCTTCTTGGATCAAAATTTCTATTGCGTCTTTCAAGTGAACACAGTCTTCAGTCACGTGCCCATGGCTTCTTTGGAACCTGCAGTATTTGGACTTGTCGGTGTGGGGTTTGGGTGCAGAAGGTTTTGGGAACCTCACACTGCCCTGTTTGAACTTGGAGTTGATGCATTCGGCGAGGATGCGCTCGCGGGGAGCTGTCAGCAATGTATATTCAATGTATCGGCTCGCGGGACCTCTTCTTTCTCGTGGTTCGCGGGGTTTTTCTTCCCTTCGCATGTCCCCATTGCGACGGGGAACGTTCGGATCCTCGCGCTTGGGATGGTCGGTTTCCCCGACATTACGGCTGATGCGAGCGTTGTGGACAACCTGCTTTTCCTCGTATCTGATGTAAGCTTGGGCTTTATGCAGGAGGTCGTTCAAAGTGCGGGGAGGTTCTATCCCAACTGCTCGGCTAAGCTCGCTTCCGGGCAAGAGTCCCCTCTCGAGGAGATATTTCTTCATGTGTTCCGTGGTGTCCACCTCGACCGCCTCTCGGTTGAATCGCTCGATATACGAGCGTAATGTCTCATTTTTCCTTTGTACTATGGCTTCGAGGGTCGCTTTTGTCTTGGGATGGCGTCGGGAGGCCGTAAAATGCCTCGTGAACATGGATCTCATGACTCTCCAAGACGTGATGGACTCTGGGGCTAAGCTTTTGTACCAGGTCATGGATCCTTTCCTGAGAGTTGTCGAGAACAGCCTACATTTGAGGTGTCCGGTGATGTCGTTGCGGTAGTCGAGCATCGCGTTGACATTGTCGACGTGATCGTCGTGGTCGGTGGTCCCATCATAGATGGCCAAGTTTAGGGGCTTCTCCATGCCTTTGGGGAGTGGAGCCTCCATTATTGCCCGTGGCAGGGGGCAATGCAGGTCTTCCTCGCCGCTCCTCGGTGGGGAGAGCTCGTTGTTATCGGGGCTTCGGTCGCGCCTTGGCGAGGTCCCTGATCGGCCGGAATCACGGCGGGTACGCGCCCTACTCTTATTGGGTTCTGGAGAGCGTCGTCCCTGTTTCTTTGTTGCTTCTGGACGTTGTTGTGTCCTTCTTTCTTGCTGAGGTCGGCCCTCCTGTCGATCAGCCTCTAGGGCCATGATCCTCTCGTGCTGCTGGTAGAGCATGGAGCTGGCCTGGTTGAGGGCGTTCACCATAGCAATCATGGTGGCGTCCCCTTCGACGGGAACGGGGATGGTTTGAACGTGTCAGCCACCTGGTCTTGAACTTGAGGCGGGTTCCCATTGTTCTCGGGTTCAGGAGACGGGGTGGTTGGGCGCCCATCTCGGGCGTCAGATTCATGGTATTGCAGATTGTCCTTCATCGTGTAGTCGACGAGGGGATGGTTGCGTTCATTGAGCTGTTCTCCGGACATGCTGGAAGGATGGTGTTTGAGCTTTGATCTTCTGTTATGGAAGAAGGGGAAGCTAGTTTCCCACAGACGGTGCCACTGATCTTACCTGATCAGGAGGACCTTCCAGCAATCTCGTGTAACGGCCGAAGAATGAGAGAGAGGGGGTGTACCTTCAAGGCACTCCGATGCTTAAGTGAGTATAGGTACAATGAAGTAGGTAAGTTATAGAGTGAATCAGAATACCTGACCTTTTAGTAAAAAAGGGTATTTATAGGAGCCCCCAGCGCTGGGCCAAGGTTCTTCTTTGGGCTAGATCAGCTAGGCCCAAGGAAGAACTGTCAAGGAACGTGTGAGAAGCGTGAAGACCTAGCTAAGATGTCTGGTCCTTGGTCCAACTTCCCCTATCTTTCAGAAGATAATAGGGGGCAGTTGGGTGACGTGGCAAGTGACCTGACAGACTTACTCTTCGCCCGTCCTGAATGTATGCCCATCGTATGAGAAACTTGCCCGACCGTTAGATATCTCTGCCCGTCTGCTAGGTGTCGCTTCTCGAGTATATGGACCTCTGCTCGACATGTTGGGCCATAGCATAATTCAGTCGTGAGGCCCAATCCGGAACAATATATATATATATATATATATATATATATATATATATATATATATATATATATATATATATATATATATATATATATATATATATAATTTAATCTTTTTGCAAAATATATTTTTTATACATAAATAAAACCTATCCAATTAACAAATAAAAAACCTAAAAATCTTCTAACTAAAACCCTCTTTTTTCTACTAAAAATAGAACAACTAAACAAACAAACAAAACCCCCCCCCCCCCCACCCTATCACTTTAAAACTATTAATATTAATAATAGCATTTTTATATAAATCTAATCCAATGTCTTATTATAATAATAATAATTAAGTTTTTTTAATCTGATATTATAAACCCAAATATATCAATTAAATACCTTAATAATCCTCATAATTAAAACCCCAAACTTTAATGACAATATTAATAATAATATTATTATTAAAAAACAAAAATATCATAATCCCTTAGTAATATATGTGTATATATATTTTCTAGAGAAAATGAGAATAAAAGCTAGAACTTTTATAAAAAATTTATAAACTAGAAAACAATTTTAAAACCCTCAAAAACTATAAAATAAAAAACTAATATTAAGAGAACAATGCCTAAAAAGTAAAATAGATATGTCCTTGCTTGAGTTGTTATTTTAGGGTACGACAATAAGAATTCGTTAAGTTTGTTGTTGCGCACGCCAAAGACACCAGTCGAATGACATGTCCTTGCTTGAGTTGTTGTTTTGGGAGTCGGGTTGACGCGGTTTAGTTGGCATCATATTTAAAGAGGCGTGGAATTGATAGGAATTATACATGTTTAAATTTTCATGGTGAGAAAAGTAACGGGAATGTTGAACCTAAGGATAATACGACCTATGGTTCAAATGATAATGACACATATACATACAATTATGATCGAGTCGGAGAGATTGTAGAAGCACTTAAAGAAGATCTTAAGGAATATCTCGAAATGTTTGAGAGGTTGGTAAGCGATGCATAGAAACCGTTGTATAATGGTTGCACTAAATTCACAAGATTGTCTACAGTATTAAAGTTGTACAACTTAAAGACAAGCAATGGATGGTCGGATAAAAGTTTCACAGATTTATTGGCCCTTATGAAAGATATGCTTCCAGGATAAGTCAAGATTTTTGCAAGTGGATCTGAATAGGGTGGGGTATAAAGATGAGCCTTTTATTCTAGCCTCTCAAGCTAAACAAGTGTTTTATGTCACTGATCTGACAAGTACAAAATGGTCTATAGTGCTTTTATCTAACAAAGTAATTGATGAAAACATTGGAGATCAAGGTGGTATTAATGTTGATATTGAATCGATTACTAGAAATGATCAAGGTGAAAATATTATAGCGAACAAAAATAGTTTAATGTTTATTATGTTTTTATTTAAGGTGCTTTGTACAAAAAATTGATGCGCGAGAATTAATTGTCAAACATATTCTATTTCGTGTCTTCTGCCCATGTCAATTCCCCATTAATTGATAAGAATCCAGATTTAGTAAGAGATTATTTACTCGAGAGATTTATGGCCAACAATACATAAAGTTTGTATAACAGGTAAGATTTTCATTCTAATTTCATTATAATCTTTGTATCTTTTGCGTAGAAATTATCCATCTAATTTTTTTTTATATTTTACAGTGGACACTGGTTGTTGGTTGCTATTAATCTTACAATGGAAATGGTGTATTATATGAATTCACTAGATCATGAATAGACAACATATCAGAATATGAAGGATATTGTTGAAACATAAGTGAGATTATTCTAAATATTCATGTGTATTTTTATATTTTATTATTTTTGTGAGATTGTTCTAAATTTATTTTTTTCCTTTATAGAGCAATACTAATATACCGAGCACAAAGAGACGCCCGAGTATCACAGTCTAAAGCAAATAACATTACATAGATCAAAGTGGAGGTATATTAATTTTCACAATGTTGCTTATAATAGTGATGCTACTTGATAACACAAGACAACTATATATTAATTCTTATTTGTTTTCTACGTGTAGTGTCCTTGTCATCATAATTATAGATTGCGGTTATTTCATTTTGAGGTTTATGAGATAAATCCTTCATTTGGATCGATTAGAGATTCACATCACGTTATGGATTTATAACTTAGGATTTAGTTTAATATTTATTGGATATTTCATATAATTTATTATTTTAAAGTAAATCATGCATATTATGTTTTGTTATGTAGTACTTTGATGAATACACGTGTGTTCATTTCACGAAAGATAAATTGGAAAGGAGGAATTGTGTGAACACCTTATTGAAAAAATAATTATATAAGGTATGGAAGTTGGTGTGTAGTTATGAAGTGTAATTGTATAGTTTGTGAAGTTGTTGTATATTAGGAGATCTTTAGAAGTTAAAGGATTAAAATGGTTTAATTATGTGAATGATTTATGTGAATGGTTTATGGATTATAATGGTTTAATTATATGAATGGTTTATGGATTATAATGATTTAATTATGGAAATGGTTTATGTGAATCATTTATGTGAATGGTTTATAGATTAGAATGGTTTAATTATTATATAAATGGTTTATGGATTAGAATGGTTATTATGGAAATGATTAATGGAAATGGCTTAAAATGTGAATCATACAAGGATTAGAATAGTTTATGTGATTTATAAGGATTAGAAATGATACTGGAAATGACTTAAAATGTGAATCATATAAGGATTAGAATGAGTTGAATTATATAGGTTTCTGCTTAAAAAAAGAAGGAAAATGTGATTTTTTTTAAACATTCATTAAAAAAATGTGAAGAAAAGAAAGCGCTTTTAGGAAAAAGCGTTGCCTATAGTACACAAAAGAAAGTGCTTTCTACTAAAAGCGCTGCCTTAAAGTGAAAACAAAAAATACATTAGACAATGCTTTTAAAAGCGTTGTCTAAAGGGGGACAATAGAAAACACTTTTTCTTGGGAAAGCGCTGCCTAAAGATGTCAATAGAAAGCATAAAACGATAGAAAAAATGCTGTTAAAGACCCACTTAAGAAAGCTCTTTTCAGATAAATATGCTGCTAATGGCCTGCTTTAGAAAGAACTTTTAAAGGTAAAGCGCTGCCTAAAGTAGGCCTTTAGCAACACTTTCTCATGGGAAAAAAAACGACGTCTTTACCTACGACAGCGTCACCTAAGGCAGTGCATTTAAGCGCTGTTAAAGACCACAAAAGCGATGTATTTTTTTCCTTATTTGGTGTAGTGATTGTTTCTGGTATTCGAAGCATGTCCTAAATTATTTTTCCACTCGGTTATATTTATAAACCGAGGGAATTTGTGGTATTTATTAAAAAAACATGGTGCTCCTGAGCATTTTACCTCAATTTTTGGTTGGGTAGAGGTGAAAGACTTTTCATGAAATGTATTATTTGTAGTAGTGCGAATATAAGTAGATAAGATTAAGATAATGTATATGGCTAGGAATTCCATTATCTTACGCCTCATAGAAAAGTATTGAGGAATGTTGCTAGGTAAAAGACCACTAAGGAAATACATATCCAACTTGAATCATTGTATATGAGCAAGTCTTTGATATGAACCTATGTGCTTACAAGTATAATCAAGAAGTCATCAAAGATGGTGAAACTTCTAGATAGCAAAATACAAGTCAATCATTAGCTTCGTAGGTTTGATAATGACTTGGTTTTGATGATGACAACACTTGAAGTCAAGAAAATTGTCGAAGGTAGATGAAGTGATAAAAGATGCACATGATTTGAGTATGACACGGTTGATCAAACCATCATCATGAATCAAGATAAAGACATTTGTTTAAAGTCAACATTATAATATAATGACTCTCAAGTGAAGACTTAGAGTTTATGATCACCAATGATTTAAACTTTCAACATCTCAGATGAAGGTAACTAACATGGAATTATCTCAAGCTTCATCAAGAAGACTCAAGGTTTTTGTGTGATGCTAAAATAAAATATAATGATACCAAGACTCGAAGCTTCAGAAAAGAGAGAAAATATGAAAGTTCATGCAATCGTGTTCATTTGAGTGATAAGTTTCTGGTAAAGATACAAGGGCTATCTACTCTCTCCCCTAATGAATCAAGAAATTTGAGCTATCCACACCATCTAAACTAGAAGGAGTCATATGACGTTTTAACCAGAAAAAACTTATTTCGCAAGTAATGCTTTTTTATTTGTTATGAGAAAATATTCTTGATTTCCATTTCAAATTTTTCTATGGACTTTTTATCACATGAGGTGACTGTAACACGTTATATAAGACCCGTAATCAGGAAATCCAATATTTCATGTGTAAGGAGGAAGCAACCCAAAATGTTTTCTAAAAATGGGTGATCAAAAGATCGAATCACTATTTGTATCTTGGTGGTCATTACTTAAAAGTTTACTTTTGGCTTACTCCTCTTCTTGTTCTATTGATGAATTTTGTGGGAAAACTCATTTCCTTCATAATCTCTTCCAATGAAATCCATTCAACTGTATCATATACCTTTTGGATGTCCATCTGAATTGCACATCCAGGGGATATATTCTTTATACTATAGTTGTTGTGAAAAACGATACTGGAATAAAAAAGTATAATCACTTTATTTAGGATAAAAAAAACTCACAAAGGTTAGGGTGTATGGAAACCCAAGGATAACAACAATAATTTGGTTATAAACTGATATGATTTCCTTTTATCTATCAAACAAGATTACAAGTAGACAAGAATAACAAATAGACTCTCTCTCTTGAATTAGGATTTTATCTTCCTATTTTTCCTTATGCAAGATGAGAGACTAGCATGCTATTTATAAGAAAACTAACACACTAACCTAATGGGTATTTTTAACAATTACTCATTACATGCTAACTTAGGATACAAGCTAACTTAAACAATTGGCCTTACAAGAAAGATCCAATTTGATATACTAACTTAAATTACAAGTTAATATATTTTGACAACATGCTTGAACAGACTTTGTCTACAACATGCACAACTCCTGTCGAAATATTAAGCTACCCTTGTCGACACTAGAGTTCGATCCAAAATACCATAATAGCCTCTAAGCAGCTCATGAGAAATTATGATGTTATCATGGATAACCTTACCAAGAACAAATGTTGCATGTCTATCACCTACCACAAAGTTAATCACCTTATTGAGTCTGGTGGTGAGGATTTTGGAAATTATTTTGTATATAGTAGTAAAACATGCAATTAGCCTCATATCTTTTATGGTTGTTGCAGCATGGGACTTAGGGATCAAGATGACTAATGCATAGTTAACAGTTGGATGCATTCTACGATGATCAAAGAAGACATGGACAACTGCTTAAATATTTTCTTCAGTTACATCCAAAGGGGATTTGAAGAATTTTAAAGTAAATCCATCTATACATGGTGCTTTGTATCACCAATACCTTTGAGAGCTTCCTAGATTTCCTGATCTTTGATTGGTTGAATAAGATGGTGTATGTCAATTTCTTGGAGTTGAGCTACATTTCTTAGAGCCACAATATCCACATGTATAAGATTTTGATATTATCTTCCAACAATCACTTCATTTAATGAATCACATCAGTTTCAATGTTCTTTTCTCCAGTTATGCTTTGACCATTTCCCCCTTCAAGCTTGTATACACCAGCTTTCTTATTTTTACCTCTTACAATGGCATGAAAATAAGCATTTTTTTTGGAGATACATCTCTAAATTTGAAGATTCTTTTTCGAATATCTTTTAAGACAATAGAAATGTTTTACTTACAATTTTTTTATATGATTTTAGGTGCACCCAAAAAAAATCTTCGGACAGTAGAAACAATTATATCTTTTACGATAGTAGGGGACATCCATAAAAACGAAAAAGAGCAACCCTTATATAAATGCATGCACCAAGTGTTTATGGTGTTTTATAAGAACTCAGATGAAAAATATTTGTAAGTTGCAAACTGGTTTCAACTTGATTTGTAAATTTTCACCCCCTTGAGCAGTATCAATATTTGAATCGATAATGACAAGTTGTGCTTATCAACTAAATATAATACATCATATAGATATTATAATAAATACAAATTGATTAAATAAGGAAAGAAGTTATTGGAAGAAACATCATCCAATTATTCATAACACTCCCACTTGGATGTTTGTTTTGGATATGCCTTGTTAAAACCTTACTAGAAAAAACCCAGTGGAAAAAATCTAGTGAAGGAAAAAGAGTACAATATCCTTTTAAAACAAATTTATTTCTCCCCTCAGCTGAATGATCATTTCTTCGATGATGAAGACCAATCTTTTGTACTAGTTGATTAAAAGTACTACTTAGGAGTGACTTTGTGAAAAGGTCTGCAAGATTGTCACATGAACGAATTTGTTGGATGTTTATATCACCGTTCTTCTGAAGATCGTGAGTGGAAAAAAATTCTGGAGAGATATATTTTGTTCGGTCTCCTTTAATGTAACCATCTTTCATTTGTGTGATTCATGTAGTATTATCTTCATATATGGTCGTTGTATTTATTTTTTCTGAAGACAACCCACAAGTATTTTGTATGTGTTGGATTAAGGATCTCATCCAAACGCATTCTCGACTTGGCTCATATAGAGCTAAAAGTTCTGCATGATTAAATGAAGTTACTGCTATTGTTTGTTTCACTGATCTCCATGAAATTGTTGTACCACCACATGTAAACAAATAACATGTTTGTGATCTAACATTGTGAGGATCTGACAAGTAACATGCATCTGTATAACTTGTTAATTCGAGTTTGGATACTTTGGTATAAAACAGACTCATGTCTATTGTACCACTAAGATAATGAAGTATATGTTTGATTTTATTCCAATATCTTCGTGTAAGTGAAGTATTGTATCTTTCTAATAGATTAACCATAAATGATATATCAGGATGTGTATAATTAGCAAGGTATATCAATGCTTCAATCGCACTGAGATATGGTACTTCAGGACCAATTAGTTTTTATCCTCTTCTCGAGGTCTAAAATAATCTTCTACACGTCCAGCGATCTAACATCATTGGGGTACACGATATACGATATTTATCCATATACAAATATTTTAGCACTTATGCTACATAACATATGATATTTTTCCATATAGAAACATTTTAATACTTTTCTATATAACCTTCTTGGTGTATGAAAGTTCCATTGTCTAAATGTTCATTTAGTAAGGACCTTTAATTTTCCAAGTCCTTCATCTCAAATAATCTCTTTATACAATTTCAGTAGTTCCAATAATATTTATGTCATCCCCGTAAACAAATATTATTGCAAATTCTTTTTCAAACCCTTTTTTTGTTGTAAAAATGGAGTTATTTGTATATCGCTACCTTAGTAAATATTTACCGAGGTGATGTGTCCATATTTTTTTAGCCTATAGAGATACTTTTTCCACTTTATATCCATATTAAGTGACCAATACAAATAAGATGTTACAACATCCATCATGTTCAAATCAAGCCCTTCATGTACTATAAGGCTAATTAATTATCGAATCTTAATAGAATATACTACAGGTGGATACATTTCATCAAACTCGATCTTAGGTCTTTGTGAAAATCATTGAGAAAAAACAACAAGTTTTATATCTTAAAATTTCACCCTTCTTATTTCGCTTTTCACAAAATTCATTTATATCAAATTTGTTTCACACCTAGAGTTATTTAGACTACGGGTCTAAAAATGATCCACTTTTAAAGTGAGTTCAATTATTCTTCAATTGAATATATTTATTTTGGTATAATTTTGGATAGACTTTGATTCATGAGATGCTCATTTTTTCCCAATTCTCACTTTGTCTCTAATTTTGGATAGACTTTGATTCATGAGATGTTCATTTTTGCCCAATTCTCACTTTGTCTATAATCTTTGGTAGACTTTGTTTCATGATCCTCGTTATCGTTTATCATCTTTAGCTCTATATTGTATATAGATACATTGTCAATGTCGACTTTATTTAGCCATCTTAATTTCGGTTCCGTTCTATTTCATCCAAGACATAATTTATCGAGATCTCTTTATTTCATATTTCAAGTGTTTGATTAGTTCTTCTGGAACTGAAAAATAAATTATGTCAAAGTGCTATTAGAATTTTTTATCGTAACTTGGGTCATATTTAACTTTAGTTTATTTTATAGGTAGACATTTTTTTAACATTAGAACAGACTTTTCTACCACGCTTCAAGTGCGACTACAACTCATTTTTAATATTAGACTATCTAACAAGAGAATCTACTTTAATTGGAATATTAGTAACTGATAATAAGTTTTATAAACTTTGCAAATGAGAAATATATTGAACTTCTTGTTCTTATTCGTTTATACGAGGATCAAGATGACAATTTATTGTAAATTGTTTATTTGAACATTTGTTTCACTCTTCATCCGCTTAATCTCTCCCCCTAATATTAGAAAATTAGTTTCTCAATTAATAATCAGTCTACTAGGCTCCAATCAAGTATCCAATTATTTGCTCAAATTATATCTCAAAATTGGGATTCATATCAAATATATTTTTCCAATATTCTTTCAGGACCCGTCTTAATGTATTATATTGGAGCAATTGGAAAATACACCACACATCTAAAAGTTCACTTATACGAGAAGTACCAGGTTATTAACCTGAAATACATTATACATCAAAGAAGGAGAAATATATCGCAATGTGTTGGCTTGATGCAAATAAATATCTTAATATTCATGTTTTGCGTGTTTTAAATATCTAATTTAGAATTTATAATCTCACAAGTATCAACCATATAAATTAACTTTAGACGTCTAAAGAATGGATCTTCAAGTCCATTTTTTTTGAACATGTGCTATAAGATGTTCAATATCAATTTTAATAATATACGTGATACTTATTAAAATAATCTGAAAAATTCAGAAATTGAGATCTTAGTCGGAGAAAACAACTTCACAAACTTCTAGTTATGAGTAGACAATAAACATGTGCATGATATTCTAGTTGATGCAACAATTAATGTCATGAAAACTCAATTTCTCACATTTTTATTTTCAATTAGAAACACAAAAATTTATTGGAGTGAAGAAACTTCTGGTTCTTCAATTCTAGTTTTTCGAATCATGAACATACTCATGATCTTTTAGTTGAGAAAACAATTTCACAAACTTCTGGTTGTGAGTAGACAACAAACATATGCATGATCTTTTAGTCGATGCAATAGTTAATATCATAAAATGTTTAAACCGTCAACATGATTGATGTATTTATTAACAAATATCACCTTACATATGTTATATAAAAACTCAACTTATAAGATTTTAGTTTCCTTTAGGAACATACAAAACTTATTGGATTGAAGAAACTTCAAGTTCTTCAATACTAATTTTCGCATCGTAATACATTCGAGATGACCCAACTGATTTTGCCAATAATACACTTAAGTGTAATTTCTAAACTTACGGTTTAGAATAATACATACGATTTTATTCTTATAATCACATAGTACGTAAAATACATTACTATTTTCACATAGTATGTATAAAATATATTCATATAAATTGATGGTATACAATTTAATTACAATTTTCACATCTAAATCAATTTTTTTATTATAAAATATATTCATATGAAAAGCAAGCCCAACGTGTTTTAAGAAAGTTTGATGAGAAATTAAAGGCAAATTTAATGAGAAGCATGTGACCATTTTGAAAAGTTCTGAAGACATCAAAGTTGCAGGGTATTTCCCACACCGCAAGTAAAAAGTTCTGACACAAAGGTTGAAAGGTGTTTCCCACGCCGCAACTCTCAACGGATAGAAAAGTTGTTGGGTGTTTTTCACCCCGCAACTTCTTTTTATATTACCTAGGTCTCTATTCCTTCCACTCATTTATGATATTATTTTTATTATTGTTGTTGTGAATAGGATGCCTTAGAAAACAAAGTATAATAGGTTTCTCAAGAAACCCATAAGGGTTAGGGTTTAGGGCAACCAAAGATAACAACAAGGATTGGTTATAAACTGTTATTCTTTCCTTTCTCTTCAAACAAGATTACAAGTATACAAGAATAACAAATAACCTCTCTCACTTTTGAATTAGGGTTTTATTATCGTATTTTCCCTTCTGCAAAATATGATAGACTAATATGTTATTTATAATAAAACTAACATACTAACCTAATGGGCTTTTTAACAATTACTAATTAAAAGCTAACTTAGGGTACAAGCTAACTTAAACAATTGGATCCATAACACAAGGCCCAATTAAACAATAACATGTGAGTAAACTTCGACGACATGCTATTCGTACTGGGATTTGTTCCAATATTCCACATATCTCCACCTTGGAACACACCCTATACAAACAAGAAACAAACTAGCTTTCTTCATGCAGCTTTATCAACTGCATATAGTAGAAAAACTTGCAACTGGTCAACGTCTTGGTGATCATATCAACCGCATTATGATCTGTCGAAACCTTCAGTACTTGGACTTCTCCATGCTCGATTACCCCTCTGACGAAATGCAGCCTCACATCAATGTGCTTGGTTCGCTCATGATAGGTTGAGTTCTTTGATAGGTGTATTGCACTTTGACTATCACATTTAATAATGATACTTCGACCTTGAAGTTTCAGCTCCTTTACAAAACCTTCAAGCGACAATGCTTCCTTTACAGCTTCAATTATGGTGATATATTCTGCTTTAGTGGTTGATAAGACAACAACCTTATGAAGTGTTGCTTTCCAACTAATTGTTGTGCCAAACATAGTGAAAACATATCCAGAAATAGATTTTCTAGAATCCATACAACCTGCATAATCAGAGTCGACATATCCTTCTATTGATGCTTTACTATCTTCACCCAAGGCTCTACCATAAATTAGGACTCTGCTCAGAGACCCATTTATGTACCTCAGAATCCACTTCAATGCTTGCCAGTGAGCCTTTCCAGGATTCGACATGTACCTGCTTACAAGACTTACTGCATATGTTATGTCGGGTCTAGTAGAGACCATATCATACATCAAAGAACCTACTATATTAGCATATGGAATGCTATTCATATAAGCTCTTTCGACATCAGTATTGGGACACTGATCTATACTCAGCTTGAATTTAGGGTTTGTTGGAGTCACAACAGGCTTTGAATTCGACATACCAAACTTATCAAGAATCTTCTTCAAGTATGCCTCTTGAGATAAGCATAATCTCGATTGCTTCTATGAGTGTGGGAATAGGGAAGTTAGTTCCCTAATTTTCAGGAGAGTGTGGTAAATCCCCTTTAACTCCTTCTTCGCACCTTTGTGGACTGGAATATGTCACTTCCTGCATTCTGACAAATCGGGCGAGTCATCCTGTGAGTGGGAAACATATTTGAGAAATGGACTCCCATCTTGATAAATAGGAAGCTATGTAGTCTCTCACGTGGGAGATGTATCATCTCACCTATTCTGAGAAACATCATGTTCTCTTGGGAGGACCTTTACACTTAAATCAATACATAGTACCTCAAGAACGAAGACTTTTTTAAAGGGAGGAGTTATTTAGTTGGTTTTCTTACTTGGAGTCGTTCATATAAGACTTTATGTCATTTCCCTTATGAGAGGCTTTAAGTTGAGACCATCATACGATACCTTAAGTTGAGTCCCTCATGTGAGACTTTAAGTTCAGTCCCTCAGGAGAGAATTTAAGTTGATTTCCTCAGGCAAGACTTCAAGTTTAGTTCCCCAAGTAAGACTTTAAGTTGAGTCGCTCAGGCGAGACTTTAAGTTGAGTCCCTCAGTAATGACTTTAAGTTAAGTCCCTCAGAAGAGACTTTAAGTTGAGTCCCTTAGGCAAGACTTTAAGTTGAGTCCCTCAAGAGAGACTTAAAGTTGAGTCCCTCAGTTGGGACTTTAAGTTAAGTCCCTCAAGTGAGACTTTAAATTGGGACCCTTAAGCAATACTATAAGTTAAGTTCCTTAGGCGAGACATTAAGTTGATTCTCTTAGGAAAGACTTTAAGTTGAGTCCCTCGGGTGAGACTTTAAGTTGATACCCTCGAGCAAGATTTTTATTTGAGTTCCTCGGGTGATACTTTAACTTTATTGGTTTATGCATGGGACTCCCTATGGAAGTTTAGTGTTTATATTTCCCCTAGGGGAAACAAGAATCTTTTAGAGAAGTCCAACATTCATATTCTTCCTTAAGGAGGGAGACCTTCAATTGGAAGTCCAACATTTAAATTTCCTTTTGAAAGTGAAAAGTCTTCTTGTGAAAGTCCATTAATTTCATTGCCTTTTTAGGGAGGTAAGGATGTTCCTATGGAAATCAAACATTTATAACATAAGAACAAAATAAATTATTAATAAAAAAAAATCAAAGAGATTCATCCACTAGAAGGCGAATTTCCTTTTACCTTTAACTATGCAATCAAAAAATATTTTGTTAGACAAGTGACTCCAAGAACAAGGAGGGGGATACTTGTGGTATTCAAAATTTATGATTAATTTAAAGATTTTTTTACTTAAGGAGAGAATTATGTTAGTATATTCAATATTAGAGAGAAAAGCAATAGAAATAAAACAGTAAAGTAAATAACAATATTAAAAAGATAATGGTTTGAAAGATGACATCACAAAATTATCCATGTTAATTCAAAGGTTGGCCTAGTCCTGTCCCTAATAGATCATCTTGAGATTTAACTATAATATTAAGCTTTTATAGGTTATTCATATGAACGTTTGATACAAAAGAAGCACGAAATTTTGCACTGGCTTATCCTCCAAACCAAAAGATATTTTCCACGAGATGAACTCACGAACCGAGTTGAGATTTCAATAGTTGATCTCAATAACCGAACATAACTTTTATTAGATGAGTGTTATAACCAAAATAAATATTTTTAATTGTTTATGTCAAGAGCCAAACTCAATTCTTCAAGAGCATCACACTCTTTAAAATAATAACATTGACACAACACTAATACAAATGTGAAAAAGATCTTGATAAGATAATTAAGAAGTTACCGCATCATCTTGATGATTTGACATGAGACAAATGTTGGATTCTTCATTGTCTATGGATTCTATGTCAATGTCTACCCATGTGATGGAAGATTTCTTGCACTTTTTCTTAGATTTCTTTTAGTTTTCCTTTTTCCCTATAGGACAAATATTTCTGATGTGCCCTTTCTTTACACATTAAAAGCATGTAGGAATTAATGAGGTATTTTATTCAATTTCTTCTTGCTCATTTTGTTGTTGTTTCTCATGTTTCAAGAAATTTTTGAAGTTTCGCACCAAGAGTAATATATCTCCATCCAGTTTGGAATATTAAGCTTTGAGAGCTAGACTTTTGCTTTTCTTTTCTCCTTCCTTGTCCATGGAAATCCTTTTCAGTTTCTTTTCATACTCTTAAAATTTACAAAGAAGAGTGTGTGTGCACATGGTTGTTAAATCTCTTGATTCACAAATCGCAATGACTTTAGGTTTCCAACTACGGTTTAGGCATATTAGAATTTTCACAACCAATTCTTCATTTCAAAAAGTTTTTCCTAGAGTTCTCATATGACTCATAATATGGGTAAATCATGTTTGTATATGATTTATGTTCACTTCAAGTTTCATTATGAAAAGTTCATACTCGTGAGTTAATGTGCCCAACCTTTCCCTCTTTACCTAAGGTGTTTCGTCATGGTTAATTTGGATGATGTCCTACATTTCCTTTGCATTCTCGCAGTGAGAAACTTACAAAAAATATCATCAAGATCGAGAGTGGTAGTGATAAAAAAAATTTCCTTCAAATGTAACTGTATTTTATTTATCATCTTTGGTCTAGCCTTTTTTCAAGTTTTTTACTACAATATCATTTACTTTGTGTGTAGGAATAAATGGACCTTCCTTCACAACCTTCTGAATACCATGATTCATCCCTTCTATAAAAAATACTTCATTTTCTCTTTCCACAAACTGTACACTTTTCTATTAAAGGATGGGATTTTTTTAGTGAATAAATTAAAGTATGTCTCCTCCTGGGATGGTTAGTCTTTAAGAGGAATTAGACTTTGATGTCACTTGTTTGACAATTGAATCCAAGCACAAGAGAGGGGAGTAGAGGAATATTGGTATTCAAAATTCGTGATTAATTTAAAGATTTTATTACTTAAGATGATACCAATACAACAATTTCTCCAGAGAAATAAGAGAGAGTTAGAGAGAAAGTGTTCTATTTTATAAATACCAATACAACACTTTCTCCACAAGCAGTTTTCACTCACGAAGAACTAAGGAAACTTTGGGGGAAAAATATTGAAAGAGAAAGAAGATAGGGGTAAATTGTAAAGAATTAAGAAAACTCCAAATTCGTGTGTGTGTGTGTGTGGGAGAGAGAGAGAGAGAGAGAGAGAGAGAGAGAGAGAGAGATAAAGTTGGGATAAGTATCCTTTATATATAGTTTTTTTGGATCAAAATGAAAACAATTCATGGGCTGAATTAATGGTTAATCGATTATGAGCATTAAATAATCGATCATTATGGACCAAAAAGGAAGGTTTTGATTTAGAGAAGTTATCAATTATTAAGATACTGTCATAATCGATTATAGACTTGATTAAGAATCATCTAATCAACCAGGCATATAATCTAATTGATTTGACAATTTGAAAAATTATCCCAATCAAACAGAGATTCCCATAATCAACTAGTTAGGCCTTAAAACATTTTTAGGTGATTTTATTAAGTAGAGGGAGACTTTAAAAGTATGTTAAATGTGTTTTTTAGTTTCCTTATTATCCTAGGAGTTACTCTCTTACTTTAACAAAGACTCTGGTAACTCAGACAAACACGACCAAGTGAGCTTTCACACTTCCTATCTTTCACAACTCTAAAGCTTTCAAGTTAATTTTCCAGATATACCGATCATGTAAATACTTCACTAGAATGGAGTACACTCCGTATACTATCATGAATGAACTCTCTTTTGTGGTAAAAAGATGGGTGGTATGATAAAACCACATCCTTCGTGAAGTTATTCAGCCCAAAGCCCTTTGGTGTCATCTAGCTTCTTTTTAATCCCCTTAAATATCATTGTTTTTTGTTTATTCAACATGCTCATTTTCCTATGGATGGACAACAAAAATAAATATTATATGCACTTTTAAGTCGCCACAGAAATCTACCACGGTAGCACTAGAGAACTGAGTTCCATTGTATGAAATGATGTCGTTTGGAAAACCAAACCTGCACATGATTCACTATAAATAAAAAAAGAAGACCCTTTCTACTGTAATCTTGGAGAAGAATTCCAATTTTATCCACTTTGTAAAATAGTCTACTGCAACTATCATACAAGTTCCAATGGGAAAGGGTCCAAAATATCCATACCCTATTGGTAGAATGGCCTAGGAATCGTGACATAATGAAGGATCTCAATCGGTGCATGATGAAGATTGGCGTGCTTCTGCCATTTGCCATATTTACTATCAAACTCCATATTGTCTTTCATTAGAATGGGCCAATAATACCCCGCCCTTAGTAACTTGTGGGCCAGGGCTCGAGCTCCAATGGGACTTCCACACCCCCCCCCATTTTAAACCCCGACGAGGACTAAGGAAACTTCATGCTCCTTAAGGAATTTGAACATGGGGGAAGACATTACCATTTTGTAGAGCTTCCCTGATACCATGGCGTACTTTTCCAATCTTATGAATCTTCTTCTCTTATAACTCATCATGTGGTAGCTCTTCTGATTCTAGATAGTGTATAATGGGTTTCATTCAACTGGTGATATGGGAGACTTTAAGAGTAATGGTCTCACCCGCCTCAATACTGGGGGAGATGAGAGTCTCTTGAATTACAATGCGGTTAAGGCCCCATTCTCTTCAGTTTGGAGTTTGGGAAGAAGGTCTGCCCAACAATTATGTTTGTTAGGCACATGCATTATCTCAAAAAATTTAAAACATTTGGATAAGTCACATACCTTTTGCAGATATTTGATGAGATAAGGCTATTTTGACTTATATTCCTTAGATACTTGATTTTCCACCAATTCAGATTCCCTTTTGGCATTTTGATTTAACGCGCCCATTTCGAGGGTGAGAACCATGCCAACAATAAGGGTTTCATATTGCCAGATTATTGCAAGATTTGTACTCAAATTTAAAAGAATGCTCGATCAACAAGTTATTTAGTCCTTCAAATACTATCCTAACACCTTTTCCATTTAAGTTAGAGTCACCATATAACTGATGTCCACGTGGAGGGAGTTAGGGAAATGAACTATGTTAGAAAATAGGCCAGCACCTAAGATTTGATGCTTCCTGTGAAATTTAGTTTTTTAGGACCTTTCAAATGGGGTATTTGTTTTTTACCATTACCTAATGCCCTTGAATATATGTTATGAGTTTCCTCGCAGTTATTATGACTGCTACATAAATATCTATCAATCTTCTGATATCGGGCCTCAACGATCTTGAACACCTTGCTCATGAAATAAACAGCTCGCTCAACCGTATCTATCTCTTAGAAGAGCACAATACTTATCACTTGGTTAGTAATTGACATATAGAGATATAGAGGTGGACCTGCTATTGGTGTGTCAAGATGGACAACAAAGCTAGAAAGGCCTTTAAGTTTAAGAACGCCTCACCGCATTTGCTCGTCCACTCAAACTTCTCATTTTTCTTCAGAGTGTCAAAGAAATGGAAAACCTTGTCACTTGTAAGACAAAGGAAACAAGATTGGGCAGCTAAACACCCTATTAGTTGTTGAAACTTTTTAACATTGGAATGGTTCCTCATATTGATGATGGCCTGACACTAATACTCTCTTGGTTAACATAAAGCCAATAAACTTGCCTGCTTACATGCAAAAATATAACTTGGAAGATTTTAAGCGCATGTTGTAGTTCCTGACTAACCCCAATATATCTTCTAATTTTGTTGTGCGTCTATTACCTTCTAGAGTCTTCATTATCATGTTGTCAATATAGAATTCTAGGTTGTGCCCTATGTGTTTTGAGAATAGTGTATCCATGAGTCTCTAATAGGTGGAGATTAATTTCTTTTGCCTAAAAGTCATTACATCATAGTAATAGTTTCCATGAATGGAAATGAATGTCATCTTAGGAGCATCTAGGTATCCATCTTGATCTGGTTTGTAGCTAGAATAAGCATCCACGAGACTCAATGTTTTGTAGCCAGAGGATATGTCAGTCAAACGATCTATGTTGGTCAAACAATATGGATCTTTGAGGCACATGGCATTAAGGTCAGTGAATTTGGCACAAAGATTGGTATTCCACCTCAGTGATAAAGACAAGTTTTCTTAAATTTTGAACCTCTTCATCAATGACCGCTCTTTTTTCCATTCATACATTAAATTTTCCTCTAAGACACTGGATTCAATGCGGGATCTATGATGAGGTGGTCATATTTGAAAAATGGACGCCCATCCAGATATACAGGCGCCTAAGGAGTCTTTAACATGGGCGACGTACCATATTGCCCATCTTGAGAAACTTCATGCACCTATAGAAGGACCTTTATGCTTATACCGATACATTTTTTGATGAATCCCAACATTTAAGGAATTTGATCGAGAAAATCAAAATATTAATTACTT
This sequence comes from Lathyrus aphaca, assembly GCA_963966055.1. Taxonomy (NCBI): domain Eukaryota; kingdom Viridiplantae; phylum Streptophyta; class Magnoliopsida; order Fabales; family Fabaceae; genus Lathyrus; species Lathyrus aphaca. The sequence goes on along the minus strand of OZ014524.1, from coordinate 109,712,861 downwards.
GCTTAAACCATAACACAGTGGTCCTTCAGTCCTACTAGGATAGATGGTGTGTGTATATATATATATATATATATATATATATATATATATATATATATATATATATATATATATATATATATATATATATATATATATATATATATATATATGGGATTGCTCTTTCCATCCTTATGGGTGACACACTCCTAAAAAACAAAAAGTGTCTCATTTGTGTCAGGAGATACATCTCCAAATGCACCTAAAATTACACCAACAAAAACGTTGTAAGCAAGACACCCCTATTTTACTTAAAGAAAATGTTCGGAGATACATTTTAGAAATCTCAAGATGTATATCCGAAAAGTGTGCAAGTATTATGGCTCATCACCCCTCAATTCTCAACACTCATATTTAGATAGTGAGGTAAACCATATTTTTCCCTCCCTCATATTCATGTGTGCCATTTTCCCAAACTTTTCTCATTCACCATCAACTATATACTTTGTTTATGTTTGGTTACACTTGAATCACGTTCGGTGATTTTATCAAAATCAGTTCATAGTTGATTTTTTTAACTAGTTTGATCATGTTTCAGAGTTGTACCTCACTTTCTGAATGACCTATATTCTAAAATGCATAATACATGCATACCTTTTCTAAAGATAAATCTCTAAATTTTGAAGATACATTTCTAAATATCTTTTAAGACAAAATAGAAATGTCTTGCTTACAACTTTTTTTTATATAATTTTAAATGCGTTCAAAAAAATAACTCCGAATAATATAAACATTCATGTCTTTTTAAGATCAACTCTTGTATAAATGCATGCAACAAGTTTTCCGCCTCTTTGTTACAGTTTTTCACTTGTCTCCCAAAGAGTTGCACCCCACACCCATTATAGTTTTCAAATATTTTAATTTTAACATTTTTATAATTTACTTTCTTTATAATTTCAATTTTCAAAAATTGCTGCAAACTTTTGTACATACCAAAAAATTGGTATCTATATAAACAAACCGGTTGAAATTGATAGTAAAATAAGAAAAGGCATCCAAACTTTAGGTAATTATAAAAATTGGATAGCTTTGAGTTTTTTAATCATTGAAAAAGAAAAGTCTACTGGATTTTTCAAAAATTCCCGCAAAAACAATCTTATTGCAACTATGTATTTTCTTAAATAATTTTTTAAAAAACAGCCTACCGAACTTTCAAAATTTTCAAATACACCCCAACATGACATTTTTCAAAAATATGATGACACCTACAATATATATGAGATTTATAGAAAATCCATTTGTTTATTTGTGTATTCAAAAATCATATAAACCTATAAGTTTTTAAATAATTTATAGTTTTATAATAAAAAAATTAAATTATTTAGTAAAAGTTAAAAATAAATAAAAAATGTAAAGCTTTATTATTTTACTTAAAAAATAAAAAGGTTAATTCAGATGAAATTTAAGGGTGTAGAAGGTTTTAGTTTTGGGCTATGGGGTGTGTACTAATAAAGCCTTTTCTCGGAGAATGCTATCTACCACCACCAAAATTATACATGATATTCTTCAAAATTTTATAATATCAAAACTGTTCTTGAAAAAATTTGGAACATATGAATTTTTTTTAATAATATTAGAAATTTTAAAATTTTCGATAAAAAATATAAATTCTTAAAAATTTCAAAATTTTCGAACTGAAAATAACTTCTTAGAATTCTGCTTTCTCATCCTCTTGGATAACTTCTTAGATGAACATTTGAAAAAACTTAAATTTGCTATCTTCGAACTTTATTGTAAATAACTTATATTTTTTGGAAAAATTGAGAACTAAAATTTCATAAGAGAAATTAGAAGAATATTATTTTTGCAAAAGAGAAAAATAGATTTTTTTTTTTAATTAAACGATTCGTATTCAATTTTGGAATTTACCATATTGGGCTTAGTTATATTTGAGGTAACATTTTTGATCCATTTGAAATGTTAACCAAGATATATCCTGAAGGCTTTACCCTACACCCCCTCATCAAATTTTTTTTGACCAAATTGCCCTTGTATAAATACTTAATAAATCAAATTTACTTTCCATTTTTACCATTCGTCTAAAAGTTACAGAGAGAAAAAATTTTTTGCTCTTCAGACGTGTTTACCGGAAGACTATAAGTAAGTCTTCCGGTATGAAAATTTGTTTACCGGAAGAGTTTGTGAAAGTCTTCCGGTACCGGAAGACTTTATGAATGTCTTCCGGAATGATTAAAATGACTACCGAAAGACTTCATCAAAGTCTTCCGGAATGATGAGTTTTAAAATGACTACCGAAAGACTTTGATGAAGTCTTCCAGAATGGTTTTTTTAAAAAAGTGTGTACCGGAAGACTTGAAGAAAGTCTTCCGGAATTTTTTTTTTTTTTTTAATTAAATAATTGTTTTATTGTTTTTTTTCCAGTGGTGCGTTCACGAGGCAGAGATGGGAGGATACCAGTTCGATCGATGGGACGGGGCGATACGAGTAGGACACGCGCAGATGATGTTGGTACATCTGCAGCTGCAGCAGACCCTGTGGGGTATCCTGGAGGTCCGTACGATACCAGTATTTTGGTTTCGTACGAGCATCATGTGGCGAGACGTGTATGGTTTGGTGAGGTAAGGAAATTATAATTATTTAGTTTTGAATAAAAACCGAAATTATTAGTAGCTATTATATAATTTGTTTAATTTTATTTGATTTCAGGAAAGAGGGGAAAAGAAGGAATTGAAGGTGGAGGGACATGGGTTGAAGTTGACCCAAATGGTTCCACAACAGCTTCCACCGGAGATTGAGGGTATCATATCTAGGTCCGGTTTAGCTTCCTTACAGAGATCAAGTTTGAAGAAGATCGATGCAAACTTGGTTTCTGCATTTGTGGAGAGGTGGCATATAGAGACATCTTCATTTCACCTGTCGTTCGGTGAAATGACGATTACTCTAGATGATGTGACATGTCTGCTTCATTTGCCTATCAGGGGGGCATTCTGGAACCCTCAACCCATCAGTGAGGAGCTAGCCATTGAGTGGGCGGTTGACTATCTTGGAGTGTCATCGAGAGTGACACTTTTCCAGGTTCGTGAGTGCAGAAGTTCGTACTTCAAGATAGAGTGGTTATATGATCGATTCGTAGAGCATCGAGCAGCTTCATCATGGGCATTTGCGACCAGATGTTATTTGATGGTGTTAGTGGGTTGCACGATCTTTGCGGATAAGTCGTTTACACTCGTGGAGGCGCGATACTTGGCATTATTTAGGGACCTGAATGAGTTGTCCAACTATAGTTGGGCAACAGCTGCATTGGTGACATTGTATAGGTTTCTTGGAGATGCGTCTATGTTTAGTTGCAAACAGCTTGGTGGTTATCCGACTCTCCTACAGGTATATATTTAAATTCAGTTTATTGATATTTTTTTAGTCTAATGTTAATTTTATTATGTTAAAGTTATATATTTAAATTCAGTTTATTGATTTTCTTTTAAGTCTAATTTTAATTTTATTATGTTCATTATTTTATATTTAATTATTATGTTATTGTTTTTTTAACAGTGCTGGATTCATGAGTATTTTCCTACACTTGGGAAAAAAGGAGAGAATTGGATACCTGCTCAGAACTGTGGTCTCCCGCGAGCGATGAGGTGGACGTACAAACAAGGGGCGTTAAAGGTGGATGAGTTGCGACCCATTATGGATGAGCTGACACCGACCGATGTCATATGGAGGTCGTTCGAGGATCATAGAGTTCATCGTCGTTTTGATGAGATTTCTCTATTTAGGGGTTGTTTGAGGTGGGGAGATACTATTGTTCCATACATGCCTGACAGGTGTCTTCGACAGTTTGGATACCGTCAGTACATTCCACCTGCACCTATTGATCCTAGGATGGCTGGTGATATTGATATTGAGTGGATTAGTTACACCCATAGCGTTGGCCAGGTGATTCGTTCTGCTGTTCTGGCGACTACCCCATTTGAGGTAGAGGATGGATACCTTGAGTGGTATTATCGTGTTTCGCATCCTCGATTGGTACCTCCTACCCATGATGAGCCGCTAGTTGCATCTATTCTTGATTACGATGCGGGACCATCTGATCCTGCATGGGGTTCTGTGTCTACCTTGATTCATCGCTACCTTCAGCAGAATGCAGCTGAAGAGGATGATCCACATTTTGTTGATCTGTTTGCAGCTTTACGTATTGCTCGTTCACAGTGATGTATAGTTATGTTTATGTCATATTATTTTTTAGACTTTGTTTCTTAATATATTGACATTTGAACTTATATGTACGATCATATTTATGTTATATGTTATTTATAGTTTTTCGACAAAAAAATTGAAATTAAAATTTAATTCATGAATGTGAAATTAAAAATGAATAACATAATGAAATTAAAACATATAATATAATTCATGAATAAAAATGAATAACATAGTTTATAATTCATAATGTGTTTGTAATATAGGCGTAAATTGTTGCCAATGTTGTAGACGTGCAGCAAATCCTACCATCCACGATGTTGCTGCTGGATAACGAAAGTTCTTCCAATCTGTTGTCACTGGTGGCAATGGAAATCCTTCTTTCATGTTAACCTATATTCAAAATTAAACAATACATTATTTAACATTACTCAAATAATTTACTAATAATATCAAATTATAACAATGTTTACCTGAATCCAATGATTTGAGTTTACAAATCCAATGCAATAAAATGAGACATTCGGTGAGAATGTAGTTGTCATAGGGAAGAAAGTCAAACATTCGACTCCTAGACAGACAAGTACCACGTTATACCGATTCGCAATCACGTAACCCATATCTGGTAGAGTCAACCATTTATTTATTGGTTGAGAACCACTTCCCTCTATCTTCAAAGAATCTCTCACTTCAGCTAACCGATCAACAAATAAATTGGCATATAAAGCTGATCTTTCATTATGTATAATTTCCAATTCTAATTCCCAACGAACCATTGGCCAACCATCTTCAGCATAACCCCGCAATGAAGCAATCACTCTAAATCCACAATTACCATCTGACAATACGTTGACAACGTCATCAATAAATGACCTAATATGATAAGGAAATTGAAGGATGAACCGTTTAGATGATTGTGAAGTTTGTGCTAATTTTAACTTCTTTTTCACAGGTTGTGATGGTTGAGATGGTTGAGATTTCTTTTTTGAATTTTCCATCATACTCTTTTGCTTATATATTTGTGTGATACGAGTGACACAATCTGGATCTCACTCGTACAAGGAATGCAATATATTTCTGGGTGCAACCTTTCTCTTTGTTAAATCAGCAACATGTTGCTTCTGATCCGCTGTCAACCTACCAACAAATGAGTGACCTTCTAATCTATCGGGTAAATCATGGTTATGAACGCCACATTTTACATCAATCTTCCATCCAGATCCATCTTTTGTCGGAGTTGACCTGATCTTAAATGGACATCCGCATTTTTTTGTCGCACTTTCTATTCCACTACGAATATCCTTGTATTTCCCACCTTTATCGCAACCAAATATTATTTTGTTCTTTCTTCCTCTCTTGCCTGTTTGTGTATCTGAACGAGTGATGATGACCGTCACTTTATTTCGTAATCCGGTGTCTTTGACCTATCTTATCACCTCTTCTCGTGTACCAAATCTCTCTGTCGTTGTAAATACATCTGATGTATTCACACATATCGGTTCTTTTTCGTATAAAGGTACTGCACCTACAAAATAAAAATATTTTTTTAAAAAAAGAATAAAAAAAACTAAAATAATTTTAAAAAAAATTACAAACCGGAAGACTTTATGAAAGTCTTCCGGTATTGTACTCTTACAATACCGGAACACTTACATAAAGTCTTCCGGTACACATATTCATTGATACCGGAAGACTTAATAAAATATTTCGTACCGGAACACTTTTATTAAGTCTTCCGGTGAGCAAACATCACAATACCGGAAGACTTACATAAAGTCTTCTGGTATGTTAATTAACGTACCGGAACTCATCTCCTAAGTCTTCCGGAACGTGTATTTTGGGACAAATTTTTACTATAATCTGACGGTCTGACACAAATGGTAAAAAAAAATAAAAAATAATAATAATATAATAAAATATAATAAGGTTAAAATAGGCATTTTGAAAAAATTGTGGGGTACAGATATAGATGTGGGGGTATATGGTAAAGCCTTCGTATATCCTTAATAGTTTTCTTGACCAAGATGTGGGCCTTATAATTTTCAACTCTTCTAACAAATTGAGATTTCTACCTGACACACAGTACTTTTAATCTTGCACCCTCCACTGGTAGCCCGTTTGTTTAACTTTAGAAAAATTAACTTTTTTTTTTATATTTTAGAAATAATTTTTATGATTTTCTTAAATACTAAAAAAGTTTAACTCGTGTTCTAGAATTTATAAAGTGACTTTTGAAATTCAATAACATAATATACATTACTAAAGATTAAAACAAAATCAAATGATTCAAAAATTATTTTCATGAAAAATCATTTTAAATTTTAGTGATTTTGGTATTTTAAAATAATTATAGTAAAATATTTAAAATAAATATTTTTAAAAAAATATTTAAATTAATTTATCATTTATGGTTTTTTTAATAAAAAAATATGTTATTTAAAATATATATATATATATATATATATATATATATATATATATATATATATATATATATATATATATATATATATATATATATATATATATATAATACTAGAAAAATCATTTTTAAACAAAAATTATAACAAATAGTCTCAAATATTTAACAAAAATAAGTTGAATAATTTAATATATGTGTTAGTTAATTCATATAAGTATAAGATATTTATCATCTTTGTCAGTAATATTTATATATATTTGTTTATGATTAATATTAATTATTTTTATATTTATTTATATTTTAACATTAATAAGTATAAATTTCATTAAAAAATAACAAAAACTTTAAAATTAATATTATTATTTTATTATTAATTTTCTTATAGAAGGAGGTAGTAATTTATTTATTTTATCTTGTCCGAGAGTATATACTATCAAAAAGATCAAGTGTAATTTCTTAAAATATATGTTTTCTAATATCGTTTAAACAGTGTAATTTTGTATTGTTTTTCATTCTAGGAAGAAGCCTGTTACAGACAAATCACTAGTGATTAATTCTAAACTATTTACATTTCCACATTTTTTTTGGATTTTTTTAAAATGTAAATACTCTTATTTTTCAAAAATATTTTCCAAATAATCCATTTTTTAAATACTTTTTCACTCTACCTCACTTTTAGACAATTTAAAATGAGTCGTCAATCCAATTGGCGACCATATATAAAATTAAAGAGGTGTCGTCAAGGAGGTGTTCAATTGATTTGATCACTACTCTTTAATTTTGTAAATGATCGTCAATTAGATTAACGACTCCTCTTATATTTGTCTAAAAGTGTATAGATTAAAAAATTATTTGAAAAGTTGATTATTTGAAGAATATTTTTGAAAAATATGGTTATTTACGTTAGCTTTTTTTTTTTTGCCAAAATAATATTGTTCCTTTGTATATTTTTCAACAAAATCCTATATTTATATTTAAATTTTAATAGTCTATAGGCAATGATTTTTGACAGCTCAAAAAAGTCGACAAAAAAAAACACCTGTATCATATGTCAAGTCACAATATATATTTTCAATTTTTATCAATGAAATGAATACAAATTACTTGTAGAAGCTGTCAATATTTAAAAATGTAGCAATAAAATTAAAAATGGCACACACACACGTAAGATATGGAAGTTTACTATACTTATGGGAAAACCTTATGCCCATAATTTATGTTCAAAAAAAAAAAATGCCCATAATTTTATTTTGCTGCAAATGCATGCATGTGTCAGTTTTTATTTATTTTTATAAATATGCATATGTCACAGTAGTTCTAACTACAGAAAACAAAATGCATACAAATATTATTATTATTATTATAAAAAACATAAATTATATATGCACAGGAACAAATTGACAAAGCATACTATGCCCAAATTTTTGGGTATTATATGCAATCCAAGCTTGTTTTGGAAGTACCGACGGACATAAACATGGATTCTTAAACCATGTCTACCTTGAATGCCTCCTATTTTCATTGACCCAAAGCAAAAACAAGATTACTATTGGAGACTCAACCTTTGGAGATTAAAAAAAGAGCAAAAAGTAACACGTTGTTTAAGGATAAGACAAGCACGTGAGTCCCTACTAAAGTCCAAGTTTTTCGTAAACATTTATTTACTATACCCAATTAGAAACTATAGTTTGAAAAGAATGCGCATGGCATGGATCTAATTAAATTATTATTATAGGTAAAACAAAAACGTAAAAAGAAGGGTTACCTCGAAAAAATGCTTTGAAATCTAAAAATATTAAGCTAAGGTTCCTTGAACCCACACAACGTTGTCATCGGAGACCCCCACGTGGTCCCTCGTGTCCTGCACGTTCAAACCCTTACTTCAAGGTACCCTACTCACATTCATCCATTTCTTTAAGGTACCCTAAATTTAGGTGTCTATTATTTTAAACTAATTATAAACTCATTTGGTTCTTAAACAATTCAATATTCTCTCCTAATTATTTTGTTCAGTTCTTTTAAAATAGAATAAATCACGACGGTCATAGTTGAGGATACGGATCTAAAATATAGATTCGTTCTAAGAAAATGAGAATAAACGAGAAAAATTCGTGGACACTGAATCTTTTAAATAAAAATTTATGTAAATACCCTTGTCTGCAAAACCCTAAAAAAAAACAGTAGGGCAAGACGAACACATTAGAGAATAAATATTTAAATTTTTTGTTTGTTTATATTAAAGTAAGGACAAAACGGACATTTACAACAAACCGACATGTTTTATCACTACCGGAAGAGTTGATTCATACAGCAATAGCAAAAGATAGTAATTTTATACTTTGTTGTAGATATGAACTTGGCATGAATCTAATTACGTAGCATTACACATTTAAAAAAAATTGTGTCTATCAATATTGATATTTACGATTAAATTAAATTAATTTTTTATTTTTTTAATTATTATCATTATTATGTTAATGTCGATGTCGTATTTGGAGTGTTTGTGTTGTTTACACGACTAAAGTTTGAATATTTTGAAACTTTATGTTATTTGGAAACTTCAAGTGATTATTTTAATTTTAGTTTGTTTACATAAAAGAATTATTGTTTAAAAGTAGATGGCTTTGAACGGAAAGTCATAAAATATAATTTGAATTGATGGAGGAAAATGACAATGCCACTGAGATCTGAGCTGACTGAAAATATTGTAAACGTAAATGTGTGGCTGTTCATTGCCCTATTATATGATAAATGTGAGTGTAAATGGAAGGTTGGGATGAGAATAGTAATTAAAAAAGATATAATGAATGTATGAATAATTTAGAAAAATGAAATAAATAGGATTTGAACGCGTAATACGTGCATGGTGGAGATTTGAATCCAACAACTTTTCTTTTTGTAGTAGACAAGCCAAAGGTTTTATGCTCAAGTATGTTGGGTGAATGAGGAACCCCAACCATGTATTATGGAATTCTTAATTCTACTTCTAATCAATAATTGCTTTTCTACTCATCATCAATCACCTAACATTTCTCAATTATATATTTACAACTTAACAATTTTACTATATTTATAATATTCTCATTTTTCTTTTAAATATTTTGTTATATATTCTTTCATTTTGGAACCAAAAATATTGGTAAATTGTTGGAAGAGAGCTTTGGCTAATGAGGTAGTTTTCTGATTCACGGTGTAGGGTGAACTTGTAAGATTAATTCTTCAAGATCAACTGAGTCAATGAACGAAGAGTAGTGTAAATTATATGGGTTATATTGAGTATCTCAATACCTAAAAAAACTAACTAATTAGTAATGTGAAAATCACGTCACAACTACAATTTCATGTTGTAACACTTAAATTAGTGGTATGAGTATCGTTCGGGTGGGCAAATCACAACTCAATTGGCATGTGAATAACATGACGCAAATATTTATCATGTGATAATCATGTTGTTAATATTTATAAAGGATGCAATGTGTCGCAGCTACCGGTCATAGTAGGGGTGTAGTTTTGACAAACTTGCGACATAAAAAATATGTCACAAAATTGAATATGTGTCAGACTTAAATTGAATATGTGTCAGACTTTTGTCAAGGGATTCCTGTTTCGCAGTTTTTAATAAAAAATTAAATAAATGATGAAAAATTAATAAAATACGAAAATTAATAATTAATAAAAATATTATCAAATAATTATTATTACTATTATGAAAATTTATTAAAATTCTATTAAAAATGATTAAAAATGATTAAAAAGTAAAATAATAATTATAAATACCAAAATTAATTTTATTATAAAAATAAAATAACAATGAAAAATCAATCATCACCATTGATCTCATCATCATCCTCATTTACCTTTCATTGGCAACTAACTCTTCCAAATCCTTCATTTCCACCAAATTTTTTATTTTTATCCTTAGTATCAAATGTTTGGTTCATTTGTGAGAACATATATTGTCGTATTTTCTCCTTCATCTCTTCCAAATTGGTCTTTATGGCCTTTAACATTGTCTCGCGTGCTACTGTGTCGCGTCTCGCTCAGTTAGAGCTAATTATCTCACTGTTTCCAACATTTCGAGTGTCAATTCTGATGGACGTGAAGATCTTTTCCCGTATGCAATTCTAGTAAATAAATTTCTATCCCCTTTTATGTATTCGGCAGCAATAAATCCAACACCATAAAAGTACCCATTATATCCCTTCTCGCTTGTTGCTAAACTCCAAATATAAAGGCCCACGCTTGGCTCAATCAGATTTTAACTCGTCAAAATATACTAAGATGTTAATATAGAAATTGTGTGAGCGTTATCTGATACACCTCCTACACATACATAAAAAAATTAAATTATATAAAGTTTAAATAATTTAGTTATATACAAGAATAAAAATAAAATATAAACAACTTACTTGTATTCTTCTAAAATTATATAGAGTTTAAAGCATTTGAATACCAATAGACAAGAAGTTCATCAAATACTTCCTTGATTATCCAATTATGATGAATATTTTGTTGTTCCCAACCAGTCTAGCACGACTAAGCATGTCAGAAAGTCAAAATAATGTTCTTTTCCGAAAATTAGTTTAATCATATATTTGTCCACTACGTTCCACGTACACTCTTCTTCAAATGTAATATGACATTCAAATAAATTGTTAGATAATTATAACAAAAAAGTCATCAAAATAACAATAACTTAAAATAAATTCATTATACATTAAATTTATCAAATATAGCATTTTTATCATCCGAGGAAAGTTTCATCAAATGTCTTCCAAGATTTTTATACATTTCTTGAATAACATGATTTATACACTTGGTAGCAGGTCTACTCAGCAATAAACTAAACAACAACAATTTGAATAAATATTAAATCTAAAAATGGCAACATGTATACTTCAAAAAAATTATAAAATAAAAAATTATGAGTTTCGCATAGGATCAATAAGAAATATTCCATTAACTTTCACAAACTCAGCATCCATCACAAGCAAGTTATCCTCCAAAATAGGTTCATCTTGCTCCTCATTATCGTCCAAATTAGGATCAACTTGCTCCTCATGTGCATGTATATGTGTGGAAGGTAGGGAGCGAGATTCCATAGGATTCATGGATCATGAGGGTAAGTGTGTGGAATATGGGATCCCTCAAACTGCATTAAGGATGATGGTACATGTATGGGATTTGGAAAGTTAGATCCTCCAGACTAGTTGAAGGATGATGGTACATATGTGGGATATGGAAAGCTAGTTCCCATAGGCTGCTGGCGTGATAAGGGTACTTGTGTGGAAGGTGGAAAGCTAGATCCCCCAGGTTACTCCTATGATGAGGGTATATATGTGGGATATGAAAAGATAGATCCCATAGGTTGCTGGTATGATGGGGGTATCTATGTGGGATATGAAAAGCTAGATCCCTTGAGTTGTTAGTATGATGAGGGTATATGCCCATATGGGATAATAAAATCCAAATTCCTATATGGGCTTATAAAAGTTGAATTCCTAGATGCGACCATAGGATAATCATGGGAGGAAAGTAGTGTAATAAAAGGTTGATAAGTGGCCATGGACATGGGATCCGCCTGACCCTATGAGGTGGAACTATACATGGACGACAGAGGTGTCTCATGTACCCTTATCCTTGTGTGTTGGGCCTTACTCTTACCCTTATCATGTCAGGGAGACATTTTGTCTATTTTGAGAGAATTTACAATTAATAAATCAACATAATATATACAATTAATAAATCAACATAATACATTTAATAAATTTACATAATACATTAATTAAATTTAGAAAAACGGTATATTCATATTGTGTATCATTGTACATTTCATTGTTTTCATCTGATCTGATATTGTCCTCGGACCCAAACTCTTCATTCTCATGGTGCACATTATTTTCTACCAACAATATAGATTCATCAACTTGATGACCATGAACCACTGTATCATACAAAATTGTAACTTATTTAAATTTAATCACTTCATTAATTTTAGAAATGTCATCATCTATGTAAGCAAAGTCTTCCACTATATTGTCAATTTCAATATGAACCAATGGTTTTGTTTTGATTACAACATACCATCCTCGTTTAAATGGATGAACTGAAGGATAAGGAACATAATAAATTTGCCTAACAATATTTGACATTATGAAAGGGTCATACTCTTTGTACCTTCAGTTCATTCGAATCTCAATAGTGTTATATTTCATATCTATTTTCGTACCTCTAGCAGATGGTCATACCAGTCACAATGAAACAAGAAAACTTTATTTTTCGAGTCCAATTAATTGTATACTAACTCAACAAGTGTAAAAATTCCATAAAAGTCATATTCACCACCATTTTTAACTTCTTTTATGAATACACCCATGTTTATGTGTTTCGGACTGGCACAGTGACTAGGCATGGGCCAATCCACTCCTGCATCCAGGACAGCCCAATAGCCCTATGTAAAAGGGACCCAATGGCTTTATGTCCCTCATCCGAGGAGGACTTCTCGACCACGAGTACCCGGGGTCGGGTTCCTTTGTTCCTTTCAGACTTCTGCAAGACACTCGGAGAAGTCATCCAGATTCAGCCAAAGGTAGCTCCTGTTCGGATATCCCTCTTCCCGGCGCGCATCCATCTGACTATGTATGCTCGGAGTAGCATATAATTTCTGGAAGTTACATATTTTCGGGGGATCCACGATCCAGGCCCAAAATAGGGAGCGCTAGGGGCTATATATAAACCCTCTCACTTGAGAGGGTCAGGTATCAAATATTCACTCTCTTAACTCTCTTTACTCGTACTTGCTCAATCTTCTTCCTTGTATTACTTTGGCATCAGAGTGTCTTACAGGTACATCCCCCTTCTCTCTTTGACGACCAAGCAGCATCACTGACGTTTGTGGCCCACCTCAGAATTTGATCTCCAGGATCGATCAGTTTCGTCGTCCGTAGGAATCTTGTTTCCTCGTCTTTCATCCTCAGACCGTGAAGACTAAAACATTGAAATTCAAACTCTCTCAATGGCTAACTGTGACGACTCAGCTGATTCCCTAATTGTTACTAACACCCCCGTCAAATAACGGGAAAGTGATGGAACCAATCCCCCGCTCGGCGAGCCCAACTGTTTTCAAGACTGACTCACCGCCTCCCCGTCACCAGAACCAATCATTGAATTGGAGATCACTCATACTGATCTTACTCTCATTCTCATCCTCGAGGGAACCAATACGACCCTTGTTGCACTGGTCGAAACACAAATACAACAGATGCCAACTCTAAGTCATGGGTCAGATAATTTCTCTCATGCACCTTGAGTTATCTTGAAGAATCTGTTATTACATTACTCTTTTGCATAATCATACCGCCCAAGCCCATCTTCGAAGCATCATAAAACACCACAAAGGATTCACTAGCATAAAGTAGAACCAAAACAAGAGTTGTCATCAACCTCTTCTTCATCTCTTGAAAGTTTTGCTTGTAATGAGCATCCCACATAAAAAATTGCCCTTTTTGAGTTAATTGAGTCAAAGGCTAAGCTATCCTAAAAAATACTCCATAAATCTCTTATAGTATAACCATTCAAGCCCATAAAACTTATGTTCTCAGTAACAAACTTAGGAGTCTCCCACTGCAACATTGTGTCTACCTTGGACGGATCAACTTCAATACCACCACTAAAAATCGCGTGACTAAGGAAGCTTACCTCACGTAACTAGAACTCACACTTGGATAAACTTGCATACAACTTCTTCTCTTGTAAGGTTTGTAACAGAACTCTCAAATGTCCCACATGTTCTTCATCCGACTTCGAATACACCAAGATGTTGTTGATGAATACCACAACAAACTTATCCAAATAGGGATGGAATATTGTGTTCATGTACTCCATAAAAAAAAACCTGGCGCATTAGGAACTTTAAACGGAATCACTGAGTACTCATAATGACCATACAAAGTTCTAAAAATAGTCTTCACTTCAGCCTTCACTCAAATTTCATGGTAGTATTACCTCAAATTAATCTTGTTGAAAACACAAGCACCCACCAATTGATCCATAACATCGTCAATCCTCAGAATATGATGCATGTTCTTAATTGTTACCTTATTCAGTTGTCGATAATTAACACATAATCTCATACTACCATATTTCTTCTTAACAAATAAAAAGGGTTCCTCTATGGCAACACATTAGGCCTAACAAACTTCTTTCGAGAAGATCTTTTATCTGCTTCTTCAGCTCTACAAGCTAAGACGCCGTTATTCTATATGGGATCATCGACACATGTCTAATACCAGGTACTAAATCTAAGTTTAGAAAATTCACACACTTGTGGCATAACAGTAGCCTCAACATCACCATCCACTCTCAAGGAAGCAAACAACACAGGTACCTGATCATCCTTCCTAAAAGGCATCTCAACTTACCCGGAAGATAGGAATCATTAATCTTCACTCTGTTCGGGTTCAATAAACAAAACAATTGATAGACACGCGATTGAACTCTATCCAATTCATCCCTAAAATCACATCGAGTTGACTTAATGGCAAACATATTAAGTCGACTTTAAAGTCCTTACCATAAATGGTCAACGTACAAATTAAACACACAAGCAAAGTGGTCATCGAACCATTATTTAGGGTATCAATGACCATATTTCCAACCATAGAAGACACTCCAATTTGCAACTTGTTAACGCACTCAAGAGAAATAAACGAATGAGTTACACTATTATCAATCACAACAATCAAATCAACAACACGAATAAAACACTTACCTCAAATTAAATTATCTGAACTCAAGACATTTGCATCACTCAAAGCAAAAACTCTACCATTAGTCTAAGCAACATTAGTTGACATCTTCTTTGGCTTCTGACATTGGGTATTGATATGACCTTTCTCATTAAAATTAAAATAAGTTTGCCCATTACTCCTACGCTCAGCCTTGTTGTGACATGTCTTCCCATAATTGTAGCACTTCAGGAGTGCATTCTTACATTCATTAGCACATTGCCCAAATGAGTCATACTTAAAACACTTCAATGAAGCCATTTCCTCACTTATCTTTTTCATATCTTCAAACTTATTATGTTTCTCTTTCTCAACTAGGGTAAAATATGGTTTCCCATTAAAATATCTACCACCTTTTTTCTCAACAACACTCTTGTAGTATGCGTATCTGGCTCTGTTATCCTCATCATAAATCTTGTAATTGTTTACTAGCATAGAAAATTGGCGAATCTCATGGTAACTAATGAATTGCTTGATTTCATGATGCAATCTTCTTTTGAAATTGATACACTTAGACGCTTCAAGTGTCACACTATTATAATATGGACAAAACCTCAATAACTCTTCAAACTTAGTAGCATACTCTGCAACTGACGTGTTCCTCTGCTTCAGCTTCAGGAACTCAATCTCCTTCATGCTGCACACATCAACCGAGAAATGCTTATCTAAATATTCATCTCTGAACATGACCCATGTAACCTTATCACTAGCAACTTCCATTCTCTAACGCATATTCTCCCACCAGTATTAAGCTTCCTCATATAACATGTGTGTACCAAACAACACTTTTTGAGCCTCAATACAAGCCATGACACGAAAAATCTACCCAATCTCTCGAAGCCATGTTCGGGAACCTTCCAAATTATATATGCCCTTGAAGGTAGGTGGGTTGTTTCTCTGAAACTTCCCTAATCCACAAAATTCATTCGCAACTCCATTCTGATTCTGATTCACTTACGCCATTGCATATGCCACAACTTTCAAAGCATCAACAATTGCAAAATCATTTCTTCCAGCCATTTCTATTTATACTAGCAAACAACCATTAGAAGAAACATTGCATCAAAAATGTTCACACTTTTGTCACACACTAGGAAACATATAGAAATTACAAAAACTAGTTGGACAGACGACCTGCTCTGATACCACTATCTAACACCATAATCCCTAACCTGGCGATTGATAAAATAATATAAATAAAACTCCATGATCAGAGTGTCACGCATGTTTCATCATAGCATAAAAACATATACATAACATACTCAGTAAAACTCAGCAGAAGAAAAAAATATAGTTTAGCATACAATCCTCAACATCAAACGAACAACAGAATTTTAAAATAAATAAGGTATAAAAAAATTAAAAAGTGAACAATACATCCTCATTGCTACATATTAATGCAAATCCTCTAAGACTCAAAGATCAATAGCTAAAAAGGCGTTACTGATATTTTCCACTCACTCCCGATCCCACCAATGGAGCATAGCACATCAAATTGTTATTGATTCCACCACCGAATCAACAACATTTCACCACTCTCATTATACGAGAGTCGGCTACTCGATCCTGATCCCACTGAATCAACAACACTTCACTTATCCACCATAGGCATCAACTACTTGCTCCCAATCCCACCATTGGACAAGAGAACACCAATGGACCGAAGTTAGTACATCATGATTTATGACATATGCAACTATACGCCAAGTAAGGACCTCAACACAACATTCATCATCATGCTGAATTATAATTCATTGTTGTATAATTTATATATGCATGACAATCACAACATATATCCATAATTCACAACATCAATTCGTCTATACATGACATCATTTACGCATAATATATTAATTTATCAACATCGTTCATCAACATTAATTCATTAATTCATATCGACATTTATGTAAACTCATAATTTGCCAACAATTAGTCATATACTCATTCGATAATATTCAGACCATATAGCAATTTCACACCCAAAACACCCAAATCGGCTATAAATGAATCATACATCAATTATAACTCAAAAACATGTTAATTTCATACAAATTCATAATAGATTTCATCAATTTATCATGAATTAAGATCGTGTTCATTAAAACTCAAACACATCAATTAACAATAACAACTTGCATATTTCACATACTTTCACCATGCTTCAATTTGACATAATACAATGCACAAATTTCATGTCATAGTGAACTTTCAAAACATATTCATCACAATATTGTATCAAACATACATGCATATCATCAATTAGGAAAAAGAGAGAAAGTTGATAGGAGGATTAAAGAGTTCTCACTACTCTTTCATGAAATTAACACCCTTAATTGAGTAGTTCTTGCCCCTTACATCAGAATTTCTGCAAAAGCATTCTAGCTATGACTTCCTCTTTTCTTTCTCAGATCCTTGCTTTTGCCCTCCAAAAGCTCTTTTCTCAATTTCTCACTTATTGTTCAGATTTTCTCCCCTTATCTGGATCCCATCACATAATTTATTTATTTAACCTAATTTATGCTTACTAATAATTCCACAATGACCCAACTTATTTTTATTTTACCACAGTTCCTCATAATTCTTTTTTCCACCCAAATCTCACTGTTTATCATTTTCTATTTATTACTACTATTTTAATTAAATAAACCTGTTAAAATTATAATAACCCTCAAACTCCACATACCTGATCTTATCACCAAATAATTAATTGAAATAAATTATAGTTTTTGTCCCTCTATTTTATATGATTCACGAAATTAGTCTTCCTATTTTAAATACAAACAATATTTTGGTTTCTCTATTTTAAATTTAATCTGTTTTAGTTCCCCTCTCACATTTTTTTAATGAAAATTGATGAAATTTTTGTTTTTAACTTATATTTTTATCTACAAAGTTTAATAATAGTTTTATGTACGATGATTTATCATATTTTACAAATAACTTATAAAATGAAAACATTCTTAATTTTAAGTTCAACAATATAGGGGGGCAATACTTTTTAAATTTAAAATAGGGAAACCAATTTTACGAATCAAGTAAAATAGAGAGATTAAGATTATAATTAAGTCTAATTAAAAATATATTAAGTCATTTAAATAATAAAATAAAGCAACAAAATTGAATTGAATGGATTAATTGAATTCGGGGTGTTACACCTGAGTGGATATTTATCTACAAATATAATTTTATTTTTGTTAATTTTAATTAATACTCATATTATATTATATTCTTTTCTAAAATAATAATTATTTTTAAAGAACTATTATTCCAAAAACACCTGTATTATAATTATTTAAATTTTTTCAAGACAATATTAGTTAATTTTTGTAATATATTAATGCATAAGTATAATAGTTTGAGTAAATATAATAAAACTATTAGTATAATAATAATTTAAATGAAATTCGTTTATATATTATATACTATATAAGTTAAAATATTGTAGTCTATTAAGGGTATGTTTACCGTACGTACCAACCTATGTACCTTGGTAACGACAACATCAAGTAATTATCAAAGTGTAATGACAGATTAGTGGACTGAAGTGTTGCCAACTCTATCAGAGTTGTAACCCAGGCAGTGGAACAAAAAAGAACAGGAGATGAACACAATAAAATGAAGTTATTAAGAAAGAAGGAAGAAACAAACATAGCATTAACTATATGAATAAATTAGTTTGAGCTCTGAAAGGACTGATAAGGATGGACATGCTGTGTATTTAATAGGTGAGTGAGATGTCAGTTTAGTGTATATATATGCTTTTAATATATAATAATTCTTTCAAATTAACTGCAATATATTGGTACTATTTTTTTTGTTTGTTGTACGTTTTTTATTTTTATTAATTACGGTGTAACGTGCATGGGTAGGAAATGTCTGCAAAAGTTTTTCTTATGTGAAGTTAAAATATGTAATATCAAGTAACAAAAATAAAGAGAATATAATAGTATATTTCACTAAAAAACAATTTACGTGAAAAATTCTTTCAATGTGAAAGGGGATAAAACAACGGATGTTATATGTTTTTTTTTTTTTTTGTTGCTTTGTGGAAGATGCTTTAAGTGTTAAGAGTTCACTGCATATTCATATTGTATATGTCATAATTCATATAAGAAGTTTTTCATCTATAATATTTATTTGTAAATTTTTTATGATGTAATTGTTTATTGTGAAAATTAGTTTTTCATCTATAATATTTATTTGTAAATTTTTTATGATGTAATTGTTTATTGTGAAAATTATAAATAATCTATGGTTTTCAAAAATGGTTTATTATATAATATCAACTAGTGAATCGTAGAACATGTGATGTTAAATTATATTTGAAAGTCTATGAACACTTCGATAATACCCAAGATTTGAGAATGTTGTTTAAAACTCAAAAGTAAATGCAGAATTTTAAAGGAATTACAATAAAGAACTTCAAAGTAAATTGCAATAAGAAAAAGGTAATTAATAAACTGTAAATGACTTTAATTAAAATGAAAATATGGGGATTCACACGTACATTCTCAACGAACTCGTTTCTCATACACACTTAAATACTTAGAGTAATTTGTGAGTATTTGTACAATGATTGAACGCACAGAAATCCTACATACTAAGACTCATATTTATACTAAGTCGAAAATAACCGCTAACAACTGTCTTTTCTCTAGAAAATACATATATCATCCTTATTCAAAATTTAAAAGCTTCATTGAATGCAACATCAGTATTGTTTCTGTCAAAATTACAGTCTAAATTCAGAAATATTTCTAAGTCCTAAAACCAACATTTCCCTCTTATACAAAGGACTTCTTTGACTAAGATCCCAAAATACTTCCCGTCGAAGTCAAAACATCTTAAAATATTTCTTTTGTTCATCATAATCAATACAACCTTGGTGTCGAAATCTCATCTAACAAATAGCCCCACAAAAATATCTTTTTCGACCAAATGGAGAAAAAGACGTTTTTTTTTTAAGTTTCTTTCGATGCCACAAAATTTCCATCTACTATGACGTCATGGTCATCATGACACCTTTCTTCAAACGTCTTCTCAAAACCATTCAAGAATATTTATTACAATCATCACGCTTAGTTTCTAGGAGATCGTGGGCTAGCTCAACTTCCACAGTCCCATCGCTTGTTCTCCGACTGGCATGTGTCCCACAATCTTTTCAACCATCAATGGTTGAAGTGAATCACTTCCACTTCACTCACTTATAAATAGTAAACATCAAATGTTTTCAACTTTTTCCAATTTTTAAAATTCTTCTTAACAAAGAACAAGTTCTTCCTAAACTCTTTATCTTTCACAGAACAAAACCCAGCTTTTCTTCAATTTTGCTGCATCAATGGCGTCTTCTACCAAAGTTTCCAAAGATTAAACAAAGACCGCCAAAGAATCCAAGAAATCATATGGAATTGCTTAAGTTCACAAAATATTAGGTCCAAGCGTTGTGGGTGACCAACTGTACATACCTGAACCTCCACTTGCTAAAGAAAAGATAAGAATCTACCAGTCACACATATTGATTCCTATTCCTATTTATAATAAAATGTATGCTACGTTAGGACCCCTATCACATACAAATGCAAATCCTGATAGTCTTAGGGAATTTTTCCCAACATACCATCGTTACAAGCCCATAGCTAATGGGAAGAAACCACTTGGGGCTAGTGATGAATTTGACACTGCTGAAAACCCACATCCTGAAAACCAAGGTACGCCTTAGATAGAAAAACCCATCAACCTAGACTATATGAACAACGGTTTTAGGGTATTTTTATTTTTCCCTTTATTTTAAGATCGCTTAGATTTTTTAGACTGGCTAGAAAAGATAGAAAATAAGAAATCCCAAGTCTGGAAAGACATGGATATCTTTGACATGATACAATTGTAGAAGGTTGGACCTGGGTATTTCCAGTCCATGTTAGTTTCTTATTTGTATTTTTGTGATATCACCCACACCAATTTCCATCTTCCTTGTGGAATGATGACACCCATACTCTTCAACATTGCTACTATCACTGGGCTCAAACCAACTGGGGAAACTTATGACCCTAACTTCATGGTTGAAGATAAGATTGATTTCAACACCAGTAAAGATGTGTTCTCCGCATACATAGCATATTATCATGACAAGGACTCCGTCGAAGTCTCTGACCAAGAGCACATTGCTTTCCTCGCTCTCTGGATGTCTCGCTGCGTATTTTGCTCAAGATCTCTTCAAGTAACAAAGAAGTTCCTAACCATGAAGAACCAACATCATGTTGAACACAACCTTTGTCTCAGCAAAATGATCTTGGTCAATTTTTATGAGTCCTTAGGGGAAGGTGACACAACTCTCAAGAACTTTCAAACCAAAGGGAACCTACTACTTTCTGGTCCTCTCTGGCTGTTGCAACTATGGTTGAATGCTACCTTCAAAGCAGCTTTACTAATTTGTAATCCCATAGAAGTAAAGGCTGAAGAAATTAAGAATATGAGGATCGATGGGATGCGCCATACTTTACTGACTCACAATGATGAAGGATTAAATCTACAATAAACCTTCATTGAATATGTAATGATGTTCGCCAAATGCTACAACTTCACCCCATGTATGGCTCTCTTCTTTGATAGGATGCATGGCCCTGAGTGGTTCACAATGGCTCCCTTCACTGATAGGATTCATGGCCCTAGGTGGTTCACAAGAAAGTTCCTTACTCATTCGAAAGACAAAGAAGCGGAATCTCTTGCCATATGGAAGGAATTTCTCACCCCTAGGATACTGCTAACCAGACCCATAAAATTGAAGAACCAATTTACCATCTTGATCTACCAACCCAATCTTGTCTCTCGACAATTTGGACTTATTCAAATTATGCCAATACTTTTTTTCGCCAAAAAGAACATTCTCATTCTTTACAACATGATCCACACAGAAGCCCAGGTGACAAACATATATTTTGTGCCATCTTGTAAGTCGAATCATAACATATCCTAATTCGAATCATGCACCATGTGAGTCAAATCAGAACTTGTACATTATTTGAAGCATAAAAGTTCTCTAGCCATTGGAGAGTGGATAAATCAAAAATCAAGGACAAACGTGTCAAACCATTATAAATATTGTTGTACATTTCTCTCTCTCTCTCTCTCTCTCTCTCTCTCTCACACACACACACACACACACTCCCCTTACCTCCCTCTTCATCCACCTCCCTCTCTCTCTCTCTCTCACACACACACATACATATTTAATTTCATAGTTGATCGTAGGATTAGTTTGTAGTTATTTCTTTCTAGAATCACATGTTGATAGGTTTATCCGTTAGTAGCGATTTGTTGTATAAGTTGTAGGTTTTTATAGAAATGGTAATTCAACCTTATCTTAGTGTGGGTTAAGTTTGAAAATTTTGATATAACTTCCAAGTGATAAGCATAATCTCTTTATACGCAAACTTTGCTTCCACCACACAAAACATATTAATTTTGAACCTCTAAAAAAAATATTTTTCAAACAAAAATTTTATTTTAGGAGGTTTGTTCACCCCTTCCCTCTAAGTTGTTATTAGTCCATAATCTCACCCAAAAGACATTCCTGATCATCATCATAGTAGGAAAATGTCTAAGCTCGATGAGGCTTTCATCACCATATATTGTTATGGTTAGAGAGAAATAGGGGCACCTCCAGCACCACCACTATCATCGTATGTTACACTAACACAACCTCAACTAGAGGTAATAAGATTGTATACATGGATCCTGCTATGAGAGCTTGTCTTTCCTATTAGTGCAATGTCTCTGAGGCATACCACAAACGTATGTTTTCCTTTAACACTTTTATGCATAAGTTGCAATTGCAAATGCATGACTCGCAAGCTTCATTTTTTAGCAACTACTTGCAATGGCCTACGATTAGGCCATTTTATTATGAGTGGGGAAGTGGTGACACTAGTGGAAACAGATCTGGAAAACAAGCTTGTGCAGATGATGATGATGATGATGAGAAGGAGGATGAGAATGAAGACATGAAGAAGACGAAGAAATAGCTAGTGAGGAAGATTGATCGGCACAACACAAGCAACATCATTTTGAAGTTTTTATCGCTTAATGAGTTTAATTTTATTTCCTTACTGAACAATTTTCGTATTTCACTTATGTAGTATAATTATTTACAATAGTCATGCATAATGTATTTGGGTGTGTTGGTCATTATGTACTAAGTACATGAGCACACCCAAAGTTCCTAACCTATTTCGACTATTGTGATAATTTTGGTTAACCTACTTCCTAATTGAATGTGCATATACTAAAGAAAATGACATAGAAAAATAGGTTTAGTTGCAGTCATAAAAGGTGCGCTAAGCGCGCCTAGCGCACATTGATGCAAAGGCGGAATAACCGCCACCCAATGCGTATAACACATCTTGATCACACAGACGGGCTAAATGGGAAATTTTGTGCTAGGCAAGGACAACTTTGCAACACCTAATTATTTTATTTCCTAAGGACGGGAAAATGTTTTCTATATGAGTGGAATGTAAAGATTATCCAAACTAAACCTATACCTTTTGTTTTGAATTTTTTTCGTGATTAAGTGTCAAATTTGTAGAAGTACGCCTTCAACCTCGAAGATTTTGATGAAGACAACACGGCGCATATCTTTCAGAACTGCAAAAAGTCAAGAGCTCCAACTGATCTAGCTTTAAGCAACCGGCTTTGCTATCAAGCTTCGTATGCATCATCATTCTTCTTCATGCTTGGATGCTTTTGTTTAGGTATATCAATCTCTCTTTTAAATTAATGTACAAGTGTTCACGCATTCAATCATATACTAGCATATTGCATTAAATAATTTGATATTTTTTTCAAACCGTTTAACACTCTTTAAAAACCTTCTGTTTCTGGTTTTAACAGTGTTAACCGGTTAACGGGTTCAAATTTTCAAAAAACCTGTTAACGTTCATAGGCGTTAACCGGTTAACCATTTGGTTAACCGGTTAACACTGTAATATTTTGAAAAATATTTTTCTTTGAAATTCAAATTGCACCTTTTGATTATATCTCTTCATAAATTATTTTGATTCATAATTTTCATACCTTTTCAAAAGGGTGTCTTGTATAATATAAAATCTGAATTTTTCAAATTCAAAAAACACCTCCTACAATTTTTATAAAAAATCACTTGAATCAAATTCATCTATTCAAAAAAATATTTTCATACTTTTCAAAAGTGTTCATAAGATATTCATCTTTCATACTTCATGTTTGAACACTTGTATTGATATTTGAAAAGTGAATTGTGTACATAGGAGAAGATCATTATTGATATTAAGTCTTTGTATTACTCACTCAAAATTAAAAATATAGAAAGGTATTTCTATTGTGTGACTTGTGTTCCAAGGTTTGTTTGGACATAAGGGTAAGTGTGGCAAGAGGATTGTTCTTGCACACTTGTATGATAGTTTGTTAGAAAGTAGGCCTCACCATTGAAGGTGTGATAGGTTGTACTTTTTCTAAAAACTAGTGGAAATCTCTTTCAAGTTGAAAGGGGACTGGATGTACCTTCAAACTGTGAAGGGAACCAGGATAACTCTCTGTGTCACTTTTACTTTCTGCCTTACTGTTTTCCTTTCATACGAACTTAAAAGAAAAATTCTATCCATCAAAGAAAAAGAATCGAGAAAAATTATATACACCTAATTCACCCCCCTCTTAGGCGCATTTTGATCCTACAATTGGCATCAGAGCAGGTTTAGGTAACCTGTTCCTACATGATCCTATGGCTTCCGTAAACTCGAATGCCGTTTTCAAAGATGGTGGAAGTAGCAACAAGCCTCCGCTCTTCTCCGGCGAATACTTCGATTTCTGGAAAATCAGAATGAGGGCACATCTTGAAGCCCAAGGAGAAGGCATATGGGAAGCAATCGAAGAAGGTCCGCATAATCCCGTCAATGTTATCAACGGTGTTGGAACGACGAAGTTGAAGAATATGTATGATGAAGATGATAAAAGAAAGATCCTAAATGAGAAGAAAGCAATCAACATACTTCAAAGTGCTCTTAGTATGGACGAATTTTTTCGTGTATCACAATGCAAATCGGCGAAGGAGATTTGGGATACTTTGGTAGAAACACATGAAGGAACAACAGAAGTTAAAAGATCAAGGCTTAACATGTTAAGTCAAAAATACGAAATGTTCCGCATGCAGCCCGGAGAATCTATTGTGGCTTTACAAAAAAGATTTGTTCATCTAACCAACCATTTGATTGCACTCGGAAAGACCTTCACCAACGATGATCTCAATTTGAAAGTTCTAAGGTCTTTGACAAGGGAATGGCAACCGAAAGTGACCGCAATCTCGGAGAAGAAGAGTCTCTCAACAATGACATCCGCATCTCTATTCGGCAAACTTCAAGAGCACGAGTTGGAACTTGGAAGGCTCGAAAAGCATGAAATTCAAGAGAAAAAGTCCAAAGGAATTGCCTTGAAGATTGACACGAAGGATGACAAAGATGACGAGATCTCCGAAGATGAGAACTTCATGCTTCTTTTTAAGAAGCTTAGTAAGTTTTTTAACAAAAATAATAATTCTTCTTTTCCTAAAAAGAATAAACATTTCAGGAAAAAGGATGCATCCACATCTAACCAAGAAGTTACATGCTATGAATGTGGAAAGCAAGGTCACATAAAACCGGATTGTCCAAGACTTGCGAAGAAAGGAGGATTCAAAGGCAAGAAGGACTTCAAGAATAAAAAGGCTTATGTCGCGTGGGATGACAATGAAGTTAGTTCCTCATCGGAATCAGAAAGCGACGAATGTGCAAATATGGAATTAATGGCGTCACATCACTCCGATGAAGAAAATGACGAGGTTAGTAGTAATATTTCAATTTATGAAAATGATGCACAAGAAGTCATAGATGAACTTCTTAAGGAATGTAAGACTTTGTACAAAAATATCTCATCCCAAAAGAAGAAAATATTATCTTTAGAAGAACAAAATGCATCTTTTGAAAAATACATTTAAAATGAAAAACAAAAGATAATGGATGAAGAACAAAGTCTTACATGTAAAAACTGTGAGTCATTGTCCTTTCAAATTGTTCAACTCAAAAGAGTTTTAGAAAGATATGAAAAAGGTCAAATTGGCTTGGAGGAAATTCTTAGGCACCAAAGATATCCAAATGATAAAAGTGGCCTAGGATATTCTAAGTTTTCCAAACCAAGCACAAGTGAAACCGTTTTCGTAAAAGCTAGTGAACAAATTGTTAAGGAAAAGACTAACAATGCTAAACCTATGCATCAAAGTCATAAAAAGAAAAGGAGTCTTAAGAAACAAAAATATGTTCCTAAATTCAAAAGTCAATTTCAACCTATTTGTTTTTATTGTGGAATAAAAGGCCATACACCTAATGCTTGCTATGTGCGCAACATTGGTGTTGCTAAAGGGCATTATGTGTGGGTTGAAAAGGGTACTAACTATCAAGGACCCAAAGCAATTTGGGTACCTAACAAAACCTGATTTTGTTTTGTAGGTATGCTTGAAAACAACTTCTACACAATGGTATCTCGATAGCGGTTGTTCAAAGCATATGACGGGCGACATCAACAAATTTTCAAGTCTAACACTTAAGGCCAAAGGATACGTTACTTATGGTGATGATAATAAAGGAAGAATTCTTGGAGTTGGAACCGTTGGTGCATCTCCTCATACAATCATCGAAGACGTCCTTTATGTGGAAGGCCTTAAACACAACCTTCTTAGCATAAGTCAATTGTGTGACAAAGGGTTCCGAATCAACTTCACAAAGGAGGAATGTTTGATAGAACACGAAGTCACTCATGAACTCTTGCTAAAAGGTAAACGATTTAATAACATTTTTATGATTTCTTTTGATGACTCTCTCTTGAAGGTGAAATGCTTAATGGCAAACAACAACGATGCATGGCTTTGGCATAAGAGGATTGCTCACATTCACATGGAGCATTTGAATAAATTATTAAAGCATGATCTAGTTGTTGGTCTTCCAAAGATGAAGTTTATCAAGGATAAGCTTTGTGACGCATGTCAAAAGGGGAAGCAAACCAAAACATCCTTCAAGACCAAGAAAGTGATATCTACTACAAGACCACTCCAATTGTTACATATGGACCTTTTTGGTCCATCAAGAACAAAAAACTTCGGAGGTAACGTTTTTGCACTAGTTATTGTTGATGATTTCTCTAGATATACTTGGACTTTGTTTTTAGTGCAGAAAAGTGATGCCTTTAAAGCATTCAAGAAGTATGCCAAGCAAATTCAAAATGAGAAGTCACTCTCAATTGTTTCCATAAGAAGCGACCATGGTGGCGAGTTTCAAAACTCATCATTTGAAGTTTTTTGTGAAGAGCATGGAATCTCTCACAACTTCTCTGCACCAAGGACTCCTCAACAAAATGGTGTCGTAGAAAGGAAGAATAGGGCACTAGTGGAACTTGAAAGGACAATGCTTAGCGACTCGAATCTTCCTAAATATTTTTGGGCGGATGCGGTTAGCACGGCTTGTTTTGTAAGTAACCGTGTCAATATTCGACTTATTCTCAAGAAGACCCCATATGAGTTGTTCAAGGGAAGGAAACCCAACATATATTTCTTCCACATATTCGGATGCAAATGCTTCGTTCTCAACAACGGTAAGGATAACCTTGGTAAGTTTGATGAGAAATCCGATGAAGGAATTTTTCTTGGATATTCTCTATCAAGTAAAGCTTTTAGAATTTTCAATAAACGTACTCTTACCATTGAAGAATCCATACATGTTTCGTTTGATGAGACTAACCCCTCGAAAGAGGATAATATTATTGTGGATGTTGATGATGATGTAGTAGATGTATCACAACAACAAAGGGAGATATCAAAAGAACAAGCAATATCACAAGAAGATAAGTCACCAACCATTGAAGAACATCAAGATCTTCCAAAAGAATGGAGAACTCATAGAGATCACCCGATAGATAAAGTGATTGGTGATATTAGCCAAGGCGTTGCAACTCGACTCAATCTCAAGGATGCTTGCCTCAACATGGCGTTCGTGTCTCAATTTGAACCAGCAAAAATCGATGAAGCCTTAGGCGACGATCAATGGATAATAGCTATGCAAGAAGAACTCAATCAATTCGAAAGGAACCAAGTTTGGACTCTTGTACCAAGACCGGACAACAAACATATCATAGGCACAAGATGGGTGTTCAAGAACAAACTTGACGAGAATGGAATCATAGTTCGTAACAAAGCAAGATTGGTCGCACAAGGCTACAACCAAGAAGAAGGAATCGACTTTGATGAAACATTTGCTCCGGTAGCAAGGTTAGAAGCAATTAGATTATTACTTGCTTACGCTTGTTCTATGAATTTTCAGTTGTACCAGATGGATGTCAAAAGCGCTTTCCTAAACGGTTACATCGATGAAGAAGTCTACGTCAAACAACCTCCCGGTTTTGAAGACTTCAAGAACCCGTCTCATGTCTACAAGTTGAAGAAGGCTCTTTATGGCTTAAAGCAAGCACCAAGGGCTTGGTTTGATCTCCTTAGCAACTTCTTATGTGAGAAAGGTTTTACTAAAGGAAAGGTTGACAAGACTTTGTTCATCAAGAATCTTAAGGGTAACACCTTACTTGTTCAAGTCTATGTCGACGACATCATTTTCGGTTCAACAAACAAAGATCTTTGCGAAGAATTCTCTCTTATGATGCAAGGAGAATTCGAGATGTCCATGATGGGAAAGATGAACTACTTCCTTGGTTTACAAATCAAGCAAACAAAGGATGGCATCTTCATCAACCAATCCAAGTATTGCAAGGAATTATTGAAAAGATTTGATATGGACAATTGCAAAGAGATGTCTACTCCAATGGGATCCGGAACGTATGTTGATCAAGATCTTTTCGGCACTTCAATAGATATTACAAAGTATCGAGGTATGATCGGTTCACTCTTATATTTGACGGCGATACGTCCTGACATTATGTTTAGTGTTTGTTTGTGTTCCCGCTTTCAAGCTAATCCGAAGGAATCACATCTCACTGCCGTGAAGAGGATCATGAAGTATCTCAAAGGAAAAACGCACGTCGGACTATGGTATCCTAAAGGTAGTACTTGTTCTTTAATTGGTTATTCTGACGCTGATTATGCAGGATGTAAGACCGATAGAAAGAGTATAAGTGGTACTTGTCACATTCTCGGGAATGCACTGGTGTCGTGGGCATGCAAGAAGCAAGCATGCGTTGCACTTAGCACGGCCGAAACGGAGTACATTGCAGCAGGAAGTTGTTGTACTCAAATCTTGTGGCTCAAGCAACAACTTCTCGATTTCGGTATAGATCTCGGATGTATCCCTTTCCGGTGTGACAACACAAGTGCCATCAATATCACAAAGAACCCGGTCATGCATTCAAGAACAAAGCACATAGATATCCGACATCATTTCCTTCGAGATCATGTTTTAAACAGAGATGTAGATGTTACGTTCGTGGATACACACAATCAACTAGCCGACATATTCACAAAACCATTGACTAAGGAACAATTCTTCAAGATTCGACGAGAACTTGGGATTCTCAATGAAGGTGACATCTAATCTTAACCTAAAAATTGATTGGTATATGTTTTTATTGCCTTATGTGTGTTTATATGTGTTTTTGCTCACTTTAAAGTCATAAAATGCTAGCACTCACATTTCACCGTTTTCGGTTTTTCTCACTTTCGTATACCCGAAATCAATCGGTTTCAAAATATTTTTTGATCGAAAGTTGCGGAATGACAAGTGCTAACACTTTATGGAAATTTTTTTTGAAAATTCCCTCCCATTTTTCCCCACCAAAGCTGCTGGATTTTTAAAAAATTTTGAATTTTTTTGTCCGTTAACCGGTTAACGGATCGGTTAACCGGTTAACACCTTCAAAACAGCAGTCCCTGCCTATGTGACAAGTTCTGTTACTTTTAAAAAAATTATTTTTTCTTTTTTCTTCTTTTATGTTGTCTTGTGTGTTTTATGTCTTATTGATGCATGGTATCTCACAACACCTCATAAATCTATTCCTCTTCCTTTGACCTACCATTAAACTCCACTTACTAAGTATGATGACGGATCCTCCACCTCCATTCCACCTATTCCGGAAACCGGCATTACCAATGACTTTCTCTACTCAACCATGATGTCACACCACCATGAAGCTATGCGTGCCATCAAAAGCCTTCGGAACCTTGTCCTAAGCTCCTGAACCACCACCGAGCATGTTGATGAGGATGTGGACGGTACCGAAGAAGAGGAAGAAGATGATGAGGATGTGTCGGATGAGGAATGAGGACCATGTCTCCATGTTGTTTTTATTATGTTGCTTTATCTTTTAATCATGTTATATTTTGTACTCTCAAACTAAAGTCCTAAGTTTTTAGGCATTTTTGGTTTACTTGCATTATGTTTGCATTTTATATGTGTGCTTACTTGTATGATTGCTTGTATGATGCTATACTTTTCATGTTCATGCTTGCTTGTTGGTCCCTTCCTTTTTGCTAATGCCAAAGGGGGAGAAGACCTTGTTTCTCTAATGACTCTCTATGCATAATTTTTTTCGCTACTACTGCTATCATTTAAGGGGAGTTGTTGTCCATAGGGGGAGGAATTCGCTTAGAGAAACATTGATCAAAGCTCTCGCAGAATTTTTCGGTTGTCATCATCAAAAAGGGGGAGAATGTAGAAGCACGCCTTCAACCTCGAAGATTTTGATGAAGACAACACGGCGCATATCTTTCAGACCTGCAAAAAGTCAAGAGCTCCAACTGATCTAGCTTTAAGCAACCGGCTTTGCTATCAAGCTTCGTATGCATCATCATTCTTCTTCATGATTGGATGCTTTTGTTTAGGTATATCAATCTCTCTTTTAAATTGATGTACAAGTGTTCACGCATTCAATCATATACTAGCATATTGCATTAAATAATTTGATATTTTTTTCAAACCGTTTAACACTCTTTAAAAACCTTCTGTTTCTGGTTTTAACAGTATTAACCGGTTAACGGGTTCAAATTTTCAAAAAACCTGTTAACGTTCATAGGCGTTAACCGGTTAACCATTTGGTTAACCGGTTAACACTGTAATATTTTGAAAAATATTTTTCTTTGAAATTCAAATTGCACCTTTTGATTATATCTCTTCATAAATTATTTTGATTCATAATTTTCATACCTTTTCAAAAGGGTGTCTTGTATAATATAAAATCTGAATTTTTCAAATTCAAAAAACACCTCCTACAATTTTTATAAAAAATCACTTGAATCAAATTCATCTATTCAAAAAAATATTTTCATACTTTTCAAAAGTGTTCATAAGATATTCATCTTTCATACTTCATGTTTGAACACTTGTATTGATATTTGAAAAGTGAATTATGTACATAGGAGAAGATCATTATTGATATTAAGTCTTTGTATTACTCACTCAAAATTAAAAATATAGAAAGGTATTTCTATTGTGTGACTTGTGTTCCAAGGTTTGTTTGGACATAAGGGTAAGTGTGGCAAGAGGATTGTTCTTGCACACTTGTATGATAGTTTGTTAGAAAGTAGGCCTCACCATTGAAGGTGTGATATGTTGTACTTTTTCTAAAAACTAGTGGAAATCTCTTTCAAGTTGAAAGGGGACTGGATGTACCTTCGAACTGTGAAGGGAACTAGGATAACTCTCTGTGTCACTTTTACTTTCTGCCTTACTGTTTTCCTTTCATACGAACTTAAAAGAAAAATTCTATCCATCAAAGAAAAAGAATCGAGAAAAATTATATACACCTAATTCACCCCCCTCTTAGGCGCATTCTGATCCTACAAAATTTTATGTTTTTTTTTAAATATTTCTAAAAAGTACTCTCATAGCAAGTTTGTCTATGGATGATTCAGATAATGATCTAAAAAGTCAAAAATACATTGAACCACCAACAATAGGGTGAGTACAAAAGATTTAGAGATCAAATGGCATGAAAAAAAGGTTTTGTCCTCTTTAAATACTTCATTCATAATTAATGTCTAACTATTTGTAAGAAAAAATGGCATGACTATGAATTCTTTGATTTATTCAAAATTTGCATTTTTTACTGTCTAGAGAAAACACGTTGACATAAGGAAGACTTTACCCTACACCCCCACAATTAATCTTATACCCCTACACCCAATATCTTTTGACTAAAATGCCCTTGTATAAATAGTTAAAAACTCAGATTTTCTTTCCATTTTTATCTTTCATCCAAAGTTACAGCGCAAGAAATTTTTTTCACATCTAGACGAATTTACCGGAAGACTTAAAGTAAGTCTTCCGGTTTGAATTTTCACGTACTGGAAGAGTTTTTCCAAGAGTTCCGGTACCGAAAGACTTTGTGAAACTCTTCCGGTTTAATGTGTTTTTTTAAAAAAGACTTCCGGAAGACTTTGATGAAGTCTTCCGGAATGATACGTGGTTGAGAAGTCTTCCGGATGACTTTAAAAAGGTCTTCCGGTATGGTTTTCCACAAACATGTGTACCGGAAGTCTTTATGAAAGTCTTCCGGAAATTATTTTTTTTTATTAAATATTTTTTTATTGTTTTTTTTCTTCAGTGGTGCCTTCACGAGGCAGAGATGAGAGGATACCGGTTCGATCTATGGGATAGGGCGATACGTCTAGTAGGACACACATAGATGATGTCGATACATCTGCAGTAGATCCCGTTGGATATCCTGGAATTCCGTACGATACCAGTGTTTTGGTTTCGTACGAGCATCATGTGGCCATACGGATATGGTTTGGTGAGGTAAGGAAATTATAATTTTTTTACTACTGAAAAAAAATTGAAATTATAATTATTTAGTATTGAATAAAAACTGAAATTATAAGTAGCTATTGTATAATTTGTTTAATTTTATTTGATTTCAGGAGAGAGGTGCAAAGAAGGAGTTGAAGGTGGCAGGACATGGATTGAAGTTGACCCAAATGGTTCCACAGCAGCTTCCACCGGAGATTGAGGCTTTCATATCTAGGTCCGGTTTAGCTTCCCTACAGAGATACAGTTTGAAGAAGATCGATGTAAACTTGGTTTCTGGATTTGTTGAGAGGTGGCATAGACATCTTCATTTCACATGTCGTTCGGTGAAATGACGATTACTCTGGATGACGTGGCATGTTTGCTTCACTTACCTATCAGGGGGGTATTCTGGAACCCTCAACCCATCAGTGAAGACCTAGCTGTTGAGTGGGCCGTTGACTACCTTGGAGTGTCAGCGAGAGTGGCACTATACCAGGTCCGTGAGTGCAGAGGTTCGTACTACAATATTGAGTGGTTACATAATTGATTCGTAGAGCATCGAGCTGCTTCATCATGGGCATATGCGACCAGATGTTATTTGATGATGTTAGTGGGTTGCACAATCTTTGCGGATAAGTCGTTTACACTTGTGGAGGCATGATACCTGGCATTATTTAGGGACTTGGATGGGTTGTCGAACTATAGTTGGGCAGCAGCTGCATTGGTGACCTTGTATAGGTATCTTGGAGATGCGTCCATGTTCAGTTGTAAACAGCTCGGTGGTTATCCGACTCTCTTACATGTATATATTTAAATTCAGTTCATTGATTTTTTTTAAGTCTAATGTTAATTTTATTATGTTCATTATGTTATATTTAATTATTATGTTGTTGTTTTTTAACAGTGCTGGATTCATGAATATTTTCCTACACTTGGGAAAAAAGGAGAGAATTGGATACCAGCTCAGAATTGTGGTCTCCCGCGAGCGATGAGGTGGACATACAAACAAGGCGCGTTAAAGGTGGATGAGTTGCGACCTATTATGGATGAGCTGACACCGACTGATGTCATATGGCGGCCATTCGAGGATCATAGAGTTCATCGTCTTTTTGATGAGATTTCTCTATATAGGGGTTGTTTGAGGTGGGGTGATACTATTGTTCTATACATGCCTGACAGATGTCTTCGACAGTTTAGATACCGTCAGTATATTCCACATGTACCTATTGATCTTAGGATGGCTGGTGATATTGATGTTGAGTGGATTAGTTACATCCAGAGTGTTGGGCAGGTGACTCGTTCGACTGCACTGGCGATTATCCCATTTGAGGTAGAGGATGGATATCTTGAGTGGTATTATCGTGTTTCGCATCCTCGATTGGTACCTCCTAGCCATGATGAGCCGAGAGTTGCATCTATTCCTGAGTACGATGCGGGACCATCTGATCCTGCCTAGGGTTGTGTGTTTACATTGATTCATCGCTACCTTCAGCAGAATGCAGCTGAAGAGGATGATCCACATTTTGCTGATCTGTTTGCAGCTTTACGTATTGCTCGTTCACAGTGATCTATAGTTATGTTTATGTTATATGTTATTGATATTTTTTAGACTTGGTTTCTGAATATCTTGACATTTGAACTTATATGTACGATCTTATTTATGTTATATGTTATTGATAGTTTTTAGACTTAAAAATTGAAATTAAAATTTAATTCCATAGATTATAATTAATAAAGTGTAGCAAACATATAATATAATTCATGAATAAAAATGAATAACATAGTTTATAATTCATAATGTGTTCGTAATATAGGCGTAAGTTGTTGTCAATGTTGTAGACGTGCTGCAAATCCTACCATCCACGATGTTGCTGCTGGATAACAAAAGTTCTTCCAATCTGTTGTCACTGGTGGCAATGGAAATCCTTCTTTCATGTTAACCTGTATACAAAATTAAACAAAACATTATTTAACATTACTTAAAACATTTACTAATAATATCCAATTATAACAATGTTTACCTGAATCCAATGATTTGAGTTTACAAATCCAATGCAATAAAATGAGACATTCGGTGAGAATGTAGTTGTCATAGGGAAGAAACTCAAACATTCGATTCCTAAATAAACAAGTACCACATTATACCGATTCGCAATCACGTAACCCATGTCTGGTAGAGTTAACCATTTATTTGGTGGTTGAGAACCACTTCCCTCTATCTTCAAAGAATCTCTCACTTCAGCTAACCGATCAGCAAATAAATTGGCATATAAAGCTGATCTTTCATTATGTATAATTTCCAACTCCAAGTCCCGACGAACCATTGGCCAACCATCTTCAGCATAACCCCGCAATGAAGCAATCACTCTAAATCCACAATTACCATCTGACAATACGTTGACTACGTCATCAATAAATGACCTAATATGATAAGGAAATTGAAGGATGAACCGTTTAGATGATTGTGCAGTTTGTGATAATTTCAACTTCTTTTTCACAGGTTGTGATGGTGTAGATTTCTTTTTTGAATTTTGTGATAGTTGAGATTGTCGTTGTGAAGATTGAGATGCTTGATCAACATACTCATGATACTAAGGATCCCTGTAAACATCATACCCTACAGGTTTTTTGTCTTTTTTCTTGACTCCGCCTTTTGTTTTTATTTTTTCAGGTGGTGCTAACAAAGAAGTCGTTGTGGGAAATGCAAGTTCATAAACCCTACTATGTAATGCCCTTCTTCCAACAACATCTTGTGATCTATACCTTTTCCATAACTCATCCATTGCAGATTTCATACCCACCTCTGATTCCTCATCTAAGTCTTCTTCCAACTTAATTTCCATACTTAGTTTCCTCCAATGTACATGCACAACGTCAATTGGTATCAGAATACCACTAATTCTATACCCTGCCAACTCACACACGCAAGGTAATCCATAGGTTGTTCTAAGAGTACATCGACATTTGTCCTTGTTAGTTCCAATATAATCAATTCTAGTTAACTCTTTAGTAACGCGCCTCAATGCAGCTCGCGACACTGAAGTACGTAAATATGTGTAAAATGGACTTGAATAGACATGTGCAACTTCATACACACTCTTTTGAAAAGAAGCTCGAATGTTGCTAATTTGTATCTTTAAGTTGTCATTCATGGCCTTCCAACATTTGATCATGTCACCGATACTGTTACCCAACATCTGCTTTAACTTCCAATGAGCAGACTCAACCCTATAATAATACATATTTAAACTAAGTAAGAAAAATACAAAATTCACAAAAAGTATATTTTAGGATCTAAACCAAAACATACCGATTAGTCGTCGTGTTACCCATATGTAGGACTCGATTAATCCATGCGCAAACAAATCTCTGTCTATGTGGTGTCAACCATGTGTCGTTCACGTACTCAAAAAATTTAGGACAATCAACACACTCTTGCTCAAGTTCTTTTAAATGTTGAGCATACTCAACCTCATCACTAGCCCATACAACATCCGTCCATAATTTGTCAATTGACTCTTGCATATCAGGAGCCACTAATAGTTTCCTTTTTGCACCAACATTTTTGTTAATGTGAAACTGACATAGCAAATTATTTGTCCTTGGAAACACAGTCTCAACGGCTTTCATCAAAGCAAGATCTCTATCTGTCATCATCACTTGTGGAAACAAATCATTCTTCACAAACAATTGGTTAAGCTTATCTAACACCCAACAAAAAGTCTCAGTTTGCTCAGACTCAATATACGCAAATGCGACAGCAAAAGTCAACTCGGTTGATGTCATGCCAACAATTTCAAACAAAGGTTGCCTGTATTTGTTTGTCTTATAAGTGTTATCCATAACTAACACAATAGGAAAAATATTCAACAACTTAACTGAATCTGGATGTGCCCAAAATATATCTTTAATAACTTCAGAGTCGTCTCTTTTTCTACTCCAATAAACATAACATGTAGCCTCGATAAGCTTAAACAAATGTTGTATCTCACTTCTAGGACCTCTTATCTCTTTTTCCATCATACTCTTATACTTGTATATTTGCGTGATCCGAGTGACACAATCTGGATCTCGCACGTGCAAGGAATGCAATATATTTCTAGGTGCAACCTTTCTCTTTGTTAAATCAGCAACATGTTGCTTTTGATCCGCTGTCAACCTACCAACAAATGAGTGACCTTCAAATCTATCAGGTAAATCATGGTTATGAACGCCACATTTTACATCAATCTTCCATCCAGATCCATCTTTTGTCGAAGTCGACCTGATCTTAAATGGACATCCGCATTTTTTCGTCGCACTTTCGATTCCACTACGAATATCCTTGAATTTCCCACCTTTATCACAACCAAGTATTATTTTGTTACTTCTTCCTCTCTTGCCTGTTTGTGTATCTGAACGAGTGATGATGACCGTCACTTTATTTCGTAATTTGGTGTCTTTAACCCATCTTATCACCTCATCTCGTGTACCAAATCTCTCTGACGTTGTAAATACATCTGACATATTCACACATATCGGTTCTTTTTCGTATATAGGTACTGCACCTACACAATAAAAATATTTTTTAATAAAAAATTATAAAAAAATTATAAAAAAAAAATACAAACCGGAACACTTTATGTAAGTCTTCCGGTATTGTACTCGATACAAACCGGAACACTTACATGAAGTGTTCCGGTACAAAGACACAGGGCTACCCGAAGACCTAATGGAAGTGTTCTGTACCGGAACACTTCCATTAAGTCTTCCGGTGAACAAAAATAACAAAACCGGAAGACTTTCCCAAAGTCTTCCGGTTTGATAAATAACGTACCGGAACTCATTATTTAAGTCTTCAGGAACGTGTTTTTTTGGATCACTTTTTCTGGAATCTGACAGTCTGACATAAATGGTAAAAAAAATAAAATAATAAAATATAATAAGGGTTATAATAGGCATTTTGAAAAATTTGTAGGGGTAAAAGTGTAGATGTGGGGGTATAGGGTAAAGCCTTCTGACATAAGTCAGGAATCATAAAGCCTACCCAAGTGAGAAGTGTGCAACCTCATATTTTACTAAAATACTAAGAGTAGAAATGCATAATAACTAATTGACTTTGCATGAGTCTTATTAATTACATGATGTGTTTAAAGGTCATAGATATTATCAAGGCATTGTTTGTATTCGGTGAAAAAAAGTTACTTGACTTAAAAAATCTACCTCGTGAGGGTAATAATCCTTTGACAAACCCCTTTGAGCCATAAAATGAAAAATTATTTTGTTATTTCAAAATTACAACCCTTATAAAAATATGAAAAGGAAAACAATATTCACTATCCTATCTTAAGATAGGAAAGAAAACAAAAAAAAGAAAAGGTATTGTAAAAATGAAAGTTAGGGAGAAAATGAAAAAGGAAAAGTTTGTAAAGAAAAACTAAAATAGTACGGGTGTGTGGAAATGAAGAAAAATGATTAAATCAATGTCAAAAATCAAAAGTCAAGCACACAAAAAGGAAAAAAAATCACAAAAAATGGTTGTAAGAAATTGGAAGCAAAGAAAGAGAAGTACGTGAAAATAAATACCTTATACTATCTTATTTTTAGGCTTTTAAATAAAAAATTGTAAGCCCAACCATATTACAACCTAAAGAAATACCTTAGTGATCCATGACCGATGATATATCTTGTGATAATTTTGAGACAAAATACAAAGTATTATTATAGTACATGCATTGTCAAAAAAAATTGAGGGAAATACTAACCATTTATAGATATTCAGTGAGACTGCGATTCTAATGAATAATCAACTATTAACTTACACATGTTTAAAAAATCTTACTTTGGCCAATTAATTATTCATCTATATTCTATTGTTCATGGATAGTCATGATATTGATTATGAACTTGCATTTGAAAAAGAACATCATGGCATAAATATTATTTCAAAACTCTTGACCTAAAGTCAGTCAACCTATCAAAAGAAACATGTAACATTTTTTAAATCATTTGATAATTTTGTTTGAGGACAAAAAAAAAGGTAAGTTAGGGAGAGTTGATAAGTGTTTGATTTACGCTAAATACATCAGCAATTATTGACTTAATTCACACACACAAATTGTTACAACCCCCCCCCCCCCCCAATTAATCTATGAAAAGTATGAAAACACCAATTTGGACTTTTCTTGTATGGATTAATCAAAAACAAGTGAAAAGAACTAGAAAATCACGAAGCAGCACACATAAGTCAGGAAAAAGCAAAACTTTGAAGAAGCAAAGTTCGTTAGACCTAAGATACTTGTGCGCTAGGCATAGGCAAGTCCATGTGACATGAGCATATGCAAGTACTTCATGGTGAAGTAAAGGTTAGTGTGTTATTCAAAGGGTTGGTGTGTCGGGTGAGCAAATGCATTCAAGGACATGTGAACATCATGCAAGTGTTGCTAGTCGAGGAAGAAAAGTTGGCTTGTCAGAGTTGGCATAACGGGGTAGATGTGTTAGGCACAAGGACCGTGTGTAACACCATATTTCCACCGCGCATAATTATACAATAAAATCAAGGTATTCACACAATCAAATAAGATGTCACACATTCTCTTTTTAAAACATGCATGCCTTGTAGCACTTTATCAAATAAAAACAACAATTAACACCTTCACTTAGGGTGTCATCGCATGCTCTCCTTCACTGAGGATATCATCGTAGTGGAATTTCTCATAATAAAGCATGACTTAATTAAATCATTTAAATCTAAAATGCATTTTATGGCCTAATCAAACTCGTAATGAAATATCCTCAAAACATAGAAATATCAAACACGTGAGTATACAAAGACTCTCTAACGAAAGATTAAACAAAAATTATCAAATGTTTCTCAGTAGTACATATCAGAGCTCGTAAATTAAACACATAAATAAAAATAAGAAGAAACAACCTTTCACCATCTTCTACTCTAAACAACTACTTAGTTACCTGCTTATGTGTACCCCGAAGAGGAGCACATACCACAACAACAACAAAGGGATGAGAAATCAAAAACAATAATAACATACATATACTACAAGGTAGGATCACAATATTCTCGACATGATTTCATTCACAGTATATATCATCACAATCTCACACCCAAACTCATCAATCAAAATTTAACAACTATGCATATAACTCATTATGCAATGTAACTCAACTATGAAATTTTATGCATATGCATGTGGTACCAACTCAACATTTGGTTCTCTCTGGAACCGGGTCCCCTCTTATGATCCCATGAGCCCCCTCTTCTGAGCTTTAGGACCCCCCCCCCCCTTTCTAAGCTTGGGACAAGCCACTAGTCCCTTCTTCTGAACTAGCAGACATGCCTCTTAACACAACTCTTAAGATGCATGATCATATCATCAAATCAATGTGTTAAGACACATATTGTAATCCTAATGTAATGCATTAACAACTCTAGTAATCTCATCTCTTGATTACATCACATCGACATCACAAAATGCACATTATCAATCAACAGTGCAACATAGGCATGCTAATAATTCATCATAACATGATTATATTTCAAATATAACATCAATGTAATCAACTCATTATGCAAACATAATGATCACAACAATTAATCATACAATGATCCATAAACAACATCAACACATAGATAGTATACAACAACGTAGTTCCCCCTACGAACTACCACCACCACAATAACAACTATGCATATTCACATACAAGCATCACACAACTCAAATATTCATAAAACATATACAACCAAATTTATTCATACGAAACAACATCTTTTGTTAATCACATAACAACACCAAATAACATTATTAATTTAATTATAACAAGTCAATAATCTTTCTAAATCAATTAATAACACTCAATAACTCAATGTAATCATGCAATTAATTAATTTAAGTAACTCAAACATGTCCAACAACAGTTAACATGAACCCCACAACAACACAACACATAAAATCCAACTCAGCATCTTGAAAAAAAGCCACCGACATTACACCTTAAGTAAAATAGTAAATTCACGTCATTAAGTGCACATTCAGCCTCTTAAGGCATCATCATGAGATAATATTATGCGTTAGCTTTCCAACTCTTCGAACCACATCCCAAACTAAATCATAAATCTCAAGTTATGATATTTTTTGTTAGGCATAGCGAAAGTCATAAGGGTTGACGGACGTCACCCAGAACTGGGTTTTTTCCCACGGTCAATTCGTTGTTATATCCTAGAATCTCCGGATAAATATCCATAATTTATTTTTTTGTGTTTTCCACCATAGAAGCCCTTTCGAACCTCTGATTTCGATTATGTAAAAAGTCTGGATCTCATAATTTGACATAAAATAATTATCTAATGATTAAAACCACAATTTCACCATTTATCATAGATTAACATCAACAAAATCATGTATTTTCATACTTTCACATTTACTCCAAACTTCAAACCTTCGACATTGGTGGAAAATATTAACAATTTTAAAATAGTAATCACATACCATATTTTACACGAAAATACATATCAATTTAGTCAATCACCATCAAAATATCATTAAAACCCAAAATTTCATGAACAATCAAATTCCCTATTTGAGATTAAGGACTCCTTTATCCCACCCTCACATATAAGCTTTATTGAAAGTTATTTTGCCCCTTACCTTATAGCTCTAGGGTTCTCCTCTTGCCATTTTCTCTGGTTCTCTAATAATTGGATGAAACCTAACTCTCATTCACCTTTTAGAATATATATCTAGGATTTTCTACACAATTTTTTCTAATTACCTCATTAGCTCCCAACTTATTCTCCTAAATATCCTTATTGTCCCTTATTTCTCGACTAACTCCTATTTTCTCTATTAATTAATCAATTAAATAATTTCTATCATAAATCCAATCTTTTTTATATTTCATTACTATATTCTTATTATTTTATCTCTAATAACAAAATAATTAAATTTACTAAAAATGCTACTACTCGTATTATTTCATTTAATAAGTAAAACACTATTATGTTAATTATTTTACTACTTCTACACTATCAATGTACTACTTTATTCTTCTCAATCATCTCACTACACCTCATACACATAAAGCATATATTCAATTTAAATCAATATATAAAATAATATAACCATGCTAAATCACTCAAATACACAAATTAACTTAATTAAATAATTAAACAGAAAAATTGGGTGTTGCACCGTGCACCCAACGAGAGCCTCGGATTTTTTTTTTCATAAATAAAAAGTTTTCAGTTCAGTGTAAAATGGAGTTTTGGTGGATCAAAGGAGTATAAAACTGGAGTAGGTTCACTCAGGTATACAACAGGAGAATAAGAGAGAAAACCTGAAGGTGGAAGCGTTGCTTAGGTGACAGGGTAGATACCACTTCCAATGTCAACTTCTATGAAAAGATCAGTTGTTACGCGAACCATGAGTAAGCATAGCTAAAATATCTATTGTCGGAGTTAGATGTAGTCATTATATTCGTGTAATAAATAGGTAAATCGTATTCTATGTAAATATACTCATGCTATAATATTGGTGACTTTTTAATCTTAATGTTTGTTTTAGCTTTGCAACCTAAAACATATTCTCATGGTGTGACATGATATCAAAATGTATTTGTCATTACTAGATCAAAGATAATCATCTATTGAGTACGAAGCTTTGGCATATGTATAAGCTCAATATCCACATGTATTATAGCATGGTCGGTGTGGAGTCTCAGTACTTTACGACTATTGGGACTTAATGTTCTATGTTGGTTAATAGTTCAATATATCAGTTATAAGTAATGCACTAATCTAATCGCGTGGAAATCGAAAAGAGATACAAATATAGGTAATAGGTGGTAGTATCATACTTGTAGTAGAGAATCATATTATTGGCCTATGGATGTGCATGATGGATACATAATAATGGAATCTACTCCAAACAAGCATTCTTACGATTAACACCAAAATCTCCAACTTTACTTTATGTCATTTATTTTCTATCATTTAATTTTCCGCATCACAACAACAACAAAACCCTTTCATACTTAGAATAATAGATCATTATTAAATTGTCATTAAAATCATCAGTCTCTGTGAAAATGATAATTGTAAGACTTATTTTTGCTGCTAACGTAACATGTATGCAATCCACAACCACGTGTGGAAGTAGTTATAACCTTGATTCCTTGATAAGTATGTAGTCAACAAGTTTCATGGTCAAGGTGGAACGAATACTATTTCTTAGGAGTCCCTACTTTCAGACCCATAAACTTTTATAAATGTCTCAACCTTAGGGTTGAGGGGGGTCAATTTCACATTCACATAAAACACCTCTAAATTAGAGCTTCTCACCCTCATGAGTTTGCTCTAACATTGCATAAATACTAAAGCCTATGGCAATCCTTTCCAGTCAAGGGTTGCTACGAATCTCTACTTTTTTTAGCAAGTACAATCTTCATTTCATTTTTCACTATTAGAATTAGAGTTTGACCTAACTCACCCTACAAAACCGGTTGGTAAGGTGGGGAGTGTCACTCTATTTAAACCCTTTGTGAGTTATATATTTAGCCAATGTCTACTTTTTTTAGCAAGTACAATCTTCATTTCATTTTTCACTGTTAGAATTAGAGTTTGACCTAACTCACCCTACAAAACTGGTTGGTAAGGTGGGGAGTGTCACTCTATTTAAACCCCTTGTGAGTTATATATTTAGCCAATGTGGGACTTGTGTTTTTCCCAATACACCCCCTTGCGTCCAGCACATCTGGGCTTGGTGCGCATATTAAATGGTGGGTGGCCCAAATCGATAGGCTCTTGATACCATGTTAGAATTAGAGTTTGACCTAACTCACCCTACAAAACTGGTTGGTAAGGTGGGGAGTGTCACTCTATTTAAACTCTTTGTGAGTTATATATTTAGCTAATG
The DNA here is from genome assembly GCA_963966055.1 of Lathyrus aphaca. NCBI lineage: Eukaryota > Viridiplantae > Streptophyta > Magnoliopsida > Fabales > Fabaceae > Lathyrus > Lathyrus aphaca. The sequence goes on along the minus strand of OZ014524.1, from coordinate 109,668,763 downwards.
TGAGACTTGGGTTTTTCCCAATATTCACTAACTAATTTACAATATCTTTTAAATTATTTTAGATGTTTGATCATGTTTTTACTGCCTGAATACTTCAATCAGCTTCACCAATCGTTTAAAAAAGTGATTTTTATTTTTGGGGATTCTTTTTACTCAATGATTCAAATGTACGCTAGTATAAGTTGATATCATCATCACCAGTTTAGTCTGGTTCGGAGGTCAGTTCTGATATCAAGTGGTTTCAGCCTCTCCTGATCGTAGTTGCGAACCGTGGTTCTCCCTATCAAGTTCAACGTCAATTACCACTAAACCAATTAACGATTTATCCGATTAATATATTTTAGAATCACAACTGCAACTTTTTGATTCTTCATCTCTCATCTATATATCAAAAAGAATTAATATGCATAATAACAAAAAAATTAGATAGAGCTTCCTACATAACAAAAAGAATTATATATTCATATATAATTCTTTTCGATATTATAAGCAAAAGTTAAACTGCACATGTAAATTTAATACTACAATTTAATAAAACCTAAAACCTTAGTTAGCACAGGCAATTTGTCTCCATCTAATCCAGTACTATTATAATCTAATTTATTGGATATATCTTAGAAGTAAAGTTTACCACATTATATAGTACGTGACCACTAGAGGGACACATTGTCCCAGTCAAAGAAAAAAATAGTAATAATTTACCACATCACGTGCAAAGCACGATTCCATGAAGAACAGACAAAATAGATTCGTTTATTTATTTATTTTTATTGTTAATAGAAATGAACAATCACTCATGAGGTGAAGATTTTTGATGATAAAACTAAAATACACACTAGTTTCGTATAAAAAGGTTTGCAATAATGAGAGAAAGAACTTTTTGGTGAAAAAAGAATGGTCCAACCAAATTTGGTATTCATGAGGAAAGATGAAGTTCTTAAACTGTTTATATTTGTGGTCCGAACAATTATTAAGAATGCTGAATCTTGTCATAATAATTACCATAACACTCGTTTTTCATATGTTATTAGGTTGGTCCATTTTCTTCAATATGCTTTCAGATTTTCACAGCTGACATTTATTTACTATTCTTTGGTGGAACTATTATGAAAGTGGTTGTCTTCTAAAGGGAATATTTGACTCATATTAGATGTTTACATGAGTAATTTAATGTTTCAGAAATTCTTAATGTGTTTATACTAAATATTTTTCTGTTTTTTTATATGTTATTTTTTAATTTTTACATTTGCCAATACAGTTTATAAGATATTATATTTCTCTTTTTCTATAATATTTTTATTGAATTATTATTTTATCTAATTTATTTACTCTCTATAATAAATAATTAATAATAGTATTGTCAAATTGATAATAAATGGTAGTACATTGAATTTTCAGAATGGAATATAAATAAGAACGAATATATTGTTTACAAGTGTAACATGTAAATAGAGACATAGAAAGTATCAATACCCGTTTTAATTGTGATTTAAATGTTCATTCTTTTTGTTTTTGAAAGTTTAATTCTTTTATTTTACTTAATTCACAATATTATTCTCTACATTTTAAATTCAAATATTTTTAATCTCTCTCATATTTTTACACATAATCATGTTATAGAAATCATTTTGTGAAATTTTATACATATAAGTATAAGTTAAAAATAAAAAATTTAATGATTTTTCATGTTAAAAAGAAAAGAAAATGAGCAAAATTGTTTGAATTTGAAACATAAGAATTAGTTTCATAATAAAATAAAATAAAATAGAATAATCAAAACTATAATTAAACATAATTTATAATGAATAAATATATAATTAATAATTTACAAATTAAATAAATTTGGTTATTAAGTTTATATAAATTTTAATAAAATTAATTATTAATTATAAATATAAAAAACCATAAAAATATAGTAGAAAAATTTATTTAAAATTTATTAAATTTTAAACTATAAACTAGTTAAAATAATTTATAAAAAGTTTCCAAAAGATAAAAACGTCTTGATACTATTAAAGAAATCATTTTAGTGATGAACCTAGAAGCTAGTCTTTTATTCATGCCATACAAACCTTTACATGAAACTTTTTGCAAAAGAACTGGTCCTCACTACACACACGCACAATAATGCATTGGGAAATGCATTAGTGCGTGCAATTTGATTCATGTACTGCAATTTTCTCTAAAACTTGTAAAGTCATTCACTTTAGAGATTGATCCAAGAAACGTGCATGCTCATCAGAAAGAGACGGATGGCGATACATGATATATTAAGCTTAAATTCAAGTCTCTTCACTCTTACCTGTTCCATTTTGTTTTTATAGTAACATGTAAAGTATCACTAGACACTCAATTAGGCCAAAAATACTATTTAGCCAGCAAAATACTAGTTTACCAAAATCAAACAAGTGTTGATCTTGAAGTGGAAGTGTGTTTGATCAAATAGAAACTTTTGAGGATGATGATGTCTGAATAATAATTGACAAGTACTTTAAAAATTCTAACAAACACAGATGGTAACAACTGAAGCTGTTTTATGGTAACAACAACTGAAGCTGTTTATATACAAGTTAAACAACTTTTTTTATGTATAAAAATAACAAGATTACATACATGATGATCATTCATCAAAGACCCTGAAACCGTTTCCTTTTAAAATTCTGAAATAATGACTTTGAAGCGGCCAAGAAGAAAGAAAAAAACTTTTGGGAAGCTGAAAAGCATCATCACCTTCTTCCTCCTTTCTTGTCTTTCTGGAATCTGTTGAAACATTAATGCTTGATTGATTCAGGGACTTCTTTTATGCTCATTTCAACCATTTCAATGGCATTGAAACCTTCGTCTTCTGCGGCTATAGTAGACTGAGAATCCATTCCTGAACCTGCTTGTATTTCCTTGAACATTGCCATGACTTGAATCATTGTTGGTCGCCTCCAATGTCTATCGTCCAAACAAGCACAGGCTACCTTTAAATGCTGCAAAAGCTCAATCTCCAAATTGGGGTCTTCTTTCATAAGCTCTTTATCAAAAACATCACTTATTTTAAGTTTGGCATGTTGCTTAACCCATCCGACAAGATTGTTATCGCCAAAATCATCTGAATCGGTTGGTCGTTTCCCCGTCAGCAACTCCAACAAAACTACACCATAACTATAAACGTCGCCTTTAGTGGAGCATCGAAAGCTCTGATAGTATTCAGGAGGAACATAACCGGGCGTGCCCGCCAATGTGCTTACGCTCAAATGTGTATCCATAGCACTCATAAGCCTGGCCATACCAAAATCAGAGACCCTGGCTTCCAAATTTTCATCAAGCAAGACATTGCTTGATTTCATGTCTCTGTGGATGATATGTGGGATACAGTTATGGTGAAGAAAAGCCAACCCTCTTGCAGCTCCAATTGCAATCTTCCTCCTCACGGACCAATTCATCTTGATCCCAGCTTTCTTCGGGGCCTTCAGGACATCTTCTAGACTTCCATATTTCATGTACTCGTAAACCAACAGTCTTTCCTCGCCAACTTTGCAATATCCCAGTAGAGGAACAAGGTTTCTGTGCTTGATTTTCCCAATGGTTTCCATTTCAGCTGTGAATTCTCTGTCCCCTTGTCCACTTACATGTATCAGCTTCTTGATGGCCACGACACTTCCGTCTTTCAACTGAGCTTTATACACGTCGCCGAAACCACCTGAACCAATGAGACTGTCATTGTGAAAGCCATTGGTTGCTGCTAGAAGATCTGCGAAAGTGAGCTTTCGAAGTGGCTTTTCAAACGTTGCGAGGTTAATGCTGAGAGCTTCGCGGGCACTGGTCAATTTCCAGCCAGAATTATTGGCATTGCCAGAATGAGAATTATCAATGTAGCCATCAATAGCAGCCTCCTTTTTCTTCCTCCTCTTTCTTGTCTCAATAGCAATAATGATCAAACCAAAAACACAGAAAAGAGAGAAAAGCAATCCCATTGCCACACTCCCTACAAGAGACGCCTGTCTCCTATGAGACTTATGCTGCGAACTCGCACCCGCTCCAGAGTCCGCCCCACACGCTGGAAGAGGAACACCACAGAGACCGGAGTTGTTCAGGAACTTACCAATCGGAAACGTGTCAAATTGACCAGATTCTGGAATCGTTCCAGAGAGACAATTGTTGGAGAAGTCAATCTCAGTGAGCAATGAAAGCCTTGCTAAGGTTTGTGGAATTTGATCTTGTAACTTATTGTAAGAAAGATCAAGAATATTGAGATTCTTCATCCTACCAAGCTCTTGAGGAATGCTACCAGATAGATTATTATGACTCAAATGCAAAACATAGAGATATACCATTTCACCAATTTCCTTAGGAATAGTACCAGACAACATGTTGTGTGAAACATCCAAAAAGATCATCGAGCCGTTAAGCGTAAACGTAGGTTGAAGCTTGCCTCCATAAACCCTAGTGAAATTGCAAGGGTTCCTTGTCGAAATTCTCCCCAATTGTCCCTGACTAATCCCTGCAAATTCCAGCAAGCTCCCAGCTCCATGACACTCTTTACTACCATCATTTTTAATGTAAACATACGTCTTCCCACTGATGAAATTAACCACAACTTTCCCCGATTGCTTCGCCAACTCAGGAGGTATCGGTCCCGTAAGAAAATTCGTGTTCAGATCCAACCATATCAAGCTAGGACAATCTCCCAACTCTGGCGGAATCCTCCCCGAGAAGGAGTTATTGCTAAGTTTCAAAATAGCAAGATTCGAAAGCTTTCCAATCCAAGACGGAATCTCCCCGCTAAGCCTGTTGTTCGACAGCGAGATCCAATTCAGCTTGGTGCAACTCACAAGCCCAGAAGGAATGGTTCCACTCAACTCATTAAAATCAAGAATCAAATTCTCGAGACTCTCCATTTTTGAAAGCTCTTGAGGAATTTCGCCGTGAAGCTGATTCAACCACATGATTAAATCGCGAAGCTTCGAAAGCGAACCTAAACTCGGAGGAATGGTTCCCGTGAGGTAATTGAAGCTCAAATCAAGAGCAACGAGGTTAGAACAGTTACTCAGCGTTGGTGGAATAAAACCCGTGAAAACGTTATTTTGTAGGTAAAGTCCCTTCAAATTATTCCCTGATTCTTCTCCGCAAAGCCACCTCGGAATCGTTCCGCTGAAGTTATTCGAACTCAGATCTAACGATTCTAAACCCGTTAGCTTCGACAGCGACTCTGGTAGTGGACCCGCAAATTTGTTAAACGACACCGTCAGTTCTTTCAAATTACTCATCTCGTTTAAAATCTCCATCGGAAGTTCACCGGCGAACTTGTTGCTTGATATGTCAAACGATTTCAACAAAGTGCACGCGCCAAACTCGCGTGGGATTGGACCGGTAAGGTTGTTGGAGGAGAGATCAAGTTCGACAAGAGTTGAGCAGAGGTCAGCCAGACGCGCCGGGATTTTTCCGGCGAAGTGGTTTTCAGCGAGGTAGAGGAACTGTAACGAACCAGAAGGAAGAGAAGGAACCGGACCGGTAAACTGGTTGCCGGAGAGGTTGAGATGGAGGAGGTTTTTGCACGGGGAGAGAGTTCTGGTAATGTCGCCGAAGTATTTATTTGCAGAGATATCGAGGTGTTGGAGAGATGAACAGTCACCGAAGGAAGGTATAGAGACAGTGAAATTATTAGAGGAAATATCTAGATACCGGAGAGCAGTGTAACCGGAGAAGTCGGTTTCTCCGGTGACTTTATTTCCTCTGAGAGATAAAAACTCTAACTCATGGTTAAAGATCCAAGGGAAGAATCCAGGGCCGGAAATCTTGTTGTTGGAAACGTCAAGTAACCGGAGAGACGAACTGAGACTCCATTTCGGAGAATCAAACACGAGCTGGTTGTTGGAAAGGTTAAGAGACTTAAGACCGGAGCATGAAGAGAGAAAGGCTAAGTCGGAGAAAGAAGAAGAGATAGTGTTCTGTGATAGATCTATGGTGGTGAGTGAGGGAGTGCACTTGGTGTGGGAGAGTGAAATGGGAGAGGAAGTGATGTTTGAGGATTTTAGCGTGAGGATTTGAAGGTGGTCGATGGTGAGAAGGTAAGTAGCTACGACGGTGAGATTTGTGTTGAGAGGGATAGAGGTGAGGTCTATGGAAGTTACGGTGGTTTGGTTGCAGGTGATGCCGGAGAATGAACATGGGTTTTTGGAAGGGAGCCAGTCATGGAGGAGTGATGGGTTAGGGAGAGATTGTTTGAAGTAGAGAAGTTGAGAAGATGATGAAGTTGCAGAAGAAGAAGAGTGAGATGGTCCTAAGTTGAGAAGGAATAGAGCAAGGAGGAGTAAGAGAGTGTTGGTGCTGTAAAGAGGTTTCATTTTAGTGAATCTAGAGAGAGAATATGTTCATGTGTTTAAGAGGTGAGGTATTGTACTGGCATTATAGAGAGAGAAGGGTTTTTAGAGGAAATATGATTCAGACATGATGGAAGAGGAAGAGAGAGAGAGAGTGTATGTGAAGATAGATAGGATAGATAGATTGTGCTACAGAGAGTCAAAAGTCTGAGTAAGGAAGGTAACAAGGGTATTTATCTCAAGTTGAGGATTGGATGGATGGATGGACACAGCTGTTATTGCTCACATGCCATGTGACACTCTCTGTATTTCTTTCTTAAAATAGTCTTTTAAATTTTTTATTTTCTTTTATTTTTCTTTTCTTCTGTCTTGTATTAATCATAGAGTGGTTCGTGTTTTTTTTTTTTACTCTTTTGACTGACTTAATGGAGTAATGTTAAAATTTATTGGAATAATTTAAAAGTATTTAGATGTGATCATTAAAATGTTTTTAATTTAATTAGATGTTCTAGAACCCAAAAATACTTTAATGTTAACCAAAATTTATTTTGGTTTTTTCAATTTTATGGATTAATTTATGTGGGTGTAAGATTTTCTACAAAGAAAAATATTCCGATGAGATTATAAGAATTGTTTAGAATTTAATGGAGATGTGTTGAATGTGTAAAATAGTTTTATACTATCTTCTAACAAAAATATATTAATCTACTATATTATATAATATATGAATAATTTAAAATTTTATTACTTGATATAATTTACAATAATAATTAATTTATAATGTCAATGTATATCTTATTTTTGTCATTTGTTTAATCAAAACTTATTTTAATTTTTTTAAATTATATATATATATATATATATATATATATATATATATATATATATATATATATATATATATATATATATATAAGATATTTTATATTTTAATTTAAATTGTAATAATGTTAACAAAATTAAATAATTAATACTTATGGTAGTTTGTCCCAACTCAAAGAATTAATCATACAATTGTCTTGATGAGAATGTTTGAGCATAGGAAAATAAAATTATTAAAATAAATTATTTTTTCACATCTTAAGGAAACAGGTTAAATTGGATTAATTTAAAAATATTTAGTAGTGATAGTAAATAAAAAAATAATAAAAACTTCTAGAAATAAAAAACACTTGGATGAAAATATAAAATTTATTTAACCTAAATTTATTTTAATGTTTCTCAATTCAATGGATTAAACTATGCATTGATACATGACTTATATATATATATATATATATATATATATATATATATATATATATATATATATATATATATATATATATATATATATATATATATATATATATATATATATATATATATATATATATATATATATATATATATATATATTTATTTATTTATTTATTTATTTTTATTCAAAATTAAATATTTTAGTTTTATGAACAGAATATAACACAAATGATAATTATTTAGATCACTAAGTTATTTAATTTGGGTGAGCAAAGAAATTCGTTCATATTTATTATTAAAGTTAAATGAGTATAAATTGTTTCATTAGATTAACTTATTTGATAATTGTACAAAAATATTATATGTAAAAGGAAATATCCCGTGGATTTGAATCCGAAATATTTCATATTTTTTCACTTTAAAATTGATGGATTTCAACCAGTAAATTAATTAACTAAGAAAATGAACATTGATCTAAAGTTTAATTTCTAACAATAACAATTATTTATATTTATATAATAATTTAAATAAATTATTGATATTATAAATCAATAATTTTAAAAAATTAATAATTTGATCTCATATTCAATCTCAAATTATTTTTATTTATTAAAATATATATGTCAAAAGATCTCGAACACTTAAATAAATCTCAATTGTTTTTTACAATTTGGTTTAATAAAACAAAAACAAAAAACACTTTTTTAATACACATTTTTAAATGTTTCTATTTTTATCATTCATGTATTTCTTTTATTCTATTATTTTTTATATTTTATAATATATTTTGATACAAAATTCTAAATTTGAAAATAAAAATGTTTTTAATTTAATCATAGGTTCTAGAATCAAAAAATACTTTAATGAAATTATAAAATTTGTTTAACCAAAATTTATTTTGGTTTTTTCAATTTTATAGATAAATTTATGTGGGTGTAAGATTTTCTACAACTAATAAATACGATGAAATTATAAGATTTGTTTAGAATTTAATGAAGATGTGTTGAATATAGGCATGGCAATGATCAAAGTATGGACATAATATTATAGTATTCGTCCTCGTATCCGCAATTTAAAAAAATCCTTGTATTTGAGCTCATACTTGTATGGGCATCCATATTGGTACTCGTATTCGTACCCTATGATTACTTAAGTACTCGTATCCATATTCGTTTATCTGCATTTCTAATAAAAAATAATTAAATAAAAATAATTGATCAACTATTATTTATCATGTAATTTTATGTTTTTAATAATACGAAAAAAATTCAATAATGTTATTGTTGAATTAAGAAATAAACAAACATTTATATAAAAATGCATATAAATTTAATAGTCATGTATTTAATAAAATTGATAAATTAACTTGTATAAATAATTATACAAGTTAATTATACAAGTTAATTAACTTGTATCCGTACCCGCGCCCATACTCATTTATTTTAATGGGTAATTGCTCGTATCCGAACCCGTATTCATTTCGCAGGGTTTTATCCTATCCGTTGTGGGTAAATTTTGAGGGTACCCACTGAAGATGAGTCCAATTGTCATCCCTAGTTGAATGTGTAAAATAGTTTTATATTATCCTCTCATAAAAATATATTAATTTATTATATTATATGAATAAATTAAAATTTAACCCAAGGATGAGGCTAATCATTTGTTACTTGACTCAAGGTGTTTTCCCTGAAGATGTCAATGAGGTCTGACGTATCAGAAGAACTTTTGCTCGCTATGTCACAAACACATATATGTTATATAAGATGGGAAAATCTACACCCATGCTAAGATGTGTGTCAGAAAGTGAAGTTGACTTTGTGATTGGAGAGGTTCATGAGGGAGCATGTGGAAGCCATATTGGGGGGAAAGGCTCTCTTCGAAAAATATTAAGGGTTGGGTACTATTGGCCCTGGATGATTTAGGATTGTACCGAGTTTGTAAACAAGTGTAAAAAGTGTCAAGTTTTTGCTCCATTTATGCATTCCCCATCTGAATCATTACATTTTGTTTGTTCTCCTTGTTCGTTCTATTTATAGGGTGCTGACATCTTAGGGTTTTTCCCAACTGCACCCGGTCAACTCAAATTCTTAATTGTGGCAATCGACTACTTCACAAAGTGGGTGGAAGTCGGGGCTGTAGCCCGGATTTCATCCGAGGGAGCCTAAAAATTCTATTGGAAAAATATCATATGTCAGTTTGGACTACCCAGAATCATAGTCTCAGATAATGAAGCACAATTCACGAGCACATCTGTTATTGAGTTCTGCATGGATTATGACATCAAAAACAGGTTCACGTCAGTAAAGCATCCTCAGACTAATGGTAAATCAGAGGTGGCAAACAAGGTTATCCTAGGAGGTATAAAAAAGAAGTTGGATGAAGCAAAAGGTCAGTGGTCTGAGTACTTATACGAAATTTTGTGATTTTATCACACGACTCCACATTCCACTACTCGGGAAACCCCTTTTAGAATGGTATATAGGGTTGACGTTGTGATACCACTCGAAATTAACACACCAACTTAGAGGCAAAAACACTTTGATGAAACCATAAATCAAGAAGGCCTCGATGCGGCCTCAGATTTGTTAGAAGAAGTGAGAGAAACAACATAAATACGAGAAGCAGCGGTGAAACACGGAATGGTAAGAAAATACAACTTGAAAGTTTGGCATAGAGGATTTCAAGTAGGTGACCTTGTTATCAAAAAGATAATTGATCAAAAAACAAAGGGAAACTAGCCCTGAACTAGGAATGGCCATTTTTGGTACTTCAGAGGCTCAGCAATGGGGCTTACAAGCTGGAAACATTGGATGGCATAAGAATACCTAGGACATGGAATGTATCATATCTTTGATTGTATTTCAGTTAAGTATTATGCAATTCAAGCAATAAATAAAAGTTCTAGGTTTCACTATTTTCCCTTGCAAAGGCAAGGGTTTTTAATGAGGCACTCGAATTTAAAATCTCATTTGTGTTTATTTTATAAGTATTTGATTCAAGTAAACCCTACAAAATGTGTTGACTTGCTCTGTGTACGTAGGTCAGATTAAAACCCCTATAAACGTGTTAACTTGCTCTGCGTACATAGGTCGTCTATAAAACGTGTCGACTTGCGCCGCGTACATAGGTCGGATTAAAACCCCTATAAACTTGTTGACTTCCTCTGCGTACATAGGTCACCTACAATTCGTGTCGACTTACTCAGCGTACGTATGTCAAATTAAAACCACTATAAACATGTTGACTTGCTCCGCGTACATATGTCGCCTACAAAACGTGTCAACTGGCTCCGTGTACATAGGTAGGATACATATTCTATTAAAACATGTTGATCTACCAAGTAACATGAAAGTAAGGAAAAGTACAGTGTCCGGGTCCTAACCTATAAATACTGCAAGAGCCTGGGGATTTAGCAAAAGCTATGTACATGCCATAGCTAGGGCTTACCCGACTATAGTAATTTTTGTAGTTTACTATGTGAAAATGTTTGAAATTTCACTAAGACTTTCAAGAGATCGGAGTTACATACAATGACTTCATGCTATATTTTAAGTAAAGCAAAACAAAATTAGCAAACAAAAAATAATACCCAACACACTGTGATCGAACACTTAAGTCTCTCTAACTTAAATATATGAGGGGCTATGGTATATGCGGAATTATTTTTTTAATCGTAAAAGAAAGGACGAAATTAGAAAAGTAAAACACAAAAGGACTAAATATCATTCAGAACATATGCCCAGAGGCAACAAAGTTATAAACAAAAAGGGGGGACTTTACCATACTCCCTTACGACAAAAAAAATTACATAATATGCTTCCCAATGGATGACTAACAGAAACAGAAAAACATTCAGGTAGCATTCAAAGTCACATTTGCATCAGCATTATCCTTCGAGTTCGTGTTCTCGGCATTGTTGTCAACAGGGGAGCCATCTTGGTTTGCCTTCTTCGGATCATTAAGGTCGACAAGGTGGCCATTGTTTGATCAATGCATTTTAATGCACAATCTCCCATGTTTGCACTTAAGCATTTCTTTAGTTTTCTTTGTGTATTTTTATATTTTAATTTGTTTTTCTAATTTATTTTATTTTTGGCTTAATTTGATTTCCGTACTTAATTTTCAACTTTAACAGCTTTTATGGAAATGATCATAACCGGAGTTCCAGGAATCTGATTGAGGCGTTCTACCAATCAATGGAAGGTTAAAAGAGATAGCTACAACTTTCGTGTTGGAGCCGAAGTCAGATTCGGAGTCATATTTTCCAGAATTTCGTTTGAAGATGATGCATTAGTTTTATTTAGTTTCATGTCATTTAGAATTGGGCCCGGGTTATTTATTTGACCCAGTTGGGTTGTAAACGGGTTTTTAGTTTTTTCCATATAACCTAGCATCCGCAATTGTTCAACATACACTTTTTACAATTTTATTTTTTTACGCTCGAGGAGACGAATTATGGAGAACTAATTCCAAGGATTAATCTGCTGTAATCGATTTTCGTCGACACTTTGAGGTTCTTATATTTTCCAATTAATCTATTTCCTTTCAATTGGGATCTTGATATCTTGTTTGCTTAATTCGATTTATCTAAGGTTAAATTGATTTATTTCGATGATTGCATATTCCTATACTTTAATCATGTTTGCTTAATTTGAATATGATTACCGTGTTTGCTTAATTCATGATTGATATATTTCATTTGTTTGCTTAATTTGGAAATTAGGAATATTTATCATATAATATCAATTATGCTTGTTTGATTGTTATTATAATCGAAAAGGAAATAGAGTCCGCTTCGGAATTGGGAATTATTTGGGTCGATGATAAGTTGGGAAATCAAAACAGCAGATTAACTGTTTCAGCTTATTTTGATAATCACTTAATTTAATATGTTTTTATAATTAGACCTTAAAATCAACCCTCATTAATCGTTACTATAGTTAGTTAATAAGATCAATAATCCTTGTGAGACGATTCGAGTCATTGTCGTTATACTACGTTTTCAAAAATTACTCGTTTTTGATCTGTGCGCGACACGCGGATCAAATTGGCACCGTTGCCGGGGATTCTTGTTATTATTAACTGATTTTATAGTCATAGGTATAGTTTTTTTGCTAGTTTTTTTCTTTTCTTTTTTGTTGTGTTTGTTGATTTTCTGGGTTGCAATACCGGTTGCAGTATAGTGATAAGTTTTTCAGCCTTTCAGGTAAGTTGGAAGCTACTGTTTCGATTTACTCCAAGTTTTTTCTGGAAAAATCTGAAATTTTTTGTGCGAGCTTTATTTGATTTAATTAGATTTTTAGCGTTATTTTTATATTTTTTATATTTTATTTTAATCGCTTTTCTTTTTTTTCCATTCTTTTTAAATCTGCAGTGATTTTATTTGATTCTGTGTGGAAATTTATAATCATATCATGGTTGATCAAAGAACTCTGAGAGAACTGGTTGCACTTGTGAATTATAATTCTTTATGTATTGAATATCCTGATGTTGTTGATGCACCTTTCGAATTGAAATTTGATTTAATACACTTGTTACCAAGTTTTAATGGTTTTGTAGGTGAGGATCCGAATAACCATCTAAAGGAATTTTAGGTTGGGTGCTCTGCACCTTCCGAACTTTCACTAGACGACCTTGTCAAGCAAATGGATACAAATAATGTCAAGTTTCAACAACAAATAGATTCTAATTTTCAGACTTTGCAAACACTGCTCGATCAACTTACCACTTCAATGAATCCCATGCAGCAAGCTCAAGGATCAAACCAACAACCTTTGGAAGAACATTCTATTTTTCAAATAGAGTTACCTTCTGAAACAATTGATGATACTTGTAATAATTTGTTTACAGCTGATTTTCCATCATTGTCTGATTTTGATGATGTTTACTCTTGTGATGTTTGTACTGACACTAAAATTTGCTCAGTTTGTGCTGAAATTGAGGTTGCCTTGCAAGTTGATATTCTTACTGCATATGAAGTTGAAAATGAAGTTGTTCATGTCAATGAAGCTCTCGACACCCCTACTACTTGGAACAAACCATCCATCGAGAAACCACCCTCTTTAGAGCTGAAACCACTTCGTAATAATTTATTTGAATTTGTGCAGGAAGATAAATCATTAAAGGAATAGAAGAAGGGAATTGGATGGACTTTGGTTGACACTTGTGATATTAGTCCATCCATGAGTATGCATAGGATCTCAATTGAAGATGGAACAAAAGTAGTGAGGCAGCCCCTTAATCCTTTGATTCTTAAAGTTGTAGAAAAGGAGATCATTATCACGTGCACATTCAACACTTTTACTTATCAAAGATTCTTCTTTGATCCTGGAATAAAAGGCGAAGGCACTAATAAAAACTTCAAGATTAATGGATACTACCCAAAGCTACTCTATGAGATCCCCACTTTGGAAGAAGAGACTGTAGAGGAGCTCTCTTTAGGAAATGTTGCTTATGTGATCACCTATCCACCTTGACCACTCGGGTGTGTTCTTTCCTTTCTTCCCATGTTATTTTATATTTATGTCCTTTCATTAAGGACAATGCTTGTTTTAAGTGTGGGGGAGAGAATAATTTATTTTCTTTGTTTTTGTTTTGTTTTTGTTTGTTTCTTTTTCAATAAAAAAAAATTATTATTAGACTTAGAAACACATGCATTTGTTGAATTTATTTTAGGCTATAGATTGTTTTGAGGTTAGTTGTGGAGACTTGGGAAAAATTCATAAGACCAATATCGTTTTAACACCTTAAGTCTTCTGAATATGGAAATCATTTTGAATATTTTTTATGCCATATCCATGAGTTCTCATCCTTTAATAGCTCTTAAGTAGTTTATCAAGCAGTCAGTACCATCTAGAAATCATACATTAAGTAATTGAGTTGATGCAAATAAGTGAATGATCTCTTACTTAATAAGAAATCTAAATAGGAATCTGCCTTCTAAGTTAGGTGACCCTCATCCGGTCATTTAGCCTAACGGATGTGAAACCTTAAAAAAAATTGATGCTGAAGTAACTTTAAAATATTGACAAGATATGGATCATAGTCACTAATAAACTTATTTACCATGTGTATGAATAGATAACGGGCTTAATGTGATTGCGCTAGAATGAAAGAGAGCAAAAAGAAGGATGAGTAAGTTAGGCTTAGCCATAATAACATGATTCGAAATGGTTTGTATATGATGGAGGCTTATGATCGTACAATTGCGGATTTGTGTTCTTACGATATCCTTAGTGTGTAAGATCAGTACCTATCGATGTTATCTCAATCGAAGAAGAGTTTGTAGCCTAGAATGAGTATCTGAATGATGTTGTGTTTCTTGAGTCTTGATTTTATTTTGCTCGGAGTGCAAAAGTTCAAGTGTGGGGGAATTTGATCAATGCATTTTAATGCACAATCTCCCATGTTTGCATTTAAGCATTTCTTTAGTTTTCTTTGTTTATTTTTAAATTTTAAGTTGTTTTTCTAATTTATTTTATTTTTGGCTTAATTTGATTTTCGTACTTAATTTTCAACTTTAACAGCTTTTATGGAAATGATCATAAACGGAGTTCCAGGAATCTGATTGAGACGTTCTACCAGTCGATGGAAAGCTAAGAGAGATATCTACAACTTTCGTGTTGGAGCCGAAGTCAGATTCGGAGTCATATTTCCAGAATTTCGTTTGAAGTTGTTGCATTAGTTTTATTAAGTTTCGGGTCATTTAGAATTGGGCATGGGTTATGTATTTGACCCAGTTGTGTTGTAAACGGGTTGTTAGGTTTTTCCATATAACCTAGCAGCCGCAACTGTTCAACATACACTTTTTATGATTTTATTTTTTTACGCTCAAGGAGACGATTTATGGAGAACTAATTCCAAGGATTAATTTGCTGTAATCGATTTTCGCCGACACTTTGAGGTTCTTATATTTTCAAATTAATTTATTTCCTTTCAATTCTGATATTGATATCTTGTTTTCTTAATTCGATTTATCTAAGGTTAGATTGATTTATTTCGATGATTGCATATTCCTATACTTTAATCATGTTCGCTTAATTTGCATATGATTACCGTGTTTGCTTAATTCACGATTGATATATTTCATCTGTTTGCTTAATTTGGAAATTAGGAATATTTATCATATAATATCAATTACGCTTGTTTGATTGTTATTATAATAGAAAAGGAAATAGAGTCCGCTTTGGAATTGGGAATTATTTGGGTCGATGATAAGTTGGGAAATCAAAATAGCAGATTAACAGTTTCAGCTTATTTTGATAATCACTTAATTTAATATGTTTTTATAATTCGACCTTAAAATCAACCCCCCATTAATTGTTACTATAGTTAGTTAATAAGATCAAGAATCCTTGTGAGACGATTCGAGTCATTGTCGCTATACTACGTTTTCAAAAATTACTCGTTTATTATCCGTGCGCGACACGCGGATCAAATTGGCGCCGTTGTCGGGGATTCTTGTTATTATTAACTAATTTTATAGTCATAGGTATAGCTTTTTTGCTAGTTTTTTTTTTCTTTTTTGTTGTGTTTGTTGATTTTCAGGATTGCAATACCGGTTGCAGTATAGTGATACGTTTTTCAGTCTTTCAGGTAAGTTGGAAGCTACTATTTCGATTTACTCTGATTTTTTTTCCAGAAAATCAGAAATAAATCGAAGAACAATACTCTTTTGGAATAAAATTCTAAAAGATTTTGATCCTCAAAATCGCAAATTTTGCGTTTTTCTATTTTATTTGATTTATTTTCTCTTTTCATATTTTCAAAAAAATCTGAAATTTTTTGTGCAAGCTTTATTTGATTTAATTAGATTTTTAGCGTTATTTTTTTATTTTTTATATTTTATTTTAATCGCTTTTTTTCCATTCTTTTTAAATCTGCAGTAATTTTATTTGATTCTGTGTTGAAATTTATAATCATATCTTGGTTGATCAAAGAACTCTGAGAGAACTGGTTGCACTTGTGAATTATAATTTTTTATGTATTGAATATCCTGATGTTGTTGATGCACCTTTCGAATTGAAATTTGGTTTAACACACTTGTTACCAAGTTTTAATGGTTTTGTAGGTGAGGATCCGAATAACCATCTAAAGGAATTTTAGGTTGGGTGCTCTGCACCTTCCGAACTTTCACTAGAGGACTTTGTCAAGCAAATGGATACAAATAATGTCAAGTTTCAACAACAAATAGATTCTAATTTTCAGACTTTGCAAACACTGCTCGATCAACTTACCACTTCGATGAATTCCATGCAGCAAGCTCAAGGATCAAACCAACAACCTTTGGAAGAACATTCTATTTTTCAAATAGAGTTACCTTCTGAAACAATTGATGATACTTGTATTAATTTGTTTACAGCTGATTTTCCATCATTGTCTGATTTTGATGATGTTTACTCTTGTGATGTTTGTACTGACCCTAAAATTTGCTCTGTTTGTGCTGAAATTGAGGTTGCCTTGCAAGTTGATATTCTTACTGCATATGAAGTTGAAAATGAAGTTGTTCATGTCAATGAAGCTCTCGACACCCCGACTGCTTGGAACAAACCATCCATCGAGAAACCACCCTCTTTAGAGTTGAAACCACTTAGTAATAATTTATTTGAATTTGTGCAGGAAAATAAATCATTAAAGGAACAGAAGAAGGGAATTGAATGGACTTTGGTTGACACTTGTGATATCAGTCCATCCATGAGTATGCATAGGATCTCAATTGAAGATGGAACAAAAGTAGTGAGGCAACCCCTTAATCCTTTGATTCTTAAAGTTGTAGAAAAGGAGATCATTATCACGTGCACATTCAACACTTTTAGTTATCGAAGATTCTTCTTTGATCCTGGAATAAAAGGCGAAGACACTAATAAAAACTTCAAGATTAATGGATACTACCCAAAGCTACTCTATGAGATCCCCACTTTGGAAGAAGAGACTGTAAAGGAGCTCTCTTTAGGAAATGTTACTTATGTGATCACCTATCCACCTTGACCACTCGGGTGTGTTCTTTCCTTTCTTTCCCTCTTATTTTATATTTATGTCCTTTCATTGAGGACAATGCTTGTTTTAAGTGTGGGGGAGAGAATAATTTATTTTCTTTGTTTTTGTTTTGTTTTTGTTTTTGTTTGTTTCTTTTTCAATAAAAAAAATTATTATTAGACTTAGAAACACATGCATTTGTTGAATTTTTTTTAGGCTATAGATTGTTTTGAGGTTAGTTGTGGAGACTTAGGAAAAATTCATAAGACCGATATCGTTTTAACACCTTAAGTCTTCTGAATATGGAAATCATTTTGAATATTTTTTATGCCATAGCCATGAGTTCTCATCCTTTAATAGCTCTTAAGTAGTTTATCAAACAGTCAGTAACATCTAGAAATCATAAATATAGTAATTGAGTTGATGCAAATAAGTGAATGATCTCATACTTAATAAGAAATCTAAATAGGAATCTGCCTTCTAAGTTAGGTGACCCTCATCCGGTCATTTAGCCTAACGGATGTGAATCCTTAAAAAAAATTGATGTTGAAGTAACTTTAAAATATTGACAAGATATGGATCATAGTCAGTAACAAACTTATTTACCATGTGTATGAATAGATAACAGGCTTAATGTGATTGCGCTAGAATGAAAGAGAGCAAAAAGAAGGATGAGTAAGTTAGGCTTAGCCATAATAACATGATTCGTAATGGTTTGTATATGATGGAGGCTTATGACCGCACAATTGCGGATTTGTGTTCTTACGATATCCTTAGTGTGTAAGATCAGTACCTATCGATGTTATCTCAATCGAAGAAGAGTTTGTAGCCTAGAATGAGTATCTGAATGATGTTGTGATTCTTAAGTCTTGATTTTATTTTGCTCGGAGTGCAAAAGTTCAAGTGTGGGGGAATTTGATCAATGCATTTTAATGCACAATCTCCCATGTTTGCATTTAAACATTTCTTTAGTTTTCTTTGTTTATTTTTAAATTTTAATTTGTTTTTCTAATTTATTTTATTTTTGGCTTAATTTGATTTTCGTACTTAATTTTCAACTTTA
The DNA here is from genome assembly GCA_963966055.1 of Lathyrus aphaca. Taxonomy (NCBI): domain Eukaryota; kingdom Viridiplantae; phylum Streptophyta; class Magnoliopsida; order Fabales; family Fabaceae; genus Lathyrus; species Lathyrus aphaca. Next base: position 109,650,178 of record OZ014524.1, on the reverse strand, counting down.
ACAGCCTTTATGGAAATGATCATAAGCGGAGTTCCAGGAATCTGATTGAGGCGTTCTACCAGTCGATGGAAAGCTAAGAGAGATAGCTACAACTTTCGTGTTGGAGCCGAAGTCAAATTCAGAGTCATATTTCCATAATTTCGTTTGAAGCTGCTGCATTAGTTTTATTTAGTTTCGGGTCATTTAGAATTGGGTATAGGTTATGTATTTGACCCAGTTTGGTTGTAAACGAGTTTTTAGGTTTTTCCATATAATCTAGCAGCCGCAACTGTTCAACATACACTTTTTACGATTTAATTTTTTTACGCTCGAGGAGACGAATTATGGAGAACTAATTCCAAGGATTAATCTATTGTAATCGATTTTCGCCGACACTTTGAGGTTCTTATATTTTTCAATTAATCTATTTCCTTTCAATTCTGATCTTGATATCTTGTTTGCTTAATTCGATTTATCTAAGGTTAGATTGATTTATTTCGATGATTGCATATTCCTATACTTTAATCATGTTTGCTTAATTTGCATATGATTACCGTGTTTGCTTAATTCACGATTGATATATTTCATCTGTTTGCTTAATTTGGAAATTAGGAATATTTATCATATAATATCAATTATGCTGGTTTGATTGTTATTATAATCGAAAAGGAAATAGAGCCCGCTTCGGAATTGGGAATTATTTGGGTCGATGATAAGTTGGGAAATCAAAACAACGGATTAACTGTTTCAGCTTATTTTTATAATCACTTAATTTAATATGTTTTTATAATTCGACCTTAAAATCAACCCCCCATTAATCATTACTATATTTAGTTAATAAGATCAAGAATCCTTGTGAGACGATTCGAGTCATTGTCGCTATACTACGTTTTCAAAAATTAATCGTTTTTGATCTGTGCACGACACGCGGATCAAATTGGCGCCGTTGCCGGGGATTCTTGTTATTATTAACTGATTTTATAATCATAGGTATAGTTTTTTTGCTAGTTTTTTTCTTTTCTTTTTTGTTGTGTTTGTTGATTTTCAGGGTTGCAATACCGGTTGCAGTATAGTGATAAGTTTTTCAGCCTTTCAGGTAAGTTGGAAGCTACTGTTTCGATTTACTCCGATTTTTTTTCCAGAAAATCAGAAATAAATCGAAGAACAATACTTTGTTAGGATAAAATTCTAAAAGATTTCGACCCTCAAAATCGCAAATTTTGCATTTTTCTATTTTATTTGATTTGTTTTCTCTTTTCATATTTTCAAAAAAATCTGAAATTTTTTGTGCGAGCTTTATTTGATTTAATTATATTTTTAGCGTTATTTTTATATTTTTTATATTTTATTTTAATCGCTTTTCTTTTTTTCCATTCTTTTTAAATCTGTAGTGATTTTATTTGATTCTGTGTTGAAATTTATAATTGTATCATGGTTGATCAAAGAACTTTGAGAGAACTGGTTGCACTTGTGAATTATAATTCTTTATGTATTGAATATCCTGATGTTGTTGATGCACCTTTCGAATTGAAATTTGGTTTAACACACTTGTTACTAAGTTTTAATGGTTTTGTAGGTGAGGATCTGAATAACCATCTAAAGGAATTTCAGGTTGGGTGCTCTGCACCTTCCGAACTTTCACTAGAGGACCTTGTCAAGAAAATGGATACAAATAATGTCAAGTTTCAACAACAAATAGATTCTAATTTTCAGACTATGCAAACACTGCTCGATGAACTTACCACTTCGTTGAATCCCATGCAGCAAGCTCAAGGATCAAACCAACAACCTTTGGAAGAACATTCTATTTTTCAAATATAGTTACCTTCTGAAACAAGTGATGATACTTGTATTAATTTGTTTACAGCTGATTTTCCATCATTGTCTGATTTCGATGATGTTTACTCTTGTGATGTTTGTACTGACACTAAAATTTGCTCAGTTTGTGCTGAAATTGAGGTTGCCTTGCAAGTTGATATTCTTACTGCATATGAAGTTGAAAATGAAGTTGTTCATGTCAATGAAGCTCTCGACACCCCGACTGCTTGGAACAAACCATCCATCGAGAAACCACTCTCTTTAGAGCTGAAACCACTTCCTATTAATTTGTTTGAATTTGTGCAGGAAGATAAATCATTAAAGGAACAAAAGAAGGGAATTGGATGGACTTTGGTTGACACTTGTGATATTAGTCCATCCATGAGTATGCATAGGATCTCAATTGAAGATGGAACAAAAGTAGTGAGGCAGTCCCTTAATCCTTTGATTCTTAAAGTTGTAGAAAAGAGATCATTATCACGTGCACATTCAACACTTTTATTTATCGAAGATTCTTCTTTGATCCTGGAATAAAAGGCGAAGGCACTAATAAAAACTTCAAGATTAATGGATACTACCCAAAGCTACTCTATGAGATCCCCACTTTGGAAGAAGAGACTGTAGATGAGCTCTCTTTAGGAAATGTTGCTTATGTGATCACCTATCCACCTTGACCACTCGGGTGTGTTCTTTCCTTTCTTTCCCTCTTATTTTATATTTATGTCCTTTCATTGAGGACAATGCTTGTTTTAAGTGTGGGGGAGAGAATAATTTATTTTCTTTGTTTTTGTTTTGTTTTTGTTTGTTTCTTTTTCAATAAAAAAAATTATTATTAGACTTAGAAACACATGCATTTGTTGAATTTTTTTTAGGCTATAGATTGTTTTGAGGTTAGTTGTGGAGACTTGGAAAAAATTCATAAGACCGATATCGTTTTAACACCTTAAGTCTTCTGAACACGGAAATCATTTTGAATATTTTTTATGCCATAGCCATGAGTTCTCATCCTTTAATAGCTCTTAGGTAGTTTATCAAGCAGTCAGTACCATCTAGAAATCATACATTAAGTAATTGAGTTGATGCAAATAAGTGAATGATCTCGTACTTAATAAGAAATCTAAATAGGAATCTGCCTTCTAAGTTAGGTGACCCTCGTCCGGTCATTTAGCCTAACGGATGTGAATCCTTAAAAAAATTGATGATGAAGTAACTTTAAAATATTGACAAGATATGGATCATAGTCACTAACAAACTTATTTACCATGTGTATGAATAGATAACGGGCTTAATGTGATTGCGCTAGAATGAAAGAGAGCAAAAAGAAGGATGAGTAAGTTAGGCTTAGCCATAATAACATGATTCGAAATGGTTTGTATATGATGGAGGCTTATGACCGCACAATTGCGGATTTGTGTTCTTACGATATCCTTAGTGTGTAAGATTAGTACCTATCGATGTTATCTCAATCGAAGAAGATTTTGTAGCCTAGAATGTGTATCTGAATGATGTTGTGTTTCTTGAGTCTTGATTTTATTTTGCTCGAAGTGCAAAAGTTCAAGTGTGGGGGAATTTGATCAATGCATTTTAATGCACAAACTCCCATGTTTGCATTTAAGCATTTCTTTAGTTTTCTTTGTTTATTTTTAAATTTTAATTTGTTTTTCTAATTTATTTTATTTTTGGCTTAATTTGATTTTCGTACTTAATTTTCAACTTTAACAGCTTTTATGGAAATGATCATAACCGGAGTTCCAGGAATCTGATTGAGGCATTCTACCAGTCGATGGAAAGCTAAGAGAGATAGCTACAACTTTCGTGTTGGAGCCGAAGTCAGATTCAGAGTCATATTTCTAGAATTTCGTTTAAAGTTGTTGCATTAGTTTTATTTAGTTTCGGGTCATTTAGAATTGGGCTTGGGTTATGTATTTGACCCAGTTGGGTTGTAAACGGGTTTTTTAGGTTTTTCCATATAACCTAGCAGCCACAACTATTCAACATACACTTTTTACGATTTTATTTTTGTACGCTCGAGGAGACGAATTATGGAGAACTCATTCCAAGGATTAATCTGTTGTAATCGATTTTCGTCGACACTTTGAGGTTTTTATAGTTTCGGGTCATTTAGAATTGGGCCTGGGTTATGTATTTGACCCAGTTGGGTTGTAAACGGGTTTTTTAGGTTTTTCCATATAACCTAGCAGCCACAACTATTCAACATACACTTTTTACGATTTTATTTTTGTACGCTCGAGGAGACGAATTATGGAGAACTCATTCCAAGGATTAATCTGCTGTAATCGATTTTTTTCGACACTTTGAGGTTCTTATATTTTCCAATTAATCTATTTCCTTTCAATTCTGATTATTATATCTTGTTTGCTTAATTCAATTTATCTAAGGTTAGATTGATTTATTTCGATGATTGCATATTCCTATACTTTAATCGCGTTTACTTAATTCACGTATGATTATCGTGTTTGCTTAATTCACGATTGATATATTTCATCTGTTTGCTTAATTTGGAAACTAGGAATATTTATCATATAATATCAATTACGCTTGTTTGATTGTTATTATAATCGAAAAGGAAATAGAGTCTGCTTCGGAATTGGGAATTATTTGGGTCGATGATAAGTTGGGAAATCAAAACAGCAGATTAATTGTTTCAACTTATTTTGATAATCACTTAATTTAATCTGTTTTTATAATTTGACCTTAAAATCAACCCCCCATTAATCGTTACTATAGTTAGTTAATAAGATCAAGAATCCTTGTGAGACGATTCGAGTAATTTTCACTATACTGCGTTTTCAAAAATTACCCGTTTTTTATCCGTGCACGACACGTGGATCAGTGACAGTCCACAGAAGAAAGAATTCATAAATCATCACAAATCCAGAATAATTCTTATAAGTGCCATTTCATACACAGAGTATGAGAAGATCATAAACAGAGAATCTTCAAAGCACATGTGTGACTACTTAAGGATGACGCATGAAGGCAATACTCAAGTTAAGGAGACCAAAGCTCTGGCACTTATGTAGAAGTATGAAGCGTTCAAGATGGAAGAAGATGCAACGAACGAGAGTAACATTCCTATCCTCTATGATAATACTTCTGCTATCTATCTTTCTAAAATTCCTATTTAACATTCTAGAGGTAAACATATAGAAATTAAACACCATTTCATTAGGGACTATACTCATAAGGGAATTCTATTTTTAAAATTCATAGACACAAACCACCAATGGGCTGATGTTTTTACAAAACCCATTGTTGAAGATAGGTTTAATTTCATTCTGAAACATCTCAGTATGGAATTATGTCCAGAATGAACTTCTTATCAATATTTCTTCTGAAGTAAGAAGGAGAATTGTATCAGAATCTATCCAGAAACATATGACTATTTGTATTTGAGAACATCTCATGTCAAGGACAGAACATACATATCATTACATCAAAACCTGTCAACAAAGCTCCAAGTGTCTTCAGAATCTGAATACGTTTTTAAACTCTGAGAAAGGACAGAACATGCAGTTCATGAAATGAACATCTATCAACCTAAGTTCCAGGTGTCCTTTGAGGCTGAATACGTGCTCAAATTCTGGGAAACTAAAACGGATGAACTGACAAAGTTAAGGCGCTAGTCACATTGGTAATTGTTCAAAAATATTTTACGCCATCCCTTTTGTCAGATTTCATTAACGTTGTTAATCATTGTGTTTTTTATTTAATTTTTTCATTAATTTTTTTTACCGTTGTAAATACTATATATATGCGTTCACCTTCACTCCACAAACACTTTTCACATTCTCACAATCACTACCATTCTCTTCTGGATTCTTGATTTCTCTAGCTCTATGCATTCTGTTATCAAAACCCTATTATGAACAATGGCTTCATCTTCAAAGCAAGCTCAACCTTTTTCATCTTCTCAACAAGCTTCTGCAAATCAAGCTTCTGAAGAAACACATGTTACTCCGGTCAGAACTCTTCTCACTCTAGTTGATAAACTAGAAGTTCTTTGTGAACTGTTCGTAGATTTTGATAGCATGAAGGAAAATGGTTATGATATCACCCCTGAAGTTAAATTTCAAGGTTGTACGAAATACTTTGATCATCTTATGTGTCCCATTTTTCCTAAGTTGGTTAAAGAGTTCTGGATTTTTTCTACAACTTTAACCAACCAAGTAACATCTTATGTTATAGGGAAGAAAATCATCATCACTGAAGATCTTATTGGAAGACTCATTGAGTATGATTACAATGGGATTAAATGCAGTGACATGGAGAAAATCTCTAACCTAACAACAATCTCTAGATAGATCTTTACTTCTGGTCAACATTCAAACAAGATTAAGGATCTCAAAGATCATCAGAGAATCTAGGCAAAGATAATTTTGGGTTGCATCAGTCACAGAAAACCCAAAAGATATCCAGATTATATCAACCTTGATTAATAACATATTCTCTACTCCATCTCAAGCAACAAGAAAATAAACCTTTCTCACAGTCAATTCAATCATCTGAAGAACAAAGTCAAAGAAACAAGAGAAGAGGAGAACCGAAGAAGAAGTTGGCTATAGTTTCATTTTGATTCGGTTTAGTCCTAATACGTCGTTTATGGAGTGTTGAGATTTGTGGGTGACGAGTTTGGCGGGTAATGAATACAAGATGCTAAAGTTTTAGTTATGCTTTACAACAATAGAGGGTTCAGGAGGGGATCCATCCTGTTCAAAATTTGGATTGGGTTGCGGAAGTGAGTGTGTTGAATGATTAGGAATGGTTTTATGGATCTAGAATTCAAGTGTTTAATAATCACAAAAGTATATGAGTATGGTTTGGTCTAAAGGAATAGAGTATGAGACGACAAGGAGGATTGGAATTACTGACAAGTTAAGTCAAAATTCTTTTTACATGTATGATCTGGTGGTTAGATAGAGTTAGAATTGAGTTAGAAATTTATAACTTTAAGTCCAGTTTGAGAGAAAACCCAATGGGGAGAAAGGTTGGGTAGGTTAAACGTGAATAAGGATGCCTAGTGAGCGCTAGAAAGTGTCTGAAGTTGGATGTGAACTTGTTGTATTTGTTAGTTACAGGTAGTCTGAGTGCGCAGTGGGAGCGCAAGGTAGCATAGTTTGTTCATATTGGTATGACTTATAAGAATTCGAAGGTTGACGATAGAATTCATGGGAATAATGAGACCATTGGATGTTCCAAGATGGGAGTGGGATGGCGAAAATTTTAATTGCTAATATTATACTACTAGGTAATGGGTGTATCAGCTACATGTTCGACTGGGGAATTGTAGATTGGATGTCTTGAAGTTGTGTTATCATAAAGTTGGTAGTTTAGTTGTGGTGATGTCTTGTTATGGATTTTGGTGTTCTTATCTTTATTGTTTCCTGTTGCCCATGATGATGGTTTAGGTGTGAGTAACTAACTCCTATGATGGGGAATTAGGGTGGTGTTACCAAAGATGATGGCAACTGTTGTGTTGTTCCCGGTTCAAGAGTGAGCTTGGGTGTTCGTAACTTGATTATTTTGTGTCTTGAATTAGTTGTAGAGTACCTTGCATGAGAATTGCGCTTTGTTGTGGTTGTCGTCAATAAGTTGTACTGTTGTTGCGTTATTCGTGGTATCAATTTTTAAGGAGTAGTAGTTGACTATAGGATGCAAGGACGTATCAGGGGCAATTAGTATCCAGTGAATTTTCAAGGACGAAAGTACTCTAAGTGGGGAGAGTTGTAATGCCCTGATTATTATTTAATTATTTAATTGGAATTGTTGTATTTTGGTGTGTGGAAGAAAGTATTATATTATTTAATATGATATTGATCTAAATGAATTATATTATATTGAATAATATAAATATTGGAAATATAAAGAGAAAAAGGTAGAATGGTAAATTATGAAGGATAGTGAGGCAAAATAAGGAAAACCATAGTTGAGGTCTAAGGTTTAAGTTTGGAAATAAGGAAAAATAGAAATCAACCGTGTTTTATGACCGTGAAGAGGAAACGTGAACAGAGAAGAAGGAAAGAGAAAGAGCATGAGATTGAAGAGGAAATCGGGCTAAGAGAAGGAAATTTTTCATCAAACTAAGGTAAGGTAGGATTTCTTCATCTCCTAAGGGTTTAATAATCTGAATTTTAGGCAAAGTGTTGTTGAATAGAGAATTGGGTTTGGGTGATTTTGGATGAGAATTGTGTTCAATTGTTAGTAGTTGTTGATTTTGTATGATAATCGTATGAATTAGGCAATGAAATGTGTAAATTATGCATTTGTTGGCTGTAAGACTGGTGTTTGAGTGAATACTTCATAGTAGGGTTTGGCTGAGTCATATAAGAAAAACTCAAAAAATCAGAGTCTCGCTTAGCGAGCAAGTTGGAGTTTTGGAGCGTGCTTTACAGAGAGTTGCTCGCTCAGCGAGCAAGCCGCTCACTTAGCGAGACATGGAATGAAAAATAAAATGTTTTATTTCTGAAAAAATTCCCTAAAATTCTTTAATTAATATAATAAGGGATGGGAATTGAAGTAGTGTTGTTAGATATAGGTAGATATGAGCTATAAGCCTAATTAGAAGAATAATGATCATAACTTGGAACGAACGTGAATTTTTATTTACATTCGTTGTTGTTGTTATTGTTATGTGTTGTTATTGTCGTTGTGGTTATATGATGTAGTAGTTGTTAGGTGTGGTTGTAGTTTTTGATATATGTTGTTGATGTTGTTAGATGTTGTTGTTGTCGTTATGGTTATATGATGTAGTAGTTGTTAGGTGTTGTTGTAGTTGTTGATATATGTTGTTGATGTTGTTGTGATTATATGATGTAGTCGTTATTAGGTGATGTTGTAGTTGTTGATATATGTTATCGATGTTGTAGTTGTGGTTATATGATGTTATTGTATGAAGTAGTAGTTGGTGATGTTGTTGCATGAGATAGTTGTCGTTGTAGGGTGTTGGTGATGCTATTGCATGAGATAGTTGTTGTTGTATGTTGTTGATGATGCTATTGCATGGGATAATTGATGTTGTATGCGGTGGATGATATTGATGTATGAAGTAGTTGTTGTCGTATGTTGTTGGTGATGCTATTGCAAGAGATAATTGTTATTGTATGTTGTTGATGATGTTGTAGACATTGCATATTGGCATTGATTGTACATGGAATGTGCATAGTTGGGGATGGTGTACCAAGGTAGGGTATATACATCCTAATTCTAAAGGGAATCATTGTGTTATTGGCCCGATCATGAAATAGGGATTGTACGTGACCATGAAACAGGGGTCGAGGGTGTAACCATGAAACAGGGGTCGAGAGTTCTGACGGGAACTGGATCTTGAAATAGAGATCGATATATGGTACCACATGCATAAAGTTGGAAGGGTCTCATTGCATAGTTGTTTATTGGTGTGCATAATATTATTATGTGATGTTGTGTATTTGTCTAATTGTTGTTTGATGAGAAGTGGTGAATTGCTTGATAATACTTGTCTTTGTTTTTATTAATTTTCCCCTTTTGTTGGTGTAAGTATCTCACCCTTTCTGTTTGAATTTTACTCTTGTGTTGGTAACATGCAGGTGAGCAGGATTAGTAGAGTGGTGATCGGTGAAGTCAGTGTACTTCACATTTAGAGGAGTCGGCTCTGATACGTGCTTTGAGGTGTCGGGACGAAGATTGTTTCTTTTTTTTTTTACTTATTTTAAGAAAAAACATTTTTGTAATTGAATCTTACTATATGTTGAATTAGAGTTTTCCGCTGCAAGTAAAACTATTTTTGTAAAATGTATCACATTGAGCCATATTTTGAGGTAGTATGCAACACTCAAAATGATTTTTATATTTAATTACTCTGATTTAGATTTAATTTTCATGAGGTGTATTTTGGGTGTAACAACCACTAGCAGGAGTATCTATTATCACACTACCTTTCATATCAAACAATTTCAAACCCAATTTTGTCGCACAATAAAACAAAATAAACGAATGCGTAGCTCCAGTATCAATAATAGCAATTAATTCAGTATCATTAATAAAACAAGTACCTCAAATCAAGTTATCCTTCGCGGGAGTCTCGTTACCACTCAAAGCAAACTCTCTATCATTAGTCTAGGCAGCAACAACATTCTTCTTTGGTTTCTGGAATTAAGTGTTGATGTGGCCATGTTCTCCACAATTGTAACAAGTGAGACTAGCGTTATTGCACTCATAAGCATAATGATCTGTCTTCCTGCACTTGTAGCATCTCAAAACTTTATTCTCACATTCACTAGAGCGATGACCAGGTTATCCACATCTAAAGCATTTTATAGGAACAAAAGCTCCTCCCCCACTGTACTTCTTCTCATCAGCAGTTTTATGTCTCCCTCTGTCAGTTGGAGCATCATAAGGCATCCCACGGTTCTGATGTTGTCTTCCCCTTTTATCACTTAAGTTCTTGTAATGAATGGAATGGGCTTTGCTATCTTCTTCATAAATTCTACAGTTGTTCACCAACTCTTCAAACCTACGGATTTGTTGATAACCAATTTCCCGTTTGATCTCTAGGCATAACCCATTCTCGAACTTAACACACTTGGAAAATTCAGCAGTGGCTTCACTATAATGTGGATAATATTCAGCCAATTCCACAAACTTGTAAGCATACTCAATCATATTCATATTTCCTTGTTTCAATTCGAGAAACTCAACCATTTTCTTACCCCGCACATCTTCAAGAAAGTACTTCCTCAAAAACTCTCGGCTGAACCCAATCCAAGTAATTGCACCACCTCCAAAAGTCAACCTTCGCCGAGTACTAACCCACCAGTCATCAACTTCCATCTTCAACATATACGTACCAAAACGCACCTTCTATTCTTCCGAGAAATCCATGACTCTAAATATCCTCTCAATCTCTTTGAGCCAAACTTGTACCCCATCGGGATCATACCGGCCTTCAAAGTTAGGCGGATTGTTCCTCTGGAACTCCTTCAACACACGAGTACCATCATTCCCTCCAACATTGGGTATCTGTTGCACAACTTGAGCAACAACTTGCAAAGCGGAAGCTATGGCCGCATCATTTCTTCCAGCCATTCTGCACACTAATAATCAAGGTTAGATAGAACAAAGCATCGATAGTGTACACACACTCATCGATTGACAAATAATGACTCTAAACAACCTGGTAGGACAGACCGATCTGCTCTGATACCACTAATGTAACACCCGTCTAAACCCCAAATAATATTACAATTTTATTTAAGATAAATAAACTCTTCATCAAAATATCACGGATGTCACATCTTCATAATAACTTCTCTCACAAAAGATTATGCTCTGTAACACGGGTTTTTAATGTTTTCATCAAATAAAATAACAACATATCAAATTCATTTAAAATATTCTCGCAGCGGATTAAATTTCTAAACTTCTTTAAAATCAAATTAATACCCTAAGGTATTCCTCAGAAAATCACATAGTTCAAAAGTATCTCAAGGTTTATAATTCAAAACTCCAAAAAAAGGAAAATCATCAAAACATGTCATAATCTTCAAAACAACAAAACATGAAATATTCTTAAGCAGACAAATCTCCAACCCCGGTGTTACGTATCAGAGCAAGACTCCTTTTACTTCTACGAAGTAAAATGAAACACTCTAAAGCAACTCCTAAGCTTCCTGCACTTTCAGGATTACCTGCAAGTTACCCATGAAAGAGACAACAATTCTAAGCAGAAAGGGTGAGTAATCATAATCATTATAAGAGATGCAGAAAGTTGACAAAGAGTAAAGTCACTTGAAGAACATCAACCATACACTCGCATTCATCATACAACTCATCATAATGACAAAAATGTCATTTAACTCATCATCACGAAAATGCTAATCATAATGACATGCAACTCAATAGACTCAATCATGCGGTACTTAAATGTCATTGATGACTTAGTCATCGTTATCTCCAAAGATCCCCACCAATAGGATCGGTTCCCGCTTGGAACCAGAGCACTCCACTTTTTGCACTTAATCCACACAATGAGATTAATTTCTTCATTGGACATTACAGTCCTAAAATTCATCATTGGATCTTCATCCTGCAAAAACATCATTGGACCATTCGTCCTAAACAATACTATGAATGCATGATGTATACAACAATTAAACATGACCACGACTAGTCAAAACGCATCACCATTAATTCAAATACTTTAGTTTACCTTCGTATACGGTTACACCAATATATGCACATACTTCACAAATCACACAACATCATACAATTAAACAAACATCATTAGCACATATTCATAATTTTCGAACAATGGAACACATCACATCTGTTTTGAAAGAAAAATCATTTACAAAAATACCCACTGATACTACTCGGGAATCCCACTGATTTATTAACAAAACAGGATATAAAAACTTCAACAAAGTAAATTGAGATGATACATTTCAACTTTAAAACATCGTTTAACACTTGATAATTCCTTAAAAACAAATACTTTATTACTACACAACAGATTCATCAAAAATAAATTAAATTGTATTCAGCCTCAAAACAACTTAAGAAAACACCAATTCTTTAATTAAACAACTTAAAATTCAGCAAGTATAACCAAAGGTAGCATCAACATAAGACAAGCATTATCCCCCCGAGTGCTACGTATCAGAGCGAGAACACCGACTCGAATCTACTAAGGTACTATGTCCTACTCTGGATCAACTGCACGTTACCAACAGAGGGCAACATTAAAAAAAGTGAGATATCTAAAAATATAATCAAGCATATGATAAATAACATATCGAATCAGATTACTCAAATCACCACTTCATAACTTCACAAACAACTTAAAAACCAACACAAGATGCGACATAACAACTTAATATGCAACTTGATATGCAACTTAGAACAATGAGATGCATGTGGTACCATCAGAGCAAAACTCCCAACTTATAATCATGCCAATTAATAGAGGCGTAAATACAAGGCATAAGCCTTCAATTTTATTCTTGCCAATCCAGGCAAACTTACCGAGCAATCAGCTCCAACTTGAATATTGATATGCTATGCGACATCAACATGATTATCAAACAACAACAACTATACCAACATAAAAACATAATAACATAACAACATTTAACTTTGGCCAAAAGCCTGCAACTCAAAATCTTACCATTTATAAGGCACTGCAACATGAACAACAAACAATAACTTTACAACTTATAACAAAGCAACACAACAAAAACAACCAAATCTACTACATTCCTATCCATACAAGTTCTGAATAAGACTGGTTAATTAAAATAATTAATGTGCTCGATTATTACTACTTATTATTAATTTAATAACATGCTTCTATTAACTCTGTCACAGCAACCAATACACCAACATGCTACTAATCTCATACCATTCTTAACTAATTTTCTTCTACTAATTCCTTTTTGTATCACTTATTAATTCTCTGTTATTTAATTACTAGAAACTATGATACCCCCGTTAATATTTTCAAACCTAATAATGCTATTGGGAGTGGTTTATAACAGACTGATATTGCAGACACAGAAAATAGAAACAAAAACAACAAAATTCTCCCAACCCCGTGACCATCGTCACACTCTGTGTGACCCTTGTTAAAAATTTCTTGTGACGATCGTCCTAGGGATCTGACGGACTTCACAAATCTCAGAAGGTCTTCTGGCTTAAGGGACGACCGTCCCACAGCCAAAACTGCTACACTATCTGTTAAACATGCATACACAAAACATGCTACATCATTCTTCATTCCGGGCCACCAAAACAAATTCTTCAAATCTTGATACATCTTTGTAGTTCCTGGATGAATACTCGAATTACATCTATGACTCTCTTCAAGAATCATTATCTTCATCTCCACATCATCAGGAATACAAATTCGATTACGGAATCTCAACACACCTTGTGCATCCAACCTGAAATCACTATTCTCAAACTGGTCGATTCCTACCATCGAATCTACCAACTTCACATCTAACTTATGAGCCTCTCTGATACTGTCTAGAAAATAATTATTAATCTTCAACATTCCCAACATAACACTTTTCGGTGTTACTTCGCAAACTAGACTCATATCTCTGAACTGTTCAATTAGTTCCAACTCTTTAACCATCATCGTCGACATATGCAATGTTTTCCAACTTAAAGCATCAGCTACAACATTAGCTTTACCTGGATGATAGTTCAAACCAAAATCATAATCCTTTAATAATTCCAACCATCTTTGCTGCCTCATATTCAACTCCTTCTGTTCAAACAAATACTTTAAACTCTTATGGTCACTAAACACTTCAAATCTAGAATCATAGAGATCATGCCTCCAAATCTTCAGCACAAAAACAACTGCAGTGAGTTCTAAATCATGCATATGATAGTTCTTTTCATGAATTCTCAACTGTCTCGATGCATAAGCAACCACCTTATTATTCTGCATAAGCATACCGCCTAAACCCATCATGGAAGCATCACAATAGACCACAAAATATTCCCCTGCATTCGATAATGTCAAAACCGGAGCCGACATCAACCTCTTCTTCAATTCGGTAAAATTTTGTTTGAATTGAATGTCCCACATAAAATCCTTACTCTTACAAGTCAACTTAGTCAAAAGAAGTGCCAACTTAGAAAACCTTCGATAAACCTCCTATGATAACCAGCTAGTCCCAAGAAGCTTCTAATCTCAATAACCGACTTTGGTGTTTCCCACTGCAACACATCATCAAATTTATATGGATCCACAACAATGCTACTTCTTGAAATGACATGCCCAAGGAAACTACCTTCCTTCAGCTAAAATTCACACTTAGATAACTTCGCATACAACTTGTTCTCTTTCAAAACTAGCAATACTAACTTCAAGTGTTCTGCATGCTCTCCTTCCGACTTGGAGTAAATCAAGATGTCATCAATGAACACCACCACGAAATGATCCAAATAGGTATGAAAGATATGGTTCATGTATTCCATAAATACTCCCAGTGCATTAGTAACACCGAAAGGCATCACCGAGTACTCGTAATGTCCATAACGTGTTCTGAACATCGTCTTCTGAATATCCTCATCTTTCACCTTAATCTGATGATAGCCTGATCTCAAATCGATCTTGCTAAACATATAAGCACCCACCAATTGATCCATCAAATCATATATTCTCGAAAGCGGATACTTGTTCTTAATCGTCACTTTATTCAACTGCCTATAATCAACACAAAGTCTCATACTTCCATATTTCTTCTTCACTAACAACATTGGAGCTCCCCACGATGATACACTAGGTCTCACAAACTTCTTCTCAAGTAGATCCTTTAACTGCTTCTTCAATTCCGGCAATTCAGATGCAGACATCCTATACGGTGCCATAGACAACAATCTAGTACCAGGTATAAGATCAATCACAAATTCAACTTCTCTCTCTGGTGGTACATCAGGAATTTCATCAGGGAAAACTTCAGGAAATTCTTGCACCACCTGCAACTATTTAATCTTAGCTTTACTCTCAATATACAACTTTGCCATTAACGAAAACATCTGAGCTTATTCCTTCATCAACTGCTGCAACTCTCTAAAAGACAACAAACAAACTCCTTCCTTTTCAGGAGTAGAAAACCTCACCAACTTACTCGGATGAGTCTGTCCTCATTAGTTGTCTGAGTCTCAACCAACGCGAACACCTTCCCTGTCTGCGCCTTCTTTGGCTTCTCACACTGACTACCAATGTGTCCTTCTTCACCATAGTTGAAGCAGACCATCTCCTTATGCTTGCATTTAGATATTGCATGCCTAGTCTTACCACAAAGAAAACACCTCTTAGTCTCAGCAGTACAAACATTACTCTTGTGACCAGGTTTTCCACATTTGAAATAAACAATACCAACAGGAGCATCTCCCCCACTAGTTCTCTTACCATCATCCACTTTCTGTTTACCTTTCCTACCTGGAGCATCATAAGGCTTGCCACGACTCTGATGGTGCTTGCCTTTTCTCTCATTAATAATCTTATAATGATCATTATTATCCTCTACATAGATCATACGACTATCAACCAAATCGACAAAGACACGAATCTTCTAATATCCATCAACCTTCTTAATCTCGGGACGCAACTCATTCTCAAACTTGATACACTTCAAAAATTCAGCATTCACCTCATTGTAATGCAAATAAAACTTGGCCAGCTCAACAAAATTCGCATCATAGTTAGTAATCGACATGTTACCTTGCTTCAACTCGAGGAATTCAATCTCCTTACAAAACACAACTAAGTAACCTCTTTACATGTAGCATCCAATCTCTGACGAGTCTCTAGCCACCAGTCATCAACTTCGACTGCCAACATATGAGGCCCATACCGAACCTTCTATGCTGGATGCAATCCATTACACGAAATATTCTCTCAATCTCTTTCAACCAAGCCAATGATGCATTAGGATCATACTTACCCTTAGAGGTAGGCAGATTCTCTCTCTGAAAAGTCGCCAAACTACGAGATCCAGCATCCTCACCAATGTTCGGAAAATTCTGTACAGCTTGAGCCATTGCTTGCATAGCAACAACCATCGCAACATCATTCCTTCCATCTATCTCAACTTAATTACTACAACACAACAAAAGTTATAACTAGCTAACAATAATCGATTGTTAAACGACTACGACTCGACAACTTGTCCGGACGGACAAATATGCTCTGATACCACTAATGTAACACCCCAATTCTACCCGATAATTATTAACGAAAAAAAGGATATAAAAACTTCAACAAAGTAAATTGAGATGATACATTTCAACTTTATAACATCGTTCAACACTTGATAATTCCTTAAAAACAAATACTTTATTACTACGCAACAGATTCATCAAAAACAACTTAAATTGTATTCAACCTCAAAACAACTTAAGAAAACACCAATTCTTTGATTAAACAACTTAAAATTCAGCACGTATAATCAAAGGCAACATCAACATAAGACAAGTGTTATCCCCCCCCCGAGTGCTACGTATCAGAGAGACAACACTGACTCGAATCTACTAAGTTATTTCGTCTTACTCTGGATTGTTAGAACAATTTTGATTCTAATCCTCTAATAGTTTTGATGATAACAATATTCTTTTGTAAGAATAGAAGTTCTAATGTGCATTACAAACTAACTTATGATTTATGTGCAGTGTATAAATTCTTAAAAGGAAGTTCTAATAAGGAAAGCATTTGGCAATAGAAGCAGTCTTGCGATCGTATATAGAAGATATATGTGTTAAAGAGAATCTCTCATTTAAGACATCATTAAAGTTGTGTACTCAATTTTATGATACTATGATTCGTGCCTAGAAGATTGTGATTCTCTCATTAAAGATTAATTAAAGAAAAATCTGATTAAAGACTGGGAACAAGAATCTCTTAGTGTGGAAGGAATTTATGGCATTAATTTATATCCAAATCAATCTCTAGATGTTCCCAACGACTACATTATTCAAGCAACTATATAAAAGATTTAAGCCGAAGATTTGAAGCTCTGGTTCTCACGTTATACCTTCACACTCTTTCATACTGCTCTAAAAATATTGTAACAAATCACTTTGTGATTAAAGCTTATTAGAAGCAATATAGTTACTACATTTTATCTTTGTAAAAAATACGTTCATTTTTCCTTGAGTGACTAGTTTAAGTCAGTAGACTCAATAAGACATTGACTGTAGGTCTTTGTGTGTATTCAAATTTGAATAGTGGATTAAGACCTCACTGATAAAGGCAAAATCACCTTTGCAGGTGGACTGGATGTAGTTTCAGTTCAAACGAACCAGGATAAATCAAAGTGTTTTTAAAGTCATTTTTATTAGTTATTGAAAACCCAATTCCAACCCCCTTCCTCGTGTTTTAGCTCCTTCAATTGGCATCAGAGCTCTAGGTTCTGAGATACACACTTAACCGTGTCAGTAAAAGATCCAGAAGTTAAAACACAATGGCAGACGCTGACAACAACAACAATGACTACCTAAATGACAAGATCAATGGAAAATCTCCAGTGTTCAATGGTGACAACTTTGATTACTGGAAGGATGTTCTGGAAAGTTTCTTTCTGGCTCTGGATGAATATCTTTGGGATATGGTGACAGATGGATATATTCATCCTGTTGAAGCAGATGGTCAGAAGATTGAAAGAAAGAACATGGCAGCTCAACAGATGAAGGAATTCAAAAACCATCACGAGGCTAAAACTATACTTCTGAGTGTTATTTCATATACAGAATATGAGAAGATCACCAATAGAGAATCATCCAAACATATGTTTTACTCCCTGAGGATGACACACGAAGGAAACACTCAAGTCAATGAGACAAAAGCTCTGGCTCTCATCAAGAAGTATGAAGCATTCAAGATGGAAGAAGATGAAACAATTGATAAGATGTTCTCAAGGTTTCAAATTCTGGTTGTTGGACTGAAATTTCTGGACAAAGGCTACTTAACAACAGATCATGTGAAAAAGATTATCAGAAGCTTGCCAAAGGCTTGGAGACCCATGGTCACTACTTTGAAGCTATCAAAAAATATGAACGAAATATATCTAGAAGAACTGATCAGCTCCTTGAGAAGTTATGAGATAGAACTAGAAGAAGATGAACCCCAGAAGAAAGGTAAGTTTGTTTCTCTTAAATCTAACAAATCTGATTCTAAATCTTTGCAGGCAGAAGAAGAAGAAAGTTTTGGCTCATCAGAAGAAGATGAACTATATCTTCTATCCAGAAGAGTTCAACAACTCTGGAAGCATCGTTAGAAGAAGTTCAGAAATCCCAGAAGATCAAGCAATCATTCTGAAGCATCCTCTGGTCACAGGAAATCCAGAAGCAAATAAGTAGTATGCTACGAATGCAAAGAACCTAGACTTTACAAGAGTGACTGTCCTAAACTCCAGAAAGAGAAACCCAGAAAGAAATTCAACAGAGAAAATAAAAAGAGTCTCATGGCAACATGGGATGATTCAGAATCATCTGAAGCTGATTCAGACTCAGAAGATGAACATGCAAACATTGCATTAATGGTTAAAATACTAGAAGATGTTCAAGCATCAGAATCAGAGTCAGATTCTGACACAGAAGAGGTATTCTCTAAATTTTCTAGATCTCAATTAGAAGATAGCCTCTCAGAAATTCTTGAAAAATATCAGAAGCTTCAATTCAAATACAAAGACATGAAACAAAGTCTAGTATCTGAATTAGAAGAAGTTAGAAAACTTATGTCAGAAAACTATGAGCTAAAAGATAATATTTTTGAATGTACAAATTCTTTTGAAAAACTTAAAGCTCAGAAGGAATATGAATCAGAAGTTCTACTTATTTCTGATAGTATCATAAAGCAATATGATTACAGCTTTGTAACACGGTGGGAGAACTGACTTTAGTTATGTTGCGGATAGCAAGAGTCGCCACCGACTTTTATTTTATCCAAAGGAAAGACATAAAAGAACAGGAAAGACCTTTTTAAAAGATTTTTGGGTCCGGGGGGTAGGTTATGTAAAGGGAAGGTGTTAGCACCCTTTACATCCATGGTTATCCATGGGCTCTTAGTTACTTAGCTCACTTTAAAATGTTTTTGAAATGTGAAGTGTGTGAATAAAAATTTTCTTAAGTGTTTTATAATGATCCATGTACAGATGCATATAAAACCTTTGTTTTGAAAATTGTTTGAAATGTGTGAAATTGTTTTGAAGAGTGAGCAAATATCTAAGAGGAACCTACCCTAATTTTTAAGTCTTTTCTGTTCTAGAATCCTTTAAGTGGTAAGACTATCCCTATTATTAAGGAATAGGTAGTCATTACCTTGGATGTGAGGGACAATGTAAAGGGTCATCTGTTATTTAGGCAACTGTGGGGTGTATAAGCAATTCGAAGGGACTTATCATCTTTATTCGAAAGGGACAAGATCATTACGAAGGCAACATTCGAAAGGGACTTGATCTTTTATCTGTTAAGGGACTAGATGATGTGAAATTGAGGGACTTTGCTTTATACACCCTACTTGACCTTTTGATTAGGCAACATGATAGGTATCACTAAGGAAGTGAGATGGCGATCAAAGATCGACTTACGTGTGTGAGTGTACAATTTTAATATTTATCTTTTAAATTAGTGATCTAAATTAATTTTAAAATTACATACATGTTTACACTCCCTATTTTACTAACCATAACATAAAATAAATATTTAATATTACTAAAATATTACATCAAAGGAACAATTACATAATAATAATAATAATTAAAGCAAATTAAATATAATAAGCAAAAATAAATAATAATAATAATAATTGGGTTAGTAGAAAATAATAATAAAAATAATACAAAGTTAAATGGGGTTAGTAATGAAATAATAAAAAAAATGTTAGCACAAAATATAAAGTATATACAAGCTAATTAAAATTAAATAAACATTTTTTAAGAATTTTTTTGATATAAAAAATAGAATAATAAGGATTATATATTAATTTATTTACAAAATAAACATGATTAATGATTTAATTATATATATTAGAAATATTTATTAAGTACAACAATAATTAAAGTAAAAAATTAAAGTTTTAAAAAGAAATTAGGGTTTTTAATTTGATATACAATATTAATTTAATAATTAAATAAATATATACATATTTTAATTCAAATACATAATAAATAAATAAAAACTAGGTTTAGAATTTAGAAAATACTTTTAGAGGTTTCTAGGAATTATTTAGGGAAATATACATTGATTTAATTAATTATTATTAATGAATAGAGAATATTAAATTATTAAAGTATTAAATTATTTATAAATTATACACAAAAAATTTAGAATAAAAAAAGAAACAAACAAAGAACCCATTTAATTTTATTTACAAATGTATAAACTATTAATAAATTATTATATATAAAAATTAAGGAATTAAAAAAAAGTTAATATATTTTTTATTATGATTTATTTATAAAGAATGGTGGATTATCTAATTTATATAATAAATAATCATATTATAATAATTGATTTTAAAAAAGAATAAACAAACAAAACAATAATAATTAATTTAAAAATAAACAAACAAAACAACAAAAAAATGGGGTGGAGGGATCAGCCAAGGATCGAACCCACTCCAGTTACCTCAACATCCAACGCGCATGACCACTGGGACAAGCTGTACGCTTGTGAACATAATCCAACATCATCTCCTTTTGTTGCGTAATTTTCTCCGTCTTCGGCTTCATCCAATCGCATCCTGCCACGCAGTCATCTTCAACCTCTATCCATGCGCAATTTCCTGCGAATTTAGTTAGGATATTTCCTGCGAATTTTTCCACATCAAAACCTGTGAATTTCATACAATGTATAATACGCATTATTAATCCAAAATAAATATATAATATCAATGCCCAGATTCAGTAGGATTCAAAAATGTCCATTAAAGTCCTTGAAAGTCCCTAAATCAAGAGTTCCCAATTTTGAACCTCAAACCCTAACAATGGTATCACGGGATGTAGGCCATAACACTCCATGCAAATCGTCCAGAAAGCTTATATACTTCAAGATAGACACAAATCAGTTGTTAAATTTACATATAAACGTATGAAAAAGCAAAATCGAAAAAAATCAAAACCAAGGTTAAAGCAATTCGGTTTATGCATATGAGGTTGATTCAGGCAATGTGAAGGATCCAAACATGCTCAATGATCATCATAGAAGGGATTGGTGTGCTTGGAATGTGTTGAAACTACCTCTAACCAAAAATCCGATTATGAGTTTTCTTTGAAATTTTTGAAGCTTGTTCTTGGTTTATAGAGGCTGCAATCCGTCCCTAGAGCTTGGTCTTATGTTGTATATATACCACACACTAAAATTAGGTCAAGAATTTAAACAAACTTGTGGATTTTTGGACTTTTTGAGATTGAAAAAGATTGATCATTAAAACTTGATTTTCCTTGATCTAGCATTACCATATTGGTGTGATCTGCATTATTTTTGTATCAATCAAGCTTAAATGTTTTTTAAGACCTTCTAGAAACCAAATCCTTTTCAAATATATGATTTTTATATTTTATTTCAATTTAATTTGTATTTTAATGAATAAAATTCAAATAAATATGAAATAAAAAATAAAAAATCAGAAAATGAGTGGGTTGGGTCGTGCTTGATGAGTTTGTAAGGTTTGAATGGCAATTAGGTGGGCTCATTTAGCAAAAATTTGATTTTAGGCCTTATTTGCTTCATAAACTTCCCTAAAATTTCCCAACTTTGCAAGGGCACAAATCCTTCAATTTTAATGCTATGAGGGTGTTCTTGGACATTTTGGAAAGCTTGAAGAATCCTCTAACCAACCCCACTGGTTTCATGTCCATATCATTTACCATTCTCAAGTTATGCCCTTTTGAAGTTGTTGACTTTTTGTTGACTTTCAAAAGGACCTATAATGTCTTAGCCCATACCTTCCAAATGAAGCATTTTTGGGCTTGGCTTGTGAGACACAAAGTTGTAGAGAATTAAATTTCCTTCAAACTGAGCTTTGGATGGGAAAAATGTGATGAAGCATGTGAAAGTTATGGCTGGTCAAAGTTCAGTTGACTTTTCCTGAGGAAACCCTAATTTAGAAACCTCTGATTCTTGATGATCTGAAATATCCTTGATGAATCATGATCAACCCTTGATAAAATGATGAATTTACTTCATATACTTGATGTTGGCAAAAAATCATGAAGTTTGACTTTGGTTTGACGACAGTTGACCTCAGTTTGACTTTTTAACTGCTTTGACTGATTTTGACTTATCTGATCATTTGACTGAGCAAACCTTTGAGAAAAGTCTTGAAACTTGACATGGGGATTCTTGAACACATATAGGATTCTATGAAGCTCACTTGAAGTCTTGGAAATCCATTTAGCCTGATTAAAGTCAAAACCCTAGTTTTGGATGCACTGCTTAGGAGAATGCCTTGCCTGAGGGAATTGTCAAATCTTCTGACCCATGATGAACTTTGTGAACCTTGTGAACCTTATAAGATGTCTTGTGAACCTTATAAGATGCCTTGTGAACCTTGTGAACCTCATAAAGTGTCTTGTAAACTTCATGAACCTCATGAAAGGTCTTGTGAACCTTGTGAATCTCAGAAAGTGTCTTGTAAACTTCATGAACCTCATGAAAGGTCTTGTGAACATTGTGAATCTCATAAAGTGTCTTGTAACCTTCATGAACCTCATGAAAGGTCTTTTGAACCTTGTGAACCTCATAAAGTGTCTTGTAAACTTCATGAACCTCATGAAAGGTCTTGTGAACCTTGTGAATCTCATAAAGTGTCTTGTAAACTTCATGAACCTCATGAAAGGTCTTGTGAACCTCTTAGTACACAAAGTCTTGTATTGTGAGGGCAAATTTTGGGGTGCAAGAGCTGCCCCTGTTCAATTTTCTGAAACCTGAGGGGTTAGATTGGTATATTTGTCATTCGTGACCTGGAAGGTTGAAGGGGATTGAACACAAAAGCCCAAAAATTTGCACTCACCGGTGCGTAGAGTGATACTGATGACTAGTTGTATATGCTTGAGTGGGCTTAAAGATGTCACTTGGAGAAAAGTTCTTCAGATACATTTCTTGGAGGATAAAGCAGTCCAAAATATGAAGATATAATGATAGCTTTCAGGAAGATAAACAACGTCCTGAGGTAATGATATGCTTTCAGGAGGATAAACAACGTCCTGAGGTAGTGGTATGCTTTCAGAAGGATAAACAACATTCTGAGGTATAAGTATAACTTTTGGGAGGATAAACAACGACCCAATAGTCATGATATGCTTTTAGGAGGATAAACAACGTCCTGAGGAAATGGTGTAACCTTTGGGAAGATAAACAACGGCCCAAGGTAATAATATGCTTTTAGGAGGATAAACAACGTCCTGAGGGAATGATAGCTTTCAGGAGGATAACAACGTCCTGAGGAAATGATATGCTTTTGGGAAGATAAATAACGGCCCAAGGTAATAATATGCTTTCAGGAGGATAAACAACGTCCTGAGGTAATGATATGCTTTCAGAAGGATAAACAACGTTCTGAGGGAATGATAGCTTTCAGGAGGATAACAACGTCCTGAGGAAATGATATGCTTTTTGGGAAGATAAACAACGGCCCAAGGTAATAATATGCTTTCAGGAGGATAAACAACGTCCTGAGGAAATGATATGCTTTCAGGAGGATAAATAACGTCCTGAGGTATAAACATAACTTTTGAGAGGATAAACAACGACCCAAAAGAAATGGTAGCTTTCAGGAGGATAAACAACGTCCTGAGGTGATGATATGCTTTCAGAAGGATAAACAACGTTCTGAGGTATAAGTATAACTTTTGGGAGGATAAACAACGGCCCAATAGTCATGATATGCTTTCAGGAGGATAAACAACGTCCTGAGGTAATGATATGCTTTCAGAAGGATAAACAACGTTCTGAGGAAATGATAGCTTTCAGGAGGATAAACAACGTCCTGAGGTAATGATATGCTTTCAGAAGGATAAAAACATCCTGAGGAAATGATAGCTTTCAGGAAGATGAACGACGTCCCGAGGAAATGATATGCTTTTAGGAGGATAAACAACGTCCTGAGGTAATGATATGCTTTCAGGAGGATAAACAACGTCCTGAGGAAATGATATGCTTTCAGGAGGATAAACAACGTCCTAAGGTATAAACATAACTTTTGAGAGGATAAACAACGGCCCAAAAGAAATGGTAGCTTTCAGGAGGATAAACAACGTCCTGAGGTGATGATATGCTTTCAGAAGGATAAACAACGTTCTGAGGTATAAACATAACTTTTGAGAGGATAAACAACGGCCCAAAAGAAATGGTAGCTTTCAGGAGGATAAACAACGTCCTGAGGTGATGATATGCTTTCAGAAGGATAAACAACGTTCTGAGGTATAAGTATAACTTTTGGGAGGATAAACAACGGCCCAATTGTCATGATATGCTTTCAGGAGGATAAACAACGTCCTGAGGTAATGATATGCTTTCAGAAGGATAAACAACGTCCTGAGGTAAGGAGATAACCTTTGGGAAGATAAACAACGGCCCAAGGTCGTGATATGCTTTCAGGAGGATAAACAACGTCCTGAGGTATAACTTTTGGGAGGATAAACAACGGCCCAATAGTCACAAGTTGTTGATGAAGTCTATCTGCTGGAGAATTAATCTGAAAAACAAGATTATAACATTCTGTATGATAATATTAGTTTATGCATTATGTATGCATGTATGATATGATGCACTTAAGTGATGTATTATGTATCTATGTATATGTATGTTATGATGTAAATGATGTATGTATGCATCATGTAGCTTGACGTGTCTGGATATCTTCGTATAACAACTGCTGGCCAGGGAAAATAAATCCCGATTTGTTGCTGAAGAATATGAGGAACTCATTCCCGTCTTGTCTGATAATATTGTATATATAACCTCTCGTCTTCGTTTGATAGTAAGGTATACATAACCTCCCGTCTTCGTTTGATAGTAAGGTATACATAACCTCCCGTCTGCTGGGGATAGTAAGGTATGTATAACCTCCCGTCTTCGTTCGTCGTACTCTTATTGGAAAAATAAATTCCCGACTATCCGTATGAGGATAAAAGAGATGGATATAAATTCCAGGGGAGATGTGACTCGAAGTATTTATGAAGATGGATTTGCCCTACTGGGGGGCTTGTAGATGTCTTGTGGGATGAACCGGCGAAGCTTCGTTGAATTCTTTCCCTCGTTTGTCCCTAGTAAATGCTATTACTGCATTTTCATGCATTTCTGGTAAACATCAATCATATTAAGCATTTATGCATTTCTGGTAAACATCAATCATATTCAAAAGCACACATACATTCAAACACAACCAATGGACGTTTCGCTTATGTAAATAGGGTAAAAGTAAATCTGGATTCAGAGGGAAAAGTAAAGCTGAACTTGAAAACAGAATCGTTTCAACTTCGAGAGTGTATAACCAATTGGATTTAGAGCTCCTGAGATTCTTAACTTTCTTGAATACCTTCCCAGAAATCCTCATAGTTGGATCTGAAGACATGATACTGACACCATCTGATACTATGGCATAGACAATTAACTTCCATAATGGCTTCTGTTGAGAATCCAATATCAAGGTAATACAATGAGAGGAATGTGTCTTCAAATTGTGATGGACCATATACGCTCCGAATACTAGATTTGAGAAGAAAGCATTGCCCCTTTGTTGAGGATGAATTGTCCCATAATGGAAGTATCTGAATGTAGTTACCTCAAGAGAAATAAGCAGAATGCCCAACAATAATATGCCCCTGACATCATGAACTTTATAATGTTACCCTTGGTAATTCAAATATATGAGGAGAGCTGCCCCTGGCTATTAAGCACTGTTGAATCTGGACCTGATTGCCCTGAATGAATTGAACAGTAACTTGGTATGCCCCCTTGATTAGGAAACAGTGACTATGCCCCTGGCATTATGAACTCTGTAATGTTACCCTTGGTAACTTAGATAGATGAGGAGATCTTCCCCTGGCTACTTAAACATAGTTGAATCCTGTCCTGATGGCCCCAAATGAGTTAGGCAGTATCATGGCCTGCCCCCTTGATTGGGAGATAATGACTATGCCCCTTTGTATACATGGACTTTGATCCAGGAAGCAACTTTGTTCATTGGAAGGACTTTGAACATTCATCCTGTAAGTTTCTTTGTTTATCAAACACTCAGGTATATGCAAACAAATATATTCAAAAATGCAATGCTTACGTCTGTCTTGAAGTTTTTGAAAAAGAATTTTTTATTTTATTTTTTTATTTTTAAGAAAACTGTGATATTAACTCAAGTTTTATAATAAGCCCTAAAGGAGTCAGGATACCTTTTTGTAGCAGTACGCTTTCGAACTAACCATGCTTCAGTTAGGACTTTTAAAGGGTTGTAACGTGGCCTGGTTCACGGTTTAAGAAACAAAGGATAAAGGCTCAAATTTTATTTGTACCCAACCCAATCTCCATGATGTTCTTCAGTCCTATGCTCAGTTAACTTATGCATTAAGACTCAAAGGAGCTTGGAATTGTAACACTGACATTTGTGATGGTTCAGAAACCAAAAATTTATTTGAACATTCAGTCATCTTTCTTTATTGAGGATTCATAGTGACCTCCTTTTTTCTTCTGACTTTGTTATCCCTTCTCTTTGTCTGAACTGTTTATTTCAAGGTTTACAGTCAGTGGGATGTCTTGATGTTTTACTAAGTCTCCTTCATAGGTTTTGACTTAGTGAGCTTCTTTTTTTTATTTTAGATATTGACTGTCAGGTTTAATGATTACAGAGAACCATCATTAGTTGTGTACAACACAGATAATTGGCATATTTGAGTTAACCGAGTAACTACCCTGCCCCAGGTTATGAATAAGGGTTTTAATTTGTGCGAGAATAAAAACTCCTACTTCATAGGCTCAAAAGGGTTGACTAGGGATTAACTTCCTTATATCTCCACTGTTTAGGAATTGAAACAATGCCTGTACATCGTCAGCATAGTCTGTTCAAAAGCATACTGCATAAGATTATGGTATTGTTTTCGTCATCCTCCCTCTACAGGCTTATAGCTTTATCAGGAGTTAAATATCACAGGATAGAAATAAGAAGCATAATTCGAAATATAGTGGAACGAATGGATTAATTCAAGACAAACATATGCAATGCATTAATGAAAACAAAAGTTTAACATAATAGTAAGTGTTCAAACAAATAAAAGAAATTACAAATGAAAATTCAAATGTTGTCCCATCCAGTTGGCTGAATGTCCTCAATTGCAATCTGTGAACTTTGAGGAGCAGTATACTTCACCATGAAATCAAATTTACCACTTGGATGTCCCAAGGTGCCCCATATCTCAACAGGCATAGGTACTCTTCCTTTCTTGTTACTTTGGGCCACTTGTCTTGCAGCTTTGGTGTTTGATGGACGATAGTAAAATTCAACTTGACCTTCTAGAGTAACCTCTAGGATTCCTTCGTCAATCAGGTCTTGAATCTTTTTCTTCAATGCCCAAAAGTTATTAGTATCATGTCCAGGACTGTTGGAGTGATACTCACACCTTGCCTTGGGATTATAGTGAGGAGAGGAAGTTTTAGGATTTTGAGGAGGTTTTTTCAAGGGAATTAGCTTCATCTCCAACAAGCATTGCAGAACTTGTGACATTGGAGTGCTGAACTTGATAAACTGCCTTCTACATTCCTTGTGTTGATGTGGATTAACCTTATCAGGTCCTTCTTCTTCAATTGAGGAACAATCAATGATAACCTGTCTCTTACCTTCTTTTATCCTCATCTTCCTTTCAACCAGATCAGCTTGTTTTAATGGAGGTTGACTAACACTTAGATTTCTAACTCCATTACTTTGAAGTTTGTGGACAAAGGTTCTTAGCTCTTCTTGCCCCTGAGCTAAACTTTGAATAAGAGTCACCTGGTCATTCATATGGGTCCTCATTTCTGTCATCTCAGCTTGTAGTTGCTCCAGTTGATCATCCTTGTTGTCCTCAGGATTCTTCTTCTTAGTCAGCAGTGCCTTCAGAATCAGCTCTTGGAACTTTGCATTTTGTGCCTGGAGATCTTTAACTGTTTGTTCAAGAGCCATTGCTGAAATAAACAGCGAGAAGATAAGAAACCTGTAACTGAGAAACCTGTGATGCAATGATATGGTATGTAAATGCGTATGCAATGTTTTCAAGGACCGCAGGATTTAAATTTGCTTAAACAAACAAGAAGGTAAAATTTTATTAGTAATAAATTTGTTTTGCCTCTTGGGCTTACAGAAAATGAAATGTAATAAATAAAAGAGATGGGGTTTTAAGTCTCCCATGGACGCTTCCTCTTTGTGTTGAGGTATGAGTTTAGATTCCGTTCCTCATGAAATTGCTTTGTTAGTTCCAGGATTCTTCCTTGGCTTGCTTTGTAATGAGCCTCGAAAGTATCCCTTTGTTCTTTCAACTGGATCCAAGATCTCTGCAAGTCTTCCATGTCAGTAGGCATGTTTGGGTGAAGGATGGTATAAGAAGTATCTCCTTCAGCAACAGGTTCCATGGTAACTGGAAGGATAGCAGGATATGGCATCATGAGAGTCTGAGCACGAGATCGCACCCATCTGAGATAAGCTTCCATAGGAATAGTGTACTTAGGCTCCAGAGTCTTGCTGTCAACCTTGTTCACTTTTCCCCATGCTCGTATGAATCTCTGACGGTAACCTTGAAGATCGTTGTCGTAGTCAAACACAATGCCCTGAATCAACATGTCATGTGGACCATTACTCCGAGCGTAACCAAACTGTCGTAAAGCTAGAGAGGGGTTGTAGGTGATGCCTCCTCTTATGCCTAGAAGTGGCACATTAGGAAACTCCCCACAATGGTCAATGATAGTGACATTCTCCATAGATCTGGAGCACCAATGAATATCCGAATGCGAGAGTGACATGATCCTCTTAGACCACCTGAACCCTTGCTCATTCTTCATTACTGAGCGAGGAAGGTGAGAAATAAACCACCTAGAAAGCAAAGGTATGCAGCACATCAGAGTTCCTCTTTCCCTTGTAGTACGGGTATGAAGAGAATGCAGGATGTCTCCAAGCAATGTAGGCACTGGATTGTGACTCAGGAATATGTTGATGGCATGAACGTCTATGAACTGATTTGGATTGGGGAACAACACTAAGCCATAAATCAGTAAGGCTAAGATCTCCTCAAAAGCATCATAGCTCATAGCCTTCAAGAACATTTGAGCCTTTTCTATCAATACCTTAGCAAGAATACCCTTAACTCCGCTTCTCGTTTCTAGAACAATGTCAGACTTCTTCAGGTGTAGAGCTGCAACAATAACCTCGGGTTTAGGCTCTTTCTCCAAGCCTGTGAAGGGTCTTTGGTCAAGAACAGGTATACCCAGAAGTTTAGAGAACTCTTCCATTGTAGGAACCAGCTGATAGTCGGGGAATGTGAAGCAATGGTGTTTAGGGTCAAAGAATTGAAACAAAACACTCATCATGTCTTCATTGAATCCTGAGGTGACTAGATCCAGTAGGTGACCATGTCTCTTGTTAAACTGGGAATGATCAGACACTTGAGAAACCAACTCTATAAGCTTAGCAGGTATGCCTACAAAGTTGATCCTGATAGTGTTTCTACGAGCAGAAGCCATGACCTGCAACAAAGAACAAAGATAAATCCTTTGGTCCTTGAAATGGTTAGTGAAAATGTTATGCTTATGATGCATGATGATGTCATGATGTTATGCTCAATCACAAACATGTGGCACACACAAACAAGTCACACAATAGCCCTAGGTTTGAAGGCGTGCATGAGGTTCAAAGGTAAGTACCCTCCCCTGAAGTTAGTTAGTTCATCCTGTCCTACAAAAGTAACCAGGTTCTAAGGGATCTCAATATCATTGATCCTTCACAAGGGTGGTTGTTCAGTAGGCAACTTACTTGCCAACCAAAACCCTCCAAGTTTAGAATCTCAATGAGCGTAGCATCGAGTATCAACCAACTTCAGTCTGCACCAAAGCCGGTTATCTCACTACTTTCTAAAGGCCAAGATGGGATAACTAGGGTTCTAAAAGTTAGTTAGTGCATTGACAATATATGGCAGCCTCATATTATCCTCAACTTGACTTAAGGAACATAAGCACCAACCAAGAAGTCACACTAACTATGGCCACCAGATCAACCATATCGGTATACGCCGTACAGTTTCCTTGGTCTATTGCCATTTACCTAAGGTACACTAGATCCGGGTTAGGATCTTTCACACATAAGAGCCCAACAAGTAAGTATAAAGCAAACAAGGCAAACAATTTTAAAGTGATCTAATTCCTAAGGGTACCCCTCTTTAATTAAATCCCCAGCAGAGTCGCCAGTTCTGTAACACGGTGGGAGAACTGACTTTAGTTATGTTGCGGATAGCAAGAGTCGCCACCGACTTTTATTTTATCCAAAGGAAAGGCATAAAAGAACAGGAAAGACCTTTTTAAAATATTTTTGGGTCCGGGGGGTAGGTTATGTAAAGGGAAGGTGTTAGCACCCTTTACATCCATGGTTATCCATGGGCTCTTAGTTACTTAGCTCACTTTAAAATGTTTTTGAAATGTGAAGTGTGTGAATAAAAATTTTCTTAAGTGTTTTATAATGATCCATGTACAGATGCGTATAAAACCTTTGTTTTGAAAATTGTTTGAAATGTGTGAAATTGTTTTGAAGAGTGAGCAAGTATCTAAGAGGAACCTACCCTAATTTTTAAGTCTTTTCTGTTCTTGAATCCTTTAAGTGGTAAGACTATCCCTATTATTAAGGAATAGGTAGTCATTACCTTGGATGTGAGGGACAATGTAAAGGGTCATCTGTTATTTAGGCAACTGGGGGGTGTATAAGCAATTCGAAGGGACTTATCATCTTTATTCGAAAGGGACAAGATCATTACGAAGGCAACATTCGAAAGGGACTTGATCTTTTATCTGTTAAGGGACTAGATGATGTGAAATTGAGGGACTTTGCTTTATACACCCTACTTGACCTTTTGATTAGGCAACATGATAGGTATCCCTAAGGAAGTGAGATGGCGATCAAAGATCGACTTACGTGTGTGAGTGTACAATTTTAATATTTATCTTTTAAATTAGTGATCTAAATTAATTTTAAAATTACATACATGTTTACACTCCCTATTTTACTAACCATAGCATAAAATAAATATTTAATATTACTAAAATATTACATCAAAGGAACAATTACATAATAATAATAATTAAAGCAAATTAAATATAATAAGCAAAAATAAATAATAATAATAATAATAATAATTGGGTTAGTAGAAAATAATAATAAAAATAATACAAAGTTAAATGGGGTTAGTAATGAAATAATAAAAAAAATGTTAGCACAAAATATAAAGTATATACAAGCTAATTAAAATTAAATAAACATTTTTTAAGAATTTTTTTGATATAAAAAATAGAATAATAAGGATTATATATTAATTTATTTACAAAATAAACATGATTAATGATTTAATTATATATATTAGAAATATTTATTAAGTACAACAATAATTAAAGTAAAAAATTAAAGTTTTAAAAAGAAATTAGGGTTTTTAATTTGATATACAATATTAATTTAATAAATAAATAAATATATACATATTTTAATTCAAATACATAATAAATAAATAAAAACTAGGTTTAGAATTTAGAAAATACTTTTAGAGGTTTCTAGGAATTATTTAGGGAAATATACATTGATTTAATTAATTATTATTAATGAATAGAGAATATTAAATTATTAAAGTATTAAATCATTTATAAATTATACACAAAAAATTTAGAATAAAAAAAGAAATAAACAAAGAACCCATTTAATTTTATTTACAAATGTATAAACTATTAATAAATTATTATATATAAAAATTAAGGAATTAAAAAAAAGTTAATATATTTTTTATTATGATTTATTTATAAAAAATGGTGGATTATCTAATTTATATAATAAATAATCATATTATAATAATTGATTTTAAAAAAGAATAAACAAACAAAACAATAATAATTAATTTAAAAATAAACAAACAAAACAACAAAAAAATGGGGTGGAGGGATCAGCCAAGGATCGAACCCACTCCAGTTACCTCAACATCCAACGCGCATGACCACTGGGACAAGCTGTACGCTTGTGAACATAATCCAACATCATCTCCTTTTGTTGCGTAATTTTCTCCGTCTTCGGTTTCATCCAATCGCATCCTGCCACGCAGTCATCTTCAACCTCTATCCATGCGCAATTTCCTGCGAATTTAGTTAGGATATTTCCTGCGAATTTTTCCGCATCAAAACCTGTGAATTTCATACAATGTATAATACGCATTATTAATCCAAAATAAATATATAATATCAATGCCCAGATTCAGTAGGATTCAAAAATGTCCATTAAAGTCCTTGAAAGTCCCTAAATCAAGAGTTCCCAATTTTGAACCTCAAACCCTAACAATGGCATCACGGGATGTAGGCCATAACACTCCATGCAAATCGTCCAGAAAGCTTATATACTTCAAGATAGACACAAATCAGTTGTTAAATTTACATATAAACGTATGAAAAAGCAAAATCGAAAAAAATCAAAACCAAGGTTAAAGCAATTCGGTTTATGCATATGAGGTCGATTCAGGCAATGTGAAGGATCCAAACATGCTCAATGATCATCATAGAAGGGATTGGTGTGCTTGGAATGTGTTGAAACTACCTCTAACCAAAAATCCGATTATGAGTTTTCTTTGAAATTTTTGAAGCTTGTTCTTGGTTTATAGAGGCTGCAATCCGTCCCTAGAGCTTGGTCTTATGTTGTATATATACCACACACTAAAATTAGGTCAAAAATTTAAACAAACTTGTGGATTTTTGGACTTTTTGAGATTGAAAAAGATTGATCATTAAAACTTGATTTTCCTTGATCTAGCATTGCCATATTGGTGTGATCTGCATTATTTTTGTATCAATCAAGCTTAAATGTTTTTTAAGACCTTCTAGAAACCAAATCCTTTTCAAATATATGATTTTTATATTTTATTTCAATTTAATTTGTATTTTAATGAATAAAATTCAAATAAATATGAAATAAAAAATAAAAAATCAGAAAATGAGTGAGTTGGGTCGTGCTTGATGAGTTTGTAAGGTTTGAATGGCAATTAGGTGGGCTCATTTAGCAAAAATTTGATTTTAGGCCTTATTTGCTTCATAAACTTCCCTAAAATTTCCCAACTTTGCAAGGGCACAAATCCTTCAATTTTAATGATATGAGGGTGTTCTTGGACATTTTGGAAAGCTTGAAGAATCCTCTAACCAACCCCACTGGTTTCATGTCCATATCATTTACCATTCTCAAGTTATGCCCTTTTGAAGTTGTTGACTTTTTGTTGACTTTCAAAAGGACCTATAATGTCTTAGCCCATACCTTCCAAATGAAGCATTTTTGGGCTTGGCTTGTGAGACACAAAGTTGTATAGAATTCAATTTCCTTCAAAATGAGATTTGGATGGGAAAAATGTGATGAAGCATGTGAAAGTTATGGCTGGTCAAAGTTCAGTTGACTTTTCCTGAGGAAACCCTAATTTAGAAACCTCTGATTCTTGATGATCTGAAATATCCTTGATGAATCATGATCAACCCTTGATCAAATGATGAATTTACTTCATATACTTGATGTTGGCAAAAAATCATGAAGTTTGACTTTGGTTTGACGACAGTTGACCTCAGTTTGACTTTTTAACTACTTTGACTGATTTTGACTTATCTGATCATTTGACTGAGCAAACCTTTGAGAAAAGTCTTGAAACTTGACATGGGGATTCTTGAACACATATAGGATGCTATGAAGCTCACTTGAAGTCTTGGAAATCCATTTAGCCTGATTAAAGTCAAAACCCTAGTTTTGGATGCACTGCTTAGGAGAATGCCTTGCCTGAGGGAATTGTCAAATCTTCTGACCCATGATGAACTTTGTGAACCTTGTGAACCTTATAAGATGTCTTGTGAACCTTATAAGATGCCTTGTGAACCTTATGAACCTCATAAAGTGTCTTGTAAACTTCATGAACCTCATGAAGGGTCTTGTGAACCTTGTGAACCTCATAAAGTGTCTTGTAAACTTCATGAACCTCATGAAAGGTCTTGTGAACCTGGTGAATCTCATAAAGTGTCTTGTAACCTTCATGAACCTCATGAAAGGTCTTGTGAACCTTGTGAACCTCATAAAGTGTCTTGCAAACTTCATGAACCTCATGAAAGGTCTTGTGAACCTTGTGAATCTCATAAAGTGTCTTGTAAACTTCATGAACCTCATGAAAGGTCTTGTGAACCTTGTGAACCTCTTAGTACACAAAGTCTTGTATTGTGAGGGCAAATTTTGGGGTGCAAGAGCTGCCCCTGTTCAATTTTCTGAAACCTGAGGGGTTAGATTGGTATATTTGTCATTCGTGACCTGGAAGGTTGAAGGGGATTGAACACAAAAGCCCAAAAATTTGCACTCACCGGTGCGTAGAGTGATACTGATGACTAGTTGTATATGCTTGAGTGGGCTTAAAGATGTCACTTGGAGAAAAGTTCTTCAGATACATTTCTTGGAGGATAAAGCAGTCCAAAATATGAAGATATAATGATAGCTTTCAGGAAGATAAACAACGTCCTGAGGTAATGATATGCTTTCAGGAGGATAAACAACGTCCTGAGGTAGTGGTATGCTTTCAGAAGGATAAACAACATTCTGAGGTATAAGTATAACTTTTGGGAGGATAAACAACGACCCAATAGTCATGATATGCTTTTAGGAGGATAAACAACGTCCTGAGGAAATGGTGTAACCTTTGGGAAGATAAACAACGGCCCAAGGTAATAATATGCTTTTAGGAGGATAAACAACGTCCTGAGGGAATGATAGCTTTCAGGAGGATAACAACGTCCTGAGGAAATGATATGCTTTTGGGAAGATAAATAACGGCCCAAGGTAATAATATGCTTTCAGGAGGATAAACAACGTCCTGAGGTAATGATATGCTTTCAGAAGGATAAACAACGTTCTGAGGGAATGATAGCGTTCAGGAGGATAACAACGTCCTGAGGAAATGATATGCTTTTTGGGAAGATAAACAACGGCCCAAGGTAATAATATGCTTTCAGGAGGATAAACAACGTCCTGAGGAAATGATATGCTTTCAGGAGGATAAATAACGTCCTGAGGTATAAACATAACTTTTGAGAGGATAAACAACGGCCCAAAAGAAATGGTAGCTTTCAGGAGGATAAACAACGTCCTGAGGTGATGATATGCTTTCAGAAGGATAAACAACGTTCTGAGGTATAAGTATAACTTTTGGGAGGATAAACGACGGCCCAATAGTCATGATATGCTTTCAGGAGGATAAACAACGTCCTGAGGTAAAGATATGCTTTCAGAAGGATAAACAACGTTCTGAGGAAATGATAGCTTTCAGGAGGATAAACAACGTCCTGAGGTAATGATATGCTTTCAGAAGGATAAAAACGTCCTGAGGAAATGATAGCTTTCAGGAAGATGAACGACGTCCCGAGGAAATGATATGCTTTCAGGAGGATAAACAACGTCCTGAGGTAATGATATGCTTTCAGGAGGATAAACAACGTCCTGAGGAAATGATATGCTTTCAGGAGGATAAACAACGTCCTGAGGTATAAACATAACTTTTGAGAGGATAAACAACGGCCCAAAAGAAATGGTAGCTTTCAGGAGGATAAACAACGTCCTGAGGTGATGATATGCTTTCAGAAGGATAAACAACGTTCTGAGGTATAAACATAACTTTTGAGAGGATAAACAACGTCCCAAAAGAAATGGTAGCTTTCAGGAGGATAAACAACGTCCTGAGGTGATGATATGCTTTCAGAAGGATAAACAACGTTCTGAGGTATAAGTATAACTTTTGGGAGGATAAACAACGACCCAATAGTCATGATATGCTTTCAGGAGGATAAACAACGTCCTGAGGTAATGATATGCTTTCAGAAGGATAAACAACGTCCTGAGGTAAGGAGATAACCTTTGGGAAGATAAACAACGGCCCAAGGTCGTGATATGCTTTCAGGAGGATAAACAACGTCCTGAGGTATAACTTTTGGGAGGATAAACAACGGCCCAATAGTCACAAGTTGTTGATGAAGTCTGTCTGCTGGAGAATTAATCTGAAAAACAAGATTATAACATTCTGTATGATAATATTAGTTTATGCATTATGTATGCATGTATGATATGATGCACTTAAGTGATGTATTATGTATCTATGTATATGTATGTTATGATGTAAATGATGTATGTATGCATCATGTAGCTTGACGTGTCTGGATATCTTCGTATAACAACTGCTGGCCAGGGAAAATAAATCCCGATTTGTTGCTGAAGAATATGAGGAACTCATTCCCGTCTTGTCTGATAATATTGTATATATAACCTCTCGTCTTCGTTTGATAGTAAGGTATACATAACCTCCCGTCTTCGTTTGATAGTAAGGTATACATAACCTCCCGTCTGCTGGGGATAGTAAGGTATGTATAACCTCCCGTCTTCGTTCGTCGTACTCTTATTGGAAAAATAAATTCCCGACTATCCGTATGAGGATAAAAGAGATGGATATAAATTCCAGGGGAGATGTGACTCGAAGTATTTATGAAGATGGATTTGCCCTACTGGGGGGCTTGTAGATGTCTTGTGGGATGAACCGGCGAAGCTTCGTTGAATTCTTTCCCTCGTTTGTCCCTAGTAAATGCTATTACTGCATTTTCATGCATTTCTGGTAAACATCAATCATATTAAGCATTTATGCATTTCTGGTAAACATCAATCATATTCAAAAGCACACATACATTCAAACACAACCAATGGACGTTTCGCTTATGTAAATAGGGTAAAAGTAAATCTGGATTCAGAGGGAAAAGTAAAGCTGAACTTGAAAACAGAATCGTTTCAACTTCGAGAGTGTATAACCAATTGGATTTAGAGCTCCTGAGATTCTTAACTTTCCTGAATACCTTCCCAGAAATCCTCATAGTTGGATCTGAAGACATGATACTGACACCATCTGATACTATGGCATAGACAATTAACTTCCATAATGGCTTCTGTTGAGAATCCAATATCAAGGTAATACAATGAGAGGAATGTGTCTTCAAATTGTGATGGACCATATACGCTCCGAATACTAGATTTGAGAAGAAAGCATTGCCCCTTGGTTGAGGATGAATTGTCCCATAATGGAAGTATCTGAATGTAGTTACCTCAAGAGAAATAAGCAGAATGCCCAACAATAATATGCCCCTGACATCATGAACTTTATAATGTTACCCTTGGTAATTCAAATATATGAGGAGAGCTGCCCCTGGCTATTAAGCACTGTTGAATCTGGACCTGATTGCCCTGAATGAATTGAACAGTAACTTGGTATGCCCCCTTGATTAGGAAACAGTGACTATGCCCCTGGCATTATGAACTCTGTAATGTTACCCTTGGTAACTTAGATAGATGAGGAGATCTTCCCCTGGCTACTTAAACATAGTTGAATCCTGTCCTGATGGCCCCAAATGAGTTAGGCAGTATCATGGCCTGCCCCCTTGATTGGGAGATAATGACTATGCCCCTTTGTATACATGGACTTTGATCCAGGAAGCAACTTTGTTCATTGGAAGGACTTTGAACATTCATCCTGTAAGTTTCTTTGTTTATCAAACACTCAGGTATATGCAAACAAATATATTCAAAAATGCAATGCTTACGTCTGTCTTGAAGTTTTTGAAAAAGAAATTTTTTTTTTATTTTTTTTATAAATAAAACTGTGATATTAACTCAAGTTTTATAATAAGCCCTAAAGGAGTCAGGATACCTTTTTGTAGCAATCAAAAAGGAAAGATTATTGGCTCTGGAACTGTTGGTAATGGCACCCTTCCCTCTATCTCTAATGTTCTGTTAGTGGAAGGATTAATGCATAATCTATTATCCATAAGTCAATTAAGTGATAATGGTTATGACATAATCTTCAATCAAAAGTTCTGTAAAGCTGTTAGTCCGAAAGATGGAACAATCCTCTTTAGTGGAAAAAGAAAGAACAACATATATAAAATAAAACTTTCTGAACTGAAAAGTCAGAATGTAAAATGTCTAATGTCTGTGGAAACTGAGTAATGGGTCTGGCATAAAAGAATGGGACATGTTAATATGAGAAGATTATCTCAAATTAACAAACTCAATCTGGTCAGAGGACTTTCAAATTTGAATTTCAACTCATAAGATCTGTGTGAAGCATGTCAGAAAGGAAAATTTTCAAAACCTGCTCTTAAATCTAAAAATGTTGTATCTTCCTCTAGACCATTAGAACTTCTACACATTGATTTGTTTGGACCAATGAAAACTACTTTAGTCAGTGGCAAGAAGTATGGATTAGTGATCGTAGATTACTATAGCAGATGGACATGGGTAAAGTTCCTTAGACACAAGGATGAGTCAATTGCTGTATTTTCTAACTTCTGCAAACAAGTTCAAAATGAAAAAGAGTTTAGAATTGTTAATGTCAGAAGTGATCATGGTGGAGAATTTGAAGAAAAAAATGGAATCATTTTCTAATGAAAATGGCATCTCTCACAATTTCTCTTGTCCTAGAACTCCACATCAAAAGGGAGTTATAGAACGTAAGAACATAACATTGCAAGAGATGGCCAGAACCATGATCAATGAGACTAACATGGCTAAACATTTTTGGGCATAAGCAGTAAATACAACTTGCTACATTCATAATAGAATCTCTATAAGACCTATTCTGGAGAAGACTCCTTATGAATTATGGAAGAAAAGAAAGCCCAACATTTCTTATTTTCATCCTTTTGGATGTACTTGCTTTATTCTGAATACTAATGATCCTCTGAATAAGTTTGATTCTAAGGCACAAAAGTGTTATATGTTAGGATACTCTGAACGTTCAAAAGGTTACAGAGTATACAATACAGAAACACGAATTATGATAGAATCTATCTATGTCAGATTTGATGATAAGCTTGGTTCTGAAAAACCAAAGCAGAATGAATCTCTTGCAGATATAGAAGTCGAAATCACTAAAGACAGAACATCTGAAGATCAATCATCTGCAGAACAAGACAAGACAATCACTCCAACAAGTTCTGAAGAACCCACTCAGAAGAAACAATCCAGAAGCATGTTGAATCATCCAGAAGATAAGATCTTGGGAAAGAAGGATGATCCAATCAGAACAAGGTCATCATTCAGAAATTCTGAAGAATCTCTAATGATTAGTCTCTCTGATTGAACCAACTTATGTAGAAGAAGCACTCTCAGAAAATGATTGGATACTTGCAATGCAAGATGAACTCAATCAATTTACCAGAAATGACGTGTGGGACTTAGTGCCTAGACCTAGAGGATTCAACATCATTGGCACCAAGTGGGTATTCAGAAACAAGCTAAATGAACAAGGAAAAGTTTTCAGAAACAAGGCACGGCTGGTTGCACAAGGTTATAGTCAACAAGAAGGAATAGACTATACAGAAACCTATGCACCAGTCGCCAGGTTATAATCAATTATACTTTTAATTTCATTTGTTGTTAATCATGATATCATTCTATATCAAATGGATGTCAAAAGTGAATTTTTAAATGGTTATATTGATGAAGAAGTGTATGTGCACCAACCCCCTGGTTTTGAAAATACAAAATTTCTAGAACATGTTTTTAAACTTAAAAAATCTTTATATGGTCTGAAACAAGCTCCCAGAGCTTGGTATGAAAGACTAAGTAATTTTCTCCTGGAAAATGATTTCATCAGAGGGAAAGTAGATACAACTCTTTTCAGTAAAAACATTAAAAATGATATTTTGATATGCCAAATCTATGTAGATGATATTATATTTGGTTCTACTAAAAGTGCTATGGGAAGGAATTTGCTGAGTCTATGCAGGCAGAATTTGAGATGAGCATGGGGAGAACTAAAGTTCTTTCTAGAAATCCAAATCAATCAAACATCAGAAGGAACATATATCCATCAAAGTAAATATGTCAAAGAACTTCTGAAGAAATTTGACCTATCAGAAAGTAAGATCTCTAAGACTCCTATGCATCCCATGTGTATTCGGGAGAAGGAAGAGGTAATTAAGAAAGTAGATCAGAAGATCTACAGAGGTATGATTGGCTCTGTCCTCTATCTAACTTCATATAGACCAGATATTCTATACAGTGTATGTTTATGTTCCAGGTTCCAATCAGATCCTAGAGAAACTCACTTAACAGCAATTAAGAGAATCTTTAGATATCTGAAAGGTACTACTAATCTTGTTCTATGCTATAGAAGATCCAAAGATTACAAGCTTGTAGGATATTGTGATGTTGATTTTGCAGGAGACAAAACAAAAAGAAAAAGTACTTCTGGAAGTTGTCAATTCCTGGGAGACAATCTAATTTCTTGGTCTAGCAAAAGGAAGTCTACCATAGCATTATCAACTGCAGAAGCTGAATACATTGCAGCAGCTGGATGCAGCACTCAGATGCTCTGGATAAAAAATCAACTTGAGGACTTCAATATTTATGAGAGTAACATTCCCATCCTTTGTGATAATACTTCTGCTATTTGTCTCTCTAAAAATCCAATTTTACACTCTAGAGCTAAACACATAGAAGTTAAACATCATTTCATTAGGGACTATACTCAGAAGGGAATCTTATTTTTAAAATTC
This sequence comes from Lathyrus aphaca, assembly GCA_963966055.1. NCBI lineage: Eukaryota > Viridiplantae > Streptophyta > Magnoliopsida > Fabales > Fabaceae > Lathyrus > Lathyrus aphaca. The sequence continues at coordinate 109,609,066 of OZ014524.1, read as the reverse complement.
ATAGATACAAATCACCAATGGACTGATATTTTTACAAAACCCCTTGCTGAAGATAGATTTAATTTCATTCTGACTAATCTTAGTATGGAATTATGTCCAGAATGAAAATGTTTAATTATATGTTTTTTCCTCTTAGAAGTTCTGAACTCGGAATTATTTGCTTTTATTCATTCATAATTTATTTTAATGATCTGACTGTTTATCTCTGAGGACTTTTGTTTCAAAAGAATAACATGCAGATCTTGACATCAACACATGTTAGTCAACCTCTGAGGATCCCTAGAAGAATCAGAATACATGTTCAAACTCTAAAGCAGGACAGAACATGCAATTAGACAATTGTCCTCTACAGAAGGAAACGTGTTCAAGTTCTGGGAAACTGAAAGGGCTGAATAGACACAATAGAGGTGCAAATCTTTTTGGTAACTATTCCAAGATCTTTACGCCTTCCCTTTTGTCAGCTCTCATTTATTACTTTCTAATCATGATGTTTTGAGCATTTATTAATTCCACTAATTGTGTTTTTTATTAAATGCATTATTTTCTATATATTAAATGCTGGATGGTGTGGACCCAATGTTTAACCCAGAAGAACTCAGAAGACCAACACCAAAAGTTGTCATAAAGAAGAACAAGAAGAGAAAAGCTGGTGAAGGAACTTCTCAGAAGGCTGCTAAAACAATAAAAAAGAAAGGTAATTCTTCATCCTCTCCATCTGATTTTGTTTATGTTGTAGAAGCAGTAAAAATGGTCACGTCTGAAATCCCACCTGAAACCACTCCTTCTGAACCCATTCCTTCTTCTGAACCCATTCCTGCTTCTGAACCAACTCCTTTTGTCATACCCATAACTGCTGATGCACCTTCTATCATACCCCCACTCAATCAACCAGAAAATGAAGCCACTCAACCACAAACTCTAGATGATTTTGACATACCCATAGATCCAACACCACCCTCTGATTTAAACACACCCCACTTTGTTGAAACCCACTCAGAACTTCAAAATGTTCTATCTGACATTGATTCCTTTCAACCTTCTGAATCCCAACAAAATAATCATGTTCAAAATTCTGAAACACAACAACCCAGTGCATTCCATCCTCTGAACTCTGACTTCTATACACTTGTTTTTGACTTATCCCCCATTAGAGAAAATTCTTTATCCTCTTATGAATCCACTCCACCAAATACCCCAACATACATCACAATACCAGACACTCCTCCTGCAAACTCTGAACCAAAAGATCCACTAAGAATATCTATTGACATAAATGCTCTAAACAAACCATGTTCTGTCACAAACAAAACATCCATTCCTGTTCCAAAACCCAAACCCACAAAATCAGACATTGACTCACTGCTGCTAGCTTTTGAAGCAGAAATGAAAATCAAATTAGAGAATCTGAAGGTTGCTTGCCGAGAGATTCCTGATCCTACAACTTCTTATTTCCTCTGGGCATCATTCATAAAATGGTTCAACATTGAGACCAAAAAGCTGAAAGATATCTGCTATGATATCGCTCACCAGAACTTCTGCGAGAATCTCAAAGAAGTGGTCTCAAACATTGAAAAGAAAAAGACTCTACTTCTGGATGATAAGCCCTGGACTGAACCAGAACCTAAGGAATCATACTCTGATCTTTAGATGGTTTTAGTTCCTTCTGAGGAAGTTAAGGATAATGATTATGTTCAAGTACCTTATATTGCGGGAACTTCTGAAAAACAAGCTGATGCAACTGCTGATGAAACTCTACCAACTTCACTTGTGCTGAAGACCCTAGAAGAACTGAAGAAAGAAAATGAAATGGTCAAGCAGAGGTTGGACAAGCAGGATGAAACTAATGCTGAATTGAAGACTATGATTGGCAAACAAGTGGAATCATCTTCTGAGATCAAGTATCTCCTAAAAGCATTAGTTACTAAGATGAATCCCCAACCCTGATTTTGTTCTATGTTTCTTAGTTTCTTTGTCTGTTTGTTTATTTCTTTGTTCTATGTTTGTTTTTGGCTTTGCCTCTGATTAATGAAAACTAGTTCCGTTTTGACTCTTTTAAATACATGTTTTACTTCTGCATTTTTTTACTTTTTGAGTAATGACAAAAAGGGGGAGAAATGTAGAAGATTTTGATCTATAGAAGTTTATAAGATTAGCCTCTAACATATTAATGTTTTGATTAAATTGTTTGAGTTGTGATTCTAAAAAGAAACAGGTTAAGTAATCAACTCATAGGGAGCTAAAGCAAAGAACTTCTAATGGAAGAATTAAATTGCTAAAAGAACTTCTAAAGAAAAACTCTGAAAGAATAATTCTCATTAACTAAAGGGAGTCTTTCTAACTCTTAAGCTCTATTCTTAAATCAAAATAAATGTTTTGTCATCATCAAAAAGGGGGAGATTGTTAGAATAATTTTGATTCTAATCCTCTAATAGTTTTGATGATAACAATATTCTTTTGTAAGAATAGAAGTTCTAATGTGCATTACAAACTAACTTATGATTTATGTGCATTGTATAAGTTCTTAAAAGGAAGTTCTAATAAGGAAAGCATTTTGCAATAGAAGAAGTCTTGCGATCGTATATAGAAGATATATGTATTAACGAGAATCTCTCATTCAAGACATCATTAAAGCTGTGTACTTAAATTTATGATACTCTGATTGCCTAGAAGATTGTGATTCTCTCATTAAAGATTAATTAAAGAAAATTCTGATTAAAGACTGGGAACAAGAATCTCTTAGTTTGGAAGGAATTTATGGCATTAATTTATATCTAAATCAAGATCTAGATGTTCCCAATGACTACATTATTCAAGAAACTATATAAATGATTTAAGCTGAAGATTTGAAGCTCTGGTTCTCACGTTATACCTTCACACTCTTTCATACTGCTATAAACATATTGTAACAAATCACTTTGTGATTAAAGCTTATTAGAAGCAATATAGTTACTACATTTTATCTTTGTAAAAGATACATTCATTTTTCCTTGAGTGACTAGTTTAAGTCAGTAGACTCAAGAAGACACTGACTGTAGGTCTTTGTGTGTATACAAATTTGAATAGTGGATTAAGACCTCGCTGATAGAGGCAAAATCACCTTGGCGGGTGGACTGGATGTAGTTTGAGTTCAAATGAACCAGGATAAATCAAATTGTTTTTAAAGTCATTTTAATTAGTTATTGAAAATCCAATTCCAACCCCCTTCCTTGTGTTTTACGCTCCTTCATGGATCACCTGCATGTTACCAACAGAGGGCAATATTAAAAAAAGGGTGAGATGTCTAAAAATATAATCAAGCATATGATAAATAACATATCAAATCAGATTACTCAAATCACCACTTCTCAACTTCACAAACAACTTAAAAACCAACACAAGATGTGACATAACAACTTAATATGCAACTTGATATGAAAATTTGAACAATGTGATACATGTGTTACCATCAGAGCAAAACTCCCAACTTATAATCATGCCAATTAATAGAGGCGTAAATACAAGGCATAAGCCTTCAACTTTATTCTTGCCAATCCAGGCCAACTTACCGAACAATCAGCTCCAACTTGAATAATGATATGCTATGCGACATCAACATGATTATCAAACAACAACAACTATAACAACATAACAATATAACGACATAACAACATTCAACTTTGACCATAGGCCTGCAACTCTAAATCTTGCCATTTATAAGGCACTGCAATATGAACAACAAACAACAACTTTACAACTTATAACAAAGCAACACAACAAAAACAACCAAATCTACTACATTCCTATCCACAAAAGTTCCTACTAAGACTGATTAGTTAAACTAATTAATGTGCTCGATTATTACTACTTATTATTAAGTTAATAATATGCTTCTGTTGACTCTGTCACAACAACCAATACACCAACCTACTACTAATCGCATACCAATGTTAACTAATTTTCTTCTACTAATTCCTTTTTTATATAAATTATTAATTCTCTGTTAATTAATTACTAGAACCTATGATACCCCATTTAATATTTTCCAGCCTAATAATGCTACTGGGAGTGGTTTATAACAGACTGATATTGCAGACACAAAACAGAAACCAAAACAACAAAAATCTCCCAACCCCGTGTGACCATCGCCACACTCTGTGTGACCCTCATCACAAATGGCTTGTGACGATCATCCTAGGGATGTGACGGACGTCACAAATCCCAGACGGTCATCTGGCTTAAGAGACGGTCGTCCCACAGCCAAAACTGCTACGCTTTCTGTTTCTCTTACTTCGTCTCTATAAATCCTCACAGACCAATTCCAATTACTCCATCACACAATTCGAAACAATTCAACACAAACATAATCTTCTTAATCATCTAAACGACTTATTCATCACAAACACTTTATTAATCAAACAACTTATCAACCAAAAACAACTCATTTATCAAAATAACTTATTTTTCCACACAAACAACAATTAACAGCAATTAACAACAACGATTGCTATACCCAATTTCATACGAATTTATTATCTATTCCCAATTATAAGGTTAGAACCCCACCCTTACGTTTGGATTGAAGCCGACTCTAACACTTTTCGATCAGAACCCCTAGCTTTTGCCTATCCTATGCACTTGACGTAACCACCTATTTTCCAACTTTTGTTCCTCTTACTGTTAACCTATTTCCACTAATTCCACTTAACTTATAGTTTTATTTTCATTAGTCTCAATAATACCATTAGGCCTAAAATAGCACCCTCACCTTTATTACTCTCACACCACAACCAAGCTCACTTACTAATATTATTTCATTGATAATTCTATTATTACCTCGACTTAATTAACTCGACCAACTCAAACACGACTTAATCGTCAATTTAATTAATTCAACTTAGTCGAAATAACAACAATTCAACTTAAATCAACTTAAATCGACTTATTCAACTTTATTCAGACCAACTTAGAAACTCATCGCAAAACAAAACCAAACATACAATGATATTTAATTAAATACTCAGGGTGTTACAATATGCAACTCAATAGACTCATGCATGCGTAACCGAAAAGTCACTGATGACTTAATCATCGTTATCTCCAAAGATCCCCACCAATAGGATCGTTTCCCTCTTGGAACTAGATCACTTCACTTTTTGCATTTAATCCGCACAATGGGATTAATTTCGTCACTAGACATTACCTTCCTAAAATCCATCATTGGATCTTCATCCTACAAAAACGTCACTGGACCATTCGTCCTAAACAATACTATGGATGCATGATGAGTACAATAATTAAAAACAACCACGACTAGTCAAAACGCATCATCATTAATTCATATACTTTAGTTTACCTTCATATACTGTTACACAATTATATGCACATACTTCACAAATCACACAACATCATACAATTAAACAAACATCATTAACACATATTCATAATTTTCGAACAGTGGAACACATCACATCTATTTTAACAGAAAAATCATTTACAAAAATTCCCACTGACACTACTCTGAAATCCAACTGATTTATTAACAAAATGTAATGTTTTCTATTATCCATTGTTAGCTTCTGATTTTATAAAAATCTAGGTTCCAGGGGTTAAAATTTGCATACTCAGAAAAGACAAAAAATTTGTAGAAGTGTAACTATGCATAAAACAGAAAATGGGACATTTGTATTTCACTGAGTGGCGCAGGCCACAAGGAAGTGGCACTGGCCACCCCCAAAGCACACTAGGTGGCGCAAGCCACCCGTTTCCACACACTAGGTGGCGCATGCTTCCCCACAAACACATTGGGTGGTGCAAGCCACCCCTTATAACACCCAGGTGGCACAAGCCACATCCCATAACCCCTAGGTGGCGCAAGCCACCTTAATGTGAGGGGGTAGTGGCACTAGCCACTAAATACTTCCCCCCAGGTGGTGCAAGCCACCTATGTATAAGGGGATGGTGGCGTAGGCCACCCCTGTTGTGGCCAGAGACACACAAAATTATGCGTCATCTCTAATTTTTCCTCAAATTCAATCGTTCCTGGTTTCGGTTATTCACGATGCTTCCCAAAATAATCATAGTCACCACTATTGATTATAATTTGATACAAAGATAAATTTCTCTTCAAACCCTTTACACACATTTCATCGATTCAAATTCAGGCGATTACCATTTAATCAGTTCCTAATCAAACATAATAACTATGATTAAACACCCATTACCTTGTGATTATTGCTTTCCGATCGAATTCGCTTCCCGCTCTTTCGATTCCTTGGTTTTTTCTCAAATCCACGCTCTTGGTTTTTCTCTCGGTTTCTCTTCTTCGGCAAAAAATAAAGAATGCATTCTCCTTCCTCTAACTCCCTATGAAACCCTTATGTCCCTAATTATGAATTTCTGAAAATACTCTTACTACTTCTCTTAATGACCACCATGTCCTCTAGTTTCATAATTCTTATTATCTTATTTTCTTTAATCGATCTAATTCTAACTAATTCTATTTTTCTCCAAATAAAACCTGTAAGTCCACTTAGTCCGACATTTCATCAAATATATTTTTCCGACACGTCCGAATTTAATTCTTCTCACCTAAAAATTCAATTAAAACCAATAATCGACTAAATTCATCAAATAAATAATCATTTAGAAATATGGGTGTTACAGTCGGGCCCTGGGAAACCTCTTTCGGGACTGGAGAAGCCGAGGATTGAAGTTGAAGATGGGACTGAGGCTGGGGCTCATTTTTTTCTGTGATCGTCTTTGATATTACTACCCGAGTATGCTTCGATGCCCGTACTTCCAACTCTATTAGGTTCGATTTGGCAGTTGAAGCTCCACCAGTAACCTTTCGGGCTTCCTGGGCTGCTTGCATCAACTTCTTCAGTTCGCTTACAGAAAGGTCAGTCATTTTGTTTGCAAACAAAAAACATCAAGAGTGATAAGTACAAAATTAAAAAAAAGTATTTTAAGTAAATAATAACAGTTTCCCAAGTAGGCGAGGATTCGCTCATTGTCCAAAGCCAACAATTATTTGACCCTCATCATACAGAACGAATCAAGAATGGACAAAGATTATATTTCTATGTTGTTAAGTTTGTCATAGTTAAAGTCGGTGATAAACACCAAATCTTTTGTCCAGTAATGAGGAAACCGAGGATGCAAATCCAAGGTGTACAAAACTTGTGGATACCTTAGGCCACACTTAAAGTTTAGGAAACGATTCTTATAATTTTTATAGTTGGAGGTATAAGCTTGCAAGAAGCTCCGATTAGGGATTCCACTTATCTGAACCCAATTAAGGTTGTTAAAGCCATTAACTTCAAAAAAGGAAAATAAAAGACCATTGGTCGGAACTATGTGTAAGACCTCACATATTCTCTCAAAGGCCATTATGAAGCTTCAACCATTGGGACAGAGTTGGGATGGAGCTATGTTCATATTTTTTAGTAAGTCAACTTCAAAGTCGGAAAAAGGAATCTGGATATTGAAATCTCTTAAGATCATAGGATAAAGGAAGAAAATTCTTCAATGAAGCTCTCAGGTTTGAGAATACACACGCATTCTCTGTGTAAACACGCTTACAAGACCATATGATCTTCAGACAGAGTCAAGGACACAACCCTCATTAATCAAATTTTAGCAATCTAAAGGTCATCAACAATGTTATTCATGTGGGTTATAACTTCAAGATCAAATGGAACAGCGGTCGCCATCATTATCTCTACAAAAACTGAGGAATAAGAGTTAGAGTCAAAATCACTTTCGGAAGTGAGAACCTCATTATAAACTTTGTCCATGACTCGTCTATACTCTTCTACCCCTAGGGCATCCTCCATAACGCATGCATTCCTCCCAAAGTTCTTTTCTCTCCTTATCACTCTTATGTTTAACATTTCCATTATCATTACACTCTCTAATGACTACCATCTTACCTAAAAAGAAAAATAAGAAGAAAAATAAAAATTGGATTAAGGAGAGAAAATACTTTTGAAAATTGTAAGGCTTGAGAGGAAGATAGTCTTGGTATTAAGAAAAATGTGAGAATGAAGGAAAAAAAGGAAAGAAAAATAGCTTTAATAAATGTCCAACGTCCAAGAGAATAGCTAGAGATAGCCATTAATACTACATTAAAATTCATCATTATGCTAGAGAAGGTTAATGGACGCGACTTTTCAGAATCTTTATGCCACGTCAAGACTATGTTAAAGTTCCGGGTTATAGCGTGGCTGTCATGAAATATACTCGGAGCTTTCCAGTGACCGAATGCTAAATTCTTGCATTAAAAAAAAGAATTTGGGGAGCTTATGTACATACCAAATATATTTCCAGTCGGGTTGTATAGTGTCGCTCCCGGGATTTTCATCCTAGTACAAACGCGAAAGTGGCGCGGAAAGGTTAGAGTCGCCAGCCAGACATTTTTATCCCGAATGGAACGGGAAAGGTAATGTTGCACAAACCTAAGGAAGAAGGAAAGGACAAGGCCTTGCGAACCAAAGATCTGAGTTCGGGAGTCGGTTACGAATTGAGAAGGTATTAGCACCCCAATCTGTCCGTCGTACCCGACGGGATCCACGCTTGCTTGTTTGTTTCAAAGGGTGAGAAATAATATGCTGCTGAACAAATGAACCGCTAACTGGAACTGGAATATGAAATGAGAAATGAAACTGGAATAAGAAAGAGAATGAGAATAAAGGGGGAAATGTAGGGAAAATAAAGAATGTGCTCGAACGGGCCCTACCCCGCTGCCTACGTACCTCATCGGGATAATGAGGATCAGAGTCGATGTAGTTCGCCTAACTAAGGCGGGAACTATTTGTTTGTGTTTTTTACAGCTGGAACTGCGTATGTCTATGCTCAGGTGTTGCAGGCTCGTCTGGTACGAGTGCGTTTACCGTCTTGCATGTGTGACAAGTCATCGCAAGTTCGCGTTGTGAGTGAATGAGATGAGAAGAGAAGTTCCCGCAGGATAGTCGCTTGTTATTTGTTTTTGTCTTTTAAGAGAAGTGTTTTGAATTTTTGTGTTTATTAAATATACAACCCTAAAGAATATGACACATGAGCGAATACTTTCCAAGATCGCCCCCAATGAAACGTTTGTAAAGCATCCTAGAAGAGTGAAGGAGACCTCCACTAGTCATTTCCCGTATAGCTTAAGGCTCGTGGCGCATTGTACACCTTTCCTTTATTAAGTGTTTTTTTTTATTTTTCTTGTAAGATGAGAAGTGAGACTCAAGTTGTCAAAGGAAAACTTCTAAGGGAAACTAGACTTACCCTAAATCAGTTTGAATTTGAAGATAACCTATGGTTAGTGAGGTTTGAAATTAATTCTACCTAAGAGATATAAGACTAGAAATGAGAACATAAAAGGCAATAATGAACAATATGGTCCTCCTAAGTCATGGTGGGAAGAAAACGTGAATGAAACATAAATGGGATGAAACGATGGATCGGGTGGGTCGATTGCGTGGTGCTAAGACGCACGACTTATGGTGTGAAACATACAAGGCTTGATTTTGGTTGAATGGAGTGGAACGATGGTAGTCGAGGAACCCTAGTGTCACATGCAACTTTATTTATTTATTTGAAAACTTGCTCGACGTTGGATCGAGTTTCATTTATTTCATTTTTTGAGATTTGGTTTTCTATCGATTCATTTTATCTTTTCTAACCTAGTTATGAAAACTAAAAAAGCATACAAGTTCTAAGCTATTACATCACAAAGTACACAAAATATAAAACACAATCATAGCATAAAAGTATCCAAGTCCATAAGCAAATCCTTGAAAGAATACCTTGCACAAAAAAGAGAATAGTTAGTGAGTGACATGAATCATGAATGTGCATAATATGATGGAAATGAATTAAAATGCCAAAAATATCAAAAGGTCATGGAAAAAATATGAAATTAATTTCCTAAGGTCTCTAACCTGATTATAACACTATGTCAAAAAATCTTTCAAAAATTCTAATTCTAACTATGTCAAATGGCCACTTAATTCTACCTAAAATTCAATCACAAATTTACACAAATTATACTACCAAATCAGTAGAAAACAAATCTTGAAAAATACACAAAAAATAATCTAGGTACTTCATCTTGTCCTCTAATCATAGCAAAAAGAATGGGCAAAAAATGTTACATGAAGTGGCAGAAAGAAATTGTACAAATTTATGTGTCTAAGTGGAAATTTAATATAAACCAATTAAATTAAAAAATCGAATTAAAATCGAAAAATGATTATATCCAGAAAATAAAAATTGGGAAAAGTTCTAAATTGGCTTAATATTGTACCACAATTTTTGGGGAATTTTTTAATCATTTTCCTATTTTTTAAGGCATTATTTCTAAACTAAACTAAAACAAAAATCAAATCCCAAAAGAAATATGAAGGGGGTGGTTTTAGAAATATTTCCTAGTTGTTTTTCTGATGGGCCTAAGCCAAAGGGTGCGAATAGCAAGACTTCCCGGGCCCATCTTCGCAGAACTTGGGGGAGGTGCGAAAAGCTATTTTTCATGTTATTTTCTGTGGGCTCAGGAAAGGGGAGTGTGGATAGCAACGGGCTGAAGGCCCATGCGAATTATGAGAGGAAACATGGATGGTAGGGAATTAAACATGCTTAATGGAGTTTTAATGATATTTAACAACACAATAATCATAATTTAATGGATTTAATTTTTGTAATCCCTAATTAAACTCTAAGAACATTACTCTTAACAGCAAGAACAAAAACTCAAAGGCCCCTTCACGATTTCATCTTCTCCCTTCACAAACTCCTCCTTTCCCAATCCTAAAACCTAACCCTAGCGCCGCCGTCATCACCTCCATTTCCGATCAATCACCACCGCAAACTTAAACCTTATCCTCCGACTCACCTCTACCTAACCTTTCCCTCTCTTCTTCTTTCTCCTTGTTTCCTTCTATCTCTCTCTCATTAAGCTTAAATCCATGGAAACCAATAACCCTAGCGAAACACCACCGCCATCGCGGCTCTCCTCCGATCAAACTCCTTAAAACACGCCACCACCGCGAACACCCTCCAAGTACCTTCCTCCCCTTATCTTAAACCCCTGATTCATCCTAAATCTCTAGACTGAGGCCCACCAAGAAAAAAGAATCGCGGTAAATAACACTTGCCTTCAATCGATCTTGTGGTGACGAAGATGATGGTGAGAACGCGCGACGAAGAGTTCCGGAGTTGATGCGGTGAAGACGACTTCGCACGATGACGAAGAACAAAGATGACGTTATGAAGACGAATTCGCGTGGTGCACGTGAATCACTCAGGTATAAAATGCGTTACCATTCGATCTTCTTCTCTTCTGCGCAATTTTCCTCTTATTCTTTCGTTTCTTTCATTGCCGCAATCCTCGTTTTTGATTCACTGTGAGATGAGATTCGCAGGCCTTTGGAGATGGGAGAAGCTCGTTGTTCTTGCTGATTCGTTGTGATCGTGGGAATCGATCCTGAATTCGTGAATTTTTTGGACTTGCAGGTTTCGGTTTGAACTGGAATCACCCTTTGCTTCTGTTATTTCGATTGATGTGGTTTGCCATTCTTTTGCTTATCGCATTCTGAAATGAATTATCGGGTTATTCTTGATGCAGTTGCCTTGAAGCTGAATGAGGTTGAAGGGTATGAATAAAGTTGCAGAAGATTGAAGTTGATGCTTGAAGATTAAAGAGTTGTTCGAAGGTGGTTTGTGGTGATGGGAAGATTGGAGAATGGTTGAAGACTAGGGGTTGTGAAGAAACCGAAAGAAAAGAAAAATGGGGTTGTGAAGAAACTGAAAGAGAAGAAGAATGGGGTGGTGGAGAAACTGAAAGAGAAAAAGAATGGTGAAAGGATTGAGGGAGAAGAAAAGATTAGGAAATGGAGAAATTATGAAGAAAAAGATTGAAAGAGAGAAGAGAAGAATGATGAAAAAGTTGAGAAAAGAAATGGTGAAGAGTGCAAGCCAACCCAATTGAATAAGAGGAGCTCTCATTTATACAGAATTGAAAACTGTTTAATGAGAAATTCAGGTGAGGTTCTAGAAGCTTTTTCTGTTATTCTGCTTGTGAAAGTTAGTTTCAGTTCTGTTATTAACATTATTGAAACTCGTTGTATGATGTGCAGGTGAAAGAATTGAGTAGTGAAAAAACGAATTACGGAAAGAGATGAAGCTGAAAAAAGTTAGTTAGGCAAGTTTTAATTTCTGTTAGAATTAGTTACCAATGATTAGAAACTTGTAACTGACTTTTTCATTGTGCAGATTTTCAGTTTTTTTGGAGGAAAAATGAATGAGTCCCATTGTGGACTTGAACTGGATGAAGCAGATCCAGCAAGCTCTTCGCATTGGTTTTGCACGGCAATTATATCTTCAGGTGGGTCACACACAACATCTAGCCTTTCCTTTCCCGATCTTCTCACCTGACTTTTTTTTGCAATCTTCCATCAATTGGTAACTGACTTGATTCCTGCTTTAATCTTCATCACTTGCATCGTGAATGGAGGGTTTTCTAACTCATTTTTTCTTTTATGACTTCATGTACATGCTGCGGTTGGAGTTCTCATGAAGCACAAAGGATGCCAAGAGCTTGCAGCTTACATACAGAAACTGTTTTACTTTGAAGCATTAGGGGAAGCGGTAGCTGGTAGTTTCGAAACACTCACCATGCCAAGGAAGTTCCGAGTTTTGACAACAAAGAAATGCATCAATACTCTCCTTTGTGTATATCATTTTGATGAATTTTAGAACTTTAGGATGAACTTTTGTATGAACTCTTGTATGAACTTCTTGTATGAAATTTTTGGTGTATAACATTTTGTGAACTTTAGAACTTTAGTATGAACTCTGAATGATTTTCTTGCATAACTTTGAACCTTGTGAAGTAAAAACTGCAAGCCTGAAAAACGCCTTTGCTAGAGGGAGTCAATCGATTTTTTTTCTTCAAAAGAAAATTCTTTCCATTTGGAAAATGCTCCAGCTGCACTTGAATTTGCAAGAGCTGGTACTTCAACCTCAATAACACTCTCAATTTGGAATTCTCGGGACTTAAACTTGAACTGTTGAGCACCATAATTGCTTTTTTTTTATTTAGCACCAACTTTCCTTTTCATCCAAAGGCTGGAAAACACATCAAGTATTCTTTGCAAGAGCATATAAGATTTACAGTCAATTATTTTTGCGTTTGCTATAGAATATGCAATTTGAACAAGAATGCTCTAATAGATGGTAGCTCTACATCGCACAGATACCTTCGTATCGGAAGAAATTCCACTTGAAAGAACAATAAGTCTTTCCATCAAACCCAAATTCAAATAAAAGTTTGTCCCAAAATCAAGCTTGTATGACGGATGCAAGTCTAACCCAACATATTCAATGGAAATGAACTTGAATGAAGCAGCTCGGGGGACGCGCATAAGTACATATATTGTTTCCATAATGAGGTTGATGTCTTCATGCCCAACTTTTCTCAGATATTCTTTTTCTAAAGTGCTTGATAGAACAAGTGATAACCCAAATTTCATCTCATACACAACAACTTGAATTGGTTGAATAATGTCAAGACCATTTGCATCCAGATGAATCACTGATAAATTGAGGATTCGAACCAAACTTCACACCAAACACTGTTCGTTAAACGAATGAATCTCAGCACACGACAACATGATCTCTGAATATGCAATGTCTAAGAAATGATCCAGAGGTCCAAAATAATCTTGCAATTGCAGCGATCTTCTGATAGTTTGACCAAAATTAGGTCAAACTCCTATCCGGATCGAAACATAACTGAGCAGCCGCATTTGGGGTGGAATCATAGTCTAGGGAATATTCTCTGTTATTTCAATCCTTGCCAGATACGTATAAGGTACAAAACCCTAATTTCCTTGAGCCCTGATCACATGCCTTATGAAAAAAATGAAATGAACTACTATGATGTTAATGACCTAGTGAGAAATGCAGATGAGTGCGATACGACGAGCCAATTACGATAAAAAGAAAGCGGGAAAATTTTGAGGTATTACAACTGCCCCTATTCAATCAACTACAGACCTGAATGGATAATTGCAACAGCTTTTAGACGTTCAAGGTATGGAGTGATTGAATACTCGAATAAAACCTGAAAATTTGCACACTGAGGGTAATGGAAATGCCATCTGCCCATATATTTATTTATGTCTTTTTGTTTTTGACCTCTGAATAGGTAGCGAAAATAGAACCAGGTGGAAATATGCTGGGAAGAATACCATCCTCGAATGACCACTCACACGGGATCCTCGGATCCAGTACTAAAACCCTCCTCGAATAGAAACACAATGGTATACCGGCCGCAGGCGATAACCAAACACAAAAAGAAAATAGGACAAGATGGAACGGGATCGTTGTACCTAAACGAGGGCCCAAGCAAACAGGATCATTGTACTTAAATGATAATCCGAAACGTGACCGTTGTACTTAAACGGAGACGCGAACAAATGAGACTGTTGTACTGAAACAAGACTCACAGACGAGACCATTGTACTTAAATGGAGACTCGAAAGGAATGAGATCATTGTACTTAAACGATAACCCAAGACGTGACCGTTGTACTGAAACGGAGACACGAGGAAATGAGATTGTTGTACTGAAACAATACTCAAAGACGAGGCCATTGTACTTAAATGGAGACTCGAAAGGAATGGGATCATTGTACTTAAACGATAACCCAAGACGTGACCGTTGTACTGAAACGGAGACACGAGGAAATGAGATTGTTGTACTAAAACAATACTCAAAGACGAGGCCATTGTACTTAAATGGAGACTCGAAAGGAACGGGATCGTTGTACTTAAACGATAACCCAAGACGTGACCGTTGTACTGAAACGGAGACACGAGGAAATGAGATTGTTGTACTGAAACGATACTCAAAGACGAGGCCATTGTACTTAAATGGAGACTCGAAAGGAACGGGATCGTTGTACTTAAACGAGAGCCCAAGATGTGACCGTTGTACTGAAACGGAGACACGAGGAAATGAGATTGTTGTACTGAAACAATACTCAAAGACGAGACCATTGTACTTAAATGGAGACTCGGAAGGAATGGGATCATTGTACTTAAACGAGAGCCCAAGACGTGACCGTTGTACTGAAACGGAGACGCGAAAAAATGAGACTGTTGTACTGAAACAAGACTCAAATACGAGACCATTGTACTTAAATGGAGACTCGAAAGGAATGGGATCGTTGTACTTAAACGAGAGCCCAAGACGCGACCGTTGTACTGAAACGGAGACGCGAAAAAATGAGACTGTTGTACTGAAACAAAACTCAACTGGGGATAACAACAAGACTCGGTAGAAGTAACCACCCTGGGAAATGAAGTTGTATTCTGTGGGGAATATTTCAATCTGATTGGAGATGTAACGGGTCTTATGTAATACCTCAAAACCGGCCCATGCTGGCATGCATATGTTTGAATTTATGGCGTAATGCTCCATGACAATGGAAATGCTACGCTTTGGAGGATGCACATGTGATGATTATGCACATGCAAATGCAAAGGATCTCCTGATAAGGAGATTGCAGGTATCCCAGATAACTTGGCTGGGGAGAAATGATGATCACTGCATTGATCTGGTTCATCCTGATGAGGAGGAAACAACTCTGCGGGGAAAGCTGTTAATAATTCACTGGCTCTGAATAGCCGCCACTGCCAAAAATAAATTGGACTTTGAGATTGGAGTGCCAAGACCCTGTTGGAGATGGACCCTTCTTGAACTCTGGTGGGGAAGTGAGGACCTCCTGGGAACCAAAGGCATGACGCTGCTGAGGAAGCAATTGCTGGGGAGGAAAGAACTCCTTGCACTGCTGGGAATTGCCCCTGTCTGAAGGGAAACTTCTGCTCGGGGACGACACCCATTCTCTGCTACCTTGCTGGGTGAAATTTCAACTTCCACATGGCTGGGGATGATTGGAAACACCCTGGGAGATACTTGTTTCTGTTCAAACAAAAGGGAATGCCCATCCTGGATAATAGTCTCTAACTCTGTTAGCAACACCCGTACCTGTACCTGCACGAACACAATCAATAGTACCTGCAACATAGAGAATTAGTTTGGGACCTGCTTGCCCCTGGCTCATAGCATGAATCATTGTCTGGGCATCTCAACACCCTTTCTGAGTTATATTAAATGTTTCTATTCTCCTGTACGAGTTAGAAAAGCATTCAAATGTTCATAACACAATGCAAGTTACCATTTACTAGACGTTTTCACAATCAATCAATGCTAGATGAAGAAAGCAAAAACAAAGAAGCAAAATAGCCAATTGACTGAAGTTAAATTCTTATTGATTTGGAAAGGTGGCCCTGAATAGTCAATACAAAGGAAGCAGTTCCCTGGAATGAGGGAACAACTAAAAGAAAAATAAACTATCCTATTGGCAATGTGAGAAGTGAATCTCATCAAGTCTCAACCCAGTTATGACTCGTATGTCTTCAAGACGCTCCGCTCGCTCTGCCTCTTGAGAAAAAGTAAGTGAACTGATCTTCAACCCTTAGGATAGCCTTAATTGTAGGTAGGTCATGGATCTCACAGATCGCAGTCGTTCGTGTTAATCCCTCTTTTGCGTGGATCGCCCTTTCAGGTTTTCAATCCACCGGGATACCCTTTTTTGCCTGAGTTGTCCGATGTGGCTTTTCAACTCAGCGGGTGTACATTTTTTTTCAAGATTTCCCTAACTTTTGCCCGAGCCTTTTATTCTGTTTTTGGCTCGCCGGGATGCCCATTTTTGCCTGGATTATTATTCTGTTTTTATCCAGCGGGTCCTTTTTACACGAAGTATTTTCTTACTGCGTCTGCGTTGACAGGGGATTGGAAGTCTTCTCCGTCCATGGTTGTCAGCATTAAGGCTCCGCCTGAGAAAACCTTTTTAACCACGAACGGTCCTTCATAGTTGGGTGTCCATTTGCCCCTGTGATCGTTGAGAGGAGGAAGAATCCTTTTTAGCACTAAATCTCCTGGTGTGTACCTCTGTGATCGCACCTTCTTGTCAAAAGCCTGCTTCATGCGTCGCTGATACAACTGTCCATGGCATACAGTTGCTAGACGCTTCTCTTTAATGAGGCTCAATTGATTATACCTGGATCGGAGCCACTCAGCTTCATCTAGCTTGATATCCATCATCAACCTTAACGAAGGGATTTCTACTTCGATTGGTAAGACTGCCTCCATACCATATACTAATGAGAATGGAGTTGCCCCAGTTGAGGTGCGTACTGATGTCCTGTACCCGTGCAACGCGAATGGTAACATTTCGTGCCAGTCTTTGTATGTCACAACCATCTTCTGCACAATCTTTTTGATGTTTTTATTTGCCGCCTCGACGGCGCCATTCATCTTCGGACGATATGGAGAAGAGTTGTGGTGTTCTATTTTGAAGTCTTGACACAAGTAAGCCATCATCTTGTTATTGAGATTAGAACCATTATCAGTAATGATCCTTTCAGGGACTCCGTACCGGAAGATGATGTCTCGCTTAATAAATCGAGCGACCACTTGTTTAGTGACATTGGTGTAGGAAGCCGCTTCCACCCACTTCGTGAAATAATCAATAGCGACTAGGATGAAGCGATGTCCATTAGAAGCTGTTGGCTCAATCTTTCCAATCATATCGATGCCCCACATAGCGAACGACCATGGTGAAGACATGACACTCAACGGATTCGGAGGCACATGGACCTTGTCGGCATAAATTTGACACTTATGGCATTTGCGGGAGTACTTACAGCAATCAGATTCCATGGTAATCCAATAGTATCCCGATCTCAATAATTTCTTGGCCATGGCATGTCCTCCAGCATGGGTAGCAAAGGAGCCTTCGTGAACCTCCTGCATTAACAGGTCTGCTTCGTGTCTATCCACGCATCTGAGCAGCACCATGTCAAAGTTCCGTTTGTACAACACACCATCTTGATTCAAGAAGAAACCTCCTGCCAGTCTTCTAAGGGTCTTCTTATCCTTACTAGATGCCCCAGCCGGGTATTCTTGAGCCTTCAGGAATTGTTTGATGTCGTGGTACCAAGGCTTGTTATCTTCACCATCACCAACTGCAAAGACATAAGCAGGTCTTTTAAGCCGGGAGATCGAAATTCGAGGCACGAAATTTTCTCGACAAACTCTAATCATGGACGACAAAGTTGCGAGAGCATCGGCGAACTGGTTTTCGTCTCTAGGGACATAGCTCAGCTTGACCTTGGTAAAGAAAGTTAACAACCTCCTGACATAATCTCTGTAAGGGATCAAACGAGCTTGATGAACTAGCCATTTGCCATTGACTTGATTTACCACCAAAGCAGAATCTCCGAAGATCTCAAGGTTCTTGACTCGCAAGTCTATTGCCTCTTCGATCCCCATGATACAAGCTTCATACTCTGCCTCATTGTTAGTGCACTCGAAGGTCAACCGAGCGGCGAGAGGTGTGTGGACTCCTTCTGGCGAGATAATAACAGCACCTACTCCACTCCCATTCATGTTTACAGCCCCGTCAAACATCAACCTCCATTTGGATTCGGGGTCGGGCCCCTCCTCCGGAAGTGGTTCTTCGTAGTCTTTCGACTTGAGGAACATGATGTCCTCATTCGAAAACTCAAACCTCATGGGTTGATAATCATCGATCGGCTGCTGGGCCAAGTATTCTGATAACACACTCCCCTTAATAGCTTTTTGTGAAGTGTATTGTATGTCATACTCCGTGAGTATCATCTGCCAACGGGCCACTCTTCCTGTCAAAGCCGGTTTCTCAAATATGTATTTCACAGGATCCATCTTGGAAACTAAGAGAGTAGTGTGAGTCAGCATGTACTATCTTAGTCGGCGAGCAGCCCATGCCAAAGCGCATCAAGTTTTCTCGAGTAGTGAGTATCGCGTCTCACAATCGGTAAACTTTTTGCTAAGGTAATAAATGGCGTGCTATTTTCGACCAGACTCGTCTTGCTGACCCAACACACATCCCATCGATCCTTCGAGCATAGTAAGATACATAATCAGAGGTCTCCCTGGCACTGGAGGCATAAGAATTGGTGGTTCTAACAGGTATTATTTGATTCGGTCGAAGGCTTGCTGACAGTCTTCGTTCCATTTAATGGCCTGATTCTTCCTCAGAAGCTTAAAGATGGGCTCGCACGTGGCCGTCAGGTGAGAAATAAACCGTGCAATGTAGTTTAGTCTCCCTAAGAAACCACGCACTTGCTTTTCAGTCTTCGGCTCAGGCATTTCTTGGATAGCTTTCACCTTGGTCGGATCAACCTCAATTCCTCGTTCACTAACAATGAAACAGAGTAACTTGCCAGAACGAACCCCGAAGGTACACTTATTCGGATTTAATCTCAGTCTGAACTTTCGAAGCCTATCAAACAACTTTGCTAGGTTAACCAAGTGCTCTTCCTCTGTCTGGGATTTTGCTATCATGTCATCAACATAAACCTCAATTTCATGATGGATCATGTCGTGAAACAACGTCACCATTGCCCGTTGATAAGTAGCTCCTGCATTCTTTAAACCAAATGGCATGACCTTGTAACAAAAGGTGCCCCAAGGAGTGATGAAAGTTGTCTTTTCCATATCCTCGGGGGCCATCTTGATTTGATTATAGCCTGAGAATCCGTCCATGAAAGAGAACACGGAAAACTGAGCAGTATTATCGACAAGTACATCTATGTGAGGTAGAGGGACATCATCTTTGGGGCTGGCCCTATTTAAATCCCTGTAGTCCACACACATCCTGACTTTGCCATCTTTCTTGGGAACTGGCACAATGTTAGCAACCCACGGAGGATAACTGGTCACGGCCAAGAAGCCAGCATCAAACTGTTTTTGCACTTCTTCTTTTATTTTAATTGCCATGTCTGGACGCGTGCGCCTCAACTTCTGCTTTACCGGAGGGCAACCTTCTCTGAGAGGTAGCTTGTGTACCACAATGTCAGTGTCTAAACCAGGCATATCTTGGTAGGACCATGCGAAGACGTCAACGTATTCTCGAAGCATAGCCATCAAACGAGTCTTGAAAGATTCTTCTAATGCAGCTCCGATCTTGACTTCTTTCTTGTCTTCTTCAGTACCCAGGTTTATTACTTCGACATCTTCTTCGTGCGGCTGAATCATCTTCTCCTCCTGTTTAAACAGTCTGGCCAATTCTTCAGGTAAATCGCAATCCTCTTCACCTTCCTCGTTGGCTTGATAAATTGGATTGTCGAAGTCATACTCAGCCATAACAGGGTTGTCTTTGATAAGATCCGGTGACGAGCACCTGCATGAATGATGATTCATGCAAGGCTTTAGCAACGACTTGAGAAAATGAGAAACATTGCCATTTTAAAACTTTTCTTTCTTTTTGAAAAACAAAAGTAAAAAATGAAAGACAGAGAACAACATGAATGAATGTGAAACGTCAATTTTATTTATGATTGTGTTAATAAACAAATGAACCCTTACAAAGAGCCACCATGCCTCGGGCAAGACATAGTGCTTTAATACATGAAAATAGAAACAAAACATTATTACTCTTCGAAAGAGGTGACCGAAATAAGCCTTTCCGATGTCCAGTTGCTAAGCTGAGTTCCTGGAGCGGCAGGCCTGATCCATTCATCTAAGTCACAATCACTATCGACAATGTCATCCTGCACAGCACTGATGTTTTCGTAGTCTACTACTCCCGCACTTGTGAAAGTAACCGGGCTCTGACAACCTTTAGCACTTGGTTCAGACGAAGATCTTCCCGGGTGATAGCCAATCCCGAACATGTCTTTCTTCTCTGGCACTTCTACCGGACTGCCCCAGCCTTCTCGTATTCCAGATTCTACCAATTCAAGCGCTTGTTTATAAGAGGCTATGGAAACCCCCTTCTTCGGTTCTTCAGGAGAAGTTGCCACTGTGATGCTTGCTCAGACTTCAAGGGCTCAAAAGCCTGACATGGGGTCTCAACTATTTCGACATCCATCTCCACATATTTGAACGAAGCGAGATGACTAACGAAGATATCTTCTTCCCCACTGACAGTCACAATCTGACCCTCCCATACAAACTTTAGCTTCTGATGGAGTGTAGACGACACCGCACCTGCCGAATGTATCCAAGGTCTTCCGAGTAAACAGCTATATGCAGGTTGGATATCCATCACGTAGAACGTGGTATTGAAGACTTGTGGACCTACCTTGATAGGTAATTCCACCTCTCCAAACACCGATCTTCTCGACCCATCAAATGCTCGAACTACTAGATCACTGGGCTTTAGAACCACTCCATCATAGTCCAACTTCATCAGTGCTTTCTTGGGCAAGACGTTCAAAGAGGATCCAGTATCTACCAACACATGGGAGAGTACTGCACCCTTACATTCCAAAGAGATATGCAATGCTCGATTATGAGCACGCCCATCAGAAGTCAAATCCAAGTCTGTGAAACCCAATCCATGACTGGCATTAACGCTGGACACCACCGTTTCTAACTGATTTACAGAAATATCCTAAGGCACGTATGCCTTGTTCAGAATATTTAGGAGAGCTTTTCTGTGAGAGTCAGAACACATGATCAAGGACAAAATGGAGATCTTCGACGGCGTCTGTTGCAGATGGTCCACAATCTTGTAATCACTCTTCTTGATGATCCTCAGGAATTCTTCAGCTTCTTTATCAAAGGTGAGGTCTGGATCAGTTGATGGTGTTGGATCATTGACAACTACTGGTTGCTTCCCTCTGGCTCTAGCTTGGGCTTCGGCAGTATCTCTGGGTGGTATCACATTGTTTCTTAGTGTTTCAGGCGCAAACAACCTTCCACTTCGAGTAAAACCCCCTACTCCAACATTTTCTACTTGAGTTGGGGTTACGCTAGTCGTGGCCAACTCCTGCCTCTGGCCGTTGCAGTACACCTCACCACCATAATTCCAAGGAACAACTCTGTCACTTTGGTACATTATGGGTCCAGCAGTGGTAATGGTTATTGGTGCCGCTCTGGCTCGTGAAGGAACTTGAGATGGATCGTAAAAGATAGTTACTGTGGATATTTCACTTTCTTTTACAATCTTGTCAAATTGCAGCACTCCTTCATCAATCATACCTTGAATTCCGGCCTTCAATCGTTTACAACCATTGGTAGCTTCAGCACATTCCGAACAATCCTCCTCGCATCCAGGGAAAATGCCTTTCTTCAACAAGCAAACCTTGATAGCAACCAATGAAGTCTGCAAGTCATCTACATCATCCACGAAATTCAAATTCTCCCCTTCATCAATCGCACCAACCGTGCCCCTGTGAGGAGGCATGGGATTTTGCAGCACATTAGGAGAGGGAGCAAAATTGATCGCTTTAGAATCCAACAAGTCCTGAACAACATGTTTCAATGCTTTACAATTCTCAGTACTATGGCCGGGAGCTCCAGAATGAAACTCGCATCTAGCATTTAAGTCATAACCCTCAGGAATCTGGCCTGGCTTCGGAGGCTGCAAGGTTCGGAGCTGAATCATTTGAAGCTGTAGGAGATTCTTCAAAAGTTGGGAGTAAGACAATGGTGGAGCTTCAATATGTCTATCCTTCGGCCTCTGAGAGTAGTATGGACGAGGGGCTCTTGGCTGATACCCCTGTGAGCGCTGCGGTGGGGGAGGCTGGACCTGTTGTTGAACGGGCGGAGTTGAAATAGTGAAAGGGGCCACCTGCTGATAGTATCCTTGGTTAATCACTCTCCTTTGTGCGTATACTGCACCTGTTTCTCCTTCCCTCCTTTTCACAAAGGGTTTCTTGATACCAGACACCGAAGCGCTTCCATTCTGAATTTTTCCCTGTTTGAGCCAGCTTTCAATTCTTTCTCCAGTCAAGATAATGTCCGAGAAACCACTTGAGGAACAACCAGCCAACCTTTCCATGAAATGCCCTGGGAGGGTATTCAGGAATAGGTCGACCATCTCTCTCTCCAATAAAGGTGGTTGCACTCGGGCGGCTACCTCACGCCACCTCTATGCATAATCCTTGAAGCTCTCTGAGCTCCTCTGCGTCAAGCTCTGAAGCTGAGTACGGCTAGGTGCCATGTCAATGTTGTATTGATATTGTCTGAGGAAAGCCTCTCCCAAATCCTTCCAGCTTCTAATAGAGCTCCTCTCCAGCTTCATGTACCACTCCAAGGATCCTCCGGAGAGGCTATCCTGGAAATAGTACATCCATAGTTTCTCGTCTCGCGTGTGGGCCGCAATCTTCCTGTAGAAGGCCTGTAAGTGAGTTTTCGGGCAAGAGCTGCCGTTGTATTTATCAAATGCTGGTGGTATGAACTTGTGTGGAATGACCACCCCAGGTACTAAACCCATGTCTGACACGTCAATCCCCAAAGTGTCTTTGCACTCTAGGGCCTTGACCTTCTCCGCAAGCACCAAGAAGTCATTAAGATTTCCATCACCGCCGAAACCCATATCGTTATTGAAATACTGGAATTGGTCTTCCTGCCTGTCATGCACAGGAACGTACATTGCCATAGCTGGATCTAGAACATGAGGTCCACCTGGGCCGTTGTTAGTGTTGGGAGGAGCCCCTAGCCCGCCGGAAGTGGTTGCTTGAGCATTAGTATTAGGAGGAGTTAACCCTTGAATTGCATTTCTCAGCTCCTGCTGCCCCTGGGTCATCCCTTGCATCAGGGTCATAAATTCCGCCATCTTGGTACGGACTTCATTGAGTTCTGTCTGCATGGCGTCCATTGCTGTTCTTTGATTGCTGCGGGTCGCGTACCGATGAGGGATATCTTGTCGAAGGTACCGGGTCTTGGCGGCCCTCGCAATCTTTGCCTGCTGAACACAGATAAATTAGACATCTCGTAGGAAAACCTGCAAAGACAAAGACAAAATGCAAATGATGCGTATGCAATGCAATGTGTTCCTTTTATTCTCGAGTCCCTTCCTATTTCTGGTCCTGACATTAAGAAGATAAGAATTGGGAAGAAGACCCAAGTAATATTCAAACATAATGATGACCGTGGAGAATTGGTGCTCATTATTCCGTGTTGGTGCAAATAACGAACAAGAAATCCAGAACAAATCAATCATATAAACTGGAGTTTGAAAATACAACGTCCCGAAGGGTGCCAATCACAAAAAGTACATCAAATATAAGGGATCTCACAACAAGCTTGTGGGAAAAAATCTCTGTTGCATCCCCAAGCAATGTCAGCTGAGGTTAAGCCCATTGATCTTTTGGACTACTTCCAAGACTGTTTCAAATCCTGAAAGGGTCCTGATTTAGGGAGTTGCCTTACAAACCAGTCAGCAAATATGGGAGCTCAACAGTTTACATATCCCTTCCTCTTTTCATTTCTGTGATGAACTCCATGAAAGTCAGCTAGCAATGTAGGAACAGGATTTCTCTTGACGAAGATGGTGATAGCCTCCATGCTAATTAGCCCTTTCTCTCCTGGAAACAAACTAGTCCCCTATACTATCATGGCTAACAGTGCTTTGAAGTCTGCCCACTTCTCTCCCGATGCCATGACATGTGCCTCTGCAATAAGAAAGTCCAAAGGGATCCCTTTACTTCGGCCAGCCTCTAATCCCATCTTGAGTCTGAGTATACTCAAATGACCGGCAATAGTGATATCCTGATGAGAAGGGATCCTCTCCGAAACATAATAAGGTATACTCTTCTTAACAGGAATATTCAGCATGCTAGAAACCCTCTTCTAATGTAGGTGCCAGGATGTAATCAGGGAAAACAAAGACCCTCAGCCGTGGATCATAGAACTGCAACAAAGAATGCAAGCTATCTTTCTGGTCGACTGTGGGCTTGCTCACATAATCCAGTATCTTGCCAAACTCTTTCCTGAAATCATCAAGGACTCGGTCACCCATCAAGCTATTCAAACCCTGAATACTCTCTGTCTCCGGCTGCGGGAAAGTATAATGACATTTCTCTTCCTCGGAATCTCTATGCTGAAGTAGCAAATATGACTAGGACCTAGGAGGTAATGAACTCTGAGAATAAAAAGAACACAAAATGATTAATGATGATATGATGCTTATGTAAGACAAGGCATGTGATCAGTGAAGTGTCTGTGATGTGCCAAATCAAGCAATCAGGTGTCGGTGCCAGGTCTCAAAATCACAATAATCATCCCTCTGATCCGGGATCCATATCTTAAGAACAGAAATCCAGATCACAAAACTGAACCAAAGGCAAAGTGGGTATGCTGAAGGTATCAGGGTTCCTGCAAACCTGTAAACCCCTCCCAATCTCACGGGTGTGCTACTCGGGTCAACATCACGGACTCTCAAAGCCGAATAACAATAATACGTTCACCATTTCCGAGAAATGGCTCATGACCAAATCAGGGAATCGGTTTGGCATTATGTACTACTCAGGGAGGCCTCAGCTGAATTCCGGAAAAACAAGCATCCCTCATAAGTTCCCGGCTTCAAGCACTGAAGTCGAGAAACAATAGTACATTCATCCCGAAGGGTACAATACTACCATCATACGACCAGTTTCTTTAACCAGGTTCCTACGAGAGAACAAGGTCATCCTATGCGATTTCCTAGCGGGCCCTCGGGTGCGAATGGGTTTGCCACGAAATGTGGTCTGCCACTGTCACCGCTGGAGAGGGTTGTTTCCACTAAGGTCCTCGATGATCGGTTCCCAGTGTTAGCAGCTCAGGTGGGAACATTCTATGGTCTGCCTAGGCAGTATAGAACATATCCCAAGAGAGCCTGATCTGGGTGTGGGACTCGTGAAAACTACACGTGCTCAAGACCACGCAAGCCACACGACTGCCCACTCTAAATCCTATGTGTATACTCAAGCCGGGTATTTGGCTTATCTCACAATAATCCCATCCCGCCAAGGAAAACCAGAACAGCCAGTACATTATATGCCAGTATGTGCGACAATAAAATAAAGCGCAGAAAGCTGTAAATAAAGCTGTAAAGGAAAGCGATAAACTGTAAACAAAACAGTAAAGCTAAACTAAAGCACACAGCAACAAGCATATAAACACCCAAAGAAAAAAAACCAAACAGGCGCTAGGATTGACTCTTCAAGGGAAACCGGAAGAATCAGGTTAGGTCTGTCGCTCCCGATAAATGGGGAATGGCCCAGATAAGGGTACAGACGCGAATGGTCGGCGAGAGGGACAGTGAGAACACACAGCCGTGAACTCACTGGAGATGAATAGAGTCGCCAGCTAGGCATTTTTATCCCGGAGGAAAGGCAATGCTGCATAGACCTAGAAAGACATGGATAAGACGGTTGCGAACCAGAGAGACTGAGAAAGGGGGTTGGTTACAACCTGGGAAGGTATTAGCACCCAGATTGTCCGCCGTACTCGACGGGATCCACGCTTGAAAGATTTGTGTTTTAAAGGGGTAGTGTCAGTGCAATCTGTGTATCAAAAGAGCTGGAAAGAGATGTACAAGTGTCAGTGTAAGAAAAGTGAAGTGAGATGAAAGGGTGTCAGTGCAAGGAAAGAATGCAAAGCCCAAGATAAAGAGGCTTAAAGAATGATGCTGGAAGAGGGGGAATATACAGAGACTTTTGTTCGATAACCGTTAAGTTATGCCTACGTATCCTCTCGTGCAATGAGGAAGTCAGAACACCGTAGTTCGACCCAAAAAGACTGAAAGGTGAATTGACTTGTGAACTGCTTACTTGTCTATGCTCAAGTGTATGACCTGTCTGGCTCAGGCGCAAACTGTCTTGCATTAGACGGAAGAAGCGAGCTCTCGTTTGTGAGTGAATGAGATGAGAAAAGAATCCCGAAGGAGACGATTATTGTTTGTTTTTGTGTTTTCAGTCTTTTATTGTTTTTGGATTTTGTCATAAGTTAATGAGCTTAAGTCTAAACCAATGGATTTAGTAAACTCATCACATCTTCCCTCTGATTAGGGGTAATGAGAATACCTTAAGTGTGAAGTCAGCTTCTCACACTTAAACACCTTTGGTGTAGGATTAAGATCATTAACCTGCTTGTGATTAATTAGATGTTTTTGTTGTTTTTGTTTAGTGTTAAGTAATGAGGTTAAGCCATAATCAGGGATTAAACAGACTCATTACACCATCCTAATAGAAGGATAATAGATGAAAGTGTTTAAGCTGAGGAAAACTCCTCAACTTAATCCATGATTAGGGATTAAACTCATGACAAAACAAGCCTTTGGTTAAGTGGATTTTATTTGATGGTATGATGATGAAGTGTTTTTTATGATGTGTAAGACAACTTGAGGGGGACTTGTCCATTAACACTAGGGTTAGTCCTTCTTAACCAATTAAGGAAGAATTAGAACCCTAATGCAAGGCCCAAGTTACAAGTGTGAAGTCTTGATGATTATTAAGTGAGTTGATTAAGAGATTTAAACACATTAAGGGTTTAACACTTAGGATTAAAGTTACACACTCCATCCTAAGAGAAGGATGCAGGCAGAAGCTTAATCACAAAGCCTTAAAGCCTTTAGGGTTTAGTCCCTGATTATGAGATGAGAAGAGATGACTCAATGAGACACAAAGGTAAAACTAAGAGGGGAGACTAATCAAAACCCTAATCATTGTCATGCTTGGTTGTCCCTAAGGTTTGTGAGGTTTTCAAGAGCAATCTTCAAAGAGAACCACCAGGATGCAGATGAACAGGATCAAGAGAAGCAAAGTGACTTGCTTCATTCAAGAAGTCAAGTCACTTGAAGAAAGAAAGTAAGAAGAACAAGAATGAGCAAGCTCAAACTCAAACACATATAAAAATGCAGCAATGGATGCAAGAGAGATGAAAAGAAAAGTTATGAGAAGTGAAGGCAAATTCACTTCTCAAAAACACTTACCACCTGGAAAGTCAGAAAAGAAATGCAATGCAATGCAAAATGGGATGGGATGACATGATGAGAGACAAAACCAGAAGCATACACATGATGCTAATGATGCTATGAGATGCTACAAACATGAGGCAGCACATGGAAATGATCATACAAGCTTATGAATGCAAATGAAGCAAGCTAGGCAGCATGGACATTCATGAAAAGTTATGAAGTGCACATGGCATACAACATGGCAAATATGTGATGCAATGATCAAACATGCTTTCTATATGTCTTATGATGTCAAATGAATCACATGGAAGCATGGAATGTCATGGCAAGTCATGTTAGGCAAGAGAATGCAAGATGGATGCATATGGAAGCCCAAATTAGGGTTTATGAATCAAACATCAAACACAAACCAAAACCAGAAGCAAACCCTAAGATAAAAAATGGAAAATGCCACACAAAGGACCCCTAATCCTATACTAAACCAATGCCCAAAGGAGAGGTCTCAACTCTTAACCAATCTCAAGTTATGATTTTTACAAGTTTTTAGGGTTTTTAGGGTTCCTAAACAAAAGAAATGTCAAACAATATGAAAATGCAAGATCAAATCATGGCCATTTAATCCTACAAACTACATGCTAAACACAATGCAATGCAAAAAGAATCAATGTCCAACTCTTCATGGATAGGCAGAAATGATTTTTTGAACTTTGGATCAAAATAATGCACAAAAATGATTTTAAATCAATGAGAAATTCTTAAAATGCATCAAGATCAAAAAAGAAATTTGGTTTGAAGGTTGGACAATGTTTCTAAATGTCTTAGAACATTTCATGAATTTTTTTGTGATTTTTTAGATACTTAAAAGTATTTTTAATAAATTAATTTCCATTAATCAATTAAAAATAATCCTTTAAATATTTAAAAATACTTTTTTAATGATAAAAATAAAAACAAAAATATTTTTGTGTCATAAAAATTATTAAAACTCATGAGAAAAAGTTTCATAATTTTTAGACATTTTTTACTATTTTTAACAAATTAGAGAAAAGAAATGATATTAAATGAAAAATAAAATAGGATAAAATGAAAGTAATTAGAAGGGAAGGCCAGGATTTGATCTGGGCTTGGTCTGGTTGACTGCGCGCCAGATCCAAGGGCCCAGATTCAAATCTGGCTAATTAAACTTATGAATTAATTAAACAGAAATTAAATGAATAATCAGGGATTAGGGCTTCTAATGACTCATCTCAGCCATTCATTCACGCGCGGGAGAGGCCATCCAACGATCCTCATTCAAACCTCATTAATCACTCAGATTAGGGTTAATGACTTACAGGCGGCCGGAGAAGACTTCCGGTTGTCTTCTCCGGCGAGCCAAAACCCTAGGTTCTTCTATAGGTCACCAAACAACAAATTTCTTCCATCAAAATGACCCTCTCATCAATCTAAACCTAAACCCTCATCCTAAATCCATTTATTTTCTCTCACAAGCCTGAATCGAAACAAAATGCAAAACACGGGCAAATGTTCAAAAGCTTCATACATGCTGGTTTCTTCACTATTTTCAAAAGTAAGCATACATTCATGATCAGAGGAACACACAGCATCATAAAAGAACTAAAAAACTAGTTTCTGGGAAAAATGTTCTTCATGTCACCTGAGATGAAGCTTCTCTGTTTATGAGCTCTCTGGACCTTTCTTTTGCGCAGGCTTGCCTCCTTGAACCTCCTGAGGATAGAGTGAAGCTTAGAAAGCTTGGGGAGTGGCTGGTTTGAAAGATTCAGCTCTGGTGTAGCAGAAATGGGAATCTTTGTATGTGATGTTTCAAGCTGCTTTGAGGGGTGGTTCTTGTTCTAGGGACAATTTATGACTTGCTGGTGAAAGAAAAAATGAAGTTTGATGGCTGTGTGTGGAGATTCGAAGAGGAGAAGTTTTGGACAGATTTCTTGGATGCTGGATTGTGGGAGGTTTCTGCCTTGTGAATGGTGTGTTTTATGATCCATACAATATCCCTAATCTATTGGAATCAATCAGAAGACTTGACATGCACTGTGGGAAAAGTATGGAGCAATTGGCCAAAAAGTCAAAAGTTGTTGTACTTGCAGCATGGGCTATGGCAGCAGCAGGCTAAGGGCTTGTCTTGCTTCAGCCTAAGTCAGGGACAACCCTTGGATGGCTTGAGAATGTCTGCAGCATGTGGATGACAAGCTATGCTAGCTTTTGCAACTTGACAACTTGTGTTTTTCTCATGAATTTATGCTAAGTACATGAAACAATGCTTGCTGAATTTTGTCACATGATGTCTCAATTGGTCATGGCAATGTTTAGAGATCAGCTAGGGATCACATAATTCCTTGAAGCATGAATTTGCCAAGAATCCTCTTTTTGCATACTTATGAAAATGCTTTATGGAATTTTGAGAATCAAGGCAAACCATCCAAAATTCCTTGGGCCAAAACTGTTCTTGGGGTCATGTGTGATCATGTAATGCAGCTTTGAAGTCATTTTGAAGTCACTAGAATACTTGGTTCATGGAATTGCAAGTTTTCCTTTTAGTGCATAACTTGAAAATCAATGATTTTTGCCAACTTTGTCACACCATAACTTTTGATCCAAGAAGAATTTGATCATGTTCTTGTACTTTTTGAAAAGGGAAAGATGTATTCTACAACTTTCATGACCAAAGTTTTTCCATTTGAAGCATTTTTGGATCAAGAATCAAGGCTTGAAAAATGGCATAAAATGACATATTCTTGAAAAGTCAACTATGCCTAAAAAGTCAACATTTGCAAAAACTTCAAATTCTTGGTTTTTGTGAACTTCAACCTTCTTCCATGATCAAATAAAGACCATATACACTCAAAATGATGAAGATCACCCATTGGTTGGGTCATTGGGGGCCTCAGATGCCCTGATTTTGCACTGACTTGTCCAGAAAGTCAACTCTTGATCAGATGACTTCCCCATGGAATTTCTTCATGAAAATTGATATGCATACTCCCTATACCATGTAGAGACCAATGGAAACAAGAATGACCAAAAAATTTGAGGTTATGGCCTCTGAAGCCAAAACCCTAATTTTAGGTCAACTTTGCAGTCAAACTTGGCTCTGCATCCACACCAATCCCAGTTCTTGTGATTCTTTTGCATTCTTGACTTTGAGAGGATGTAACATGATATAAGAACACACATGGATCCCTTTGAAATGATTGGTGGCCTTTGGAGTGGCTCTGGAGGCTTCTTGGATTGCTCAGGTCACAAACCCTAGGTGCAGATGACTTAGAAACTGTGCAATGAACAAAAAATGTAATATGAGATGATATGATTGTGTTTATGCATATGAAGTGATCACAAGCCATGGTGTGAATGGGTGAGGGCAAATTTGGGGTGTTTACAGCTGCCCCTATTCAAACATGAGTTAGCTGTGCAGGATGTAAGCAACGGCTTAACAGGCAAACAAGATAACTTGTGGTTGAATACCAAAGACAGTCCAAAATTTGCACTCACAGAATGAAGAAGAAAAGGGATATAGATTGTAAAGGGAAATAAAGTATATTGTAAAGGTGGGCGACGGAGGACGACCGTCGAGCAGAGGACGACTGCTGGGTAAAGAGCAATGACGGGGACGGCCGACATGCTGAGGAAAAGTGCTGAAAATAAAGCAATGATGGGGACGGCCGACATGCTGGGGATAAAAGATAAAGCCAAGACGGGGACGGCCGACTAGCTGGGAAAAAGTAAGATTATGATGGGGACGGCCATCAAGATAAAGTAAAGATTCTCTGGGGATTAATGAAACATGACGGGGACGGCCATCAAGTTCACAAAGCAAGGTAACCAACGATGGGGACGGCCATCGGGCTAAAAGAAAAGGAAAAGGGACCACGACGGGGACGGCCATCGGGTTAAAGAATAAATGAAATAAACAGATGATGGGGTACGGCCATCAAAGGTGAAGGACGATCACCTAGCAGGGGACGGCTGCTCTGTTGGGAAATAAAAGAAATATGATGGGGACGGCCATCAAAGGTGGAGGACGACCACCTGGCAGGGTACGGCTGCCGAAATCAACGATGGGGACGGCCATCGGATGAGCATGATGGAGGACGACCATCAAGAGGTGGAGGACGACCACCTAGCAGGGGACGGCTGCTCTCAGGGTTTGTCATGACAAAGAATGAATGTCAGATAACCAAAATCAACAATGGGGACGGCCATTGGATAAAATGATGAAGGACGATCATCAAGAGGTGGAGGACGACCACCTAGCAGGGGACGGCTGCTAAAATCAACGATGGGGACGGCCATCGGGTGAGCATGATGGAGGACGACCATCAAGAGGTGGAGGACGACCACCTAGCAGGGTACGACTGCTTTCAGGGTTTATCATGACACAGGACGAGTGTCAGATAAGAAGGAAAATTTGCTTCGTTGGCGATCTACTGGGGATATAGTAAACACAGACGAGCGTTTACAACCAAGAAAAGAAAGGTATAAGTGTTTAGATGTTTGTGTATAGATTAAAGATGCGGACGAGCATCCTTAAGACTACGATACGGACGAGTATCGGGTAGAAACAAATTGACACATGTTCAGAGATGATGATACGGGCGAGTATCAACGGGTTAACAAAGAACACGGACGAGTGTTGAATCTGAAGGGACTCCTCTGGGGAATAGTGGACACAGACGAGTATCTATATTCAAGAAGACACAAGTGTTTGACACGGTGTATGGATTAAAGATGCGGACGAGCATCCTTAAGACTATGATACAGACGAGTATCATGTAAAAACAAACACTAGACGCAATGTTCTGAGATGATGGTACGGACGAGTACCAACTGGTTAACAAAGAACAAAGACTACTGTTGAATCTGTGGGTATATAAGTGGTGTATGCAAAAATACGGGCGAGTATCTGTATAAGTGTAACATGAGTAGTGAGTATGAGTATTGTACTGATGAGTGTTTAATCTGCTGGGGAGAGTGACACGGACGAGTGTCAAGAGAAAAGTGTAATAATATCAACAAGTATCTGGGTCGTAAAAGTGTAAGTGACTGCGCTGGGGATATGACACGGACGAGTGTCAAGAAAATGAATATACAAGTGAGTGCAAAGAGGATGTCTTTGGCTTTCTGCTGGTGATCTGACACGGATGGGTGTCAGGAAGTATCCGTGATACAGGTGATTTTGTTTGTAAAGAGTGTTCAGGCGACTTTACTGGGGAGTGATGACACGGACGGGTGTCAAAAGGTGTGTATACTGGTGTTTGTGATTTGCGAGGCAACTGCTTTTGCTGGGACTCTGGGGGGTTTTTTTTTTTTGCGTATTGTTGATTGACTGTCAATATTTACAAGCGTTCGATTCACAACATGACTTATGATTATGCTATGCATTTGATTTTTGCCGTAATGCTCCGTATTAAACGGAATGCTACGTTTTGTGGGTGAATATGATGCGAATGCTATGATTATGCAAAGATACCGATCCGGGATTCGGATCCCGTTGCCATGAAGATCTCTAGTCGATCTGTTTGAAATGGACATCCCAGCTGGGGATGAGATCATTGATAGATCTGATGACGTATCTGCTTGGGGATATAAGTCACTGATTGACATATCCTTGTAATATAGGGACCCAGCTGGGGTTTGTAGAAGTCCTCTGTACTCTGTTGTGACTCCCTCATGCGTTGCTCTTCTGAATAGAGGCTGAGGATTCTGTGGGGAGATGATTCCCTGACTTCTGTGCTCGGCCGAGGGCGAGATGGCAACTCGGCTGGGGAGGAAAGGAGATTATTGAAAGGCCTCCCTAGGGATTCTGTTGAAGAGGATCCTTGACTCAGCCGGGGATATAGGTGCCTTTTGTGATACCTACCCATTCTGATGGGGATAAGTAATAAGTGGTCAACTCAGCTGGGGGGAGCCATGAAAGGCAACTCAGCTGGGGGGAGTAATGAGAGGCAACTCAACTGGGGAGAAAGCACCTTGAGTGCTAAGACTGTTTGTTGGTTTTCCAGCTTGCTGGGATGTAACTTGCATGCCCCAAGTTGCGTTCTGGATACCTGCAATCCTGAAAAAGATAGAGAAACGCACAAGATAATCCCGAGGTATCCTTTACTGGATTCCGTCATAGGAGTTAGGATACTTCTGAGAGTAAGCATATTTCCTGCAAGCATGTTTTTATTTGAAGATAAGCATCTGTATTCTTATGCAATCAGTTTTTCTTTTGAGACATCAGACATTTTTGCAAATAAAATGTATAAAACGAGACATGACTGAAAATCTGATTTTATTAATTCATGTGCCCTGAATTGGCAAGATACCGTCAAGGAAACAAGTCTCCTAAAATGAAGAGACTGTTACAAATTGAGAAACAAAATGCTGGCGATGTTGACGACGCTTTGAGGAGCTCCCTCTTCTGCTATGACTCGTATGACTTTTGACGTTCTTCTCGTCTTGCTTTCTGAAGAAGGCTAATTCTGATTGAAGCTTGATCCTTTTGAAGCTTTCCAAGTTGTAAGTGATACAGACGAATTCAGAATGCAGTTGTTCGCTTATTCCCTTATTTTGCATGGATCGCCCTTTCGGGTTTTCAATCCATCGGGATACCCATTTTTGCCTGAACTGTCCAATGCGGCTTTTCAACTCAGCGGGTGTACATTTTTTATATATTTCCCTTATTTTGCCCGAGTCTTTTATTCTGTTTTTGACTCGCCGGGATGCCCTATTTTTGCCTGGACTTACATTCTGTTTTTATGTCCAGCGGGTCATTTTTTATGCGAAGTATTTTTTAACTGCATCCGAATTCACATGGGACGGGAAATCTTCATCATCCATGGTGCTGAGCATCAGTGCCCCACCGGAAAAAAATTTCTTTACCACAAATGGTCCTTCATAATTTGGAGTCCATTTGCCCCTGTGGTCTGTATGAGGAGGGAGGATTCTCTTCAGCACAAGATCTCCCACTTGGTACTCTCGGTGTCTGACTTTCTGATCGAAGGCCTTCTTCATTCTTTTCTGATATAATTGCCCATGACAGATTGCAGCCAGCCTCTTCTCTTCAATCAGACTCAGTTGCTCGTATCGGGCCCGAACCCACTCTGCTTCGTTCAGTTTAACATCCATTAGTACCCGGAGAGAGGGCAATTCAACTTCAACAGGTAGGACTGCCTCCATACCATACACAAGTTGATACGGTGTTTCCCCAGTGGATGTTCTGATCGACGTGCGGTATCCATGCAAGGCAAATGGTAGCATTTCATGCCAGTCTTTGTAGGTGACTACCATCTTCTGCACAATCTTCTTGATATTCTTATTTGCTGCCTCAACAGCGCCATTCATCTTTGGCCTGTAAGGAGAAGAATTGTGATGTTGTATTTTGAAGTCCCGGCATAGCTCTGCCATCATTTTGTTGTTTAGATTGGAAATATTATCAGTAATGATTCGCTCGGGCACTCCATATCGACAGATGATATCTCTCTTTAGAAACCTGGCTACCACTTGTCTTGTGACGTTTGCATATGAGGCTGCTTCGACCCACTTAGTGAAATAGTCAATGGCGACCAGGATGAATCTGTGGCCATTTGAAGCAGTTGGCTCAATCTTGCCAATCATATCAATGCCCCACATGGCAAAGGGCCATGGTGAAGACATGATGTTCAAAGGACTGGGAGGTACATGCACTTTATCTGCATAGATCTGGCATTTGTGGCATTTTCTGGCATAGGCACAACAGTCTGCATCCATTGTGATCCAGTAATAACCTGACCTTAGCAACTTCTTAGCCATGGCATGCCCTCCTGCATGGGTACCAAAAGATCCTTCGTGCACTTCATGCATCAACAAATCTGCTTCCGTCTTGTCAACACATCTGAGGAGTACCATATCAAAGTTCCTTTTGTATAAAGACCCATCAGTGTTCAGAAAGAAACTACCAGCAAGCCTTCTCAAAGTCTTTTTATCATTGGAAGATGCCCCGGGTGGGTATGTCTGATCCTCCAAGAAGCATTTAATGTCATGGAACCAAGGCTTATCATCTTTGACAACATCTGCTGCAAACACATATGCTGGTCTATCAAGTCTGGACACTGAAATCTGAGGTACAAAGTTAGCAGCTTGAACTTTGATCATGGATGAAATGGTAGCAAGGGCATCTGCAAACTGATTCTCGTCCCGAGGGATATACTCAAGCTTGACTGTGGTGAAGAAAGTCAATAACCTCCTTGTATAATCCCTGTAAGGTATCAGATGATCCTGGTGGGTGTACCATTTTCCGTTGGTTTGATTAACTACCAGAGCTGAATCCCCGAATACAGTCAAAGTTTTGATCCTGAGGTCAATGGCTTCCTCAAGACCCATAATGCAAGCTTCGTATTCAGCTTCGTTGTTAGTGCAGTTGAAAGTGAGTTTTGCCGAGAAAGGCATGTGAACTCCTTTGGGTGAAATGAGTACTGCACCAACACCACGACCATTCATGTTAACAGCCCCGTCAAACATCATAGTCCATTCTTCTTCCGGGTCAGGCCCTTCAGTGTGAATAGGCTCTTCATGATCTTTTGCTTTTATGAACATGATGTCTTCATCGGGGAAGTCA
The DNA here is from genome assembly GCA_963966055.1 of Lathyrus aphaca. NCBI lineage: Eukaryota > Viridiplantae > Streptophyta > Magnoliopsida > Fabales > Fabaceae > Lathyrus > Lathyrus aphaca. The sequence goes on along the minus strand of OZ014524.1, from coordinate 109,572,716 downwards.
AACCTCATAGGCTGGTAGTCATCAATGGGTTGCTCAGCGAGATATTCAGATAGTACACTGCCCTTGATGGCTTTCTGAGACGTGTACTGGATGTCATATTCCGTGAGAATCATTTGCCATCTTGCAACCCGTCCGGTAAGAGCTGGCTTCTCGAAAATGTACTTGACAGGGTCCATCTTTGAGATTAACAAGGTAGTGTGGGTCAACATATACTGTCTCAGTCGGCGAGCAGCCCACGCTAAAGCACAGCAAGTTTTCTCGAGCAGTGAATAACGTTGTTCACAGTCGGTAAACTTTTTGCTTAGGTAGTATATTGCATACTCTTTTCGACCAGACTCGTCATGCTGGCCCAGCACACACCCCATTGACTCTTCTAATACTGTCAAATACATTATCAGAGGTCTTCCTTCAACTGGAGGCATAAGGATTGGAGGTTCTTGTAAGTATTCTTTGATCTTGTCAAAAGCCTTCTGGCAGTCTTCGTTCCATCTGACCGTCTGTTCTTTTCTTAACAGCTTGAACAAGGGTTCACAGGTTGCTGTAAGGTGAGATATGAACCGTGAAATGTAGTTCAATCGACCTAAGAACCCTCGAACTTCTTTCTCAGTTTTCGGTGCAGGCATCTCTTGAATAGCTTTGACTTTATCAGGGTCAACTTCAATCCCTTTCTCGCTTACAATAAAACCCAGCAGCTTACCAGATCGCACCCCGAATGTGCATTTGTTGGGGTTCAACTTTAGTTGGTACTTCCTCAGACGTTTGAACAGCTTTAGCAGATTTACCAGGTGATCTTCTTCAGTAAGGGACTTGGCAATCATGTCATCCACATAACATTCTATTTCTTTATGGATCATATCGTGGAATAATGTCACCATAGCCCGTTGATACGTTGCACCAGCATTCTTCAGTCCAAATGGCATCACCTTGTAACAGAACGTGCCCCAGGGTGTGATGAAGGTTGTCTTCTCCATGTCTTCAGGTGACATTTTAATCTGATTGTATCCTGAAAATCCGTCCATGAAGGAGAATACCGAAAACTGAGCTGTGTTATCAACCAATACATCAATGTGAGGTAATGGGAAAACATCTTTTGGGCTGGCTCTGTTCAGATCCCGATAGTCAACACACATCCTTACTTTGCCGTCTTTCTTAGGCACAGGTACTATATTAGCAACCCACGGTGGATAGCTAGTCACAGCAAGGAACCCGGCGTCCCATTGCTTTTGTACCTCTTCTTTGATTTTCATTGCCATGTCAGGGCGAGTACGGCGCAGTTTCTGCTTAACTGGCGGGCATTCTTCTCTCAAAGGCAGCTTGTGCACAACAATATCGGTATCCAAACCCGGCATGTCTTGATATGACCAAGCAAACACGTCCATATACTCTTGAAGCAGGTCAATCAGTTCTCTCTTCACTGAGTCTTGCAGGCAGGCCCCGATTTTAACCTCTTTCACATCTTCGTCTGTACCAAGATTGATCACTTCAACCTCCTCCTGGTGAGGAGTAATAACCTTCTCCTCTTGTCTTAACAACCTGGCTAGCTCTTCAGGAAGCTCATATTCTTCTTCAACCCCTTCATCAGCTTGATTGATTGGATTGTCAAAGTCATACGAAGTCATAGCCGTGCTGTTGTCGGTGCAGTCTGGAAGGCACTCTCTGCAAGGGTTAAGTTTGTTCATTTTAGTGATCTGATTTTAGTCTTGTTTAGAAAAGTGAAATAAAGTTGCCATTTTGAAAACATCGCCATTTATTTTTTGTACAAAAAGAAAAATAGAAAAACAGTGAACGAAAAGAAAAAGGACTCGTTTGCAAAAAGACGTCTGATATTTCATTAATTAATCTTGTTTGCACAAAAAGTACAGATGGCCCTGATTACAAAATGAGTCTTGTCACCTTGGGCAAGATGCAAGACTTTGATGCATGCTATATAAAAATACAGGAAATAATAATTACTCTGCATGAGTAACTCTTATAATTTCCTGGGAAGACCAGTTCGAGATACTGCTCCCCGGGATCTTTGGACGAATCCAATTCTCCAGATTGCGCTCCTCTTCCAGCTCGTCTTCCAAATTGTTGATAGCATCAGGGGTGAGCATCCCCCCACTGACAAAACCGGGCTTCTCAGCAGCCTTTGCTTGATGTTGTTGAGTTGGTCTGTAACCCAACCCAAACTTGTCCTTCTTCTCCTCCACAGCTAAAACCTTGCCCCAGCCTTGGGCAGTTCCCTCTTCAACAACCTTCCGGGCTTGTTGATAAGATGACATGGAGATTCCAGATACAGCAGATGCTTCATTGACATTCAAGGCCTCAAATCCTTGGATCATTGTTTCATGGATCTCCCCATCCATCTCAACATACTTATAAGTAGCCAGATGGCTAACAAATATATCCTCTTCCCCACAGATAGTAACAACTTGGCCTTCCCACTCAAATTTTAACTTCTGGTGAAGGGTAGACGTTACTGCGCCAGCGGCGTGAATCCAAGGTCTACCCAACAAACAGCTGTAGGCAGGCTGAATGTCCATCACATAGAAGATAGTTGTAAAGGTCTGCGGGCCAATTGTCACAGGTAGCTCAATCTCTCCCAGAACCGATCTCTTAGAACCATCAAAGGCTCTTACTACCAGGTTGCTGGGTCGCAAAGCTAATCCTTCATACTCTAGCTTCACCAAGGCCTTCTTTGGTAAGACATTAAGGGATGACCCTGTGTCCACCAGCACATGAGAAAGGACTGCTCCTTTGCATTCCATGGTGATGTGCAAGGCTTTGTTATGGTTGCGGCCATCCGCTGTCAAGTCAGTATTGGTGAACCCTAGCCCATTGCTAGCAGTAACATTTCCAACCACGGTTTCCAACTGGTTGACAGTGATCTCTTCAGGCACGTAAGCTGCGTGCAAGACTTTGAGTAGTGCATTCCGATGGGCTTCGGAGCACATAAGCAGTGAGAGGATAGAGATCTTGGATGGCGTCTAGTGAAGCTGATCCACAATTTTGTAATCACTCTTTTTGATGATTCTCATAAACTCATCAACTTCTTGATCGAATGGTGTCTTCAAAGCTTCCTTAACAGTTTGATCTTCCTGCACCGGGCTCTTTCCTTTTGCCTTGGCAGCAGCTTCTGCCTCGGCAGTGGGTCTTTGAATTTGTGGAGCGAAGAGACGTCCGCTTCGAGTGAAGCCTCCGCCTCCTCCCACATTATCTATTTGTGGTGCAGGTGTTGATGTATCAAGAGTGATTCTTTGTCCCTCGCAGTACACGTCGGAGCCATAGTGCCAAGGGATGGCTCTATTGCTTTCATATGGTACTGGTCCAGGCACCGTGACAGTGACTGGACTGATTGCAGCTGCTGAAGGAACTGTGATAGTTTGTGGATCGTAATAAATCGTAACTGGTGCTCTAACGGGAGCAACACTTTCTGAATTGTAGGCAGAGTTGCTTTCAGGATCATAAAATATTGTGACAGTAGAGACATCTTCATGATTGGTTGCTGGTGTTGTAGGAGACATTGTTGGAAGAATGGATGTTGTTGTTGTAGGAGGTTCAAAATGGAGTGAAGCTGAAGTTGTAGCAGGAAAATTTGTTGAAAACTGATCAGTTGAGAAGACAGATGAAGTACTTGTTGATGAAGCCGAAGAATTGTCAGGAACAATGGTTGCTGCAGTTGTAGGAGGTTCTGAAACCGTTGCTGATGAGATTGCTGGATTTGTTGGAAATGATGTGGTGATCTGGAGTTGGCCACTCTGAATAAGGCCATCTATGACATTCCTCAGATTATCGCACCCGTTTACTGAAATATTGCAGTAAGCACACCCTAACTCGCACCCCGGGAACATATGACATTCCAAGAGCTGAGCCTTGATCTCCACCAACAGTGTCCTGATTTGACCCACACTGGTTATTAAATAAGACGGCTTGTCTTCTTCAATAGCGTTAATTCTGGGACCACCGTGGTTTGGCATAGGATTTTTGTTGACATTGGGTGGTGGTGCAAAATTCAGAGCTTTTGAGTCTACCAGGTCTTGTACCTTCATGTGCAAGGCTCTGCACTTTTCTGTACTGTGGCCAGGTGCGTTTGAATGAAAGGCACACCTAGCATTGGAGTCGTAATTCCTGGGTAGACTGTTGGGATCTGGAGGTGCCAACGTCCTTAGCTTAACTAGGTTGAGTTTCAGGAGCTGTGGCAGCAATGTAGCATATGGCATAGGGATCAGATCGATTACCCTGTTAGCTTGAGATGGCCTCTGTTGGAATGGCCTTTGCTGGTTATTGTTGTTGCTGTTGCTGTTGTTGTAATTCCTCGGAGGATACTGATTTTGTTGATGGTACTGAGGTTGCTGCTGATAGTTTTGCTGCGGAGGTTGATAAACCAGCTGAGGATGTGCTGGAGCAGGAATGGTGACTGCTGCTATTGATCTTTGAACATATTGGGGCCTGCCCCTGTTGGTGTGGATGGCATTGGTCTCGCCAGTTCTTCTCGGGCCTGCAAAAGGCTTTCTTGTACTACTGGACGAGCTTGCACCATTGTCAGATATCTTACCCATTTTTAACAGGCTCTCGATTCTCTCCCCAGCTATGACAACATCCGCGAAGCTAGTGGAAGAGAAAGCAGCCAACCTGTCAATATAGGTTCCCTGAAGGGTGTTCATGAACATATCTGCCATTTCCCTTTCAGACATGGGTGGCTGAACAGCGGCAGCCAATTGCCTCCATCTCTGGGCATACTCTCGGAAACTTTCCCTTGACGACTGTGACATTCCCATTAGGAGAGTCCTGTTGGGTGCCATGTCCAGATTATACTGATACTGTCTGATGAAGGCTTCTGCCAGGTCCTTCCAGCATCTAATAGTTGCCCTTGTCAGGTGAGAGTACCATTCTCTTGAGGCCCCTGTCAAGCTGTCTTCGAAATAGAACATCCAGAGCTTCTCATCCATTGTATAGGCCTTCAGCCTTCCCAGAAATGATTGTAGATGAGTCCGGGGGCATGAAGTCCCGTTATACTTTTCAAAACAAGGAGGCTTGAACTTATGGGGGATCCTGACCCCGTCTACCAAGCCCATGTCCATGACGTCGAAACCCAAAGAATTTTGAGACTCTAAGGATCTCAACTTCTCAGCTATCTCATCCAACCTTCTATCATAAGCTTCCTCCCCAGCACCCATTACGGTGAATTGGTCCTCCTGAGGATCCTCTTGTAGTACCCTGGCTGCAGTGGCAGCCCCTTGAACATTTGCAGGAATGTTGATCTCGGGATGGAGATGTGGTCCAAATACAGGGGGATTAACATGAGGTTGTACCCTTTCGTTGTTGCTGGTGCCGGCAGTCCCTATATGTGGATCTTCTTGATTCTGCCTTTCCACCATGGCCCTCAATCTCTCCTGGCTCTGAGCCATGTTGTTCATCACTTCCATAAACTGAGTCATCTGTGTTCTCATTTCCAATCTTTCGTTTGCCATTTGATTTCTGACCTCAGTAAGGTCCTGCTGCATCTGATCCATTTGAATGCCCAGAAGGTTGTTTCGGGTTGGATAACGGTGCGGACGGTTGAGGGGAAATACCCGGCGCCTAGCAATAGTTCCTGAACATCACAACAAAGTTAGTGGCAGTAAAACAAAAACCTACAAAACAAACAAAGGGTTAGCATGCAATGCAGTTATGCTTATTTGTCCTCAAGGTATCCGGTTTGGCATTCAGTTTTGACCCTTCCAGACCCTTGAAGATGTTGTTGATGTTGCTTTTGAAGTGAAACCCGGATGGAACAAACCAATACATATATTACAAAAAGCAAAAGGGTACATAGTTTGTTTACAAATACAAGCCCTCTGGGGGGTCAAAATACATCACAAGAAAATAAAAGTACATGGAATGAAAGCAACAACAAACAAATGGTCAAACACCAAGACCAAACTCATCCTCACGAACTTCCTTGAGAAGTGCTTCGGTCACAGGATCAGCCGGACGCTCCGTGAGATTCCTGATGAGGAGGTTCCGGGTCGCAACAGCTGCTGTTAGCTTCTTATGCTGGCTTTGGTCCTTGGACCTCTTCACCCCTGCTTTGATCTTCAGCTCTGATATCTCCCTCTGGGCTGATGCCAGGGCTTCTTGCTGTTCTTTTGCACTGGCTTCCAGTTGCTCCATCTTGTCTTGAACTCTCTTGTCTTCCAGAGTACGAGCCTCGGTGATCCTGACCCACCGGGCTTGACTCTCCTTCAAATACAAGTCTGTCCTTGCTCTCTGGAACTGGGCTTCTTTGCAAGCATTCTTCAGGATTTGTTCTCCAGCTTTAGACTTTTTGATATAATCCCCAGACTTCTCAATCTTAACCAGATGCTCCACTCTCAACTTCTCCAATCTCTCAACCTCCCTCATACCATCACTCCTTTCCCGGAGGGTCTTCTGCAAAGCTTGAGTTAACTTCTCATTTCTTTCCTTCAAGCTCTCAAACTCCTCCAAACTGACAGTGGCAGGGGGTGCTGAAGATGATTCGGGCATATCTTCTATAGTAAAGGGCATCCCAGAGAATTGAGCCCTGGCACGGGACCATTCATAATATTGTGCTGAAGCCACATTGCTGCACTTCCCCAAAATGGTTATTCCCTTGGTTTGAACATGATCCCAAGCCCAGGCAGCCTGCCTAACAATAGCCAGATTAATCTTGTTCTCACAATAGAGAGTCTCAACCAAGTCCTGTGCCTTAGGAGTGTGGACCAGTGCATAGCCCAGTTGCCTTCTGAACAGCAGAGGGTTGTAATTAATACTACCCTTAACTCCTATTAGGGGCACATTGGGAAAATGCCCACAGCTGGTGATGATATCCCTACCCTTGGTGCTTTGAGTGCACCATCTGATATCGGCTGAAGTTAGAGCAGTGAGTCTCTTAGCCCAGTTACTCTGCTGATGAGGGTTCAAAAATGCATCTGTCCTGGGTAGATGCCTGAGAAGCCAAGTATGGAACAATGGAGCACAACACCTCACTAATCTTCCCCTCTGCTTTTCATTCCTCTGATGCACTGAATAGTAAAGGTCCCCCAATAAAGTAGGCACTGGGTTCTTCAAGATGAACAGATGGATTGCATTCTTGCTAATGAATCGGGGCTCATCTGCAAACAATACAATTCCATATATGCTCAAAGCCAATAGAGCACAGACGGCTTTCCACTCTCCTAAAGAAGCTTTCAAGGTAGCTTGAGAGATCAAGAAATCCAGATGGAAACCAGGGATCCCAGCTTTAGAAGTCATATGCTGCTCAATCAGGACAGGTTCCAGATGCAAAGCCTTTGCTACTTCTCCATTACCAGGAAAGACCATCTCAGGGTTGAAAGGGATTCCACCCCTGATAGGCATACCAACCAATGATGAGTATTCTTCTAATAGAGGGCCTAGCTGAAAGTCCTGAAAAGTGAAGCATCTCAGTGGGGGATCATAGAACTGAATGCAAGTGTGGATCAGGCTTCTCTGTGAAGGGTCCAGATCCATAACCATATCAAGTATATCCCCATAATGTTCCCTGAACAATGGTATGTGATCTGGAGTGATCAGGGTCTGAATCCTCCTGATGTCAGATAGCTCTGGTTGGAAGAAGTGATAGGTGATGTTGCTCTTTTTAGGAGCCATGATGCTGAGACTGAGTAGAGACAGGTGCTGATGATAACACTGAAGAATGAGCCACTGATCGGCTGGTGCAAATAACTGAAGTAGATAGCTGAAGCAAATGCTGATGAGGATGGGTCAATGCTGAAGATGGGGTCAAAACCAGAACCAAATGAAGATGGATACCCTGAAACACAAATAAGCAAATGTCAATATGATGCAATGAGTATGTATGCAAATGATATGCAAGGGTTCGTGACTGAGCTGGATCTGATCAAGAGCTCTGATACAAGTCCAGGACATATTCAAGAATACCAGATGGAGGTCTATAAATCCAGTAGCCAAGGTGGGGGACTCAAATAAAGAGCCACATGTCCAAGATTTTTAGAATCACAAGAACTGTCCCAAAATGGAGTACTCTTAAACAAAGTAACAGGGTATTCTGAGGTCAAGGTACCTGCAAACCTGTAAACAGCCCAACCCCCTCACAGGTGGTGTTCTAAAACAAGGATCCTCAGACTTGGATCAGTTATGAGAAGTGTAAACACTTCTAACCCGGAGGTACAGTGTTTACAATAACCATAAAAGTTCCTCCTCTAATTCACCTCAGTTTCTGAAGTTCAATACTAAAAGGTCATCCAGACTTAGCAGGCTTCCCAGATAGCCCTAGCATTGCAGGAAATCTGCAACACAGAGTTCTCAAGAAGAAACCCATATCTGAACCGTGTTTCATATTCCCGCACCAGACCGAAATGGAATGGGAAAGAATATGATTCACTCTATCCTAGGTGTCACTCAGGTCCCAGGTATAGGACCTTAACTCTCAATGGAACACCCACCCACCAAAACAGACAACAGATCCAGCCAGCAGCACAGTATGACAATATGATATAATGCAAAAGCAATAAAGAAAAGCAGTAAAGCAAACTGTACATAAAGCAAAATAAGTACAAATATACAAGCACAAATAAGCACATAACACCCCAGTAAACACAAATCAATCAAGCGTTAGGAGGAACCCACAAAAAGAACCAGAAGCCCTGGTTGCAGTATAAGGTTTCCCCAGCAGAGTCGCCAAGCTGTCGCTCCCGATAAATGGGGAATGGCCCAGATAAGGGTACAGACGCGAACGGTCGGCGAGAGGGACAGTGAGAACACACAGCCGTGAACTCACTGGAGATGAATAGAGTCGCCAGCTAGGCATTTTTATCCCGGAGGAAAGGCAATGCTGCATAGACCTAGAAAGACATGGATAAGACGGTTGCGAACCAGAGAGACTGAGAAAGGGGGTTGGTTACAACCTGGGAAGGTATTAGCACCCAGATTGTCCGCCGTACTCGACGGGATCCACGCTTGAAAGATTTGTGTTTTAAAGGGGTAGTGTCAGTGCAATCTGTGTATCAAAAGAGCTGGAAAGAGATGTACAGGTGTCAGTGTAAGAAAAGTGAAGTGAGATGAAAGGGTGTCAGTGCAAGGAAAGAATGCAAAGCCCAAGATAAAGAGGCTTAAAGAATGATGCTGGAAGAGGGGGAATATACAGAGACTTTTGTTCGATAAACGTTAAGTTATGCCTACGTATCCTCTCGTGCAATGAGGAAGTCAGAACACCGTAGTTCGACCCAAAAAGACTGAAAGGTGAATTGACTTGTGAACTGCTTACTTGTCTATGCTCAAGTGTATGACCTGTCTGGCTCAGGCGCAAACTGTCTTGCATTAGACGGAAGAAGCGAGCTCTCGTTTGTGAGTGAATGAGATGAGAAAAGAATCCCGAAGGAGACGATTATTGTTTGTTTTTGTGTTTTCAGTCTTTTATTGTTTTTGGATTTTGTCATAAGTTAATGAGCTTAAGTCTAAACCAATGGATTTAGTAAACTCATCACATCTTCCCTCTGATTAGGGGTAATGAGAATACCTTAAGTGTGAAGTCAGCTTCTCACACTTAAACACCTTTGGTGTAGGATTAAGATCATTAACCTGCTTGTGATTAATTAGATGTTTTTGTTGTTTTTGTTTAGTGTTAAGTAATGAGGTTAAGCCATAATCAGGGATTAAACAGACTCATTACACCATCCTAATAGAAGGATAATAGATGAGAGTGTTTAAGCTGAGGAAAACTCCTCAACTTAATCCATGATTAGGGATTAAACTCATGACAAAACAAGCCTTTGGTTAAGTGGATTTTATTTGATGGTATGATGATGAAGTGTTTTTTATGATGTGTAAGACAACTTGAGGGGGACTTGTCCATTAACACTAGGGTTAGTCCTTCTTAACCAATTAAGGAAGAATTAGAACCCTAATGCAAGGCCCAAGTTACAAGTGTGAAGTCTTGATGATTATTAAGTGAGTTGATTAAGAGATTTAAACACATTAAGGGTTTAACACTTAGGATTAAAGTTACACACTCCATCCTAAGAGAAGGATGCAGGCAGAAGCTTAATCACAAAGCCTTAAAGCCTTTAGGGTTTAGTCCCTGATTATGAGATGAGAAGAGATGACTCAATGAGACACAAAGGTAAAACTAAGAGGGGAGACTAATCAAAACCCTAATCATTGTCATGCTTGGTTGTCCCTAAGGTTTGTGAGGTTTTCAAGAGCAATCTTCAAAGAGAACCACCAGGATGCAGATGAACAGGATCAAGAGAAGCAAAGTGACTTGCTTCATTCAAGAAGTCAAGTCACTTGAAGAAATAAAGTAAGAAGAACAAGAATGAGCAAGCTCAAACTCAAACACATATAAAAATGCAGCAATGGATGCAAGAGAGATGAAAAGAAAAGTTATGAGAAGTGAAGGCAAATTCACTTCTCAAAAACACTTACCACCTGGAAAGTCAGAAAAGAAATGCAATGCAATGCAAAATGGGATGGGATGACATGATGAGAGACAAAACCAGAAGCATACACATGATGCTAATGATGCTATGAGATGCTACAAACATGAGGCAGCACATGGAAATGATCATACAAGCTTATGAATGCAAATGAAGCAAGCTAGGCAGCATGAACATTCATGAAAAGTTATGAAGTGCACATGGCATACAACATGGCAAATATGTGATGCAATGATCAAACATGCTTTCTATATGTCTTATGATGTCAAATGAATCACATGGAAGCATGGAATGTCATGGCAAGTCATGTTAGGCAAGAGAATGCAAGATGGATGCATATGGAAGCCCAAATTAGGGTTTATGAATCAAACATCAAACACAAACCAAAACCAGAAGCAAACCCTAAGATAAAAAATGGAAAATGCCACACAAAGGACCCCTAATCCTATACTAAACCAATGCCCAAAGGAGAGGTCTCAACTCTTAACCAATCTCAAGTTATGATTTTTACAAGTTTTTAGGGTTCCTAAACAAAAGAAATGTCAAACAATATGAAAATGCAAGATCAAATCATGGCCATTTAATCCTACAAACTACATGCTAAACACAATGCAATGCAAAAAGAATCAATGTCCAACTCTTCATGGATAGGCAGAAATGATTTTTTGAACTTTGGATCAAAATAATGCACAAAAATGATTTTAAATCAATGAGAAATTCTTAAAATGCATCAAGATCAAAAAAGAAATTTGGTTTGAAGGTTGGACAATGTTTCTAAATGTCTTAGAACATTTCATGAATTTTTTTGTGATTTTTTAGATACTTAAAAGTATTTTTAATAAATTAATTTCCATTAATCAATTAAAAATAATCCTTTAAATATTTAAAAATACTTTTTTAATGATAAAAATAAAAACAAAAATATTTTTGTGTCATAAAAATTATTAAAACTCATGAGAAAAAGTTTCATAATTTTTAGACATTTTTTACTATTTTTAACAAATTAGAGAAAAGAAATGATATTAAATGAAAAATAAAATAGGATAAAATGAAAGTAATTAGAAGGGAAGACCAGGATTTGATCTGGGCTTGGTCTGGTTGACTGCGCGCCAGATCCAAGGGCCCAGATTCAAATCTGGCTAATTAAACTTATGAATTAATTAAACAGAAATTAAATGAATAATCAGGGATTAGGGCTTCTAATGACTCATCTCAGCCATTCATTCACGCGCGGGAGAGGCCATCCAACGATCCTCATTCAAACCTCATTAATCACTCAGATTAGGGTTAATGACTTACAGGCGGCCGGAGAAGACTTCCGGTTGTCTTCTCCGGCGAGCCAAAACCCTAGGTTCTTCTATAGGTCACCAAACAACAAATTTCTTCCATCAAAATGACCCTCTCATCAATCTAAACCTAAACCCTCATCCTAAATCCATTTATTTTCTCTCACAAGCCTGAATCGAAACAAAATGCAAAACACGGGCAAATGTTCAAAAGCTTCATACATGCTGGTTTCTTCACTATTTTCAAAAGTAAGCATACATTCATGATCAGAGGAACACACAGCATCATAAAAGAACTAAAAAACTAGTTTCTGGGGAAAATGTTCTTCATGTCACCTGAGATGAAGCTTCTCTGTTTATGAGCTCTCTGGACCTTTCTTTTGCGTAGGCTTGCCTCCTTGAACCTCCTGAGGATAGAGTGAAGCTTAGAAAGCTTGGGGAGTGGCTGGTTTGAAAGATTCAGCTCTGGTGTAGCAGAAATGGGAATCTTTGTATGTGATGTTTCAAGCTGCTTTGAGGGGTGGTTCTTGTTCTAGGGACAATTTATGACTTGCTGGTGAAAGAAAAAATGAAGTTTGATGGCTGTGTGTGGAGATTCGAAGAGGAGAAGTTTTGGACAGATTTCTTGGATGCTGGATTGTGGGAGGTTTCTGCCTTGTGAATGGTGTGTTTTATGATCCATACAATATCCCTAATCTATTGGAATCAATCAGAAGACTTGACATGCACTGTGGGAAAAGTATGGAGCAATTGGCCAAAAAGTCAAAAGTTGTTGTACTTGCAGCATGGGCTATGGCAGCAGCAGGCTAAGGGCTTGTCTTGCTTCAGCCTAAGTCAGGGACAACCCTTGGATGGCTTGAGAATGTCTGCAGCATGTGGATGACAAGCTATGCTAGCTTTTGCAACTTGACAACTTGTGTTTTTCTCATGAATTTATGCTAAGTACATGAAACAATGCTTGCTGAATTTTGTCACATGATGTCTCAATTGGTCATGGCAATGTTTAGAGATCAGCTAGGGATCACATAATTCCTTGAAGCATGAATTTGCCAAGAATCCTCTTTTTGCATACTTATGAAAATGCTTTATGGAATTTTGAGAATCAAGGCAAACCATCCAAAATTCCTTGGGCCAAAACTGTTCTTGGGGTCATGTGTGATCATGTAATGCAGCTTTGAAGTCATTTTGAAGTCACTAGAATACTTGGTTCATGGAATTGCAAGTTTTCCTTTTAGTGCATAACTTGAAAATCAATGATTTTTGCCAACTTTGTCACACCATAACTTTTGATCCAAGAAGAATTTGATCATGTTCTTGTACTTTTTGAAAAGGGAAAGATGTATTCTACAACTTTCATGACCAAAGTTTTTCCATTTGAAGCATTTTTGGATCAAGAATCAAGGCTTGAAAAATGGCATAAAATGACATATTCTTGAAAAGTCAACTATGCCTAAAAAGTCAACATTTGCAAAAACTTCAAATTCTTGGTTTTTGTGAACTTCAACCTTCTTCCATGATCAAATAAAGACCATATACACTCAAAATGATGAAGATCACCCATTGGTTGGGTCATTGGGGGCCTCAGATGCCCTGATTTTGCACTGACTTGTCCAGAAAGTCAACTCTTGATCAGATGACTTCCCCATGGAATTTCTTCATGAAAATTGATATGCATACTCCCTATACCATGTAGAGACCAATGGAAACAAGAATGACCAAAAAATTTGAGGTTATGGCCTCTGAAGCCAAAACCCTAATTTTAGGTCAACTTTGCAGTCAAACTTGGCTCTGCATCCACACCAATCCCAGTTCTTGTGATTCTTTTGCATTCTTGACTTTGAGAGGATGTAACATGATATAAGAACACACATGGATCCCTTTGAAATGATTGGTGGCCTTTGGAGTGGCTCTGGAGGCTTCTTGGATTGCTCAGGTCACAAACCCTAGGTGCAGATGACTTAGAAACTGTGCAATGAACAAAAAATGTAATATGAGATGATATGATTGTGTTTATGCATATGAAGTGATCACAAGCCATGGTGTGAATGGGTGAGGGAAAATTTGGGGTGTTTACAAGGTCCCCAGCAGAGTCGCCAGCTGTCGCTCCCGGGATTTTCATCCTAGTACAAACGCGAAAGTGGCGCGGAAAGGTTAGAGTCTCCAGCCAGACATTTTTATCCCGAATGGAACGGGAAAGGTAATGTTGCACAAACCTGAGGAAGAAGGAAAGGACAAGGCCTTGCGAACCAAAGATCTGAGTTCGGGAGTCGGTTACGAATTGAGAAGGTATTAGCACCCCAATCCGTCCGTCGTACCCGACGGGATCCACGCTTGCTTGTTTGTTTCAAAGGGTGAGAAATAATATGCTGCTGAACAAATGAACCGCTAACTGGAACTGGAATATGAAATGAGAAAAGAAACTGGAATAAGAAAGAGAATGAGAATAAAGGGGGAAATGTAGGGAAAATAAAGAATGTGCTCGAACGGGCCCTACCCCGCTGCCTACGTACCTCATCGGGATAATGAGGATCAGAGTCGACGTAGTTCGCCTAACTAAGGCGGGCACTATTTGTTTGTGTTTTTTACAGCTGGAACTGCGTATGTCTACGCTCAGGTGTTGCAGGCTCGTCTGGTACGAGTGCGTTTACCGTCTTGCATGTGTGACAAGTCGTCGCAAGTTCGCGTTGTGAGTGAATGAGATGAGAAGAGAAGTTCCCGCAGGATAGTCGCTTGTTATTTGTTTTTGTCTTTTAAGAGAAGTGTTTTGAATTTTTGTGTTTATTAAATGTACAACCCTAAAGACTATGACACAGGAGCGAATACTTTCCAAGATCGCCCCCAATGAAACGTTTGTAAAGCATCCTAGAAGAGTGAAGGAGACCTCCACTAGTCATTTCCCGTATAGCTTAAGGCTCGTGGCGCATTGTACACCTTTCCTTTATTAAGTGTTTTTTTTTATTTTTCTTGTAAGATGAGAAGTGAGACTCAAGTTGTCAAAGGAAAACTTCTAAGGGAAACTAGACTTACCCTAAATCAGTTTGAATTTGAAGATAACCTATGGTTAGTGAGGTTTGAAATTAATTCTACCTAAGAGATATAAGACTAGAAATGAGAACATAAAAGGCAATAATGAACAATATGGTCCTCCTAAGTCATGGTGGGAAGAAAACGTGAATGAAACATAAATGGGATGAAACGATGGATCGGGTGGGTCGATTGCGTGGTGCTAAGACGCACGACTTATGGTGTGAAACATACAAGGCTTGCTTTTGGTTGAATGGAGTGGAACGATGGTAGTCGAGGAACCCTAGTGTCACATGCAACTTTATTTATTTATTTGAAAACTTGCTCGATGTTGGATCGAGTTTCATTTATTTCATTTTTTGAGATTTGGTTTTCTATCGATTCATTTTATCTTTTCTAACCTAGTTATGAAAACTAAAAAAGCATACAAGTTCTAAGCTATTACATCACAAAGTACACAAAATATAAAACACAATCATAGCATAAAAGTATCCAAGTCCATAAGCAAATCCTTGAAAGAATACCTTGCACAAAAAAGAGAATAGTTAGTGAGTGACATGAATCATGAATGTGCATAATATGATGGAAATGAATTAAAATGCCAAAAATATCAAAAGGTCATGGAAAAAATATGAAATTAATTTCCTAAGGTCTCTAACCTGATTATAACACTATGTCAAAAAATCTTTCAAAAATTCTAATTCTAACTATGTCAAATGGCCACTTAATTCTACCTAAAGTTCAATCACAAATTTACACAAATTATACTACCAAATCAGTAGAAAAAAAATCTTGAAAAATACACAAAAAATAATCTAGGTACTTCATCTTGTCCTCTAATCATAGCAAAAAGAATGGGCAAAAAATGTTACATGAAGTGGCAGAATGAAATTGTACAAATTTATGTGTCTAAGTGGAAATTTAATATAAACCAATTAAATTAAAAAATCGAATTAAAATCGAAAAATGATTATATCCAGAAAATAAAAATTGGGAAAAGTTCTAAATTGGCTTAATATTCTACCACAATTTTTGGGGAATTTTTTAATCATTTTCCTATTTTTTAAGGCATTATTTCTAAACTAAACTAAAACAAAAATCAAATCCCAAAAGAAATATGAAGGGGGTGGTTTTATAAATATTTCCTAGTTGTTTTTCTGATGGGCCTAAGCCAAAGGGTGTGAATAGCAAGACTTCCCGGGCCCATCTTCGCAGAACTTGGGGGAGGTGCGAAAAGCTATTTTTCATGTTATTTTCTGTGGGCTCAGGAAAGGGGAGTGTGGATAGCAACGGGCTGAAGGCCCATGCGAATTATGAGAGGAAACATGGATGGTAGGGAATTAAACATGCTTCATGGAGTTTTAATGATATTTAACAACACAATAATCATAATTTAATGGATTTAATTTTTGTAATCCCTAATTAAACTCTAAGAACATTACTCTTAACAACAAGAACAAAAACTCAAAGGCCCCTTCACGATTTCATCTTCTCCCTTCACAAACTCCTCATTTCCCAATCCTAAAACCTAACCCTAGCGCCGCCGTCATCACCTCCATTTCCGATCAATCACCACCGCAAACTTAAACCTTATCCTCCGACTCACCTCTACCTAACCTTTCCCTCTCTTCTTCTTTCTCCTTGTTTCCTTCTCTCTCTCTCATTAAGCTTAAATCCATGGAAACCAATAACCCTAGAGAAACACCACCGCCATCGCGGATCTCCTCCGATCAAACTCCTTAAAACACGCCACCACCGCGAACACCCTCCAAGTACCTTCCTCCCCTTATCTTAAACCCCTGATTCATCCTAAATCTCTAGACTGAGGCCCACCAAGAAAAAGGAATCGCGGTAAATAATACTTGCCTTCAATCGATCTTGTGGTGACGAAGATGATGGTGAGAACGCGCGACGAAGAGTCTTGGAGTTGACGCGGTGAAGACGACTTCGCACGATGACGAAGAACAAAGATGACGTTATGAAGACGAACTCGCGTGGTGCACGTGAATCACTCAGGTATAAAATGCGTTACCATTCGATCTTTTTCTCTTCTGCGCAATTTTCCTCTTATTCTTTCGTTTCTTTCATTGCCTCAATCCTCGTTTTTGATTCACCGTGAGATGAGATTCGCAGGCCTTTGGAGATGGGAGAAGCTCGTTGTTCTTGCTGATTCGTTGTGATCGTGGGAATCGATCCTGAATTCGTGAATTTTTTGGACTTGCAGGTTTCGGTTTGAACTGGAATCACCCTTTGCTTCTGTTATTTCGATTGATGTGGTTTGCCATTCTTTTGCTTATCGCATTCTGAAATGAATTATCGGGTTATTCTTGATGCAGTTGCCTTGAAGCTGAATGAGGTTGAAGGGTCTGAATAAAGTTGCAGAAGATTGAAGTTGATGCTTGAAGATCAAAGAGTTGTTCGAAGGTGGTTTGTGGTGATGGGAAGATTGGAGAATGGTTGAAGACTAGGGGTTGTGAAGAAACCGAAAGAAAAGAAAAATGGGGTTGTGAAGAAACTGAAAGAGAAGAAGAATGGGGTGGTGGAGAAACTGAAAGAGAAAAAGAATGGTGAAAGGATTGAGGGAGAAGAAAAGATTAGGAAATGGAGAAATTATGAAGAAAAAGATTGAAAGAGAGAAGAGAAGAATGATGAAAAAGTTGAGAAAAGAAATGGTGAAGAGTGCAAGCCAACCCAATTGAATAAGAGGAGCTCTCATTTATACAGAATTGAAAACTGTTTAATGAGAAATTCAGGTGAGGTTCTAGAAGCTTTTTCTGTTATTCTGGTTGTGAAAGTTAGTTTCAGTTCTGTTATTAACATTATTGAAACTCATTGTATGATGTGCAGGTGAAAGAATTGAGTAGTGAAAAAACGAATTACGGAAAGAGATGAAGCTGAAAAAAGTTAGTTAGGCAAGTTTTAATTTCTGTTAGAATTAGTTACCAATGATTAGAAACTTGTAACTGACTTTTTCATTGTGCAGATTTTCAGTTTTTTTGGAGGAAAAATGAATGAGTCCCATTGTGGACTTGAACTGGATGAAGCAGATCCAGCAAGCTCTTCGCATTGGTTTTGCACGGCAATTAAATCTTCAGGTGGGTCACACACAACATCTAGCCTTTCCTTTCCCGATCTTCTCACCTGACTTTTTTTTGCAATCTTCCATCAATTGGTAACTGACTTGATTCCTGCTTTAATCTTCATCACTTGCATCGCGAATGGAGGGTTTTCTAACTCATTTTTTCTTTTATGACTTCATGTACATGCTGCGGTTGGAGTTCTCATGAAGCACAAAGGATGCCAAGAGCTTGCAGCTTACATACAGAAACTGTTTTACTTTGAAGCATTAGTGGAAGCGGTAGCTGGTAGTTTCGAAACACTCACCATGCCAAGGAAGTTCCGAGTTTTGACAACAAAGAAATGCATCAATACTCTCCTTTGTGTATATCATTTTGATGAATTTTAGAACTTTAGGATGAACTTTTGTATGAACTCTTGTATGAACTTCTTGTATGAAATTTTTGGTGTATAACATTTTGTGAACTTTAGAACTTTAGTATGAACTCTGAATGATTTTCTTGCATAACTTTGAACCTTGTGAAGTAAAAACTGCAAGCCTGAAAAACGCCTTTGCTAGAGGGAGTCAATCGATTTTTTTTTCTTCAAAAGAAAATTCTTTCCATTTGGAAAATGCTCCAGCTGCACTTGAATTTGCAAGAGCTGGTACTTCAACCTCAATAACACTCTCAATTTGGAATTCTCGGGACTTAAACTTGAACTGTTGAGCACCATAATTGCTTTTTTTTTATTTAGCACCAACTTTCCTTTTCATCCAAAGGCTGGAAAACACATCAAGTATTCTTTGCAAGAGCATATAAGATTTACAGTCAATTATTTTTGCGTTTGCTATAGAATATGCAATTTGAACAAGAATGTTCTAATAGATGGTAGCTCTACATCACACAGATACCTTCGTATCGGAAGAAATTCCACTTGAAAGAACAATAAGTCTTTCCATCAAACCCAAATTCAAATAAAAGTTTGTCCCAAAATCAAGCTTGTATGACGGATGCAAGTCTAACCCAACATATTCAATGGAAATGAACTTGAATGAAGCAGCTCGGGGGACGCGCATAAGTACATATATTGTTTCCATAATGAGGTTGATGTCTTCATGCCCAACTTTTCTCAGATATTCTTTTTCTAAAGTGCTTGATAGAACAAGTGATAACCCAAATTTCATCTCATACACAACAACTTGAATTGGTTGAATAATGTCAAGACCATTCGCATCCAGATGAATCACTGATAAACTGAGGATTCGAACCAAACTTCACACCAAACACTGTTCGTTAAACGAATGAATCTCAGCACACGACAACATGATCTCTGAATATGCAATGTCTAAGAAATGATCCAGAGGTCCAAAATAATCTTGCAATTGCAGCGATCTTCTGATAGTTTGACCAAAATTAGGTCAAACTCCTATCCGGATCGAAACATAACTAAGCAGCCGCATTTGGGGTGGAATCATAGTCCAGGGAATATTCTCTGTTATTTCTGAAATTCTGTGATCAGGTATGAGATGTCCTAAGAGATGTCCCAACACTTGACAAATTTAACCAAAACTTAAATAGCAAGAAAAGTAAACAACACAGAAGTTTGTTAACCCAGTTCAGTGTATAACCACACCTACATCTGGAGGCTACCAAGCCAGGAGGAAATCCACTATAAGTATTATTAATTCTAGACTTAAACCACCCTGTTTAATCTATCACTTAATAACTACCCAATGCAATTTCTACCTAAGACACAACTTAGATAAGAGTACCCTACTCACTCCCCCTCAATCACACAGTGATTTTGTTTACAAGTTTAATGAAATTGAAGACATTCTTCAAACAAAACAGCTTGATCTTACTTCACAGTTTCAATCAAGTCACAAATGCACTTTTGCTTAAAAGCTCATAAAGTGGTACAATAAAAAAACACCTGCTACTAAAACACTAGACACCCTATTTGGTCTTCTGAAATTCGTACTCAATTCTGTGAGTTTCTGTTGATTAAATAGGTATCTGTAATTTGGGCTTTCTGTAGAATGATCCAGCCCTAATGCGCATGCAGCTTCCACCTTGAATTTAGGGTTTGTTACTTCCTAGATTCTAGGTGATTTAGGTCTTCTGTTTTAATCTGAATCTTCAATATAAAACTCCCTACAGATACGCCTTGTTCTGTTTTTATCCATCATTAATTAATTCCAGATAACTCTCCTTAAATATCTCTGATCAGTTAGTCAATAATTAATTCTGGTAGCAGGTTTGAGATGTCTCAACATCTGTTGGGACATCCTGAAAAACTGAACTTAAGTCATTTACACAATGTCCCAACATCTGGTGAGACATCCTGAAATAAGATCATATACTCTGTTTGATAATGTCCCAACATTTGATAGGACATTCTGAACTGAATTCAATATTTCTTGTTGGTCAAAAATTCTGCCAATTCTTAAACATCTACAAACTCCCCCTTTGGCTAATTTTTGGCTAACATCTTTTCTGGTTATCAGAGTGCAGCAGAAGTTCTTTTTATCAGAGTATAGCATTACTTTTCTGTTGATTCATATTTGAGATTTCTCCCCCTCAAACATATATGTATCCAGTCTTGTTGCAACAGAAATATTTATCAAAACACACTGATTCAGTTCAGAAACAAACAAACAGATTTTTCATTCATAATTAAACAGCAATACATTTTTGTTGTTGTTGTTCTCCCCCTTGTTAGACACAAATTTTGGGGCCAAAGATACTAATCCAGAAATACAATGCAGTGCTGTCATTACAATTGCCTCACATACAATGATCACTCAGACTCCTCACTTTCAGTTTCTTCATCAGCTTCAGTTTCTTCATCAGAGGCAGCTTTCTGATCTCCTTCACTCTCCAGCCTTTGAATGATTTCCTCAAGCTTCTGCTTTCTAGCTTCAAGCTCTTTGCAAGTGCTCTTGAGTTCAGAAATTAATGCATTCTTGGAGATTGGAGTCTTAGCAGTTGAAGGACCTGCAGATGTCCCAGAAGGTGCTTCAACATCTGCTGCATGATGACTGAGGAACAGTTTGTAGTGAAATGCCAGGGGGCTTTCTCTCTTGCAGACTGTGTCCTTCTCAGTGAGGATTCCAGGGTATTGATTGAGTACTATACCACACAGCAAGGAGGGAAAGGCTATTGGCAGCTTTGTTGCAGAAGAGCTGGCATGCTTCAAGGTCTGATCAAATATGTAAGCACCATAATCCAGCTTAGTCTGAGTTCCCACAGCATAGATAAATCTGGCCAGACCAGTGGATATTGAAGATGTGTGGTTGGTAGGCACCCAGTTTGCTGTACCAATCCTGTTCAGCATGGCATATTTTCTTGTTAGCATGCTCACTGAGAGCTTTCCTTTAACAGGCCATGCCTTGACCTGGTTTGCAGTGATAACCTTGCAGACTTGGTTATCTGTCTTACCTAGCTCATTTGGTCCATCTGTTTCTCTTCCTAGGTATTGGTTGATGATCTGAGGAGAGAACTCTACACACCTACCTCTAACAAAGACTTTTCTAAATTCAGAGGACTTACCATTGGCACAATCCTCCTGAAGATTAACAATGAATTCTTTGACAAGAAGTTCATAGCAGGTAGAGAGATCTGAGACTGTTTTGAAGAGGCCTGCAGCAGAGATGAGATCAATCAGTTCAGTGCACTCAAGTGCATTACTGCTTAGCTCTCTTTCAAGGGCTACCCTTCTTTGGTACACAAACTTCCATCTGTTTACACTTGAAACATGATGAAATGAAATGTTGTCCAAGGGGGCTTCTGGAACAGCAAATGAAGCCTTAGATGGTGCTGGTTTCTTCTTGGGAGGAGATGTTGGGACATCTGATTCAACATCTGAGTCTGATGGGGTGACAGCTTTCCTCTTCTGGGTTTGGACTTTACTCCATTGTTTTGTTGGACCAAAGGCAGCTTTAGCTTTGCCTTTCTTTGGTGTAGCTTTCTTCTTCTCAGGAATTTCAGGTTCAGTTTACATCTTTCCTTTCCTGGACCTGAGCCTTTTGGCTATGCTAGGTCTAACAGAGGCTATGATCTCTGTATCAGAGTCCTGCTCCAGGTTCATCACTGGAGGAGATTGAGCAGTCTCCTCTTCAGCTGGTTGATCAGCAGAGATGTGGTCTTCAGTTGAGGCTTTGGTCTGATCCTCAGAGTCTTCTTCATCACTTTCATTTGAGGCCTTTTTCTGGTCCTCAGTTTGTTCAATATCAGCATCAGATGAGTTCTTTTTCTCATCCTCAGATGTTCCAACATCTATTGGGACATCCTGTTGAGCAGGAGTGTCCTCTGCAGCTTGAGCTTGTTCTTCTTGAGGGGCAGGCATGGTGTTCAGAGGAATAGAAATCCCACTAACTACCCTCTGTTCAAAAAGAATATTGTTGACTATCTCCTTGATGGAAGCATCCACATAGTCAGAAGATTTTGGAGGCATGTTTGCTGGAGAAGGAATGCCTCCTTTGGATTTGCTGCAGACTTGATCTTTAGCTCTTTTTGGAGTTCTTGGCTTTTTAGCATGAGAAGCACTTCCTCTGAGTTCGTCCAATGGGGTTGATTTCATTGGTACCACAGAGATGAGAGTTGCATGAACTACATCTTCTTTGTTGAGAACTTCTTCAGGAGTGCTAGGGTTTTGAGACATTGTCAAGGAAGATGGATGAAGAGCTTTAGGGTTGATGATTTCTGAAGAACAACTAGTTAATGTGATTCGCTTTTGATAGTATGATGAGAATCTTGATAGCTGATTATAAGCTGTTACTAAATAAGTAGCCGTTACATTGCAAATTATTAGGAATGGAATACCCAAGGTTCTTGACCAGACTGGTATTGCCATCTGGAACTTATGCCATACAATGTCATATGACATGTTGGCACATTTCATTAACTGCTAAATCTCACATAAACAGATTCCCAGTTTGCCCCTTAAGTTCTCAAATTGTGTAGCATCCAATGCTTTTGTAAAGATATCAGCTAACTGTAGATTTGTAGTTACATGTTCCAATGAAATCACTTTTTCTTCTACAAGATCTCTGATAAAATGATGTCTGATATCAATATGCTTGGTCCTGCTATGTTGGATAGGATTCTTTGATATGTTGATTGCACTTAAGTTGTCACAGTACAATGTCATGACATCCTGTGGGACATTGTACTCAGTGAGCATTTGCTTCATCCAAACCAACTGAGAACAACTGCTTCCAGCTGCTATATATTCAGCTTCAGCTGTAGATAAGGATACACAATTTTGTTTCTTACTGAACCAAGAAATCAAATTGTTTCCTAGAAAGAAGCATCCTCCTGAAGTGCTTTTTCTGTCATCAGCACTTCCAGCCCAATCAACATCACAGAAGCCAGTGAGAATTGGTTTACATCCATGAAAGTACATTATGCCATGGTCACAAGTACCATTAACATATTTAAGAATTCTCTTGACTTGATTGAGATGACTGACTTTTGGATCAACTTGATATCTTGCACATACACCTACTGCAAATGCTATGTCAGGTCTGCTAGCAGTCAAGTATAACAAGCTTCCAATCATGCTTCTGTATAAGCTTTGATCTACATTCTCACCCTTTTCATCTTTAGTCAGCTTTAAATGTGTGGGAGCAGGAGTTCTCTTATGAGTAGCATTTTCCATTCCAAATTTCTTGACTATGTTCATGGTATACTTACTTTGTGAAATGAACATTGAGTCTTCCATTTGCTTTATTTGCAGACCAAGAAAGTAGGTTAACTCTCCTACTAGGCTCATTTCAAATTCAGATTCCATCTGCTTGACAAAATGTTTGACCATCCTGTCAGACATCCCACCAAAGACAATGTCATCAACATATATTTGAGCAATCATGACATTTCCTTCTTCATCTTTAACAAACAGGGTTTTGTCAATTCCACCTTTTTTGTACCCTTGCTTGATAAGAAATGTGGTCAGTCTTTCATACCATGCCCTTGGAGCTTGCTTTAGACCATAAAGTGCCTTCTTTAGTTTGTATACATGATTTGGACAGCTTGGATCAACAAATCCTTTAGGCTGTTCTACATATACCTCTTCATTAAGATAACCATTTAAAAAGGCACTTTTCACATCCATTTGAAATAGCTTGAACTTTAAGATACAAGCAATTCCCAAAAGTAGTCTGATTGATTCAAGCCTTGCTACTGGTGCAAAGGTTTCATCAAAGTCTACTCCTTCAATTTGAGTGTATCCTTGAGCTACAAGTCTAGCTTTGTTCTTTGTAACAACTCCTTGTTCATTTGACTTGTTCTTATACACCCATTTTGTTCCAATCACATTTATGTCATCAGGTCTAGGAACAAGATTCCACACTTCATTCCTTGTGAATTGACCTAATTCCTCTTGCATAGCACAAATCCAGTATTCATCAGTAAGAGCTTCCTTGATGTTTTTAGGTTCTATTTTAGAAACAAAACAGGAACCTGCAATCACTTCTCTTGATCTAGTGCTCACACCTCTGTTGGGATCACCAATTATCAAATCTTTGGGATGATCCTTCTGTATTCTGATGGAGGGAGGTTTGTTGGATTCTTCTGTCCTTGTATCAGTTTGAGTGAAGTTATAATGATCATTCTTTTCTTCAGCTTCAATCTTGATATCAGCAGATGTTCCAACATCTTCTGGGACATCTGTAGGAGCATCATCAATTATCACATTTATAGACTCCATGATAACCTTGGTTCTAGAATTAAATACTCTATATGCTCTGCTGTTTATAGAGTAACCAAGAAAAATCCCTTCATCACTTTTAGGATCCATTTTTCTTCTTTGCTCCCTATCTGCCAGAATATAACAGTTACTTCCAAACACATGGAAGTACTTAACTGTGGGTTTTCTGCCCTTCCAGACTTCATAGATTGTGGACAAAGTCCCTTTCCTTAGGGTAACTCTGTTGTGGATGTAACAAGCTGTGTTCATAGCTTCAGCCCAGAAGTACAAAGGTAACTTTTTAGCATGGATCATAGCTCTTGCTGATTCTTGAATAGTTCTATTCTTCCTTTCAACAATCCCATTCTGTTGAGGAGTGATAGGTGAAGAATATTCATGATTGATTCCTTCTGAAGAGCAGAAATCTAAGAACTTTTGGTTCTCAAATTCTTTTCCATGATCACTTCTTATTCTGATCACACAGCTGGATTTTTCCCTTTGTATTCTTTGGCATAATTCTTTGAATACATCAAATACATCAGACTTTTCTTTGATGAAATTTATCCATGTATATTTTGAAAAGTCATCAACCACCACATAGGCATACCTCTTACCACCAAGGCTTTCAACCTGCATAGGTCCCATAAGATCCATATGCAAAAGTTCCAAAACTTTGGAAGTTGTCAGATGTTGGAGCTTTGGATGGGACATCTTGGTTTGCTTGCCTATTTGACATTCACCACATATTTTGCCATCATCAATCTTCAGTTTAGGAATACCTCTTACAACATCCATAGATATGATCTTCTTTATGCCTCTGAAATGAAGATGACCTAGTCTTTGGTGCCATAGTTTCACTTCTTCTTCTTTAGCTAAAGAGCAAGTTGAAGTGAGACTGAAGTCTTGTGGTTCCCACATGTAACAGTTGTATTTAGATCTGGCTCCTTTCATGACAACCTCTTGTTCTTTGTTAGTCACTATGCATTCAGTTTTGGTAAAGTTTACACTATATCCTTGATCACATAATTGACTTATGCTGATCAGGTTAGCAGTTAAACCTTTAACTAGCAGAACATCATCTAGTCTTGGAACATCTTGACAGTCCAAGGTTCCAACTCCCTTGATTTCTCCTTTAGCTCCATCTCCAAAGGTTACATACCTGGATGAATGTGACTTTAAGTTTACTAGCAGATTCTTCAATCCAGTCATGTGTCTTGAACATCCACTGTCAAAGTACCAGTCTTCTTTAGCTGATACTCTTAGTGATGTATGTGCTATATATGCAGCATTTTTCTTTGACCATTTGAGTTGAGATTTCTTTTGATGCCTCTGCCCTGTGTGTTGTTCATCAGTGGATCTCCAAGATTGATTGTTGATCTTGTTCTTGGGTATGTAGCTTTGATCAGCATCAGGATTAGCTTTTGGTCTCCATACCTTCTTTATGACCTCTGTCTTTTGCTTAGGAGGTTACTGATTTCTTTGATGTCTATGCAGCACTTTCTTGGTAACTTCTACTTTCTGCTTAGAAGGTTGCTGATACATCTGATTTGGATATCCATGCAGCTTATAGCAATGAGGTTTGATATGTCCAAATCTTCCACAATGATGACATCTCCATCTTTGATATTTCTTCTTCATTTTATTCTTTTCAGAATGTTGAGACATCTGTTGGAACATTATGTTTGACTTTGTGTTCTTTTCCTGATGTTGAAGCATCTGTTGGGACATCTTGTTTGACTGTATGGATTTTGAAGTAGTTTTGCTAGAGCTAGCTTCATCTTTATGTACTCTGTTAAATCCCAGTCCACTTTTATCCCCTGAATGCTTATTGTTGTTGAGAATAACATCCAGTGTATTTGAGCTGCTGTTCAACATTCTAACAGATTTGGACATGTGTTCCAATTTGGAGTTGAGAAGACTTACTTCACTTTTCAAGGTGTCAATGATTTCTTGATCACTTGCTTTTTCATCTTCTAGTGCCTCATTCTGCTTCTTTAGCTTTATAACCTCACTGCATATTTCAGTGCTTCTTTTGTATAGATCTTTGAATGCTTGCTCCAGTTCTTCAAAAGTAAGCTCCCCATCACTGGATTCACTTTCAGATTCACATAATCCAGCTAGAGCAGTGATATGCTTAGCTGATTCTTCTTCTGAATCACCTCCTGAGTCTTCATCAGACCAGGTTACAGAGAGTCCTTTCTTTTGCCTTTTTAAGTAGGTAGGACATTCATTCCTGAAGTGTCCATATCCTTCACATTCATGGCATTTAATTCCTTTTTCTTGACTGGTCTTTTCATCATAATTTGATCTTCTTTTAGCATTATAAGATCTTTTGTTCTCATAAGAGTTTGTGAATCTTCTACTGGGTTTGGATTTGCCTTCCATTTCTCTGAGAATTTTTTTGAATTGTCTTCCAAGCATAGCAATGTTGTCTGATAAGCTTTCACCAGTTTCTGATTTATCATCTTCTTCTTCATCAGTATTTGTCACCAAGGTGTCGCTCCCGATAGATGGGACTGGCCCAAATAAAGGTACAGACGCAAACGGTCGGCGAAAGGAACAATGAGAACACACAGCCGTGAACTCACTGGAGATGAAAAGAGTCGCCAGCTAGGCATTTTTATCCCGGAGGAAAGGTAATACTGCATAGACCTAGAAAGATATGGACAAGACGGTTGCGAACCAGAGAGACTGAGAAAGGGGGTTGGTTACAACCTGGGAAGGTATTAGCACCCAGATTGTCCGTCGTACTCGACGGGATCCACGCTTAAAAGATTTGTGTTTTAAAGGGGTAGTTTCAGTGCAATTTGTGTATAAAAGAGCTGGAAAAGGATGTGTACAGGTGTTAGTGTAAAAGAAGTGCAAAGTGTAATATATGCAGTGTCAGTGTAAGGATGAGAGTATGCTCAAGATCATGAGGCTTAAAAGAATAAAGCTGGAAAGAGGGGGAATATACAGAGACTTATGTTCGATAACTGTTAAGTTATGCCTACGTATCCTCTCGTGCAATGAGGAAGTCAGAACACCGTAGTTCGACCCAAAGAGACTAAAAGATGAATTGACTTGTGAACTGCTTACTTGTCTATGCTCAAGTGTATGACCTGTCTAGCTCAGGTGCTAACTGTCTTGCATTAGACGGAAGAAGCAAGTCCTCGTTTATGAGTGAAGGTGATGAGAAAAGAATCCCGGAGGAGACGATTATTGTTTGTTTTTGAGTTTTCAGTCTTTTATTGCTTTTTGAAGTTTGTCATAAATTAATGAGCTTAAGCCTAAACCAATGGGTTAGTAAACTCATCACATCCTCCCTCTGATTAGGGGTAATGAGAATACCTTAAGTGTGAAGTCAGCTTCTCACACTTAATCACCTTTGATATAGGATTAAGATCATTAACCTACTTGTTATTACTTAGATGTTTTTGGTGTTTTTGTTTAGTGTTGAGTAATGAGACTAAGCCATAATTAGGGATTAAACAGACTCATTACACCATCCTAATAGAAGGATAATAGATGAGAGTGTTTGAGCTGAGGAAAGCTCCTCAACTTAATCCATGATTAGGGATTAAACTCATGACAAAACAAGCCTTTGATTAAGTGGATTTTAGTTAGTGATAAGATGATGAAGTGAATTTTATGATTTGTAAGACAACTTGAGGGGGACTTGTCCATTAACACTAGGGTTAGTCCTTCTTAACCAATTAAGGAAGAATTAGAACCCTAATGCAAGGCCCAAGTTACAAGCTTGATGTCTTGATAATTATTAAGTGATTTGATTAAAGGAGTTAAACACATTAAGGGTTTAACACTTAGGATTAAAGTTATACACTCCATCCTAATAGAAGGATGCAGGCATAAACTTAATCACAAAGCCTTAAAGCCTTTTTGGTTTAGTCCTTGATTATGAGGTGAGAAGAGAAGACTCAATGAGACACAAAGGTAAAAACTAAGAGGGGAGACTAAACAAAACCCTAATCATTGTCATACATGGTTGTTCCTAAGGTTTGTGAGGTTTTCAAGAGAAGTCTTCAATGGAACCACCAGGAAGCAGATGAAAGGGATCAGGAGAAGCAAAGTAACTTGCTTCATCTAAGAAGTCAAGTCACTTGAAGAAAGAAAGTGATAAGAAGAAGAATAAGCAAGCTCAATCCCAAGCACAAAGTAAAATGCAGCAAGGATGTAAAAAGAGGTGAAGAGAAGTTATGAGAAGTGAAGGCAAATTCACTTCTCAAAGTCACTTACCACCTGAAAAGTTAGTGAAAGAAATGCAATGCAATGCATAATAAAATGAAAATGGTATGATGTGAACCAAAACCAGAAGCACATGTATGATGTTAATGATGTTATGTAATGCTACAAACATAAGACAAGCCATGAGGATGATCATATGAACCAATGGATGCAAATGAGGCAAGTTAAGGAGCATAAACATACATGAAAAGTTATGAAATGAAAATGGCATACAACATGGGAAATGCAAGATGCAATGATCAAACATGCTTTCAATATGTCTTATGATGTCAAATGAATCACAAGAATGCATAAAAAAGTCATGGCAAGTCAAGATATGAATGCAAATACAAGATGGATTCACATGGAAGCCCAAATTAGGGTTTATGAACAATACATCAAACAAAAACCAAAATCAGAAGCAAACATCAATACAAAAAAATTGAAAATGCACTCAAAGGATCCCTAAACCTATACTAACTCACTGCCCAAAGGAGAAATCCCAACTCTTAACCTAGTTCAAGTTATGATTTTCCTAAATTTTCTAGGGTTTTAGGGTTCCTTAACAAGAAAAATGCCAAACAAATGGAAAATGAAAAATCAAATCATGGCCATTTAATATTACAAACTACATGATATGCTAAACACAATGCAAAAAGAATCAAAGTCCAACTCTTTATGGTTAGGCAGAAGTGATTTTTGGAAGTTTGGATCAAAATAATGCATCAAAATGATTTTAATTCCATGGAAAATTCTCAAAATGCATCAAGATCAAAAAATAATTTTTTTTTGAAGGTTGGACAATGTTTCTAAATGTTTTTATAAGTTTCATGAATTTTTTGGTGATTTTTAAATACCTAAAAGTATTTTTAATTAATTAATTCTCATTAATTAATTAAAAAGAAACTTTTAAATATTTAAAAATACTTTTTTAATGCTAAAAATGAAAATAAAAATATTTTTGTGTTCTAAAATTAAATAATAACTTGTATAATAAATTTCAGAATTTTTAGAGTATTTTTGCTATTTTTAATAAATTGTGGAAATTAAATGAAATAATATGAAAAATAAAATGAATTTAAAGCTGAAAAAGAAAAGTCAACCAATCTGAAGGCCCAGATTCAAACTCAAACACGCGCGCATTGACTTGGCGCCACATCCAAGGGCCAGCATTCAAACTCACTAACCCTAATTAATTAGCCCTAATCAGCCCTTAATGACTTTCAGGTGACCGGAACAGTGTTCCGGTCATCTTCTCCGATCACTCAAAATCACAAACTCCTTCCACACGCATCTAAAATGAAATCTAATTAAACAGAAATGATCCCCACTCAAAAACGAATCAAAACCCCCATTCAAACAACATTTATCTTTCCTAAACAAAGAGAATCGAATCAATCTAGTTCTAGGGCAAAAAGTTTCAGAGACTGCATACATACTCATCTCTTCACCATTTTCAAAACCAACAACATATTCATGACCAGGGAAGCATGCAGAAGCTATTAAGAACTTAAAAATTCATTTCTGGAAAAAAAGTTCTTGAGCTACCTGAGTTTTGAAGCTTTCAACTTAGCAACTTTCTGACCTCTCCTCCTTATGCAATCCACTCCTTTTGGTCCCTTGATGATGTCTGGATGCTTGGAAGGAGTTTATGGTGACTGGTTTAAGAGTTTGAACAGGTTCTGTTCAAGCTCAGGTGAGAATCGTGTTTGGCTTATGTGGTGTTTCAAGGGTGAATGAAGGCAGGGAAATGATTAGAAGGATGTGGTGATGAGTTCCATGAAGTTTGTTTAAGTGTTTGTGGCTTGTATGCTGTGTTTCGAAAGCTTTTGCTTCAAGGGTGAAAAATGAGAGTGCTGAGTTCTTGCTTGTTTCAGGCTTGTGTGTTATGATGTTTGGCTTGCATTTTGTTTGTATAAACAATGCTGATTGGTCAGAAGATGTGACATGCCCTTTTGTGATAGGTGTAGCTACTTTTGCCAATTTGTCAACTTTGTGTAAGAGAAGCATGGGTCATGTTCTAGCCAAGTACAAGGGGTGTGGGTTGCGCAGCATGGTGTGAGGGAAAGGCTAGGATGGATCAGCAATGTAGCTAGCAAGTGGATGAAAGGTTATGATGGCTTTTGCAACTTGCTTGCTTTTGATCTTCATGAAAATATCTTGTCTCACAAGCCATAAAACATGTGATCTCTTTGGCCCATTCTGATTTTTAGAACATGTGTGATGTTTGTGTAATGGTTTGACAACAATTAGAGGTCACAAATTGTCTTGATACATGATTTTGCAAGTTTCCTCTTTGGTGCATAACTTGAATTTTAGTGATTTTTGCCAACTTTGATGCACCATAACTTTTGATCCAAAATGAATTAGGTCATGTTCTTGTACTTTTTGAAAAGGGAAAGATCTATTATACAACTTTCATGACCAAAGTTTTTCCATTTGAAGCATTTTTGAATCAAAAATTAAGGGTTGAAAGAGTTGCATAAAATGACCTTTTCATTAAAAGTCAAACTTGCCCAAAAAAGTCAACTTTGCAAAAACTTCAAATTCTTCAATTTTGTGAACTTCCAACCTCTTCCATGATCAAATAAAGATCAAATACACTCAAAATGATGAAGATCACCCCTTGGTTGGGTTATTGGGGGCCTCAGATGCCCTAATTTTGCACTGACTTGTCCAGAAAGTCAACCATTGATCAGATGACTTCCCCATGGAATTTCTTCATGAAAATTGATATGCATACTCCCTATACCATATAGAGACCAATAGAAACAAGAATGACCCAAAAATTTGGAGTTATGGCCTCTGAAACCAAAACCCTAATTTTAGGTCATCTGCAGTCAAGCCTGGCTCTGCTTCCACAACAATCCCAGTTTTTGTGATTCTTTGGCATTCTTGACTTTGGGAGGATGTAATGTGATACTTGAACACAAATAGACCCCTTTGAAGTGATTGATGGCCTTTGGAGTGGCTCAAGAGGCTCTTGGATTGTTCAGATCACAAACCCTAGGTGCAGATGACTTAGAAACAATGCAATGACTCAAAATTGAGATATGAGATGGTATGATTGTGTTTATGCATATGAAATGATCACAAGCCATGGTGAAATGGGTGAGGGAAAATTTGGGGTGTTTACAGCTGCCCCTATTCAAACATGAGTTAACTGTGCAGGTTGTAAGCGACGGCTTATCAGGCAAACAAGATAACTTGTGGTTGAATACCAAAGACAGTCCAAAATTTGCACTCACAAAATGAAGAAGAAAAGGGATATAGATTGTAAAGGAAAATAAAGTATATTGTAAAGTGTGGGCGACGGAGGACGACCGTCGAGCAGAGGACGACTGTTGGGTAAAGAGCGATGACGGGGACGGCCGACATGCTGGAAAAGTGCGGGAAACAAAGCGATGACGGGGACGACCGACATGCTGGGGATAAAAGGTATTATGATGGGGACGGCCATCAAGTAAAGCTGTAAAATTCTCTGGGGGTTAATGAAACATGACGGGGACAGCCATCGAGTTCATCGAGTAAAGTAACCAACGACGGGGACGGCCATCGGGCTAAACTGAAAGGAAAAGGGACCACGACGAGGACGGCCATCGGGTTAAAGAATAAATGAAATAACAGATGATGAGGTACGGTCATCAAAGGTGAAGGACGATCACCTAGCAGGGGACGGCTGCTCTGTTGGGGATAAGATGAGGGACGGTCATCTAAGGTGGAGGACGACCACCTGGCAGGGTACGGCTGCCGAAAGTATCGCGACATAGGACGAATGCCGGATAAAGGTCAACGATGGGGACGGCCATCGGATGAGCATGATGGAGGACGACCATCAAGAGGTGGAGGACGACCACCTAGCAGGGGACGGCTGCTCTCAAGGTTTGTCATGACATAGGACGAATGTCAGATAACCAAAATCAACAATGGGGACGGCCATTGGATAAAATGATGAAGGACGATCATCAAAGGGTGGAGGATGACCACCTAGCAGGGGACGGCTGCTAAATATCACGACATAGGACGAATGTCGGATAGAAAATCAATGATGGGGGCGGCCATCGGATGAGCATGATGGGGGGCGACCATCAAGAGGTGAAGGACGATCACCTAGCAGGGGACGGCTGCTCTCAAGGTTTATCATGACATAGGACGAATGTCAGATAACAATAGAAATTACTCTACTGGGGAATAGTAAACACGGACGAGTGTTTATATCCAAGAAACAAAAGATATAAGTGTTTTGACGCTGTGTATGGATTAAAGATGCGTACGAGCATCCTAAAGACTATGATACGGACGAGTATCATGTAGAAACAAACCCTTGACGCATGTTCTGAGATGATGGTACGGACGAGTACCAATGAGTTAACAAAGAACAATGACTAGTGTTGAATCTGCGGGGATATATATGGTGTTTACAAGATACGGACGAGTATCTGTATAAGTAGCATGAATAGGTATGAGTGATGTATAGATGAGTGTTTAACTGTTGGGGAGAGTGACACGGACGAGTGTCAAAAGGAGAAGAGTGTGATATGAACAAGTATCTGATATACAAAGTGTAGGCGACTGCGCTGGGGATATGACACGGACGGGTGTCAAAGGATTGTCATATGTAAGTATACGTGAGTGCAAAGAGGACATCTTTGGCTTTCTGCTGGGGTTATGACACAGATGGGTGTCAAAAAGTATCTGTAATACGAGTGTTATTGTTTGCACAGAGTGTTCAGGCGACTTTACTGGGGAGTATTGACACGGATGGGTACCAAAGAGAGTATATATTGGTGTTTTGTGAATGTGAGGCAACTGATTTTGCTGGGGAAACTCCGCTGGGGATTTGGGGGAAGTTTTCTGTATGTTGATGGATTATCAATATTCACAAGTGTTGATTCAAAACATGGCTTATGATTATGCTATATGTTTGATTTTTGCCGTAATGCTCCGTATTAGACGGAATGCTACGCTTTGCGGGTGAATATGATGCGAATGCTATGATTATGCAAAGATACCAAACCAGGATTCGGATCCTGTTGCTACGAAAATCTTTGGCCGATCTTCTTGAAATGGACATCCCAGCTGGGGGTGAGATCGTTGGTAGATCTGATGATATGATATCTGCTTGGGGATATGGGTCAATGATAGACATATCCTTGTACTGAGGGACCCAACTGGGGTTTGGAGATGCTTTCTTCACTCTGTTGTGATTCCTTCATGCATGGCTCTTCTGGGCAGAGGCTGAAGCTCTGTGGGGAGATGGTCCCATGACTTTTGTATTTGGATGGGGATGAAATGGCAACTCGGCTGGGGAGAAAGAGGGATCACTGAAAGATCTCCCTGGAGATTCTGTTGAGGAGGATTTTTTTGACTCAGCTGGGGATATGTGCGCCTTCTGGTACTGCCCTGTTGGAGAAGTGATGCCTGGCAACTCTGATGGGGAGAAAACACTTTGAGTGTTGAGACTGAGTGAGTACCGATTTGTCAGCTTGCTGGGATGAAGCTTACATGCCCCAAGTTGCATTCTGGATACCTGCAATCCTGCAAAGATATAGAAACGCACAAGTAACCCCGAGGTATCCCTTACCGGATTCCGTCATAGGAGTTAGACACTCTCGCGAGTAAATATATTCCCTGCAAGCATGTGTTTTTATTTTTTTGAAAGTAAGCATCTGTATTTATGCAATCAGTTTTTCTTAAAACATCAGACATTTTTGCAAATAAAAATGTGCAAGAGGAAACATGACTGGAAATCTGATTTTATTAATTCATGTGCCCTGAATTGGCAAGATACAGTCAAAGAAACATATCTCCTAAAATGAGGAGATTGTTACAAATTGAGAAACAAAATGCTGGCAATGTTGACGACGCTTTAAGGAGCTTCCTCTTTTGCTATTGTTGCACCCCAAAATTTGCCCTCACAATACAAGACTTTGTGTGCTAAGAAGGTTCACAAGGTTCACAAGTTTCCCAACACTTACAAGACCTTTCATGAGGTTCATGAAGTCTACAAGCTACTTTATGAAGGTTCACGAGGTTCACAAGTTTCTCAATGCTTTCAAGACCTTTCATGAGGTTCATGAAGTCTACAAGTCACTTTATGAAGGTTCACAAGGTTCACAAGTTTCCCAATGCTTTCAAGACCTTTCATGAGGTTCATGAAGTCTACAAGTTACTTTATGAAGGTTCACAAGGTTCACAAGATTCACAATGCTTACAAAACCTTTCATGAGGTTCATGAAGTCTACAAGTCACTTTATGAGGTTCACAAGGTTCACAAGGTTCACAATACCTCCCATGAGGTTCACAAGACATTTTATGATGGTTCACAAGGTTCACAATACCTCCCATGAGGTTCACAAGACATTTTATGATGGTTCACAAGGTTCACAAAATTCACAATTGGTCAGAAGAGTTGACAATTCCCTCAGACAATGCAACTCCTAAGCAGTGCATCCAAAACTAGGGTTTTGACTTTAATCAGGCTAAATGAACTTCCAAGACTTCAAGTGAGTTTCATAACATCTTATATGTATATAAGAACCCTCATGACAAGTTTCAAGACTTTTCTCAGAAGTTTGCTCAGTCAGATGATCAGATAAGTCAAAATCAGTCAATGCAGTTAAAAAGTCAAACTGAGGTCAACTGTGGTCAAACCAAAGTCAAACTTCATGATTTTTTGCCAACATCAAGTATATGAAGTAAAATTCATCATTTGATCAAGGGTTGATCATGATTCATCAAGGAGATTCCAGATCATCAATAATCAGGAGTTTCTAAATTAGGGTTTCCTCAGTAAAAGTCAACTGAACTTTGACCAGCCATAACTTTCACATAATTCATCACCAAGTCTCCACTCAAAGCTTATTTTGAAGGAAATTGAATTCTCTACAACTTTGTGTCTCACAAGCCAAGCCCAAAAATGCTTCATTTGGAAGGTATGAGCTAAGACATTATAGGTCATTTCAAAAGTCAACAAAAAGTCAACAACTTCAAAAGGGCATAACTTGAGATTGGTAAATGATATGGACATGAAACCAATGGGGTTGTTTAGAGGACTCTTCAAGCTTTCCAAAATGTCCAAGAACACCCTCATAGCATTAAAATTGAGGGAGATGTGCCCTTGCAAAGTTGGGAAATTTTGTGATGGTTTATGATGAAAATGGAGGTTTAAAACCAATTTCTTCCAAATGGGCTTGCCAAATTGTGATCCAATCCATACATTATCATCATGCACGACCCAAATGATTAAAAATCAGAATTTTTATTATTTTATTTTTATTTATTTTGATTTAATTCATAAAAAATCATTTTAAATAAATATAAAATATGAAAATATATTATTTAATGGAGATTTGGTTTCTAGAAGGTCTTCAATATTAATTGAAGTTGAAAGGGAAGGAAATCATGAGATTGATCCAAAAATAGCAAGTCTTCATGCACAAATATTTGAATTTTAAGACATGATCAATTTCAATCTTTTCAAATCAAAATTTCCACATGATCAATCAATGTTATGACCTAAATTCCATCTCCTATTAGTACTAAACATAATGCCATCATCAAGAAAAAAAATTTCTGCCTCCCAAGAGTAAGTTTCATAAACCAAAAAACCTCTCAAAAACTCACATTCGGTTTCAATCTTCCAGGACATTTGAAGGTAATTTGAGAACACATCCATGATCCTTGGACCTCATTGAGTGGAAACCAACACTTATTTGCATCCAAAACACTCCATAATGCATGAACCGAATCATCCATGTGCTTCATATATTTTTTTTTCGAATCATCATATTTACTTATTGATAATGAATTTTAATGATATATTGATGTTTGTTATTGGCTATAGATGAAGTCTGGATAGTTTGGTGAAGAGTTATGGCCGAATCATGAGTATACCATGTTTAGGGTTTAAAGCTCTAAATTTGGGTTCTTCAATTTACACAATATAAATGAATTTGGTTGACATAATTGGATTGTACAGGTTGCAAGGAAGTTAAAGATGTTTTTAATTTGATAAAATTGTGCTATTTGAATAGTGTTTGATGTTCGCAGGTTGTATTGGTAGGAATAATCGCAGGAAAAGTTGTAGATAAATTCGCAGGAAAACCTGCGAACCCAAGGTTGAAGATGAAGATCTTCGCGCGCTTCAGATTTTTGAATTTTGATTTGTATATTTATTGTGTTGTTTGTATATTATTTCATAGGATGATAAGTGGCCTGGTGGTTGGTACGCGCATGAAAGAAGCTAAGGACCCTGGTGGTATGGCATGGGTGTTGTCAAGCAAGGCATCCTGGGTTCAATTCCCAGCCAGGAAAGTTTCATTTTTTTTTTTATGATTTCATTGTTTTGTTAATTATATTATAATCATGTAAATGTTTTCTAATTCTAAACTTAGTTTTTTATAATTATACATTTAAAATTAAAAACATGTATATAATAATAATTAGATTTATATTTTGTTGTATATAAAATTTAATTTATTTTTGCAAACTCTAATTTAATCATAATATCTTTTTAAAACCCTAATGCAATTTTATAAATTATTAAATCCTAATTATTTTCAAAACCCTAAAATATTTTTCTAAAAAAAACCTAATTGTAATTCTTGTTTATATTTTAATTAGTGAATAAAATTTTATTATAATCTTTAAATTTGTAAATATAATTGTATGATCATATCTTCATTCATGTATCTATCTTATTAAATTTTGTAAATATAATCATAATTGATCCTATTTTTATAATATGTAAATATGACCTACATTGTTTATAATTTAAAATTTTGTACATAAAATCTAAAAATTAAAATGTTTAATTTTTTTTTATAATATGTAAATATTCTATAATTGTTTATAATCTAGTTATGTATGTAAATAATTTTTTTAATATATGTTTTAAAAAATAATTAAAACTTGTTAATTTAATATAATTTATTTTCATAATATGTTTATAATTAACTTAATTTTTATAGCATTTAAGACTTTATGATAATTAATTGTTTATATTTTCTTCGCAATCTTAAATAATAATTGTTCATAAAAATTTGATCTTGTAATTATTATGCTAATATTCTTATTTATTTTATCATTAATGCTATTTATTTTCATATTTATTATTATTATTACTAACCCCATTTATAGATATTGTGATTTATTATTATTATTATTATTACTAACCCCATTTATAGATATTGTGATTTATTATTATTATTATTATTATTACTAACCCCATTAAATTTGATATTATTTTTATTATTATTATTTTCACTAACCCAATTATAATTATTTATTTATTTTGCTATTTATTTAATTTGCTTTATTATTATTATTGTAATTGCTCCTGGATGTAATATTTTGTAATATTTAAATTATTTATTTTTATGTCATGGTTAGTAAAAATAGGGAGTGTAAACATGTATCTTATTTAAAATTAATTTAGATCACTTAATTCAAAAGATAAATATTTAAAATTGTACACTCACACACGTAAGTCGATCTTTGATCGCCATCTCACTTTTTTAGGGATACCTCTCATGTTGCCTAATCAAAAAGGTCAAGTAGGGTGTATAAAGCAAAAGTCCCTCAAAATAAAGTCATCTAGTCCCTTAACAATAAAAGATCAAGTCCCTTTTCGAATGTTGCCTTCGTAATGATCTTGTCCCTTTCGAATAAAGATGACAGTCCCTCCAAAAGTGCTTAATACACCCTACAGTTGCCTACATTAAACAGATGACCCTTACTTGTCCCACACATCCAAGGTAATGACTACCTATTCCTTAATAATAGGGATAGTCTTACCACTTAAAGGATAAAGAACAGAAAAGACTTAAACTTTAGGGTAGGTACCTCCTAGTTGCTTGCTCACTTCATTTCAAATTTTCAAACACTTAACAAATTTCAAACAAATTTTCAAACACAAGTTTTTACGCATCCGTACATGGATCATTATTAACTCATATGAAAATTTTCTATTCACACACTTCACATTTTCAAAAACAATTCAAAAGTGAGCTAAGTAACTAAGAGCCCATGGATAACCATGGATGTAAAGGGTGCTAACACCTTCCCTTTACATAACCTACCCCCGGACCCAAAAATATCTCTTAAGGTCTTTCCTGTTCTTTTATACCCTTTCCTTTTGGATAAAATAAAAGTCGGTGGCGACTCTTGCTATCCGCAACATAACTAAAGTCAGTTCTCCCACCGTGTTACAGAACTGGCGACTCTGCTGGGGATTTAATATAAATGAGGGGTACCCTTAGGAATTAGATCACTTTAAACTTGTTTGCTTTGTTTGCTTTACTTTACTTGTTGGGCTCTTATGTGTGAAAGGTCCTAACCCGGATCTAGTGTACCTTAGGTAAATGGCAATAGACCAAGGAAACTGTACGACGTATATCGATACGGTTGATCTGGTGGCCATAGTTAGTGCGACTTCTTGGTTGGTGCTTATGTTCCTTAAGTCAAGTTGAGGATAATATGAGGCTGCCATATGTTGTCAATGCACTAACTAACTTTTAGAACCCTAGTTAACTCATCTTGGCCTTTAGAAAGTAGTGAGGTAACCGACTTTGGTACAGACTGAAGTTGGTTGACACTCGATACTACGCTCATTGAGATTCTAAACTTGGAGGGTTTTGGTTGGCAAGTAAGTTGCCTTCTGAACAACCACCCTTGTGAAGGATCAATGATATTGAGATCCCTTAGAACCTGGTTACTTTTGTAGGACAGGATGAACCATCTAACTTCAGGGGAGGGTACTTACCTTTGAACCTCATGCAAGCCTTTAAACCTAGGGCTATGGTGTGACTTGTTTGTGTGTGCCACATGTTTGTGATTGAGCATAACATCATGATATCATCATGCATCATAAGCATAGCATTTTCACTAACCATTTCAAGGACCAAAGGATTTATCTTTGTTCTTTGTTTTAGGTCATGGCTTCTGCTCGTAGAAACACCATCAGGATCAACTTTGTGGGCATACCTGCTAAGCTTAAAGAGTTGGTTTCTCAAGTGTTTGATCACTCCCAGTTCATCAAGAGACATGGTCACCTATTGGATCTAGTCACTTCAGGGTTCAATGAAGACATGATGAGTGTTCTGTTTCAGTTCTTTGACCCTAAGCACCACTGTTTTACATTCCCCGACTATCAGCTGGTTCCAACCATGGAGGAGTTCTCTAAACTTCTGGGCATACCTGTTCTTGATCAAAGACCCTTCACAGGCCTGGAGAAGGAGCTTAAACCAGAGGTTATTGCTGCAGCTCTACATCTGAAGAAGTCTGACATTGTCCTGGAAACGAGAAGCGGAGTTAAGGGTATTCTTGCTAAGGTATTAATGGATAAAGCTCAAGTGTTCTTGAAGGCCATGAGCTATGATGCTTTTGAGGAGATCTTAGCCCTGTTGATTTATGGCTTAGTATTGTTCCCCAATCCAGATCAGTTCATAGACGTTCATGCCATCAACATATTCCTGAGTCACAATCCAGTACCTACCTTACTTGGAGACATCCTGCATTCTCTTCACACCCGTACTACAAAGGCAAGAGGAACTTTGATGTGCTGCATACCTTTGTTTTCTAGGTGGTTTATTTCTCACCTTCCTCGCTCAGTAATGAAGAATGAGCAAGGGTTCAGATGGTCAAAGAGGATCATGTCACTCTCGCATTCAGATATCCATTGGTGTTCCAGATCTATGGAGAATGTCACTATTATTGATCGTTGTGGGGAATTTCCTAATGTGCCACTTCTAGGCATAAGAGGAGGCATCACCTACAACCCCTCTCTAGCTTTACGACAGTTTGGTTACGCTCGGATTGATGGTCCACATGACATGTTGATTCAGGGCAGTGTGTTTGATTACGACAACGATCTTCAAGGTTACCGTCAGAGATTCATACGAGCTTGGGGAAAAGTAAACAGGGTTGACAGCAAGACACTAGAGCCTAAGTACACTATTCCTATGGAGGCTTATCTCAGATGGTTGCGATCTCGTGCTCAGACTCTCATGATTCCATATCCTGCTATCTTGCCAGTTACCATGGAACCTGTTGCTGAAGGAGACACTGCTCATACCATCCTTCACCCAGATATGCCTACTGACATGGAAGACTTGCAGAGATCTTGGATCCAACTGAAGGAGCAAAGGGATACTTTCGAGGCTCACTACAAAACAAGCCAAGAAAGAATCCTGGAACTAACAAAGCAACTTCACGAGGAACAGAATCTAAACTCATACCTCAACACAAAGAGGAAACGTCCATGGGAGACTTAAAACCCCATTTTTGTACTTATTTCCCTTCATTATAAGCCCAAGGGGCAAAATAATTTTAACATTTACTAATAAAAGTTTTATTTCCGTTTGTTTAACAAATGTAAACTCTGCGGTCCTTGAAAACATTACATATGCATCTACATACCATATCATTGCATGACAGGTTGTCGCAACAGGTTTCTCATCTTCTCGCTGTTTATTTCAGCAGAAATGGCTCTCGAACAATTTGTCAAAGATCTTCAAGCTCAGAATGCCCAATTTTAAGAAGTGATTCTGAATTTGTCCAAGGGGCAAGAAGAGTTGAACGCACTCCTCTCTGAGGACATGAAGAAGAAGAATCCTGAGGACAACAAGGATGATCAGCTGAAACAACTACAAACTGAGATGGTAGAGATGAGGATCCAGATGAATGGCCAAATGGCTCTTATCCAGAGTTTGGCCCAGGGGCAA
The DNA here is from genome assembly GCA_963966055.1 of Lathyrus aphaca. Taxonomy (NCBI): domain Eukaryota; kingdom Viridiplantae; phylum Streptophyta; class Magnoliopsida; order Fabales; family Fabaceae; genus Lathyrus; species Lathyrus aphaca. The sequence continues at coordinate 109,531,292 of OZ014524.1, read as the reverse complement.
GAAGAGCTGAGAAGCTTTGTCAATGAGTTTCGGCATAACAGAGTTGGGAATCTAATCATCAGTCAACCTCCGTTGAAACAAGCTGACTTGGATGAAAGGAAAGTAAGGATAAGAGAATGAAAGAGACATGCTACTACTGATCATCCTTCAATGGAAGAAAGAAGGCCTGGTAAGGTTAATCCACTTCTATACAAGGAATGTAGAAGACAGTTCATCCGGTCCAGCACACCAATGTCATAAGTTTTGCAATGCCTGTTGGAGATGAAGTTGATTTCCTTGGAAAATTCTCCTAAAAATCCTAACACCTCTTCTCCTTGCTATAATCCCAAGGCAAGGTGTATGTATCACTCCGACTGTCCTGGTCATGACACTAATAACTGTTGGGCATTGAAGAATAAGATTCAAGACCTAATCGACGAAGGAATACTTGAGGTTACTCCAGAAGGCCAGGTTGAGTTCTTCTATCGTCCATCAAGCATCAAAGTTTCCAGATAACTAGAGTGACAAGTTTAGAGGAAGAGACTTTGAGAACATTTGAATTTTCATTTGTAATTTCTTTTGTTTTGTTTAAACACTTACTATTATGTCAAACTTTTGTTTTCATTAATGCATTGCATATGTTTGTCTTGAATTAATCCATTCGTTTCACTATATTTTGAACTATGCTTCATATTTCTTTTTTGTGATATTTAACTCCTGATAAAGCTATAAGCCTGTAGAGGGAGGATGACGAAAACAATACCATAATATTAGGCAGTATGCTTTTGAACAGACTATGCTGACGATGTACAAGCATTGTTTTAATTCCTAAATAGTGGAGATATAAGGAAGTTAATCCCTAGTCAACCCTTTTGAGCCTATGAAGTAGGAGTTTTTATTCTCGCACAAATTAAAACCCTTATTCATAACCTGGGGCAGGGTAGTTACTCGGTTAACTCAAATATGCCAATTATCTGTATTGTACACAACTAATGATGGTTCCTTGTAATCATTAAACCTGACAGTCAATATCCAGCAAAAGCAAAACCCCACTAAGTCAAAACCTATGAAGGAGACTTAGTAAAAAAAAAGTTGAGAAATTCCACTGACTGTAATTTTGAAACAAACAGTTCAGGCAAAAAGAAGGGATAACAAAGTCAAAAGAAAAAAGGAGGTCACTATAGAAGATGACTGAATGTTCAAATAAATTTTTGGTTTCTGAACCATCATAAATGTCAGTGTTACAATTCCAAATTCCTTTGAGCCTCAATGCATAAGTTAACTGAGTATAGGACTGAAGAACATCATGGAGATTGGGTTGGGTACAAATAAAATTTGAGCCTTTATCCTTTGTTTCTTAAACCGTGAACCAGGCCACGTTACAACCCTTTAAAAGTCCTAACTGAAGCATGGTTAGTTCGAAAGCGTACTGCTACAAAAAGGTATCCTGACTCCTTTAGGGCTTATTATAAAACTTGAGTTAATATCACAGTTTTCACAAAAATTGTTTTTCTAAAATAACTCTTTTTCAAAACTTCAAGACAGACATAAGCATTGCATTTTTGAATATATTTGTTTGCATATACCTGAATGTTTGATAAACAGAGAAACTTACAGGATGAATGTTCAATAAACCAAAGTCCTTCCGATAAACAAAGTTGCTTCCTAGATCAAAGTCCATGTATACAAAGGGGCATAGTCATTATCTCCCAATCAAGGGGGCAGGTCATGAAACTGCCTAACTCATTTGGGGCAATCAGGACAGGATTCAACTATGTTTAAGTAGCCATGGGAAGATCTCCTCAACTATCTAAGTTACCAAGGGTAACATTATAGAGTTCATAATGCCAGGGGCGTAGTCACTGCTTCCCAATAAGGGGGCATACCAAGCTACTGTTCAAATCATTCAGGGCAACCAGTTCCAAATCCAACAGTGCTTAATAGCCAGAGGCAACTTTTCTCATATATTTGAATTACCAAGGGTAACACTGCAAAGTTCATAATGCCAGGGGCATATGCTTATGGGGCATTCTGCTTGTTTCTCTCGAGGTAGCTCATTTCAGATACTTCCATCATGGTATAATTCATCCTCAACCAAGGGGCAATGCTTTCTCTTCAAATCTAATACCCGGAGCGCATATGGTCCATCACAATTTGAAGACACATTTCTCTCGTTGTATTACCTTGATATTGGATTCTCAGCTGAAACCATGATGGAAATTAATTGTCTACGCCAGTAGTATCAGATGGTGTCAGTATCATGTCTTCAGATCCAGCTATGAGGATTTCAGGAAAGGTACTCAGGAAAGTTAAGAATCTCAGGAGCTCTAAATCCAATGGGTTATACACTCTCGAAGTTGAAACGGTTCTGTTTTCAAGTTCAGCTTTACTTTTCCCTCTGAATCCTGATTTACTTTTACCCTATTTACATAAGCGAAACGTCCATTGGTTGTGTTTGAATGTATGTATGTTTTTGAATATGATTGATGTTTACAAGAAATGCATGTATGCTTAATATGATTGATGTTTACCAGAAATGCATGAAAATGTAGTAATAGTATTTACTAAGGACGAACGAGGGAAGGATTTCAACGAAGCTTCGCCGGTTCATCTTTACAAAACAGCTACAAACCCTCAGTAGGACAAATCCATCTTCATAATGTCACATCTCCCCTGGAATTTATATCCATCTCTTTTATCCTCATACGGATATACGGGAATTTACTTTCCAATAAGAGTACGACGAACGAAGACGGGAGGTTATATCCACCCTACTATCAAACGAAGACAAAGGTTATGTATACTTTACTATCCCTAGCAGACGGGAGGTTATCTATACCTTGCTATCCCCAGCATACGGGAGGTTATGTATAATATATTATCAAACAAGATGGGAATAAGTTCCTCATATCCTTCAACAACGAATCAGGATTTATTTTCCCTGGCCAGCAGTTGTTATACGAAGATATCCAGACGCTTCAGGCAGCATCATTTCATACATACATCATTTACATCATACCATAACATACATATCCATAAATACATAATACATTTACTTAGGTGCATCATACTATGCATGCATACATATAACATAAACTAACATTCTCCTTGCAGGAAGGTTATATGCAGATAAAGTTATATCAACAATTCACAACAGATCAGAAGTGATCCATACACTACTCAAGATGTCCTTGAATAGCAGGCAAACGGTCTGTAAAAAGATCCATTCCCTGGTTCAAGACATTCCTCAGAAGAACAAATCCTGACGTTCTTTTGAACCTTAAGAGCAAATCCTGACGCTCTTTTGGCCCCTTGTTCAAGACTTTTTCAGAAGAACAAATCCTGACGTTCTTTTGACCCTTAAGAGCAAATCCTGATGCTCTTTTGGCCCCTTGTTCAAGACTTTCTCAGAAGAACAAATCCTGACGTTCTTTTGACCCTTAAGAGCAAATCCTGACGCTCTTTTGGCCCCTTGTTCAAGACTTTTTCAGAAGAACAAATCCTGACGTTCTTTTGACCCTTAAGAGCAAATCCTGACGCTCTTTTGACCCCTTGTTCAAGACTTTTTCAGAAGAACAAATCCTGACGTTCTTTTGACCCTTAAGAGCAAATCCTGACGCTCTTTTGGCCCCTTGTCCAAGACTTTTTCAGAAGAACAAATCCTGACGTTCTTTTGACCCTTAAGAGCAAATCCTGACGCTCTTTTGGCCCCTTGTTCAAGACTTTTTCAGAAGAACAAATCCTGACGTTCTTTTGACCCTTAAGAGCAAATCCTGACGCTCTTTTGGCCCCTTGTCCAAGACTTTTTCAGAAGAACAAATCCTGACGTTCTTTTGACCCTTAAGAGCAAATCCTGACGCTCTTTTGGCCCCTTGTTCAAGACTTTTTCAGAAGAACAAATCCTGACGTTCTTTTGACTCTTAAGAACAAATCCTGACGTTCTTTTGACCTTGGAGAGTAGGCAAACGGTCTGTACAAAGGTCCGCTCCCTAGTCCAAGATATTTCCAGAAGAGATAATCGCCACGAAGATTTATTTCTACTGGTCCATTCAACAATTCAAATCATGTTGCATAAATGATTCAGGGACGGCCTATACAAAGACCTAGTACTGAGATCCAGTATCAACACAAAGCTATCATCATATCCAGTTCTTTAGATGGCATCTCTAAGCCCATCTCCAGTTCTTTAGATGGCATCTCTAAGCCCATCTCCAGTTCTTCCAAGTGGCATCTTTAAGCCCACTCAAGTATATTCAACTAGCCATCTGTATTACTCTACGCGCTGGTGAGTGCAAATTTTTGGGCTTTTGTGTTCAATCCCCTTCAACCTTCCAGGTCACGACTGGCAAATATACCAATCTAACCCCTCAGGTTTCAGAAAATTGAACAGGGGCAGCTGTTGCACCCCAAAATTTGCCCTCACAATACAAGACTTTGTGTGCTAAGAAGGTTCACAAGGTTCACAAGTTTCCCAACACTTACAAGACCTTTCATGAGGTTCATGAAGTCTACAAGCTACTTTATGAAGGTTCACGAGGTTCACAAGTTTCTCAATGCTTTCAAGACCTTTCATGAGGTTCATGAAGTCTACAAGTCACTTTATGAAGGTTCACAAGGTTCACAAGTTTCCCAATGCTTTCAAGACCTTTCATGAGGTTCATGAAGTCTACAAGTTACTTTATGAAGGTTCACAAGGTTCACAAGATTCACAATGCTTACAAAACCTTTCATGAGGTTCATGAAGTCTACAAGTCACTTTATGAGGTTCACAAGGTTCACAAGACATTTTATAATGGTTCACAAGGTTCACAATACCTCCCATGAGGTTCACAAGACATTTTATGATGGTTCACAAGGTTCACAAAATTCACAATTGGTCAGAAGAGTTGACAATTCCCTCAGACAATGCAACTCCTAAGCAGTGCATCCAAAACTAGGGTTTTGACTTTAATCAGGCTAAATGAACTTCCAAGACTTCAATTGAGTTTCATAACATCTTATATGTATATAAGAACCCTCATGACAAGTTTCAAGACTTTTCTCAGAAGTTTGCTCAGTTAGATGATCAGATAAGTCAAAATCAGTCAATGCAGTTAAAAAGTCAAACTGAGGTCAACTGTGGTCAAACCAAAGTCAAACTTCATGATTTTTTGCCAACATCAAGTATATGAATTAAAATTCATCATTTGATCAAGGGTTGATCATGATTCATCAAGGAGATTCCAGATCATCAATAATCAGGAGTTTCTAAATTAGGGTTTCCTCAGTAAAAGTCAACTGAACTTTGACCAGCCATAACTTTCACATACTTCATCACCAAGTCTCCACTCAAATCTCATTTTGAAGGAAATTGAATTCTCTACAACTTTGTGTCTCACAAGCCAAGCCCAAAAATGCTTCATTTGGAAGGTATGAGCTAAGACATTATAGGTCATTTCAAAAGTCAACAAAAAGTCAACAACTTCAAAAGGGCATAACTTGAGATTGGTAAATGATATGGACATGAAACCAATGGGTTTGTTTAGAGGACTCTTCAAGCTTTCCAAAATGTCCAAGAACACCCTCATATCATTAAAATTGAGGGAGATGTGCCCTTGCAAAGTTGGGAAATTTTGTGATGGTTTATGATGAAAATGGAGGTTTAAAACCAATTTCTTCCAAATGGGCTTGCCAAATTGTGATCCAATCCATACATTATCATCATGCACGACCCAAATGATTAAAAATCAGAATTTTTATTATTTTATTTTTATTTATTTTGATTTAATTCATAAAAAATCATTTTAAATAAATATAAAATATGAAAATATATTATTTAATGGAGATTTGGTTTCTAGAAGGTCTTCAATATTGATTGAAGTTGAAAGGGAAGGAAATCATGAGATTGATCCAAAAATAGCAAGTCTTCATGCACAAATATTTGAATTTTAAGACATGATCAATTTCAATCTTTTCAAATCAAAATTTCCACATGATCAATCAATGTTATGACCTAAATTCCATCTCCTATAAGTACTAAACATAATGCCATCATCAAGAAAAAAAATTTCTGCCTCCCAAGAGTAAGTTTCATAAACCAAAAAACCTCTCAAAAACTCACATTCGGTTTCAATCTTCCAGGACATTTGAAGGTAATTTGAGAACACAGCCATGATCCTTGGACCTCATTGAGTGGAAACCAACACTTATTTGCATCCAAAACACTCCATAATGCATGAACCGAATCATCCATGTGCTTCATATATTTTTTTTCGAATCATCATATTTACTTATTGATAATGAATTTTAATGATATATTGATGTTTGTTATTGGCTATAGATGAAGTCTGGATAGTTTGGTGAAGAGTTATGGCCGAATCATGAGTATACCATGTTTAGGGTTTAAAGCTCTAAATTTGGGTTCTTCAATTTACACAATATAAATGAATTTGGTTGACATAATTGGATTGTACAGGTTGCAAGGAAGTTAAAGATGTTTTTAATTTGATAAAATTGTGCTATTTGAATAGTGTTTGATGTTCGCAGGTTGTATTGGTAGGAATAATCGCAGGAAAAGTTGTAGATAAATTCGCAGGAAAACCTGCGAACCCAAGGTTGAAGATGAAGATCTTCGCGCGCTTCAGATTTTTGAATTTTGATTTGTATATTTATTGTGTTGTTTGTATATTATTTCATAGGATGATAAGTGGCCTGGTGGTTGGTACGCGCATGAAAGAAGCTAAGGACCCTGGTGGTATGGCATGGGTGTTGTCAAGCAAGGCATCCTGGGTTCAATTCCCAGCCAGGAAAGTTTCAATTTTTTATTTTATGATTTCATTGTTTTGTTAATTATATTATAATCATGTAAATGTTTTCTAATTCTAAACTTAGTTTTTTATAATTATACATTTAAAATTAAAAACATGTATATAATAATAATTAGATTTATATTTTGTTGTATATAAAATTTAATTTATTTTTGCAAACTCTAATTTAATCATAATATCTTTTTAAAACCCTAATGCAATTTTATAAATTATTAAATCCTAATTATTTTCAAAACCCTAAAATATTTTTCTAAAAAAAAACTAATTGTAATTCTTGTTTATATTTTAATTAGTGAATAAAATTTTATTATAATCTTTAAATTTGTAAATATAATTGTATGATCATATCTTCATTCATGTATCTATCTTATTAAATTTTGTAAATATAATCATAATTGATCCTATTTTTATAATATGTAAATATGACCTACATTGTTTATAATTTAAAATTTTGTACATAAAATCTAAAAATTAAAATGTTTAATTTTTTTTTATAATATGTAAATATTCTATAATTGTTTATAATCTAGTTATGTATGTAATAATTTTTTTAATATATGTTTTAAAAAATAATTAAAACTTGTTAATTTAATATAATTTATTTTCATAATATGTTTATAATTAACTTAATTTTTATAGCATTTAAGACTTTATGATAATTAATTGTTTATATTTTCTTCGCAATCTTAAATAATAATTGTTCATAAAAATTTGATCTTGTAATTATTATGCTAATATTCTTATTTATTTTATCATTAATGCTATTTATTTTCATATTTATTATTATTATTACTAACCCCATTTATAGATATTGTGATTTATTATTATTATTATTATTATTACTAACCCCATTTATAGATATTGTGATTTATTATTATTATTATTACTAACCCCATTAAATTTGATATTATTTTTATTATTATTATTTTCACTAACCCAATTATAATTATTTATTTATTTTGCTATTTATTTAATTTGCTTTATTATTATTATTGTAATTGCTCCTGGATGTAATATTTTGTAATATTTAAATTATTTATTTTTATGTCATGGTTAGTAAAAATAGGGAGTGTAAACATGTATCTTATTTAAAATTAATTTAGATCACTTAATTCAAAAGATAAATATTTAAAATTGTACACTCACACACGTAAGTCGATCTTTGATCGCCATCTCACTTTTTTAGGGATACCTCTCATGTTGCCTAATCAAAAAGGTCAAGTAGGGTGTATAAAGCAAAAGTCCCTCAAAATAAAGTCATCTAGTCCCTTAACAATAAAAGATCAAGTCCCTTTTCGAATGTTGCCTTCGTAATGATCTTGTCCCTTTCGAATAAAGATGACAGTCCCTCCAAAAGTGCTTAATACACCCTACAGTTGCCTACATTAAACAGATGACCCTTACTTGTCCCACACATCCAAGGTAATGACTACCTATTCCTTAATAATAGGGATAGTCTTACCACTTAAAGGATAAAGAACAGAAAAGACTTAAACTTTAGGGTAGGTACCTCCTAGTTGCTTGCTCACTTCATTTCAAATTTTCAAACACTTAACAAATTTCAAACAAATTTTCAAACACAAGTTTTTACGCATCCGTACATGGATCATTATTAACTCATATGAAAATTTTCTATTCACACACTTCACATTTTCAAAAACAATTCAAAAGTGAGCTAAGTAACTAAGAGCCCATGGATAACCATGGATGTAAAGGGTGCTAACACCTTCCCTTTACATAACCTACCCCCCGGACCCAAAAATATCTCTTAAGGTCTTTCCTGTTCTTTTATACCCTTTCCTTTTGGATAAAATAAAAGTCGGTGGCGACTCTTGCTATCCGCAACATAACTAAAGTCAGTTCTCCCACCGTGTTACAGCTATGACCCGTATGACAATTGACGTTCTTCTTATCTTGCTTTCTGAAGGAGGCTGATTCTGATTGAAGCTTGATCCTTTCAAAGCTTACCAAGTTGTGGACGATACAGACGAATTCAGAATGCAGTTGTCCGCTTATTCCCTTATTTTGCATGGATCGCCCTTTCGGGTTTTCAATCCATCGGGATACCCATTTTTGCCTGAGTTGTCCAATGCGGCTTTTCAACTCAGCGGGTGTACACTTTTTGTTTATTTTTCCCTTATTTTTGCCCGAGTCTTTTATTCTATTTCTGACTCGCCGGGATGCCCTATTTTTGCCTGGACTTACATTCTGTTTTTATGTCCAGCGGGTCATTTTATGCGAAGTATTTTTTAACTGCATCCGAATTCACAGGGGACGGGAAGTCCTCACCATCCATAGTACTGAGCATCAGTGCTCCACCAGAGAAAACTTTCTTTACTACAAATGGTCCTTCATAGTTCGGAGTCCATTTGCCCATGTGGTCTGTGTGAGGAGGGAGGATTCTTTTCAGCACAAGATCTCCTACTTGGTACCCTCGGTGTCTGACTTTCTGATCGAAGGCTTTCTTCATTCTCTTCTGATATAACTGTCCATGACAGATTGCAGCCAATCTTTTCTCTTCGATCAGACTCAGTTGTTCGTATCGGGCCCGAACTCATTCTGCTTCACTCAGTTTAACATCCATTAGTACTCGCAGAGAGGGTAATTCAACTTCAACCGGTAGGAATGCTTCCATACCATACACAAGTTGATACGGTGTTGCCCCAGTAGCTGTCCTGATTGACGTGCGGTACCCATGCAAGGCAAACGGTAGCATCTCATGCCAGTCTTTGTAAGTGACTACCATCTTCTGCACAATCTTCTTGATGTTTTTATTTGCTGCCTCAACAACGCCATTCATCTTTGGCCTGTAAGGAGAAGAATTGTGGTGTTGGATCTTGAAGTCCCGGCACAGTTCTGCCATCATTTTGTTGTTCAAGTTGGAACCATTATCAGTAATGATTCGCTCGGGAACTCCGTATCGACAGATGATATCTCTCTTCAGAAATCTGGCTACCACTTGTCTTGTAACATTTGCATATGAAGCTGCCTCGACCCACTTGGTGAAATAGTCAATGGCAACCAAGATGAATCTGTGGCCATTCGAAGCAGTTGGCTCAATCTTGCCAATCATGTCAATGCCCCACATGGCAAAGGGCCAGGGTGAAGACATCACATTCAAGAGATTGGGAGGCACATGCACCTTATCTGCATAAATCTGGCATTTATGGCATTTCCTGGCGTAGGCACAACAGTCTGCATCCATTGTGATCCAATAATAACCTGATCTTAGCAACTTTTTAGCCATGGCATGCCCTCCAGCATGAGTACCAAAGGACCCTTCGTGCACTTCGTGCATTAACAAGTCTGCTTCTGTCTTGTCAACGCATCTGAGGAGTACCATATCAAAGTTTCTCTTGTACAGGGAGCCATCAGTGTTCAGAAAGAAACTACCAGCAAGCCTTCTCAGAGTCTTCTTATCATTGGAAGATGCCCCAGGTGGGTATGTTTGATCCTCCAAGAAGCACTTAATGTCATGGAACCAAGGCTTATCGTTTTTGACAACATCTGCTGCGAACACATATGCTGGCCTGTCAAATCTGGACACCGAGATTTGAGGTACAAAGTTGGCGGTTTGAACTTTGATCATGGACGAAATGGTAGCCAAAGCGTCTGCAAACTGATTCTCGTCCCGAGGGATATACTCAAGCTTGACTGTTGTGAAGAAAGTCAATAACCTCCTTGTATAATCCCTGTAAGGGATCAGATGCTCCTGGTGAGTGTACCATTTGCCGTTGGTTTGATTGATTACCAAAGCTGAATCTCCGAATACGGTCAATGTCTTGATCCTGAGGTCAATGGCTTCCTCAAGACCCATAATGCAAGCTTCGTATTCAGCTTCGTTGTTAGTGCAGTTAAAGGTGAGTTTTGCCGAGAAAGGCATGTGAACTCCTTTAGGTGTAATGAGTACTGCACCGACACCACGACCATTCATATTGACAGCCCCATCAAACATCATGGTCCATTCTTCTTCCGGGTCAGGCCCTTCAGTGTGAATAGGCTCCTCATGATCTTTTGCTTTTATGAACATGATGTCTTCATCAGGGAAGTCGAATCTCATAGGCTGGTAATCATCAATAGGTTGCTCAGCAAGATATTCAGACAATACACTGCCCTTGATGGCTTTCTGAGAAGTGTACTGGATGTCATATTCTGTAAGGATCATTTGCCATCTTGCAACCCGTCCGGTAAGAGCTGGCTTCTCAAATATGTACTTAACTGGGTCCATTTTTGAGATCAACAAGGTAGTGTGGGTCAACATATACTGTCTCAGTCGGCGAGCAGCCCACGCTAATGCACAGCAAGTTTTCTCGAGCAGTGAATAACGTTGTTCACAGTCGGTAAACTTTTTGCTTAGGTAGTATATTGCATACTCTTTTCGACCAGACTCGTCATGCTGGCCCAGCACACACCCCATCGACTCTTCTAATACTGTCAAGTACATTATCAGAGGTCTTCCTTCAACTGGAGGCATAAGGATTGGAGGCTCTTGTAAGTATTCTTTGATCTTGTCAAAAGATCTTTGGCAGTCTTCGTTCCACCTGACCGTCTGTTCTTTTCTCAACAATTTGAACTAAGGCTCACAGGTTGCTGTAAGGTGAGATATGAACCTTGAGATGTAGTTCAATCGCCCTAAGAACCCTCGAACTTCCTTCTCTGTCTTCGGTGCAGGCATCTCTTGAATAGCTTTGACTTTATCAGGGTCAACTTCAATCCCTTTTTCGCTTACAATAAAACCCAGCAGCTTACCAGATCGCACCCCGAACGTGCACTTGTTGGGGTTCAACTTCAGTTGGTACTTCCTTAGACGCTTGAATAGCTTTAGCAGATTTACCAGGTGATCTTCTTCAGTAAGGGACTTGGCAATCATGTCATCCACATAACATTCTATTTCTTTATGGATCATGTCGTGGAATAACGTCACCATAGCTCGTTGGTATGTTGCACCAACATTCTTTAGTCCAAATGGCATTACCTTGTAACAAAACGTGCCCCAAGGTGTGATGAAAGTTGTCTTCTCCATGTCTTCAGGTGACATTTTAATCTGATTGTATCCTGAAAATCCGTCCATGAAGGAGAATACCGAGAACTGAGCCGTGTTATCCACCAATACATCAATGTGAGGTAATGGGAAGTCATCTTTCGGGCTAGCTCTGTTCAGATCCCGGTAGTCAACACACATTCTTACTTTGCCGTCTTTCTTGGGCACAGGTACTATATTAGCAACCCACGGTGGATAACTAGTTACAGCAAGGAACCCGGCGTCCCATTGCTTTTGTACCTCTTCTTTGATTTTCATTGCCATGTCTGGGCGAGTACGACGCAGTTTCTGTTTAACCGGCGGGCATTCCTCTCTTAAAGGCAGCTTGTGCACAACAATGTCGGTGTCCAACCCTGGCATATCTTGATAAGACCAAGCAAACACATCCACATACTCTTGAAGCAGGTCAATCAGTCGTCTCTTCACTGAGTCTTGTAGGCAGGCCCCGATTCTAACTTCTTTCACATCTTCGTCTGTACCAAGATTGATCGTTTCAACCTCCTCCTGATGAGGAGTGATAACCTTCTCCTCTTGTCTCAACAATCTGGCTAGTTCTTCACGAAGTTCGTAATCTTCTTCAACCCCTTCATCAGCTTGATTGATTGGATTGTCAGAGTCATACGGAGTCATAGCCGTGCTGTTGTCGGTGCAGTCTGGAAGGCACTCTCTGCAAGGGTTCAGTTTGTTCATTTTAGTGATTTGATTTTAATCTTGTTTAGAAAAGTGAAATAAAGTTGTCATTTTGAAAACATTGCCATTTATTTTTTGTACAAAAAGAAAAATGGAAAAACAGTGAGCGGAAAAGAAAAAGACTTATTTGCAAAAGATGTCTGATATTTCATTGATTAATCTTGTTGCACAAAAATTACAGATGGCCCGATTACAAAATGAGTCTTGTCATCTTGGGCAAGATGCAAGACTTGATGCATGCTTAAAATATACAGGGAATAATAATTACTCTGCAGGAGTAACCCTTATAATTTCCTGGGAAGACCAGTTTAAGATACTGCTCCCCGGGATATTTGGACATATCCAACTCTCCAGGTTGCGGTCGCTTTCATCCTCATCTTCCAAATTGTTGACAGCATCAGGGGTGAGCATCCCCCCACTAACAAAGTTGGGCTCCTTGGCAGCCTCTGCTTGATCTTGTTGAGTTGGTTTGTAAAATCTATCCTCCTTCTTCTCCACAGGTAGCAATTTGCCCCAGCCTTGGGCAGTTCCTTCTTCAACAACCTTCCGGGCTTGTTGGTATGATGTCATTGAGGTTCCAGGTACAGCAGATGTTTCATTTATGTTCAAGGCCTCAAACCCTTGACTCATTGTCTCGTGGATCTCCCTATCCATCTCAATATATTTGTAGGTAGCCATGTGGCTAACAAAAATATCCTCCTCTCCACAGATAGTAACAACTTGACCCTCCCACTCGAATTTTAACTTCTGGTGAAGGGTTGAGGTCACGGCGCCAGCGGCGCGAATCCATGGCCTACCCAATAGACAGCTGTAGGCAGGCTGTATATCCATCACGTAGAAGGTCGTTTTAAAAGTTTGTGGGCCAATCGTTATGGGCAACTCAATCTCTCCCAGAACCGATCTCTTAGAACCATCAAAGGCTCTCACTACCAGGTTGCTGGGACGTAATGCCAATCCGTCATACTCTAGCTTCACAAGGGCTTTTTTAGGTAAGACATTGAGGGATGATCCTGTGTCTACCAGCACATGGGAGAGAACTGCACCTTTGCATTCCATGGTAATGTGCAAAGCCTTGTTATGATTGCGGCCTTCCGTAGTCAAATCAGTGTTGGTAAACCCTAGCCCATGACTAGCATTAACATTCCCAACTACAGCTTCCAACTGATTGACGGTGATCTCTTCTGGCACATAAGCTGCGTGCAAGACTTTTAGTAGTGCGTTCCGATGAGCTTCGGAGCACATGAGCAATGATAGAATAGAGATCTTGGAAGGCGTCTGGTGAAGCTGATCCACTATTTTGTAATCACTTTTCTTGATGATTCTCATGAACTCATCAACTTCTTGATCAAAGGGTGTTTTCAAAGCTTCCTTAACAATTTGCTCTTCTTGCACCAAGCTTTTCCCTTTTGCCTTGGCAGCGGCTTCTGCTTCGGCAGTGGGTCTTTGAGTTTGTGGAGCAAAGAGACGTCCGCTTCGAGTGAAGCCTCCGCCTCCTCCCACATTGTCTATTTGTGGTGCAGGGGTTGATGATTCAAAAGTGATTTTCTGTCCTTCGCAGTATATATCAGAACCGTAATGCCAGGGGATGGCATTACTGCTTTCATAAGGTACTGGCCCAGGCACCGTGATAGTGACTGGACTGATGGCAGCTGCAGAAGGGACCATGATTGTCTGTGGATCATAGTATATTGTGACTGGTGCTCTGATGGGAGTGGCATTTTGTGAGTTATAGGCAGAATCATTTTCAGGATCATAATAAATCGTAACTGTGGAGACATTTGCTGCTGAAGTTGTAGGAGACATTGTTGGAAGGATGGGTGTTGTTGTTGTAGGAGTTTCTGAATGAAGTGGTGCTGAAGTTGTAGAAGGGATGTTTGCTGATATCTAGTCTGTTGAAGTAACAGATGAAGCATTTGTTGATGAGATTGAAGAGTTACTTGGAACAATGGTTGTTGTATTTGTAGAAGACACGGGAATCGTTGCTGATGAGGTTGCTGGATTGGTAGGAATTGACGTTGTGATTTGAAGCAGGCCACTTTGGATGAGACCATCTATGCCATCTCTCAAGTTATCACAACCATTCATTGAAATGTTGCAATAAGCACACCCTAACTCACATCCCGGGAACATTTGACATTCGAGGAGTTGAGCTTTAATCTCTACCAACGGTGTCCGAATCTGACCCACACTGGTTATCAAGTAAGACGGCTTGTCTTCTTCAATAGTATTGATTCTGGGACCTCCGTGGTTTGGCATAGGGTTCTTGTTAACATTTGGTGGTGGTGCAAAATTCAGAGCCTTAGAGTCTACCAAGTCTTGTACCTTCATATGCAAAGCTCTGCACTTTTCTGTACTGTGGCCAGGCGCATTTGAATGAAAAGCACATCTGGCGTTGGAGTCATAATTTCTGGGTAGACTGGTAGGATCTGGAGGTGCCAACGTCCTTAGCTCAACCAGGTTGAGTTTCAGGAGTTGTGGCAGTAATGTGGCATATGGCATAGGGATCAGATCGATCACCCTACTGGCCTGAGAAGGTCTCTGTTGGAACGGTCTTTGCTGATTGTTGTTGTTGGTGTTGTTGTAGTTTCTCTGAGGAGGATACTGAGCTTGTTGCTGATAATTTTGCTGTTGTGGTTGATAAACTGGTTGTGGATGGATTGGAGCGGGAATGGTGACTGCTGCCACGGATCTATGAACATATTGGGGTCTGCCCCTTGTTGGTATGGATAGCATTGGTCTCACCAGTTCTTCTTGGGCCCACAAAAGGCTTCCTTGTGTTGCTGGATGAGCTGGCACCGTTGTCAGAAATTTTGCCCATTTTTAACAGGCTCTCGATTCTCTCTCCAGCTATAACGACATCTGCAAAGCTGGTAGAAGAGAAAGCAGCCAGCCTGTCAATGTATGTTCCCTGGAGGGTGTTCATAAACATATCTGCCATCTCCCTCTCTGACATAGGTGGTTGGACAGCAGCAACCAGCTGCCTCCACCTCTGGGCGTACTCGCAGAAGCTTTCTCTAGATGACTGTGACATCCCCATCAGGAGGGTCCTGTTGGGTGCCATATCCAAATTATACTGGTATTGTCTAATGAAGGCCTCTGCCAAGTCTTTCCAACACCTGATGGTTGCTCTTGTCAGATGGGAGTACCATTCCCTTGAAGCTCCCGTTAAGCTATCCTCAAAATAAAACATCCATAGCTTCTCGTCCATGGTATATGCTTTCAACCTTCCCAAAAAGGATTGTAAGTGGGTCCGTGGGCAGGAAGTCCCGTTGTATTTTTCAAAACAAGGAGGCTTAAACTTATGGGGAATCCTGACCCCGTCCACTAAGCCCATGTCTATAACATCAAAACCCAAAGAGTTTTGAGACTCCAAGGATCTTAATTTTTCAGCGATTTCCTCCAGCCTTCTGTCATAGGCTTCTTCCCCAGCACCCATTACTGTGAACTGATCCTCCTGGGGGTCCTCTTGCAGCACTCTACCTGCAGTGGCAGTCCCTTGAACATTAGCAGGAATGTTGACCTCTGGATGAAGGTGGGGGCCAAATACAGGGGGATTGACATGAGGTTGGACCCTCTCATTGTTGCTTGTCCCAGCAGTCCCTACATGGGGATCTTCTTGATTCTGCCTTTCCACCATTGCTCTCAATCTTTCTTGGCTCTGAGCCATGTTGTTCATCACTTCCATAAACTGCGTCATCTGAGTTCTCATTTCCAATCTTTCGTTGGCCATTTGGTTTCTGACCTCTGCAAGGTCTTGTTGTACCTGATCCATTTGTATGCCCGGAAGGTTGTTACGGGTTGGATATCGGTGTGGACGGTTGAGTGGAAATACCCGACGTCGAGCAATAATTCCTGAACATCACAACAAAGTTAGTAACAATAAAACAAAAACCTGCAAAACAAAACAGAAGGTCAGCATGCAATGCAGTATGCTTATTTGTTTCCAAGGTATCCGGCTTGGGACTTGGTTTTGACCTTTCCAGACCCTTGAAGATGCCATTGATGTTTTTTTTTTTGAAGTATACTCAGATGGAACAAACTGATACATATATTACAAAAGGCAAATGATACATAGTTTGTTCTTTTACAAAACATGTCCTCTGAGGGGTCAAAATACATCATAAGAAAAATAAAAAAACATAAAATGAAAACAACAACAAGCAAAAAGTCAAACACCAAGACCAAACTCATCCTCCTGAACTTCCTTGAGAAGTGCTTCAGTCACAGGATCAGCTGGACGCTCCGTGAGATTCCTGATAAGGAGGTTCCGGGTAGTGACAGCTGCAGTTAGCTTCTTGTGTTGACTTTGGTCCTTTGACCTCTTCACTCCAGCTTTGATCTTCAGCTCTGATATTTCCCTCTGGGCTGCTGCCAGGGCTTCCTGCTGCTCTTTTGCACTAGCTTCTAGCTGCTCTATCTTGTCCTGAGTCCTCTTATCTTCCAGAGTACGAGCTTCGGTGATCCTGACCCACCTAGCTTGACTCTCCTTCAGATACAAGTCTGTCCTGGCTTTCTGGAACTGGGATTCCTTGCAAGCATTCTTCAGAATTTGCTCTCCAGCCCTAGACTTCTTGATGTAATCCTCAGACTTCTCAATTTTAGCCAGATGCTCCACCCTCAACTTTTCCAACCTTTCAATATCCAACCTACCATCACTCCTCTCCCAGAGGGTCTTCTGCAAAGCCTGAGTCAACTTCTCATTTCTCTCTTTCAAGCTCTCAAACTCCTCTAAGCTGACAATGGCAGGAGGTGGTGCCGAGGATGATCCAGGCATATCCTCCATGGTAAAGGGCATTCCGGAAATTTGAGCCCTGGCATGGGACCACTCATAATATTGTGCTGATGCTACATTGTTGCACTTCCCCAGAATGGTCACTCCTTTAGTCTGAACATTGTCCCAGGCCCAGGCTGCTTGCCTGACAATAGCCAGATTAGGCTTGCTCTCACAGTAAAGAGTCTCAGCCAAATCTTGTGCCTTAGGAGTGTGGACCAATGCATAGCCCAGTTGTCTTTTGAATAGCAGAGGGTTGTAATTGATGCAACCCTTGACTCCTATCAGGGGTACATTGGGAAACTTCCCACAACTGGTAATAATATCCCTGCCCTTGGTGCTTTGAGTGCACCACCTGATATCAGCTGAAGTTAAAGTAGTGAGTCTTCTAGCCCAGTTCCTCTGCTGATGAGGATTCAAAAATGCATATGTCTTGGGTAAATGCTTGAGAAGCCAAGTATGGAACAAAGGAGCACAACACCTCACTAATCTCCCCCTCTGCTTTTCATTCCTCTGGTGCACTGAATAGTAGAAATCCCCTAATAAAGTGGGCACTGGGTTCCTCAGGATGAAAAGATGGATTGCATTCTTGCTAATGAATCTAGGCTCATCTGCAAATAATATGATCCCATATATGCTCAGGGCCAATAAAGCACAGACTGCTTTCCACTCTCCCAAAGAAGCTTTCAGGGTAGCTTGAGAGATCAAGAAATCCAGATGCAGGCCAGAGATTCCAGCCTTAGTAGTCATGTGTTGCCCAATCAGAACTGGTTCCAGATGTAATGCCTTTGCTACCTCTTCATTACCAGGAAAGACCATCTCAGGGTTGAAAGGGACTCCACCCCTGATAGGTATACCAACCAATAATGAGTACTCTTCCAATAAAGGGCCTAACTGAAAATCCTGAAAAGTGAAACACCTCAGTGGGGGGTCATAAAACTGAAGGCAGGTATGAATCAGGCTCCTCTGTGAAGGGTCCAAATCCATAACCACATCAAGTATGTCTCCATAGTGTTCCCTGAACAGTGGTATATGGTCTGGAGTAACCAGGGTCTGAATCCTCCTGATGTCAGCTAGCTCAGGCTGGAAGAAGTGGTAGGAGATGTTACTCTTTTTAGGTGCCATGTTGTTGAAGAAGAGTTGAGACATGTGCTGATGATAACACTGAAAATGGGCCACTGACTGGCTGGTGCAGGTGACTGAAGCAGATAGCTGATAGCTGAAGCAGATGCTGATGAAGATAGGTCTATGCTGATGATGGGGTCAAAACCAAGCCAAAATGAAGTATGGATACCCTGAAAAACAAATAAGCAAATGTTAAAATGATGTAATGATGATGTATGCTAATGATATGCAAGGGTTTGTGACTGAGATGGATCTGATCAAGTGCTCTGATGTAAGTCCAGGTGTGTTCAAGAAGTCCAGATGGAGGTTTATAAGTCCAGTAACCAAGGTGGGGGACTCAAATAAAGAGTCACATGTCCAGGGTTTAAAATCACAAGAACTGTTCCAACATGGAGTATTCTTAATCAAATCAAAGTAACAGGGTATGCTGAGGTCAAGGGTACCTGCAAACCTGTAAACAGCCCAACCCCCTCACAGGTGGTGTTCTAAAACAAGGATCCTCAGACTTGGATCAGTTATGAGAAGTGTAAACACTTCTAACCCGGAGGTACAGTGTTTACAATAACCATAAAAGTTCCTCCTCTAATTCACCTCAGTTTCTGAAGGTCAATACTAAAGGTCATCCAAACTTAGCAGGCTTCCCAGATAGCCCTAGTATTGCAGGAAATCTGCAACACAGAGTTCTCAAGAAGAAACCCATATTTGAACCGTGTTTCATATTCCCGCACCAGACCGAGATGGAATGGGAAAGAATATGAACCACTCTAGCCTAGGTGTCACTCAGGTCCCAGGTATAGGACCTCAACTCTCAGTAGAACCCCACCCACCAAAGCAACAAAACAGATCCAGCCAGCACAGTATGACAGTATGATATATGTAAAGCTATAAAGAAAGCAGTAAAAACAACTGTACATAAAGTAAAAACAAAACAAATACAAATAGCACATAACACCCCAGTAAACACAAATCAAACAAGCGCTAGGAGGAACCCACAAAAAGAACCAGAAGCCCTGGTTGCAATATAAGGCTCCCCAGCAGAGTCGCCAAGCTGTCGCTCCCGATAGATGGGACTGGCCCAAATAAAGGTACAGACGCGAACGGTCGGCGAAAGGAACAATGAGAACACACAGTCGTGAACTCACTGGAGATGAAAAGAGTCGCCAGCTAGGCATTTTTATCCCGGAGGAAAGGTAATGCTGCATAGACCTAGAAAGATATGGACAAGACAGTTGCGAACCAGAGAGACTGAGAAAGGGGGTTGGTTACAACCTGGGAAGGTATTAGCACCCAGATTGTCCGTCGTACTCGACGGGATCCACGCTTAAAAGATTTGTGTTTTAAAGGGGTAGTGTCAGTGCAATTTGTGTATAAAAGAGCTGGAAAAGGATGTGTACAGGTGTTAGTGTAAAAGAAGTGCAAAGTGTAATATATACAGTGTCAGTGTAAGGATGAGAGTATGCTCAAGATCATGAGGCTTAAAAGAATAAAGCTGGAAAGAGGGGGAATATACAGAGACTTTTGTTCGATAACTGTTAAGTTATGCCTACGTATCCTCTCGTGCAATGAGGAAGTCAGAACACCGTAGTTCGACCCAAAGAGACTAAAAGATGAATGTACTTGTGAACTGCTTACTTGTCTATGCTCAAGTGTATGACCTGTCTGGCTCAGGTGCTAACTGTCTTGCATTAGACGGAAGAAGCAAGTCCTCGTTTATGAGTGAAGGTGATGAGAAAAGAATCCCGGAGGAGACGATTATTGTTTGTTTTTGAGTTTTCAGTCTTTTATTGCTTTTTGAAGTTTGTCATAAGTTAATGAGCTTAAGCCTAAACCAATGGGTTAGTAAACTCATCACATCCTCCCTCTGATTAGGGGTAATGAGAATACCTTAAGTGTGAAGTCAGCTTCTCACACTTAATCACCTTTGATATAGGATTAAGATCATTAACCTACTTGTTATTACTTATATGTTTTTGGTGTTTTTGTTTAGTGTTGAGTAATGAGATTAAGCCATAATTAGGGATTAAACAGACTCATTACACCATCCTAATAGAAGGATAATAGATGAGAGTGTTTGAGCTGAGGAAAGCTCCTCAACTTAATCCATGATTAGGGATTAAACTCATGAAAAAACAAGCCTTTGATTAAGTGGATTTTAGTTAGTGATAAGATGATGAAGTGAATTTTATGATTTGTAAGACAACTTGAGGGGGACTTGTCCATTAACACTAGGGTTAGTCCTTCTTAACCAATTAAGGAAGAATTAGAACCCTAATGCAAGGCCCAAGTTACAAGCTTGATGTCTTGATAATTATTAAGTGATTTGATTAAAGGAGTTAAACACATTAAGGGTTTAACACTTAGGATTAAAGTTATACACTCCATCCTAATAGAAGGATGCAGGCATAAACTTAATCACAAAGCCTTAAAGCCTTTTTGGTTTAGTCCTTGATTATGAGGTGAGAAGAGAAGACTCAATGAGACACAAAGGTAAAAACTAAGAGGGGAGACTAAACAAAACCCTAATCATTGTCATACATGGTTGTTCCTAAGGTTTGTGAGGTTTTCAAGAGAAGTCTTCAATGGAACCACCAGGAAGCAGATGAAAGGGATCAGGAGAAGCAAAGTAACTTGCTTCATCTAAGAAGTCAAGTCACTTGAAGAAAGAAAGTGAGAAGAAGAAGAATAAGCAAGCTCAATCCCAAGCACAAAGTAAAATGCATCAAGGATGTAAAAAGAGGTGAAGAGAAGTTATGAGAAGTGAAGGCAAATTCACTTCTCAAAGTCACTTACCACCTGAAAAGTTAGTGAAAGAAATGCAATGCAATGCATAATGAAATGAAAATGGTATGATGTGAACCAAAACCAGAAGCACATGTATGATGTTAATGATGTTATGTAATGCTACAAACATAAGACAAGCCATGAGGATGATCATATGAACCAATGGATGCAAATGAGGCAAGTTAAGGAGCATAAACATACATGAAAAGTTATGAAATGCAAATGGCATACAACATGGGAAATGCAAGATGAAATGATCAAACATGCTTTCAATATGTCTTATGATGTCAAATGAATCACAAGAATGCATAAAAAAGTCATGGCAAGTCAAGATATGAATGCAAATACAAGATGGATTCACATGGAAGCCCAAATTAGGGTTTATGAACAATACATCAAACAAAAACCAAAATCAGAAGCAAACATCAATACAAAAAAATTGAAAATGCACTCAAAGGATCCCTAAACCTATACTAACTCACTGCCCAAAGGAGAAGTCCCAACTCTTAACCTAGTTCAAGTTATGATTTTCCTAAATTTTCTAGGGTTTTAGGGTTCCTTAACAAGAAAAATGCCAAACAAATGGAAAATGAAAAATCAAATCATGGCCATTTAATCTTACAAACTACATGATATGCTAAACACAATGCAAAAAGAATCAAAGTCCAACTCTTTATGGTTAGGCATAAGTGATTTTTGGAAGTTTGGATCAAAATAATGCATCAAAATGATTTTAATTCCATGGAAAATTCTCAAAATGCATCAAGATCAAAAAATAAATTTGGTTTGAAGGTTGGACAATGTTTCTAAATGTTTTTAAAAGTTTCATGAATTTTTTGGTGATTTTTAAATACCTAAAAGTATTTTTAATTAATTAATTCTCATTAATTAATTAAAAAGAAACTTTTAAATATTTAAAAATACTTTTTTAATGCTAAAAATGAAAATAAAAATATTTTTGTGTTCTGAAATTAAATAATAACTTGTATAAAAAATTTCAGAATTTTTAGAGTATTTTTGCTATTTTTAATAAATTGTGGAAATTAAATGAAATAATATGAAAAATAAAATGAATTTAAAGCTGAAAAAGAAAAGTCAACCAATCTGAAGGTCCAGATTCAAACTCAAACACGCGCGCATTGACTTGGCGCCACATCCAAGGGCCAGCATTCAAACTCACTAACCCTAATTAATTAGCCCTAATCAGCCCTTAATGACTTTCAGGTGACCGGAACAGTGTTCCGGTCATCTTCTCCGATCACTCAAAATCACAAACTCCTTCCACACACATCTAAAATGAAATCTAATTAAACAGAAATGATCCCCACTCAAAAACGAATCAAAACCCCCATTCAAACAACATTTATCTTTCCTAAACAAAGAGAATCGAATCAATCTAGTTCTAGGGCAAAAAGTTTCAGAGACTGCATACATACTCATCTCTTCACCATTTTCAAAACCAACAACATATTCATGACCAGGGAAGCATGCAGAAGCTATTAAGAACTTAAAAATTCATTTCTGGAAAAAAAGTTCTTGAGCTACCTGAGTTTTGAAGCTTTCAACTTAGCAACTTTCTGACCTCTCCTCCTTATGCAATCCACTCCTTTTGGTCCCTTGATGATGTCTGGATGCTTGGAAGGAGTTTATGGTGACTGGTTTAAGAGTTTGAACAGGTTCTGTTCAAGCTCAGGTGAGAATCGTGTTTGGCTTATGTGGTGTTTCAAGGATGAATGAAGGCAGGGAAATGATTAGAAGGATGTGGTGATGAGTTCCATGAAGTTTGTTTAAGTGTTTGTGGCTTGTATGCTGTGTTTCGAAAGCTTTTGCTTCAAGGGTGAAAAATGAGAGTGCTGAGTTCTTGCTTGTTTCAGGCTTGTGTGTTATGATGTTTGGCTTGCATTTTGTTTGTATAAACAATGCTGATTGGTCAGAAGATGTGACATGCCCTTTTGTGATAGGTGTAGCTACTTTTGCCAATTTGTCAAATTTGTGTAAGAGAAGCATGGGTCATGTTCTAGCCAAGTACAAGGGGTGTGGGCTGCGCAGCATGGTGTGAGGGAAAGGCTAGGATGGATCAGCAATGTAGCTAGCAAGTGGATGAAAGGTTATGATGGCTTTTGCAACTTGCTTGCTTTTGATCTTCATGAAAATATCTTGTCTCACAAGCCATAAAACATGTGATCTCTTTGGCCCATTCTGATTTTTAGAACATGTGTGATGTTTGTGTAATGGTTTGACAACAATTAGAGGTCACAAATTGCCTTGATACATGATTTTGCAAGTTTCCTCTTTGGTGCATAACTTGAATTTTAGTGATTTTTGCCAACTTTGATGCACCATAACTTTTGATCCAAAATGAATTAGGTCATGTTCTTGTACTTTTTGAAAATGGAAAGATCTATTCTACAACTTTCATGACCAAAGTTTTTCCATTTGAAGCATTTTTGAATCAAAAAGTAAGGGTTGAAAGAGTTGCATAAAATGACCTTTTCATTAAAAGTCAAACTTGCCCAAAAAAGTCAACTTTGCAAAAACTTCAAATTCTTCAATTTTGTGAACTTCCAACCTCTTCCATGATCAAATAAAGATCAAATACACTCAAAATGATGAAGATCACCCCTTGGTTGGGTCATTGGGGGCCTCAGATGCCCTAATTTTGCACTGACTTGTCCAGAAAGTCAACCATTGATCAGATGACTTCCCCATGGAATTTCTTCATGAAAATTGATATGCATACTCCCTATACCATATAGAGACCAATAGAAACAAGAATGACCCAAAAATTTGGAGTTATGTCCTCTGAAACCAAAACCCTAATTTTAGGTCATCTGCAGTCAAGCCTGGCTCTGCTTCCACAACAATCCCAATTTTTGTGATTCTTTGGCATTCTTGACTTTGGGAGGATGTAATGTGATACTTGAACACACATAGACCCCTTTGAAGTGATTGATGGCCTTTGGAGTGGCTCAAGAGGCTCTTGGATTGTTCAGATCACAAACCCTAGGTGCAGATGACTTAGAAACAATGCAATGACTCAAAATTGAGATATGAGATGGTATGATTGTGTTTATGCATATGAAATGATCACAAGCCATGGTGAAATGGGTGAGGGCAAATTTGGGGTGTTTACACAAGGCTATGCTTTTGTTCTTCTTAACATTTGTGTCATTCATTCCCATCTCAAATGTTTGAAGGGAACCAATGAGCTCTTCAACTTTCATTGTGCATATGTCTTGAGCTTCTTCTATTGCTGTGACTTTCATTTCAAATCTTTTTGGCAAAGATCTGAGAATCTTTCTTACAAGCTTTTCATCAGTCATTTTTTCTCCCAAGGCTCCAGAAGTATTGGCTATATCCAAGATGTTCATGTAGAATTCATGAATTGACTCATCTTCCTTCATTCTCAAGTTTTCAAACTTGGTGGTGAGGAGTTGAAGTCTTGACATTTTTACCTTTGATGTTCCTTCATGAGTTGTTTTGAGAGTGTCCCAAACATCTTTGGCCAGCTCACAGTGATGCACAAGTCTAAAGATGTTTCTATCAATCCCATTGAATAAAGCATTTAGGGCCTTTGAGTTGCCTAGTGCTGAATCTTCTTCCTCCTTACTCCATTCTTCTTCAGGTTTCAGCACTTTTGATCCATCTTTGGTGTCTTGGACAGGATGATCCCATCCAATGTTGACTGCTCTCCATGCCCTGTTGTCAAGTGATCTCAAGAATGCAATCATTCTTGGCTTCCAGTAGTCATAATTAGATCCATCCAGTATAGGTGGTCTATTTACTGACCCTATATCTCTGTCCATGTTTCCAGAATTTGTATTCCCTAGATCTCACCCAGTATAAACAGGCAGGGTGCCTGCTCTGATGCCAATTGAAATTCTGTGATCAGGTATGAGATGTCCTAAGAGATGTCCCAACACTTGACAGATTTAACCAAAACTTAAATAGCAAGAAAAGTAAACAACACAGAAGTTTGTTAACCCAGTTCAGTGTATAACCACACCTACATCTGGAGGCTACCAGGCCAGGAGGAAATCCACTATAAGTAATATTAATTCTAGACTTAAACCACCCTGTTTAATCTATCACTTAATAACTACCCAATGCAATTTCTACCTAAGACACAACTTAGATAAGAGTACCCTACTCACTCCCCTTCAATCACACAGTGATTTTGTTTACAAGTTTAATGAAATTGAAGACATTCTTCAAACAAAACAGCTTGATCTTACTTCACAGTTTCAATCAAGTCACAAATGCACTTTTGCTTAAAAGCTCATAAAGTGGTACAATAAAAAAACACCTGCTACTAAAACACTAGACACCCTATTTGGTCTTCTGAAATTCGTACTCAATTCTGTGAGATTCTATTGATTAAATAGGTATCTGTAATTTGGGCTTTCTGTAGAATGATCCAGCCCTAATGCGCATGCAGCTTCCACCTTGAATTTAGGGTTTGTTACTTCCTAGATTCTAGGTGATTTAGGTCTTCTGTTTTAATTTGAATCTTCAATATAAAACTCCCTACAGATGCGCCTTGTTCTGTTTTTATCCATCATTAATTAATTCCAGATAACTCTCCTTAAATATCTCTGATCAGTTAGTCAATAATTAATTCTGGTAGCAGGTTTGAGATGTCTCAACATCTGTTGGGACATCCTGAAAAACTGAACTTAAGTCATTTACACAATGTCCCAACATCTGGTGAGACATCCTGAAATAAGATCATATACTCTGTTTGATAATGTCCCAGCATTTGATAGGACATTCTGAACTGAATTCAATATTTCTTGTTGGTCAAAAATTCTGCCAATTCTTAAACATCTACAATTTCAATCCTTGCCAGATACGTATAAGGTACAAAACCCTAATTTCCTTGAGCCCTGATCACATGCCTTATGAAAAAAATGAAATGAACTACTATGATGTTAATGACCTAGTGAGAAATGCAGATGAGTGCGATACGACGAGCCAATTACGATAAAAAGAAAGCGGGCAAATTTTGAGGTATTACATATAGTAGGACAAAGACAAACAATATCATATACACAAGATCTTTAATGGATTGGTACGATTAATAAGCTCGAGGTTGAGAATACATTGGCCGGGAATACCCCAGCTGGGAACTCATGAGGCCGATAATGGACTATGGACAAGCACGACTGTTATGCGAGTACAAGCTCGCCCAGAACCCCAACAATTTGTAATGGTCGGCGGCGTATCAATACATAAGTTACAAATTCATAAAGAGACACATTCATGAAAAGAGGTTACAAACAATGATGATCATGTAACAATATAAGTTCAAAGGGCTTCTGTTGATGACAGATCTTTAATGAAGAATGAGTGAAGACTATAAAAGGGGCTCCCGCATGAGGGATAAGTAAGACATCTTTTCTTGGGATAATATACAACACTTGTATAGCTCCCAAATCCCCAAAGTTTATTCTATCAACACATTAGTACATATTTCTTCATTGAAAAGAGGAGTCTAGTATTTGTGGAGTTCTTGTTAAGAGTCCCACATCAGACAACATATGGTCTGAACTTGTGTATATAAGTGGAGGCAATCCACACTCTACCAACTGATTTTGCAGGGTTGAGTTAGGCTCAACCACATTTGTTAACATGGTATCAGAGTCTGGTTTAAGATCCGGTGGGCCACCTTCTATGGTTTCCGCTATCGGGCCACCCACCATTTATTTCCACGCTTCAGATGTGCAATCCTGGGCGTGAGGGGATGTGTTAAGAGTCCCACATCGGACAATATATAGTCTGAACTTGTGTATATAAGTGGAGACAATCCTCACTCTACCAACCGATTTTGTAGGGTTGAGTTCATGAGCGGATCCTCGTTTGGACATACCGTGGCTAAAGCCACACCAAATTTTTTTCATTTTCTTTATATATATATATATATATATATATATATATATATATATATATATATATATATATATATATATATATATATATATATATATATATATATATATATATATATATATATACATATATATATAAATTTCTAATGTTTTAAAAATCAGACTGATTAACCAATCGATGAAAGGTGGATCATTGGTTTATTGGTCCAATTACTAGTTTAGTAGTAGATTCACGTGATTAAGCGAGATTAAATCGGATAATTAAGTTGAATAAACCATATTACTCAATTGAATAAACATACAACAAAACTATATAGTTATTAAACTGGTCGAACCAAATGACTCAATATTTAAAAACTTAAAAAATCTATCAAATTTTAAATTATCATAATCTTACAAATTTATTCTTTAAATTAAAATTATAAACATATAAATTACACACAACAAAATAATACAAAATACAAATTAAAATAAATTTTGAACAAAATCGAATTCTAACATAAATTGAATAACAAAATAAGTGCACTGTCTCATAAATTTAATTCAATAGAGGGAAAGTTGTTTCAAATAAGTTTCGAACAAAATCTACTTATATTTTATTTTATTTTTTGAAAAAATTTATCAAAATATCGTCGTTTTATTTGAGGAAAAAGCAAACATTTAATCTGTCGATTTTCCAAAATCGTTGATTCGCTAATTATACCGGGTTTTGTCGGTTCTAGCCGACTACTACTTATTTAACAACTTACCTCATCTAGCCATCAAATTACGTCGATGACTCTTCTAGTTTCCAGTTCGACTGGCCAGTTAAAAATCCTATTTTTGAAACGATGTAACCACCTCGCAAATTTCTCTCTCACTTTTTATATTTGTTAATTCTTTTAAATTTTTACTTTCAATATAATATAATTTATATTTTTTTCTTATTTAGCCACACCAATACATAATATATGGATCCGTCTCTGGTTGAGTTAGACTCAACCATATTTCTTAACGCTTCTAACCATTTTTAAGAGAAACATAATATATTTTCATATAAAATTCTAAATTTAAAAAATAAAAATGTTTTTAATTTAATCAGAGGTTCTAGAATCCAAAAATACTTTAATGAAATTACAAGATTTGTTAACCAAAATTTATTTTGATTTTTTCAATTTTATTAATTAATTTATGCTGATGTAAGATTTTCATAAACACTACCATAAGATTATAAGATTTGCTTAGAATTTAATGGAGATGTGTTGAATGTGTAAAATAATTTTATACTATTATATTAATCTACTGTATTATATGAATAATTTTAAAAATATAATTTAATGAAATACACGATAGTTATTAATTGTTAATATAAAATTTATAGTGTCAGTGTATATCTTATTCTCTCATTTGTTCAACCAAAACTTATTTTGATTTTTTAAAATTAGATGCATTATATATATATATATATATATATATATATATATATATATATATATATATATATATATATATATATATATATATATATATATATATATATATATATAAGTGTATAATGTTAAAGAAAATTAAATACTTAATACTTATGGTAGTTTATCCCAACTCAGAATTAATCATCCAATGAGAATGCTTAAATTATTGTTTATAAATTAACAATATTAAACGGAAAATTATTTGATCCCAATCTCAAGTGATTTTTATTTATTAAAATATAAATATAAAAAAAATCAAGAACAATTAAATAAATCTCAATTGTTTTTTATAATCTGGTTTAATAAAAAAAACAAAAAACACTTTTTTTAATACACATTGGTAAATGCTTTTGTTTTTATCATTCATATAATTCTTTTATTCTACTCTTTGTAATATTTTTTATATTATATAATATATTTTCATACAAATTTCTAAATTTGAAAATAAAAATATTTTTAATTTAATCAGATGTTTAGAACCAAAAAATACTTTAATGAAATTACAAGATTTTCTTAATCAAAATTTATTTTGATTTTTTCAATTTTATAGATTAATTTATACGGGTGTAAAATTTTCTACATCAAATAAACACTGCTATAAAATTATAAGATTTGTTTAGAATTTAGTGGAGATGTGTTGAGTGTGTAAAATAGTTTTATATAATCCTTTCATGAAAATATATTAATCTACTATATTATATAAAATATTTATAAATAAATAAATTTAATGGAATACATGATAGTCATTAATTGTTATAAAATTTACTCTCAGTACATATCTTATTCTCTCATTTGTTTAACCAAAATTTTTTTTGATTTTTTTTAAATTAGATACATTATATATATATATATATATATATATATATATATATATATATATATATATATATATATATATATATATATATATATATATATATATATATATATATATATATATATATATATATTATAATTCAAAAATGAAATAATGTTAAAGAAAGTTAAATGCTTAATGCTTATGGTAGTTTATCCCAACTCAAAGAATTAATCATCCAACTGTCTCGATGAGAATGCTTAAATTATTGATATTTATAAATCAATAATATTAAAAGATAATTACAGAGGGGTAAGTTAAAAAAGAATTTATACTCTTTACAAAAATAATTTATCCCCTTTAAAAAATTGTTTATTCCCTTTAAGAAATAATTTTTGATTATGGTTTGATATTCTTGGATACCCCTAAACGTGTAAAAATCAGGAGAATAAATAAAAAATATATAATTTACAGAGAGTAATTTTTCCACATGTGGATAAAAGATTTAAAATTTTAAAATTATAAAAATAATCCAAAATTATTATTTTAAAGTGATAAATCAAAACATGTCTATGTTACATGTGTAAATGACTATTAATCCTATTTTTTATATTATATAATATATTTTCATACAAAATTCTAAATTTGAAAATAAAAATATTTTAATTTAATCAGATGTTCTAGAACCCAAAAATACTTTAATGAAATTACAAGATTCAAAATTTATTTTCAGTTTTTAAATTTTGTGGATTAATTTATGTGTGTAAGATTTTCTACAACTAATAAACACTACTATAAGATTATAAGATTTGTTTAGAATTTAAAGGAGATGTGTTGAATTTGTAAAACAGTTTTATATTATCCTTTCAAGAAAATATATTAATATACTTTATTATATAAATAATTTAAAAAATAATTGGAATACATGATAGTCATTAATTGTTATATAAAATTTATACTCTCAGTATATATCTTATTCTCTCATTTGTTTAACCAAAACTTATTATTTTTTTTTTTTTTAAATTAGATGCATTATATATATATATGGGATACATGATTTTGGTTTTGCTTACTTTTGCTCTAAAAATACCCTTTATAAATATTTTAATTATCATTTTTAAATAACATAGCAGTTTTGGTTTTGAGTGTACAATATAGATCACGTAATACCATTCAACCACCACCTCCTTTTTCAATTCTGTTTCTATGTTTCTTATGGTTAGTAAATCTATTAATATATATAAAAGGGATACATAATTTTGGTCTTGCCTACTTTTGTTTCAAAAAATACCCTTTACAAATATTTTAATTATCATTTTTAAATAAAATAACAGTTTTTGTTTTGAGTGTATAATATAGATAACGTAATACCATTCAACCTCCACTACCTTTTTCAATTATATTTCTATGTTTCTTATGGTTAGTAAATTTCAAAACTCAAAACATGATCTCCTTTTTTCTATTCAATTCACTTTTTTGCAAAAGTTGAACCTCCATTATGCAAATTTTCTATTGCTATTGCAATCTTTAAAACAATATTTGGACTTTAAAACAATATTTGTGAAATACATTTTTGAGGAAAAGAAATCATAGAAGAGAAATGATTGGACTCATTTGAAAAAATTGTTGTCAAATACAAGGTGAGAGAGAGCAATCGATTCTGATTATTTTTTTATTTTTTTATTTCTATGAGTTTCATTATTTCATATTCTGCAAGTTAAGTAGAAAGAGATATAGAACCCTAAATACAATTTTATTTCTTAAAATGTGTACTTGGCAAAGGAGGTTTCAATTTTGTATGTAACAATCTTCTCATCAACACATAAATACTTATTCTTCTCTTAAATTGTAAACATTGTGATTATAACTTTTTTATAATCCAAATATGTGTACTTTGTCAAATTGTGCATCATAATAAATTCACAGTTTGTAATTTTTTGAACATGTTTTTGCATCAAGAAGAGTTGTTTGTTCAAGTTTTGATATATATTTTTAAGAGTTAACTTACTCATTGTTTTAACAAAATTTTCTTTGGTAGAAATAAGGTTTAATTGTTTAAAATTTTAATTTAATTAATTTAGTTACTTTAATTGCTATGAAATGATAATGACGAGACATGATTGTGATTATAATTTCATGTTTAACCTCTCTATGATGTAAAGTTATTGAAATTTTACATGATAAAATATATCTATTATTTAACTTCTACTTTTATTTAATAGTTTATTATTATTAAAAAATAAAAACTACCTCAAACCTTCTCTCCACTTACTGCTTTTATTTATTTTAATAGTTTATTATTATTAAAAAATAGCTTATTTTTAGGCTAAATTGCCCTTTAACTTCTACTTTTATTTTAATAGTTTACTATTATTAAAAAATAATAACTACCTCCAAATTTCTCTCCACTTACTCTGCTTTTATTTATTTTAATAATTTATTATTATTAAAAAATAAAAACTACCTAAAAACTAAAAACTACCTCAAAACTTCTCTCCACTTACTGCAAGTAAAAACAGTTTGCATATATTTATTTGTTTTGCCTCAACAATAAAACTTTTTACAATTAATATGATTACTTTAAGGAGATCACATAGGACAAGCACATTATATATACATCAACCATTTACAACCAATAATAATGTTTTTAAATGGTATGAAATATGATTAAGTTTTCTTAATTAAACAAATAAAGTTCATGTTTTTAGTTATTATTTTTTTCTTCTTTCGTATTTTGTATATAGAACACGTGAGTTAATAGCTTTAATACATATTTCATCTAATAGAATATATTGATTTGGTCCGGTCGAGGGACCAATTTCAACTAATAGAATACATGTTACATTTAAGCTATCTAACTTCAACTAATAGAATACATGTTACATTTAAGCTATCTAACTTTTTTATTTATTTGTACAATATGCTACTTTTTATAGATTTTCCTCTTTATAGTTTATCTATTTAAGTTTGGATGAGTTTAGGATTATATGATTTTCATATATCGTTTACAAATATAATTTTTTTACATTCTTATTTTTAAATACATTTTTATTTCATATTGTGTATTTTCTTTGTTATTATTTTTCAATGTCATTAGTATAATTATTTTAATTTTAAATAAATTTCATATGAATATTTGACAGATATATCACCAACATGGAAAATAGTACTCGCCAAATGTCAAGCCAACATCAAAGGGCATGAAGAGCAGAAAATGAATGGAAAATTCAATTATAATTACTCTGTTTTAGTTACATAGGTAATTTAAATCAAGAACACAATTAAATAAAAAATACGTTTATGTTTTGTTGCTAGAAGAGACCATTAATATAAGGAGCATCACCAACCTGGTGCTTTTATGATCATCAGCGAATCGCCATCAGGTGCGCTTTTATGATCATCAGCGAATTGCGGAAGTGTTAAATAATGAACACAACTCCAAAACAATGCTCACACAATTCTTTGCTTTAAATCTAAGAGATCCAGAAGCAAGAAATTATTTGTATAGAGAGATTTCAGAGCATTATTATTGGAACAATAGGGACAAGGAATGGCATCACAGACGATCAACAAGAAAAGTTATCGGGAGAATCTATATGGTATCACCTTCTGAGGGAGAGAAGTTTTACTTATGAGTATTGTTATCTCTTGTCAGAGGTCCAACCAGTTGGGAATATATTCTTACAAATAATAGCACTCCTTTCCGTACATTCAAAAAATCAGTCGAGGATAGAGGATTTCTAGAAACTGATCATAGTATTCATGACTGTTTGGTTGAGGCTACAAGTCTCCGATAGCCATATGCTTTACGGATGTTATTCGTGACGATTCTCATATTTTGTGAACCTACTGATGTTAGAAGCCTTTGGAATGAGTTTTTTACACATATGACAAATGATTAACAAAGAACAAACAATGTTGTGTAATCGGTCTTGACTAATATGTTATTGAAGGACTTGAATGAACTCCTAAACCTGCACGTAATTTTTTTTGAAGATTATGATCTCCTGTCTTTAACCTTTAATACAATACAAGGAGATTCAATTCCAAGGGTCATACAAGAGGAGTTAACGGTCAATATCCCCAATGAAGATATTGAACATGTTGCTAAGTTAAATAATGACCAAGTCATTGCATTCAAAACCATTATGAATGTAATTGATGAAAAACTCAGTGGGGTATTTTTTGTTGATGGTCCAGGAGGAACAGGTAAAACATTCCTTTATCGAGCATTAATGGCAAGTTTAAGAAGTAGAGGAGAAATTATCTTGGCAACTGCATCATCTGGTATAGTTGCAACATTGTTACCCGGTGGTAGAACCACACACTCTCGATTTAAGATACCTATCGATATACAACCGAGTTCCATTTGTGGCATTCAAAAGCAAAAAGATCCTGCAAATCTCATCAAGGTTGCTGCTGCAATAATTTGGGATGAAGCCCTAATGACAAACAAAAATTGTTTGGAAGCCTTAGATCGATCATTACAAGACATTTGTAGCAACAATGCTCCATTTGGAGGAAAAGTTATGATCATGAGGGGAGATTTTCGTCAACTTCTTCCTATTGTAAGAAAAGGTACTAAGGCACAAATGATTTATGTGTGTATTATACAGTCTCATTTATGGACTCATACCAATATTTTGCGGTTGCGTCAAAATATGCGATCATTGCATGATCAAGAGTTTGCCGAATTTCTTATGCGCATTGGTGATGGTGTTGAACCTACCAAACCAGATGACATGGTGAGGTTACCTTCACAGATTACAATCCCATGGGAGGGTGATCATTCCATACAACTACTTATCCAACATATTTTTCCTGATTTAGAACTGCATGGTCGGGATGCCCCTTATATGGTACAAAGAGCTATTTTGACTCCAACAAATGATGACGTCCAAAAATTGAGTGATATAATTGCAGAGAAAAATAAAATTCTTCGAATAAAGATTTCCTGTTTGGCCTTCCTCTTAAAAAGCATCAATCATTACACTTAGTGATATAACTTTGCTTGCTTCAGTTCTTGAATGATTTTTCGCATATCTTTGTTTATCATTTTCAACATGTAATAATATTATTGGATGTTTAGATACATACATACATTTTATCTTAATTTCATTTAATTCAAATAGTTTTGTTTGAGTATAATTAGTTTTAGCATGACGTATACCTAAAACTTCTTAAAAGACATATATGTATTATAATTAGTGCAATAAAGTTCATATATATAGTTTATCATCTTAATTTTAAGTCTACTTGACGGTTTTTAAATAATATCAAATTGTTCACATTAAAAAAAGGGACAGAAAGGCACGTGAGTTAATATCTTTAGTACATGTTTTGTTATTTTATTGCTATAGAATTGGACTATAGATACTGATAAATAAATGTATTGATTGGTAGCATACCAAAACCAATATAAAAAATTTTTAGGTATAATTTCACCTATTTGGCTATACATTGGCCAAATCAATAGGAAAAAACGATATTGCGAAGTACCCGTTCTAGTTATATTTAAAAATACTTGAATATAGAAATGTTGCTACATATATAGTACAATTTTTTAAGAATTTTTGAATTAATATCATTAGCCTCATCATATAAATAGTTAATGTTAAATTCAAACTTATAAAATTGACATGGTTAATATTTTCACGCGGTGCACTTTAAAAAAATGGACATGGTTAATATGTTCACGCGGTGCACCAATATTATAGGATGTGTAGACAACATAGATACATTTTAATTTTAATTTTATTTAGGTCTACTTTCACCTATTTGGCTATTTTAACTTTGGCCAAATAAACACTATTGCCAAGTATCTGTTCCAATGATCTATATTTAACAATACTTGAATATAGAAATGTTGCTAATTACATAGTACATTTTTTTTAAATTTATGAATTAATATCATTAGCCTCTTCATATAAATAATTAATATTAAAATCAAACTTATAAAAATTGACACAGTTAATATAAAGTGGACACGGAAGTGCCCGTTTAGACACTTATATATAAAGAGGATACATCATCTTGGACTCTCCTATTTTTATTCCAAAAATACCTTTAGATAACTACTTTTTATCTAGTTTTCTTTGCATCTATTTTTTAATTTATTTATTATTTGAAATAAGTGTAAGTTACTAAAAATATTTGAATTGTTTACGAGGAAGTTGAGCAGTTGTTGTACTAAAGAGATTTACCTATAACTTCCGACATAACCCTTACATGACCTCTCATGTTTTTTCTTTAAACTCTCACACGTTTAACCATAGTAAAAAAACTTGGCCCTTGAAAATGTATGAAACAACTATCAATTGCAAAAGTGATCTTTCCTTCATAATAACTCTATTTTTCCTTTCTTTTTTTTTTCTTGGAAAAATTGCCTATTACTTACTTTCTCATTTTACTTTCATTAATTTATATAAATCTTTGTTTGAGATATTGATATATGTACAATGAGGAGTGACACTATATATAAAGAGGATACATCATCTTGAGCTTGCCTATTTTTGTTCCAAAAATATCCTTAGATAACTATTTTTTATCTACTTTTCTTTGCATCTATTTTTTAATTTATTTATTATTTAAAATAAGTGTAAGTTACTAAAAATATTTGAAATGTTTACGAGAAAGTTGAGCAGTTGTTACAATGAGATGATACAGTAGCGTTACACTTTGTAGTAGGTGCATGGAAGCCCCCATTTACATCTGATATTTTTCCATCTTTATTTTTGTTTCATCTATATCCTTTGCAAAGAAGAAAGAATTATTTCTCTTATTTTATTGTTGTAGTTTATGATTTTATCTTTTAAAAAGTGGAAGGTATGTATGTAACACGCGAGATAATTAATGTTTGGCTTTGATAAATACAATCGATTGATTAATTGCGTTCAAAAGAGAAAATCAAATTTTATATAACAATTGCATAATGAACATCATGTTGGTATTTGGAATGAACATCATGTTGCTACTTTTTCATACGTTTTATGTATTATTTTATGTGTGATTTTGATATAGAAAGTAGTTATTTTTTGCCCATACGTTTCATGTGGCATCATTGAGTCTAATATATTTATTTTTATAAAATAGTGGTGATATATATTATCACATAAGGTTGTGATAACACTGTTATATATATGATTTATTCAATGATAACGTTAATATTTTTTAGTTTTATTTTCTAGTATCAATACCATTAATTTTGTTTACCCTCTCCAATTAGATATGTATTTTTGCTTTTATTTATTTTGTTAAATTAACATTCATATATAGATAAACACACACACATACATACATACATACATACATATATACATACATACACACACACACACACACACACACACACACACACACACACACACACACACACACACACATATATATATATATATATATATATATATATATATATATATATATATATATATATATATATATATATATATATATATATATATATATATATATATATATATATATATATATATATATAGAGAGAGAGAGAGAGAGAGAGAGAGAGAGAGAGAGAGAGAGAGAGAGAGAGATATTTAATGGAGGTTATGACAAAAGAATTATTTTATGAACAAATCATATATCTTCTATTTAACTATTGCAATGACATCACATAACATAACATTGTGTGTGAGTTAATAATTATAATTTGTTCTAATAATATTTGTTCTTTTATAAAAAATGAAAAATGTTGTACCCGAGAAATATAATGTTAGCAAAGTAAGAAAAGCAAATGAAAAAAAAACATAATTGAGTTCTTTTTAAGAGATAAAAAATATTGTATATATGTGTTAGTATAATAAAAAAATGATAAAATTAAACCATATATATTTAGTACGAGTCTCGTGTTTTGAATGTATTTGTTGTTGATATGACATTTTGTGGTGTATTTGTAGTTTTTTAAAACTCAAGAGCGCATTGACACATGGATGTATGAAGAATTGATTCGAATATTTACAAGGTAAAAAAATACTATATTACACGAATTACAATTAATATCATCATCTTTTTCTCTAAAAAAATCTAATATATAGTCTTACATTTTTGTTTTACTACGAAAAATAATTGCAGGGAAAAAGAAAATTCTTCGAATAAAGATTTCATGTTCGACCTTCCTCTTAAGAAGCATCAATGATTACACATTAGCGATAAAACTTTGTATGCTTTAGTTATTGAATGGTTTTTCGAATATCTTTGTTTACCATTTTCAACATGTAATAATATATTGGATGTTTCGACAACATATATATATTTTTATCTTAATTTCATTTAATTCTAATAGTTCTATTTGAGTATAATTTGTTTTAGCATGACGTATACCTAAAACTTCTTAAAAGACACACACACACACACACACACACACACACACACACACACACACACACACATATATATATATATATATATATATATATATATATATATATATATATATATATATATATATATATATATATATTAGCGCAATAAAATTCATATATATAATTAATTCACTATTACAATTTTAAATTGTCTGTTTATCATCTTGATTAAATACTTGACGATTCCTAAATAATATCATATTGTGCACATTAAAAAAATGTATTGATAGGTAGCATACTGAAACCAATATAATAAATTTTTAGATATATTTTCATCTATTTGGCTATTTTAACATTGGTCAAATCAATAGGAAAAAAACTATTGCCAAGTACTTGTTCCAATGATCTATATTTAACAATACATGAATATAGAAATCTTGCTAATTACATAATACATTTTTTTTTTAAATTTCTGAATTAATATCATTAGTCTCATCATATAAATAGTCAATGTTAAAATCAAACTTATAAAAATTGACATGGTTAATATTTTCATGCGGTGCACCTTTAAAAAGCGGACAAACGGGCACGAGAGTGCCTATTTGGATGCTAGTATATATATAGGGGGACATATCTAGTGAGAATGACATTTTTATGTGAGAAAATGAGAATGAATCTGAACCATTAGATTTTAAAATAAATGGTTGAGATTATTTGTCATTTATGTTAAAGAAAATTAAATACTTAATACTTATGGTTGTTTATTCCAACTCAAAGAATTAATCATTGAATTGTCTTAATGAGAATGCCTGAGCATAGGAAAATAAAATTAGTAAAATAAATTATTTTTTCATATCATAAGAAATAGGTTAAATTAGAATAATTTAAAGGGATAATAGTTATTTTATCCACTGTCATATGGACGAGGTTTGAAAAACCCCCTATAAAAAAGGTTTAGATTCCCTCTAATATAGGGGTGTCCTCTACCACTACTTGATTGGAAGAATTTCATCTTTCCTATTTTGATTGCTATTTGCGTTAAAGATCCTTTGAAGATTATTAAGCTTTTATGGAAGAATTAAATCTATCTATTTTCGGCATCCAAGACCAAAAACAAGTTGTGTATAATTTATTCTGGTGTAACCCTATTTTTGTTGGAGAAAATGAAGATTAAGAGTTATTGAGTGAGTTGCACTTCCGGTTAGGGTTAGGAGTGTCAATTTATGAGATATTTATACATCATCTAGATGTTTGAATTAGATTGATTTTTGAGTTGTAATTTTGTCCACTCTAAGCTTTTAAGCATGAATGTTTGTTTTTGATCAAATATTTTAAGCAAGATCAAAGTGTTGTGTTTTGGAAGAGTGATCTTCTGTTTTCTTTGAAAGAATTGGTTGATTATCACAGTGTGTGATTGAGTGGGAGTGAGATGGTGACTTCTCATATCTAGATGTTGATTTCTAGGTAGAAGTTGCACTGGCTAGGTTCAAGTGATAAATTGTAAACTGAGACTGTTTAGGCTTTGAATTGTTCTACTAATAGTGGATTTCCTTCCTGGCTTGGTAGCCCCTAGAGTAGGTGTGTTTGCACCAAACTGGGTTAACAATCTATTGTGTTTTTACTGCTTTTGTTTATACTATACTTACCTTGTTAATATTCATATAAGTTATGTCGCGACATCGCCTTCGACATCATGTGTCTGATACTAGAAATATCATATAAGAAGACATCAGAGTACATATTATCTGGTTATTGTGATGCAGAATATGTCGGAGATATAACACAAATGAAAATTACTTCTGGAAACTATCAGCTTCTAGGAAGCAATCTCGTCTCTTAGGCAAATAAAAGGCAATCAACAATAACATTATCTACTACAGAGGCAGAATATATCTCAACATCATTTTGCAGTACTCAGATGCTCTGGATGAAGAATAAACTCAAGGATTTTTAAATAAACGAGGGTAACATTCCTATCTACTATGATAACACATATGTTATTTGTCTGAGTAAGAATCCCATTTTTCATTCAAGAGCTAAACATATTGAAATTAAACATCATTTTATCAGAGACTATGTTCAGAAGGGAATTTTATCTATAAAATTTATAGATACAAAACATCAGTGGACTAATATCTTTACAAAACCCTTAGCTGAAGATATATTTCTATTCATTCAAAAGAACTTAAATATGAGCATCTGTTCAGAACAAATTCTGTCAGAATAAGTTTAGTTTCTTTGTGTAAAATGAGATTCTGACTCTAAGCAAATATGGAATTGTGAATTTCTGGTAGAAATACTTCTACACGTTAGAATATATTTTCTTCAGAAACTTATCCAAGTCAGATACTGTTGTAAATATTAGACTGTAAATAGTAATTAGTAGTATTAGTAATGAGGCCCATTAAATCCATTAGGTTTTCTATTCTCTCTTATTTAAAGCATGTAGTTGCAAGATTGTAAGAGTAACTTTTGTTCTATCAATAAAATACTTTTTAACATGGTTTCAGAGCTCCTATTTTTTGGGGGTCTCGTTTCCGCATAAACCCTAGTCGCCGTTTGTAATAGAGTTTTTTTTCTTTTCTTTCTTTCACTTCCGGTCATCCTTGCAGTTTGTTTTTTTGGTGTTTGGATCATTGTTGTTCTGTTTGTTCCTCTCGATTGTCCCTTCAATGGCCGAGATTATTAACGAACAGCCACCTCCGCCTACACCTCCACCTCCCACAAATCCACCAGTCCCATTTAATGCTAAGGATTTTGTCGTTCAAAAAGGTTACTGGCTTACCGGAAAAATTTATTTTCAATGGTCTCAATTCATCAGACACACTCTAAAATGTTGTGACATGCTAGATCATATTGAAGGCAATCCTCCTCTGGTTACTGCTCCTAATTTCCCTTCCTGGGATAAAGATGATTCTGCTATTATTACTTGGCTTTGGAACTCCATATCTCCTGAAATAAGTAGAAATTGCATGTATCTCTCAAGTGCAAAAGCAGTTTGGGATTATCTTCGTCGAAGTTATTCCATGAAACAAGATATGTCTGCTTGTTATGATTTAAAGAGGAAAATCTTCAACACTAAGCAGGGAAGTCTTTCGGTCAATGATTAATTTGGAGTTCTAAATGGTTTTTGGATTGAGTTGGATCAATATCAGAATTTGAAGATGGAGTGCAACAAGGATACTGCCACCTTGAATACTGTTGTTGAGCGGGATAGGATCTTTGATTTCTTAGCAGGCCTTAATGCTGAATTTGACCCTATTCGGGTGCAGATTTTGGGTAAGGAAAAATTTCCTGATCTTAATGAAGTTTTTTACACTGTTCGTAGTGAGGAGACCCGTCGTCAAGCTATGCTTCATGAACAGCCTCCGGATGTGTCAACACTAATAGCAAGCAAAACAACAAGACAAGGACCACCATCATCATCATCTAAGAATGGTCGTGACAAATTCTATTGTGAGCATTGCAACCGATCAGGGCATACAAAGGATAGGTGTTTCAAACTACATGGGAGGGAACAGGTTCTTAGCCGAGGAGGTAGTTCTCGCAACATGCACCAGCATCAGGCACATGTTGCCACACATGCCCATGATACTGAAAGATTTGAAAAAAGGGGAACTGATCTTTCCTCCTTCAGTCAGAATGACGTGGAACGGTTGAAGTCTATGCTTGAATCCATGAGTAAGCCTTTTGGTTCTAGGTCTCTAGCAGTTACTGGTAAGAGTTTGTGTTCCCGATCTTTTACTTTTTGTGGTAATATCCCTAAGAATGCGTGGATCCTTGACTCTGGTGCTACTAATCATATGACATTTGATTCCACATTATTATGCTCTTATACCACACCTTCGAGCATTCCTTATATCATTGTTGCTG
This sequence comes from Lathyrus aphaca, assembly GCA_963966055.1. NCBI lineage: Eukaryota > Viridiplantae > Streptophyta > Magnoliopsida > Fabales > Fabaceae > Lathyrus > Lathyrus aphaca. Next base: position 109,489,773 of record OZ014524.1, on the reverse strand, counting down.
ATGGCTCTCATGCTTGTGTTGTTGGCACTGGAAATATTGACTTGCAACCTCCATTTCAGTTGAAAAATGTGCTTCATATTCCCACACTTTTCCACAATTTAATTTCCATCCATAAGCTTACCCGTGATCTAAATTGTAAAGTAATATTTTTTACGTCCCATTGTGTTTTTCAGGACCTTACCACGGGGAAGACGATTGGAATTGCTAAGGAAAAGGAAGGGTTATACTACTTCTCTGATGACCATCCAAAGGTGTTGTCCTCCTGTCTCCAGTCTCAGTCTTCCTCTTCAGCCTCACAAATTTGGCTTCAGCACAAGCGTCTCGGTCACCCTCCATTTTATATAATTAAGTCTATGTTTCCGTCATTGTTCTTAAACCATTCTCTTGAGTCTTTTAAGTGTGATGTTTGTCAGTTGGCAAAACACAATCGTGTAACTTTTCCTTCCAGTTTTAATAAAAGTGCTGAACCTTTTGATGTGATTCATTCTGATGTTTGGGGACCTGCCCCTACCTCTAATATTTTTGGTGCAAAATGGTTTGTTTCATTTATTGATGATTGTACTCGGGTAACTTGGATTTTCGTGATGAATACTAAATCCGAAGTACCACAAATATTTATCCAATTTTATAATATGTTACAAACACAATTTGGGAAATGTATAAAAAGAATTCGTTCTGACAATGGTAAAGAATATGTCAATCATACCTTCTCCAACTTCACTAGTAAACATGGCATTCTTCATGAATTCACATGTGTTGACACCCCACAACAAAACGGTGTCGCAAAAAGAAAAAATCGTCATTTACTGAAGTTGCTCGATCTCTCCTTTTTCAAATGTCTGTTCCCACCTCTTATTGGGGGGAGGCAGTTCTTACTGTTGCCTATCTGATTAATCGGGTCCCATCTCGAGTGTTAGGTAATATTAGTCCTGCTCAATTTATGCTCTCACGTTTTCCATCTGTTCCTATCTTACATAATCTTGAGTCTCGCGTGTTTGGTTGTGTTGCTTTTGTTCATGTTCACAAACAATATCGCACCAAGTTGGATCCCCGTGCTGTCAGATGTATCTTTCTGGGTTATGCACCCAATAAAAGAGGGTACAAATGTTATCATCCTCCGAGTCGGAAATTCTTTGTCTCCAAAGATGTCACCTTTCATGAAAATGTGTCATACTTCACTCATTCTCAGTCTCAGGGGGAGAACATGACTGACTTAGAGTCTGAGTCCGAGTTTCTGATCCTTGGTCCTAGCCTCCCTAGAGCACCTGTCAGTGTTCCCGTCAGTGTTCCCTCTCTTGAACCCGAGTTGTCACCTAGTTTGAGTTTGAGTCCTAGTTCAACACCTGAATCTGAGTCAGTAACTGTTCCTGGTCCTTCAATGCCTTATGTTCCACAGGAATCAGCAACTTCAGCACCAACTCTAGTATATCAGAGAAGAAGTAAATCTGACCTTTTCCAGAAACAAGTTCAATCGTCTGAACCGGAGGTAAGTACTGAAAATGATTCGTCAAATGATGATTGTTCTATTTCTGATACTTGTGACACTAATCCAGTTGATTTACCCATTGCTTTGAGGAAGGATAAAAGATCTTGTCCCTCTGTATATCGACACCCTATCTCTCAATATGTCTCCACTAAACATCTTTCCACACAATATCAAAGTTTTATTGCAGCTGTTGATTCTGTGAAAATCCCATTATCAGTTGAAGAAGCATTGCAAAATAGAAATTGGGTCCAAGCTATGGATGAGGAAATGAGAGCACTTGAAAAAAATGGTACTTGGGAGATTATTGATAGGCAAAGATACAAAAAGCCGGTTGGATGCAGATGGATTTATACTGTAAAGTATAAATCTGATGGCACACTTGATCGGTACAAGGCAAGACTAGTGGCAAAAGGTTATACTCAGACATATGGTATTGATTATGAGGAGACATTTGCCCCAGTGGCAAAAATGAATACTGTTCGAATTTTACTATCTCTTGCTGCATCATATGGATGGGAATTGCAACAGTTTGATGTTAAAAATGCATTCTTGCATGGAGAGTTAGAGGAAGAAGTGTATATGGAGATTCCACCGGGTGTTGGCATAACAAATGAAGCTAACAAGGTGTGTAAATTGAAGAAAGCCTTATATGGACTAAAGCAGTCCCCTCGGGCATGGTTTGGAAGATTCACAAAGGCAATGGTGTGTTTGGGCTATAAGCAAAGTCAAGGAGATCACACTTTATTTTTTAAACATTCACAGGAAGGAAAATTGACTGTACTACTTGTTTATGTTGATGATATTATTGTTACAGGAGATGATTTGACTGAGAGACATTTGCTCAAAGAGAAATTATCGGCAGAGTTTGAGATGAAAGACCTTGGACAACTCAAGTATTTCTTGGTAATTGAGGTAGCCTACTCAAAGCAAGGCATCTTTATCTCTCAAAGGAAGTATGTACTTGATCTTTTGCAGGAAACTGGCAAACTTGGATGTAAACCTGCAAGTGTTCCCATTGAACAAAATCACAGGATAAGCTTTGAGGAGGAAAGTGACAAAGTTGACAAGGGTCAATATCTGAGATTAGTGGGAAAATTAATTTACTTGGCACACACTAGACCAGATTTAGCATATGCTGTCAGTGTGGTGAGCCAATTCATGCATGATCCGAGCGTGAGACATTTGCAGGCTGTAGACCGCGTTCTACAATATCTTAAAGCAACTCCATGGAGAGGACTTTTGTTTAAAAGAGGTGAGAATTTAACTATGAAGACTTACACTGATGCAGATTATACCGGCTCAGTGAGTGACAAAAGATCTACGTCAGGCTATTGTACTTTTCTGTGTGGTAACCTTGTTGCTTGGAAGAGTAAGAAGCAAGGTGTAGTTGCTCGATCAAGTGTCGAGGCAGAATTTAGAACTACGGCACTAGGAATTTGTGAACTATTGTGGATGAAACAAGTTCTAGAAGACTTGAAGATATAGTGTGAAGGCCCTATGGAATTGTTTTGTGACAATAAATCGGCTATTAGTATTGCTCATAGTCCTGTTCAGCATGACAGGACTAAACACATTGAGATTGACCGACATTTTATCAAAGAGAAGTTGGATAGTGGACTGATAACTACATCTTACATTCCTTCCGGGCATCAGCTCGCAGATGTGTTAACAAAAGGCTTACCAACAGAAAGATTCAGGCAACTTACTTGCAAGCTGGGAATGATAGATATCCATTCACCAGCTTGAGGGGGAATGTTGTAAATATTAGACTGTAAATAGTAATTAGTAGTATTAGTAATGAGGCCCATTAAATCCATTAGGTTTTCTATTCTCTCTTATTTAAAGCATGTAGTTGCAAGATTGTAAGAGTAACTTTTGTTCTATCAATAAAATACTTTTTAACAGATACTACTGTTTTTGGTGTTCTTGACTTGAAAAATAGCAAATGTGTCCACTAAATCAAATGAGTATGGTATTTTGATCATATTTAACCGATCATTAAAGTGACACCTTGAGCATTGTGGTTTGTGAGGCTAGATTTTCAAGTAATAACTATCAATACTCACTTGTTTGAAGTCAGTTTTTCTGGAAACTTTTTAGAGCTCGTATTTTTCTGAACATACACTTACTACTATTTTTTTTATGCTTTCATCGTCTATTCAAATCTCACTTCCTTTCAACCCTAAATAGTTTTTAGACTAAACCATCAAGTTTATTTTGTCTGTGTTTGGTTGATGTTTTAGCTTTTTAATTATGACAAAAATGGGGAGTATTAATGGGAAGTTATTTTGAAATTCAATATCTAGTCTCTGAATCAAAATCTTAACATTCTAACATATTATATATGCAAAATTATCTTAGTAAGTTTTTGTTTCAGGAATGATATTAAATATCCGACAAATATGAATCTGATAAGAAATGATCAATCATCAGAATCAAGCATTCATATTCAGGCTATAAACTCTGATCATCAAGTTCTAATAGTTACCAGGTTCTGAGATAAAGAATAATGTACTAGTCAGACTCTGATGAGTCATCATATGGAAGTATTCCTTCTCTATCGTACGATCTGGAAACTAAAAAATTATTTTGTGAGTCCTGGGATCAGGGGGAGACTCTGAACAAGCTAAAATGAAATTTTGGGGTTATCTGATTCAGGGGGAGTATATCCTTTAAAGGGAAGATAATTCGGAACTTATCTTAAGTCAATACCCATTTATTATCTTCGTACAAAATTGGTTATTCAAAATACATTATTTTGTCATTATCAAAAAGGGGGAGATTGTAAGAACAATATTTGGTTCTGCTCAATATCTCTAAGTTTTGATAATAACAACAAAGTATTTGTGTGAAAGAAATTTTGATACTCTAATGTTTGTGGTTCTGAATGTTCCAGCAAACAGGTTCTAACTCTGATAAAGATCGCATGAAAAATATTTCTGATATGAAGATATCCATTTCTGCGTGAAAAGAAGCAAGGTTGCTTTTGTAATAACTCACCAGAAAGATCTTGAGAAATCCTATGTTGTTGTTGCAATGCTTTTTAGGATTCTAATTTTGATTAAGTGTGACTCTGATATGTTAGTTCTGAAGACCAAGTGCTAAAGACTCTAATGGCTTGAAGTTCTGAAGACTGAAGGTTTTGAAGACCAAGTGTGGAAAGACTCTGATGACTTGAAGTTATGAAGACAAAGTGTTAAAGACTCTGAAGACAAGGTTCTAAGTGAACAACGTTCTAAAGACTCTGAAGACCAAGGGTTTCGAAGACAAGTGCTAAAGTTCCGAATGAACAAACTTTGAAGACACTGAAGACTTGATATTCAGAAGACCCAATTATCATTTCCTCTACTCATGCTTCAATAATATTACAACTAGAAGCCCATGGACATCAAAAGATAAGGATTAACAGTTAAGAGGGAATAGTACAATAGTACAAAGACGTTTAATTTCACTAATAATTCCACTACTCCACAACCCTGATTTGGTGGTACGAAAGGACAATTGTGTGTAATATTTTTCACCCTCAACAACGACATTCCCCAGGCTAGCTGTCATGCAAAAAATCTTTTTCTCGGTGCTTATATAAGGATTGTCTCATTAAGGAAAAATTCACAAGACTACACAACACTCTAAGAGCACATACAAAGCAATATTATTTTACAGTAGTGCATATTTTCAAAAGCTCTCAATTGTGTTTACCCTACTTGTTTAGAAGCAACTCTTTGTAAAAAAATCTATTAGCATGTTCTAAGTCACATTAGTTAGATGTGCATTATCATAAGTCACATCAATTAGTTGTGCATTGGTTAAGTCGCATTAGCTAGTTGAGCATTGTTGTAAGCCTCATCAGTTGGTTGTGAATTATTGAAGTCACGTCAGCTGGTTGAGCATTGTTGTAAGCATCATCATTTTCTTGTGTTGTTAGTCACAAGTTGTCTATAACTTGTAATATGTTCTATTATAATGGATTAAGTCCTTATTAAAGGCAAAATCATCTTGGCGGGTGGACTGGAGGTAGCTTGAGGTTGTCAAGTGAACCATGATAAATAAGCATGTTTCTCTCTCTTGTTTGTTGATTGGTATGCTTGTTGTGTTTTCACAAAAAGCTTTCATTTTTTAAAATCCAATTCAAATCCATCTATTTCTTTTATTTTCTCACACCTTCATCGACGATGAGGTAAAGTAGAATTATAGATATCGATGAATTGAAGCAAATAAACCATTGAACCATATATTATGTGTTAAGGAATATAAAATGTGTAGAATGAGATACAAGTTATTCGGAAAACATTGATTGATATAGGTTGACTTTCAAATACATCTTAATTTTCAGATTATAAGTTTCTATGTCAATTTAAATGATTGCATTTTCAATAAAAGGATATTGAAACAAACAATATACATAATATATAATAAACTAAATTTCATATACAATATCACAAGGACTTCATATATATGTACCTTATCAACTCATACTATACGCTTGCTACCACCATCATCATCACAATGTATCATTTTTACTATACAACTTTAAATATTTCAAATAAAATACAATTCGTTAGTATTCAAAACAAATCTAACAAAAGTTTAAACAAACCTATAAGTGGGACTATAACCTAAGTGGAACTGTAACAAAACAATATACATAATGTCCAAATGTACCATTACCATGAAGTTCACCTAGCTTGTGAAGTATCCTGAGTTGAAAGAAGACACTAAAACCATAATCCAATGAAGAGTAAAGAGGGATCGAAAGAGAGAGTATGTAAAACATCTAGTTCGTGAAGCTATGAAAAAAAGTACTAGGTGGATGAAGTTTCCACCATAGCTTCATACTTCTTATACTTTGTCCCATAGCTACACAAACAATATGTCCCATAGTCAAAGTATGGTTTTTGTTAATGCATTGAAAACGAATCTGCAAAAATGAGAACAATCAACCAAAAACAACATGAAGCAAACGGGATAATGGGAACTATCTAACAAGAAGATGGAAGAAGAAAAATATCTTATTTTTCATAGCTCTTTTTTTAATAATCAAAACAGTATAATAAAGGGAGTACTAAGGGTACTCCAACCCACCAAACAAAATCCAACAAAAAGCAAGTTCAAAACCTACTGAAATTATACAACATCACAAAAACTCAGTAGGATGATTGAACCAATCATAAAAAGAGCATCCTGGAAAATGTTTAAACCTCTTTGGTAACCATAACCACGAATAAAAGACAATCCTGATAAAAAATAGCCTCCGGCTCGAAAAAAGCATCATTGAACAAGATTTGATTTCTAAAAAAACAAATACTCGAGCACACAATCAACTAAATAAAAACCGCAATCTCCTTTTGGCGATAATTGTCAAAACCAAGCACCCAATCCCGGAAGTGTAAAAAACTCACATTCGGCCTAATAGCCGCAATCTCCAACCAAGCTGCCAATTTAGACCAAATAAGAAAAACCTTCAGACACGTGAAGAATAGATAAAGAGAGTGTTCAACAGATTGAAAACAAAACACGCAAACCTTTTCAAACTCATTCGTGATAATGCCTCTAGACCAAAACATTACACGTGAAGGAATACCATCAAAGAAAATCTTCCACGCAAATACTTTAAGGATATGTTAACAACAGTAGCACATATGTCTCTCCACCATAAGGATTTTTTTCGAATGTTACGATGCCAATTACCCGATAAAAGATCCAAAGGTAAATTACCATACATGGCCTTTAAAATATCAAACCATACTGCATTTTGATCATTTAGAACCCACCAACACCATTTTGACAAAAGAGCTTGATTAAAGACTCCAATATGTCTTAGGCCTAAACCACCAAGATTCTTTGGTTTGTAATAAGAATTCCAACTAATAAGAGAAAGCCATTTCTTATCTACAACGCCCGACCAAAGAAAACTTCTTTGAATGCTAATTAATTGATTGATAATTTTGCAAGGAGCTTTGTAAAAAGAGAGAAAATGAATCGTCAAGCTTGAAAGTACCAAATTAATTATCATATTTCTCCCTCCAATTGATAACATCTCACCCATCCAACTAGACAACCGCGACTTGAATATATCAATAACCGGGATCCAAAAAGAAATATACCTATGGTTACTGCCAATCACCAAACCAAGGAATTTGAATGGAGTAGAATTCGTAGAACAAGCTAAAAAAGGGGAGGACGCATCAATAAATGAATCTTCCACCCCTATCCCATAAAGACAACTTTTAGAAGCATTTAACCTCAAGCCTGAAATAAGCTCAAAACCTCAAAGAATCGCCTTGATTCCCCATATGTTAGACCAAGTAGAATCACAAATCAAGATGGTATCGTCCACAAATTATAGAAGATTATACTTAACCGAAGCATTGATGTTAAAGCTGGTTAACAAATCCAAGCTAGAAGCCTTTCTTACCAAATACGCCAACCCCTCTGCGACTAAGGCAAACAAAAAAAAGGAAATAGGAACACCTTGCCGAAGACCTCTAGAAGCTTTAAAGTTGAAAGAAGGGCTTCCATTCACAATAACCAATATAAAACTTTGAAGAACTCCACCTTTAATCCACTTAATCCATTATGACCAAAACCCATAGCTTCCAAGATGTTAATTAAGAAATCCCAATTTACACAGTCATAAGCTTTGGCGAAATCCACTTTAAACAATACACAATTTTTCTTATTTCTTGAAGCAAAATCACAAATCTCGTTCGCAACAAGAACACCATCAAGAAATTGTCTTCCCGGTATAAACATCATTTGAGAAAGAGACACTAACTTGTCCATAACCTCACTGAGTCGAGAAGCTAATAATTTAGAAATGATTTTATAAATGCTTCCAATTAAACAAATGAGACGAAAATCTTCCAAGTTTTGAGGGCAATCAAGTTTAGGAATCAACGTTATAAAAGAGGACAACATCACCTTAGGGAGAATAACATTAGAGTGAAAATCAACAACGCACCTATATATGTCTAGCCCAATGAAATTCCAGCACCGCTTGATAAAAAGAATATTGAAAACCGTCCGGGCCCTGACTCTTGTCACCATCGCAATCAAAACTGCCCTCCTAACTTCCTCCATAGAGAACTCGTCATCCAACCGAGACATTTCAAAAATTGAAAGCTTAGGAAGATCCAGCCAGTTAATTTCATGTCTTTAACCTCCAGGATTAGAAAATCTGAGCTTGAAATGATCGGTAACTGCTTTCTTAATGGACTGAACATCTTCAAGTAAATCTCGTCCAACTTTTATGGCAGAAATGATATTCCTCCGACTTCTAGACTTCAACATGGCATGGTAGAATTTAGTGTTTTGATCTCCATATTTAATCCACTTTGATCTAGCCTTTTGCTTCACTATGCTTTCTTTAGTCAAAAGCTTGCTCCAAACCGCTGCATCTGACTTTTTCCTCAAAACATGCATATTTGCACTCCCAGGGTCAGCCCCTGAAAACAAATCAGCTTCTAACTTGTTGAGCTGCAAAACCTCCTCCTCAGCTCTAAGGTCTAGAAACCCAAAAATATCCTTATTCCACCATCTCAATCTCGATCTCAATCATTGGAATTTCAAGCTTAAAACATACGATGGATTGCCCTCAACAATTGAGGATTCCCACTCTGCTTTAACAAAACTCAGGAAATCTGGGTGATCGAACCAACAATTAAAACTCTTAAAAGGCTTGGGTCCCCAGTTAAACCGATTATCCACAGTCCAAATGGGCTTATGGTATGAAATAATACGACATCTCGCTTTTTGAGCCACCACGTTCCAAGAGTTAACTAGATTAGAAGATAACAGAAATCTGTCCAACCTACTACACGAGTCCCCGTTCGGCTTGAACCAAGTAAACATGTCCCCTATCAGAGGTAAATCACAAAGCTCCATCTGATCAATGAAATTGTTGAACTCAAACATTTTAGCGACGTGCATTGAACCTCTTCCCTTTCTTTCATCAGCAGATTTCACTGAATTAAAGTCTTTGTAGACAATCCATTCACCTATTTCCATCTTACTCTTAGGATTTAACAGTTCAGTCCACAACTTATTTTTGTCCTCCCTATTGCATTTGGCATAAATGTTAATCAAATAAAGCAAACCACCTTGCAAATAAGTGACCCCACCCAAGAAACAGTTTCCCCTAAAGCTTGAAATTGGATTAACGATCCTTTTTTTCCAGATTGTTAAGATCCCTCCCGACTGGCCTGAAGCATTCAAAGCAGACCAATCACAATTATCATTCCCCCATAAACTATTGACAATGCTTTGGTTCATACACATAGATTTTGTTTCCTGAATAAAATTGACATCCGCCTTTCCCGTAATAATAATCTGCTTCCATTCATAGCTACACAAACAATATGTAACATAGTCAAAGTATGGTATTTGTTAATGTGTTGAAGACGAATCTGGAAAAAAAAGAAGAGAACACCTTTGTTAATGGGGAAATGTCTAATAAGAAGGTTGAAGAAGAATAATATCTTAATGTATGAAGCACAAGATTCACGACTAATGGCAAGGAAGAATATCTTAATGTATGGAAACAAATGTTATAACATCCAACATCTTTGATTAAATGACTGTGTAAAATTATTTTACACTATCAATACATTTCAATTAAATTCTAAAATATAACTGAAATGATAAATATGTAGATCACTAAATTATTTAATTCGGGTGAATGAAGAAATTCAACTCATATATATATATATATATATATATATATATATATATATATATATATATATATATATATATATATATATATATATATATATATATATATATATATATATATATATATATATATATATATTAAGTATTAATAGACTTAAATGATTATAAATTGGTTCGTTAAGTAATTTAGTTGATAGTCGAACAAAAACAAGTATATGCAAATGGAGGATTCGAATATACAATATTCCATTTATTCATCTTTAAAAATTATTGATTTCAACCACCAAACTACTTGATTAAAAAAATTATTATAAACTATTGGTATATAGTTCAATTTCTAACGATAATATTTATATATATTTATATATTAATTTAAATAAATTATTAATATTATAAATCAACAATTAAAAAAATTGATCTCATGTTTAATCTCAAATGATTTTTATTTATTAAAATATATATTTCAAACTATCTCAAACACTTAAATAAATCTCAATTGTGTTTTGCGATTTGGTTTAATGAAAAAAACACTTTTTTAGTACACATTTGTAAATGTTTCTGTTTTTATCATTCATATATTTATTTTATTCTACTATTTATAATATTTTTTTATATTATATAATATATTTTCATACAAAATTCTATATTTGAATTCGATTGAACAAATTATTATAGTTCAATAAAAAATAATTATTGTTTAGTTGAATTTTAAGTCATTTTATTGTTATTATATTAAATATGCAATCTACATCTTAAATTAATCTTAAATTAGGATCGGAAATCTCTCTCTCCTTATATTAAATTATGAATAAAAACAGTAAAAACACTACACAAAAAACTGTATTTAGCAATTTGTCCTAAATGTTATTCTTTGGAAATACTAAAAATTTGAAACCTCTTCAGTTTTTTTAAACATTAAAACTTATTTGAAAAAAAAAACAGAGAAAATCATTAACACAATTTACAATGTTAATAAAACACAAAATATGCAATTTTTATTTAGAGTAAATGAGATTATTTTAAGCTAATTCATGAATTTTATTTTAAAATAGTCTCTTTAACATATGTTATATTACAGTTTATACTCATATACGATTTTATCAATAATGGCTTGGATAAACGAGAATTAATTTAGATTTGTTTCTGCTTATCATAAAAAAAATTAAAATATCATTTTAATAAGAATATTTTTATTTGACGATTTATTCAACTCCATTCTAAATCGTTGTTCTCGTCTAACAATTTAAAATAAGAAGATTCATTTCATAAATGAGGTAAAATTAGTAAATTAATATGGTAAGTAACTCAAAATATTTTTCTAAAATAAATAAATAAATAAATTATTAATATTTTTATATGCATCTGAGAAAGAAAATAAATTATTAATATTTTTATATGCATCTGAGAAAGAAAATAAAAGGAAAATTTAGAGGGAGTATGGAGTAATTAATTGTATAAAATATTTTAATTATATTAATTTATTGGTTTTTCTTATACATTGATAGAATTGTAACTATGAAGGGCACTAAGCATCAATGATAATTTTTATATAAGGAGTTTTCTAGTATTTATAGGAATTCATTCATGCATGGTTTATACTATCATTTTCATATACATGTCATAGGAAAGAGTGTAATATACTATTATTTCTAATACTTTTTCATAAGCTCAAGGAGGGAGAAATGCGAGGACTTCGAGCTTGGTTCGAAAGTCTTTAGCCACAATCGTGCCAAGAGGCTTTATGAGGGTGTCCCCAACCTACAAAAGAGTTTGCTACATATTTAATCTTCATTCTCTTAGAGATTACACATTCACAAACAAAATGGATATCGAGTTCAATATAAATAGTGAACGCATGAAGAATTAGATTATAATATAAAAAGACTGGACTAAGATTATGTGTAGTGTAGGAGGTAAGAAAGGTATTATGAGTTTCTTGAGGAGAGACTCTAACACTGCTACGGAAAATCCCTTTCACAACGGTTGAAAAAAAAGGGTATCATCACGTTGGTCATATCGTTGTTAAGTAGAATCTCGTTGTAAGTTCGCTATTTCTATAATAGTCTGAAAACGGTTATTGAAAATCATGACGCACGCCACATATCACAACAGTTAAGCTTATAAACCGTTGTAATATATACACTTAGGTACTGGGTTCGAATCCCATCAGCAGCAAATTATGTAAAACAGAAATTACATTTAATCTCGGTTACAATAGATGATCGTCGTTGAAAGTACCCCAAAGTTTATTATATTATATAAAGATTGTTTGTTTTCCATACACCTCACTAAAGAAATACAAGGATTCAAATTGATGAAGAAGTCTATAATCTGAAAATTAAACTATTCATGAAAACCAATTTAAACAACTCATTGTTGTTTTCTGATTGCATTCGTCTCATTCTGCACTTCACATTGTTTTACATATACTATGGTATATTGACCTAGCTCCTTAGATGCATCGTTATCTTCGATTATAGTTAAATTTACATAACAACAATTTATTGGATAATCTGCCTCATCATCATCATCAATTATCATCGTGATTTTTATAATCATAATTTTTATGATTATAAGTTTTGACGATGAGGTAGACTATCCAATAAATTGTATTTAATGAAATTTAACTATAATCGAATACAACAATGTATCTAAGGAGGCAGATCATTATACCATAATATATGTAAAAGAACGTGAGATGAACGACGAGATGCATGCAATTAAAAAATAACAATGTTTTGTTTAAGTTTGTTTTCAAATACAACTTAATTGGCAGATTATAAGTATCTATGTCAATTTAAATGAATGTAGTTTAAGTGAGGATTAGTGAAACAAACAATCTACATTAAATATAATAAACTCAAACAACATCATACACCATAGTCAGATATTATAAATTTATCAACAAAACCCTAACTGCATACAATATCACAAACTATGTTAAATTGTCTCAAGAACGCGCCTTTTATTGAAAATTATTGCGGAACTATGAATTTCATCTAGTTTGTGAAGCAATGAGAAAGAAATACAATGTGTATGAAGTTTCCAAAATGACTTCATACTTCTAGTATTTTTTTCCATTGCTACACAAACCATATGAACCTTATCAACTCATATTATACGCTTACTACCACCGTTTGCTATCACCATGTATCATCCCCCTTAATCTGCAAAGAAACATAAAAACTTCAAAAATGAGCATCTTTAGTTGAAACCAAACCCTAAAGCCATAGTCTAGTGAAGAATAAAGAGATATCAAAAGAGAGAAGGAGAACATACCATTTTCGATGTCGTCGTAGTGTGAGTTGTACCATATGAAGATATATTAAGTTCATCTAATTTGTGTAGCCATGATGAAAAAATACAAGGTGGATGAAGTTTCCACAATGAATTCATACTTCTTGTATTCTTCATCATTGCTACACAAACCATATGAACATTATCAACTCATACTATACGCTTGTTACCACTAACATCATCACCATGTATCATCCCTTTAACCTGGAGTGAATACAAACAAACTTTAACAATGAGCATCCTCAGATGAAAATAATCGCGGAACATGAATCAGTTATGATGTTGATATAGTTTGGGAAGCAATGAAAAATAAATATAAGGAGGAATAAACTTACACAAAAGAATCATACTTCTTATATTTCTTTTCATTGTTTCTAAAACTAGATGAAGTTTGCTGCCATTGTTGTTTGTACTTTATTTTCATAGCTACACAAACATTATCTAATAATAGATGGAAGAAGAAGAATACCTTAATGTATGAAGCATAATATTCACGACTAATAGTGAAGAAGACAAGAAAATGGGTTCTAGGGTATCGCTATGAAGGAAATGATACTACTGTCAATAAGTGAAAGTTAATTCGCTTATATATTGGTAAACAATTTCACAACGATTAACAATAAGGACCATAATGATAAGTATTTATTTATAATAAATATATCACAACGATTAACCAGAAGAACCGTAGCGATATCCCTTTTATTTGTGAATTTTAAAATAAATAAAAAATAAAAGGTGCACCGTAACGTTAAAGGAATAAAATGTTTTATGGCGCTGAGGTTCAAACCGATGAAAGTTTGATTGTATCACAATGGTTGGTTCTGTAACCACTGTTAGATACTAATAATTTTTAATAAAAAAAATGGTATCATCTTAGTAAAGATATGTCACCAAGGTGTAGGAAAAAACCGTGGTGACCATGGCGTTGTTTAATGCGCGTTTTGTAGTAGTGCAACCATAGTAATTCAGAAGTGGTATGAGAAAGAGCGCAATATTCTACCTCAGTGTTGGAGCATGCCACGAGTGGTTGTTTCTTATAACACCATAATACAAGATTCAGACTAAATAAAATGCATAACCCATAGGTAGAACGAAGGTTTTCAGGATCATTGGCCCATTCAGAGTCGGAATAGGCATGTAAAGAGAACTTCTATGACACGGGGGCGGGAGAAAGTAAAAGACCGTGAGTACGTAATGGTGCCACTAAGGTCATAAAATACTCTTAATTACTTACCAATGAGACTATAATAGAGATGCCATAAATTGACATGCTTTGTTTATGCTGAAGGCAATGTCAGGTCGTGTGATAGACACATATTTAAGGGCACCAACAATGGAGCAAGATAGATGAAAATCAGATAGAGTAGAAGTTCCATGTTTGATAAGCCTATGATTTGAGAGCATGAGAGTAGTAACACCATTTTCATTCCACATTTTATCTTGAGAAAGAATATCATATATATACTTTGTCTAAGTAAGCAGAATACCACTTGTGGAAATTCGTTTGATTTCAATACCAAGAAAATATTCAGGAGCCTTTAGTTTCTTGAGGGTATGTGTTGCATGACGAGAAACAAAAATCTTATGTACCAAAGAGATGATATTGTGATGAGAATATTTTCATAACCAAAATTTGTCCTACCCTATTTTCTCATACTAAATTGTGTGTTGCTTCATGTTCATATATAACCTAAGCTATGTAAGTATTGCTTGCTGGTGGTGATTGTAAGCCCTTGCCAAAATGTTTGACTTCAAATGAAGATAAAGAAGGATGAACCCCCGTGCTCATGATCAGGCAATCAAGACAGAATCAATAACCCAAGTAATATGACTGGTTCATTTCAAGGCATGATCATTTGGTGTTTGGTGGTCTTAGGCCATATTTCAAGATGAGTACAAGTTATGCTCCAAGATTGATGCTAATATCATGTGGTCATGTTTGAACTTGTTTAATCCAAGCTTGAATTTATTTAAATATGGGTGGATGATTTTTGGGCATATACAAGTAAAGTTTCAAGGAAGCTCATGGTATAACCAATTTGTGATCAAGTGCATACACAAATCCAAGTAATGTTGGAAAATTATATCAAAGCATAATTTAAGTTTGTTACACATGATAATCAAATCCTCAAGTTGTCTCAAAATCATGATTAAATGTTTAAGTTGTTTCAAGCTTAAGGCATGTCTTTCAAGTTGTGATGCAAGTTAATTCAAGGCCATGTTTAGAGTTTATGCAAGACATGACTAGTTCACCTTCAAATCATATTTCAAAATATATTATAAGCTTGGTTTCAAGAATGGTTTCACCCATATATGTAAACACCCCAAATTTTCCCTCACTTTTTCTCACACATTGGCTTGTGATATTTCATTTTTGTTTTAGTATAAGCATACCATCTCATATTGCATATTTGTTTCACTGCATAGTTCCATTTTCATCTGCATCTAGGGTTTGTGATCTGAGTAATCCAAGAATCAATCTGAGCCATCCCAATGGTCTTGAAGCTTTCCAAAAAGGTCCATGTGTGTTCTATAATCATAATATGCTCCCCAAAGTTCACAAAAGTCAAGGGATCACAAAGAATGGCAAAGGCATGGAGGCAAAGCTAGGGTTTTCCTACACAGATGACCAAAATTAGGGTTTTGGTTTCAGAGGCCTTAACTCCAATTTTTTTTGGTAATTATTGTTTCTAATGTTCTTAATATGTTATAAGGATCATGTGTACCAAATTTGATGAAGAAATTCATTGTGGAAGTCATCTGATCATTGGTAAACTTCTTGAGCAAGTAAAGTCAAAATCAGGGCATCTGAAGCCCCCAACAAGGGTACCAAAGGGTCATCATCATCATTTTAAGTCTCTATAATCTTTATTTGATCTTAGAAGTGGTTGGAAGTTCGCAAAGTTGAAGGAGTTTGGGCCAAATGCAACCTTGCCATTTTTGGAAATGACTTGTAATGGAAACTTTCCATTTTGGGAAAGATTTTCAACCTCCTCTTTCATGACCAAAAATGCTTTAAATGAAAAACTCTTGGGCATTAAAGTTGTAGATTATGTCTTTCCCTTTTCAAAAAGTACTAGAACATGTCTTGATTCATCCTAGAACTCAATATATGGCCTTTCAAAGTTGGCAAAAATCCTATAATTTTCAAGTTCATGCCAAAGAGGATTTTTTGCAAATTCAAGTTCCAAGCCATTTCATGACCTCTAATTGATTGCTAGGCATCATACAAATATAGTGCAATGCATTTGAACCAAAATTGTGCCTTGGATTGCAAGTTTCCACAAGACATTTTCATGAAATTCTCAAAGAGGGACAAGTTGCAAAACCTCTTGAAACCTTCCCTCCATTTGTGCCAGCTGCATAAAACCAATTTTATGGCCCTCCTTGATGCAAGCTGAGGCCAGACATCCCTTGAAGGCAGCTCTTCCATGGCCCATGCTTGAGGTACAAAGTTGTTGACTTTTTTACAACTTGCCCATACCAATCAAACCATGCCACTAACCACTCTCTGACCAATCAAGACATTACATACAAACATTATGAAGCTCATTTCACAAGACAATCAAGCTTGAAAAATCCAAGAACTCAATATTCACAAATTTGCCAAAAAGCTTCCCTTCTCCGATTCTCAAAATCCAGCCATCAAACCTCAAAACAAACTTCACCAATCATCTTCAAATGGTCCATAGAACACAAAGCACCCTCTGAAAATCCCTAAAACACAGCCAAACCAAAACACGATTCCTAGTGCAAAGGAGTTGTACCTCTCAAACCAAGCCACACAAACTTGTTCTAAGCATTGCACCATCATCAGGGGGTTCATTGGAGGTGGATTGAACCAAGAAAGAGGCCAGAAAGCTCAGGGAGTGAAAGCATCATCTCAGGTAGCTCCTTAGAACTTTTTTCCAGAAGCCTTATTTCATGTTCTAGAAACGTTCCCCATGCTCTCCTGATCACACTGCACTTTGTTTGTTTTAAAAATGATAAAGAAACAAGCATGAACCGTATCTATGAAACTTTGACCTAAATTTTGTTCTTCTTCGATTCTCTTTATATATGCATGATTAATTGTTTTTGTTGCTGGATTTGAGTTTGTTGATGTTTAAAGATTAATTCTGGATATTTTGGTGAGTTATTATGGAGGTTTGAGTGAACTCAGGGGAGGGGGTGCCGGAGAAGATGACCGGAGCTGGCTCTGGTCACCTGAAAATAATTGGGGTTCCTAATTAGGGTTTAGTTCCCAGTTTGAATGTGAGTCGTCAGATGGTGATTAACGCGTAATTAGAGGGCCAGGATTTGTCCACTTAATTTTAATTAGATTAATTAATTAGGTTTAATATTTAATTAGCCAGATTTGATCTGGGCCTTTGAAACACGCGCCAGTCAACTCCCTCCATCCCAATTCAAATCCTGACCCTTGGATCTGTTTACTTTTTCATTTAAATCATTTTATTTTCATTTTCTTTGCATTTTCTTTCTTATTTTATTTAAAATGGTTAAAAACATCAAAAAAATATGATACTTTGCATTTCTGATCCAAATATTTTTCTCAACCCAAAAATGATTTTTATTTTATTTTTTTGCATTAAAAAAGTATTTTTAAAATATTTAAATATTATTTTTAATTAATTAATGGATTTTAATTAATTAAAGATACATTTAGGTTTCTAAAAATCACCAAAAAATTCATGAATCATTCCAATACATTTAAAAACATTTTCAAACTCATCATACAAATTTCTTATTAGGTTTGATCATAATTTCACAATTTTTTTTGAATTAGGGTTCTTAAAAATCACATTTTCTAACCCTAACTTGAAAAATTCATTTCTGCCTAACCATGATGAGTTTGAACTTGATTACTTTTGTATTGTTTCACATATTGCATGTAGTTTATAGTTTATTTTTCTCATGAATTTATCTTGCATTTTCAATTTGATTTGCATTTTCCCTTAAGAATCATCAAAAACCCTAGCAAACTTAGAAAATTCATAACTTTCAATAGGATTAGCTTCTGACCTTCTCCTTTGAGGTTTGACCTTGTATGGGTTTAGGGTTTGATTGAGCTTGATTTCAATTTTTTATCATGTTGTATGCTTCTGTTTTGGTCATATGCATCTCATACATTCATGAAACCCTAATTTCTCATGTTCATTTGCATTCATCTTTGCATATCATCATGATGTGAACTTTCCGTGACATTTCAAGCATTTGTATGACATCTTAGACATCTTAAGACATGCTTGAACATTGCTTGATCATTTCTTCATTCATTTGCTATGTTTTTCATTCATTACATTCCATGAACATTCATGTGTTTTCATGCTTCTAAACATGCTTCTTTTGCATTCCATCTCTTGTATGATCACACATAAGCATTGAACATGACTTTGCATCATCTCACATGCCTTTTACATTGCAAATTCACTTCTGACTTTGGTCTTCACCTCTCATTTCATTTTATTTCCTTTTACTTTATGTCTTATGCATTCATACTAACATTTTCAGGAACTTTTGGTAAGTTATTTGGGAGGTGAATTTTCCTTCACTTCCCATCTTTTCTTTCCTTTTCATATGCATATTTACATGTCTTTGAAATGAATCTAATTCACTTATGTTCCATCCTTCTCACTTTCTTTCTTTCAAGTTACTTATCTTCTTCAGGAAGTAAGTAACTTGTTCTTCCTTCTCCTTCTCTTTTCATCTGCTTCTTCCATTGGTGGTCTTGAAGACTCTTTTCTCTTAAGCCTAACAAACCATAGGATACCCAAGCATGATAAATTTTAGGGTTGTGTATAGTCCCCTTAGTCTTTTACCTTTGAGTCTCCTTGAGTCTCTCTTCTCATCTCAATAATTAGAGACTAAACTCTTAAAGTTTTAGGACTTTGAATTAGGGTTATGCCTGCATCCTTCTCTTAGGATGGAGTGTATAGCCTTAATCCTTAGTGTTAAACCTTTAATTTGTTTACACCTCTTAATCAAATCACATTAATAATCACCAAGACTTTATCTTGTAGCTTGGGCCTTACATTAGGGTTCTATCTCTTCCATATGGTTAAGAGGGATTAACCCTAGTGTTTAATGGACAAGTCCCCCTCAAGTTGTCTTACAAACCATAAAATCCATTTCTTAATCTCATCCTTTAATTAAAATCCATTTAATAAATGCTTGTTATATAATGAATTTAATCCCTAACCATGGATTAAGTTGAGGTATCTTCCTCAGCTTAAGTGTTCTCATCTATTATCCTTCTATTAGGATGGTGTAATGAGTCTACTAATCTGTGATTAGAGATTAAACTCATTACTTAACACTAAACAAAAACCCAAAAAACATCTAATTAATCACAAGTAGGTTAATGATCTTAATCCTACATCATCATGGTAATTAAGTTGAGATGCTTACTCATACTTAAGTAGGCTCATTATCCCTAATCAGGGAGGATATAATGAGTTTACAAACCCTTGGTTTAGGCTTAGGCTCATTAACATATGCAAAACACCAAAAACAATAACAAGACTGAAAACACAAAAACAAACAATAATCGTCTCCTTCGAGATTCTTTTCTCATCACACCAGTCATGCTGCAGTAGGGAAATATGACACTGTTTGTGCTCTCCTGGCCCTTAGCATATATGGTATCATCTTGTTTGCAGATGAGCCTAAGTTGTAAGCAAGAGTGCTATCCATCTCTTCCTGCTGAAGAATGCAGTTCCTACCTTGCTCGGAGATTTCTATTACACAGTGCATCAGAGAAATGAGAAGCAGATGGGAAGATTAGTCAGATGTTGTGCACCTCTCTTCTACTGTTGGTTATTGAGACACATGCCAAAGTCAGAAGCTTTCTTGAATCCTCATCAGTCAAGAAATTGGGCTAAGAGAATGATTGCTCTCACTTTAGAAGACATCAGGTGGTGCACTCAGAGCACCAAGGGCAGGGACATAATCACAAGTTGTGGGGAGTATCCCTATGTACCTCTGATTGGAGTGAAGGGTTGCATCAACTACAATCCTTTTCTTTTCAAAAGGCAACTAGGGTATGCCTTGGTACATCCACCAAGAGAGCAGGACTTGTCAGAAACCTTTAATGTGACATTCAGAATAATCATGTTATCGTCCGACAAGCAGCCTGGGCTTGGGATAATATTCAGACAAAAGGGACTGCTATTCTTGGCAAGTGCAACAACACAACTTCAGCTCAGTATATTGATTGGTCTCGTAGCAGAGGACAGATCACCCGCATGCCATTTACCCTGGAGGATGTGCCAGGACCATCAACAGTAGAGCCTGTAGCTACAATCAGTTTAGAGGAGTTGGAGAAGTTGAAAGAGAGGAATACTCAGCTTTCTGAAGCTCTAAAGAAGACCCTCTGGGAGAGGAATGATAGTCGTCTGGATAATGAGAGGTTAGAGAAGCTCCGGATCGAGCATATGACCAAGATTGAAAAGACAGATGATTACATCATAAGGGCCAGAGCAGGGGAGTTGGTATTAAAGAATGCTTGCAAAGAAGCCAAGATTCAGAAGGCCAGAGCTGAGCACTACTTGGAAGAGAGTCAGACTAGATGGATCAGAATTACTAAAGCTCGTTCACAGGAAGATCAGAAGACCCAGGATAGGATAGAACAGCTAGAAGCTAATGAAAAGAAGAGTCAGGAAGCCTTGTTAGCAGCATAGAAGGAAATCTCCGAGTTAAAACTCCGGGCGGGGTTGAAGAGGTCCAAAGACCAAGACAAGTATAAGAAGTTGACAAATGCTATTGCCACCAGGAACCTTCTTATCATGACCATCACAGAGCATCTAGTAGGACCAGTGACTGATGCTCTCCTGAAGGAAGTCAAAGAGGATGACTATGGGCTGGATGTTTGATTTCTTTGTACTTGTATTTCATTTTGTTTGTACTTTTGTTGATTTTGTTGTATTTTGACCCATCATGGGAACTTGTTGTAATCATAAACTATGTATCTTTTCATTTGTAATATATGGTTTGTGTGATATCCTTTGGGCTTCATTTCTCTTCAACATCATCATTCCTCGAGGTCTGGAAGGTCAAAACCAAAGAACCAAACCAGATACCCTTGGAAGACAAATAGACATACTGCATTGCATACTAACCTCATTCTTTGTTTTGTAGGGTTTTGTTGTTGTTTTCTCACTTTGTTATGGTTTCAGGAAACATTGCTCGTAGGAGGGTTTTCCCCATCAACAGAGTTCACTGGTATCCTACAAGAAACAACCTTCCGAGCTTATAGATGGACCAAGTTCAGCAAGATCTGACTGACGTAAGAAACCAGATGGCTAATGAAAGAAGTGAAATGAGGGCTCAGATGAGCCAGTTCATGGCAGTAATGACTGGGTTGGCCCAAAGCCAAGAAAGATTAAAAGAGTTGGTCGAGCGGCAAACTCCTGAAGAGAATCATCCAGGTACGGGAGGTACCAGCAACAATGATCATGGACAGCCACGTACTGACCCCTCGGAGTTTGGACCTCATCTTAACCCTGAAGTTAATGCTATCAGGAATACCCAAGGTAACACTGAAGGGCGTGCCTTGCAAGAGGACCCTCAAGAGGAACAGTTCACTGTAGTCGGTGCTGGAGATGAAGTCTATAATCGTCGTCTGGACGAGATAGCAGAAAAGCTGAGATCTCTGGAGTCCCAAAACTCCTTCGGATTCGATGTTATGGACATGGGCCTAGTTGAGGGAGTAAGAATTTCTCACAAATTCAAACCTCCCTGCTTTGAAACATATAACGGTACCTCCTGTCCTCGTACCCATCTTCAATCTTTTCTGGGAAGATTAAAGGCTTACACTATGGAAGAAAAGCTATGGATGTTCTATTTTGAGGATACATTGATCGGGGCATCCCGTGAGTGGTACTCTCATCTGACTAGAGCAACAATCAGAAATTGGAAGGATTTGGCCGAGGCTTTCATACGCCAATATCAATACAATTTAGACATGGCTTCCAACAGAACTCTCCTAATGGGTATGTCACAATCCTCCAGAGAAAGCTTCAGAGAGTATGCTCAGAGATGGAGGCAGTTAGCTGCTGTTGTTCAACCTCCAATGTCGGAAAGAGAAATGGCAGATATGTTCATGAACACCCTACACGGGACATACATTGATAGGCTGACTGCTTTCTCTTCCACTAGTTTTGCTGACGTGGTCATAGCAGGAGAGAGGATTGAAAGTTTGTTAAAGATGGGTAAAATTTCTGATAATGGTGCCAGCTCCAGCAGCACAAGGAAACCTTTTGCAGGGCCTCGAAGGTCGGGTGAAACCAATTTAATACACATGGGCAGAGGTAGGCCCCATTACATGCCAAGATCAATAGCCGCTGTTACTATTCCCACTCCATTACCTCAACAATAATACACTCCACAATCACAACATTTCCCTCAGCAACAACATTTTCCTCAACAAAGGTCTACAACAACAACAACAACCAACAACAACGTCCTTTCCAGCAAAGGCCATCTCAAGTCAACAGGGTAATCGATCCTATCCCAATGCCCTATGCCACTTTTCTACCACAACTTTTGAAACTCAATCTTGTCGAATTAAGGACTCTGGCTCCACCAGATCCTCAGAACCTTCCAAGGAATTACAACGTCAACGCCAGATGTGCCTTCCATTCCAATGCACCTGGCCACACAATAGAAAAGTGCATAACTTTGCACATGAAGGTCCAAGATCTAGTTGATTCAAAGGCTTTAAATTTCGCACCTCCTCCTAATGTCACAAAGAATCCTATGCCTAGCCATGGCGGGCCCAGGATAAATGCAATTGAGGAAGATCAACTCGTGAACCTAATTGAAGATACTGCAAGTATTCAAACACCTTTGGCAGAGGTTAAAGCCCAGCTTTTAAAATTCCAGGTGTTCCTAGTTTGTGAGGCCTGCTATGAATCTTGCAAAGTTTCCGCCAATGGTTGTGCAAGTTTAAAAAGTGGCATCAATGGCCTTATCAGAAAAGGTATCTTGCAGATAGCATCAACGGTTTCAGCTTCTACAACTTCAACAATTCCTCCAACAACACCAACAAGCACTCCTCCTACAACTTCAAAAACAATTGTTCTGACAGATTCGTCTACAAAGTCAACAATCATCTCTTCTACTACTTCAACAAACATTAGTTCAATCGCCTCCGCCTCTACAACAACAACAACCATTAATAATGACATCTCCACAGTCACCATATACTATGACCCGACAATGGTCCCCGATTCCAACAATTTTCAGCAACAATCTCAAAAACAACCCAGTTTCAATCTTTCACCACCACCACCAGTCAGAAATACTGTTACCATATATTACAAACCACAGACAATAACAGTTCCTACTTCCGCCGCAGTCAGTCCAGTCACCATCATGGTACCTGGACCCATTCCATATGAAAAAGATAATGTTGTACCATGGCACTATGGTTCAGACCTCTACTGCAATGGGGAGAGAGTCGTTCTTGATTCTTCAACTCATACACCACAGATCGATAATATCGGGGGAGGCGGAGGCTTCACTCGAAGCGGACGTCTCTTCGTGTCACATGTTCCGAGAGTTAATGCTGAGGCAGAGGCTGCTGCTAAAGCTAAAGGCAAAAATGTGGTGCCTGAAGAACCAATGCCAAAAGAAGCTCATAAGACGTCCTTTGATCAGGATGTGGATGAATTTATGAGGATAATCAAGAGAAGTAATTATAAGGTTGTGGATCAGCTCCACCAGAATCCTTCCAAGATCTCCATTTTATCATTGCTATTGTGTTTCGAAGCTCATCAGGATGTACTACTTAAAGTTCTGCACGCAGCCTACGTGCCTGAGGAGATCACGGTGAATCTGCTAGAGACAGTGGTTTCTAATGTTAATACTAGTCATGGGCTAGGCTTCATCAACACTGATTTAACTACGGAAGCTCATCATCATAATAAAGCTTTGCACATCACTCTAGAGTGTAAAGGGGCTGTGCTTTGACATGTTCTATTTGACATTGGGTCTTCACTCAATGTCTTGCCAAAGAAATCCCTTGTTAAGCTTGAATATGATGGATGGTATTGCTCTCCGACCAAGAAATCTGGTGGTTAGAGCTTTTGATGGTTCCAAGAGGTCTATTCTTGGAGAGATGGAGCTTCCTGTGATAATTGGTCCATAGGTCTTTCAAACTACTTTCTACGTGATGGACATTCAGCCGGCCTACAGTTGTTTGTTGGGTCGACCATGGATTCACACCACTGGCGCAGTTACGTTGACCCTTCACCAGAAATTAAAATACGAGTGGGAAGGGAAAATTATCACAATATGTGGTGAAGAGGACATTTTTGTTAGCCATCTGGCTACCTACAAATACATTGAGATGGATGGTGAGATTCACGAGACCATGAGCCAAGGTTTTGAAGCACTGAACGTCAATGAGGCAACAACTGAAGTATTTGTTGCATCCCAGGAGGATAGGATGGGTACTTCAATTGTCTCCTACCAACAAGCTCAGAAGGTTGTTGAAGATGAGGACGCACAAGGCTGGGGCAAGCTGCTACCTGTGGAGAAGAAGGAGAACAAATTCGGTTTGGGTTACAAACCATCCCGACAAGATCAAGCAGAGGCTGCTAAAGAGCCCAAGTTCATAAGTGGGGGAATGCTGACCCTAGATGCTGTCAATAACGTGGAAGACGAGGCTGAAAGCGATCTCAACCTGGAGAGCTGGATTTGTCCAAGGATCCCGGGCCAACAAGTCCTTAACTGGTCTTCCCAGGAAATTATAAGAGTTACTCCTGCAGAGTAATTATTATTTCCTGCTTAAGCATGCATCAAGTCCTGCATCTGGCCCAAGGTGTCAGGACTCATTTTGTAATAGGGCCATATTTGTATTTTGTGCAAATGGAATATCAATGAACAATGGACATCTTTTGCAAACAAATTTCTTTTTCGCTCACTATCTTTTCATTTTTTTTATTTTTCGCACAAAACAATAAATGGAAATGTTTTCAAAATAATAATTTCATTTACACTTTTTCTAAAACAAGATTAAAATTAATCACTAAAAAGAACAAATCTCAACCCTTGCAGAGATAATCCTCCAGATTGCACCAACAACAACACTGCTATGACCTTGTATGACTTCGACAATCCAATTAATCAAGCAGATGAAGGGGTTGAAGAAGACTATGATTTGCTTGAAGAGTTAACCAGGTTGTTGAGGCAAGAAGAGAAAGTGATTACTCCTCATCAGGAGGAGGTTGAAACTGTCAATCTTGGTACCGAGGAAGATGTAAAAGAGGTGAAGATTGGGGCCAGTCTGAAAGCTCCAGTAAAAGAACAGCTCATCAGTATGCTTCGGGAATATGTCGACGTCTTTGCTTGGTCCTATCAAGATATGCCAGGTCTAGATATGGATATTGTCATGCACAGGCTACCATTGAAAGAAGATTTTCCACCAATTAAACAGAAGTTGCGCCGCACTCGCCCAGATATGGCCATGAAAATCAAGGAAGAAGTACAAAAGCAGTGGGATGCTGATTTCCTTGCTGTAACTAGTTACTCGCTGTGGGTCGCTAAAATTGTACCCGTGCCTAAGAAGGTTGGAAAGGTGCGTATGTGTGTGGATTACCGGGACCTGAACAGAGCTAGCCGGAAGGATGATTTCCCATTACATCACATTGATGTATTGGTGGATAATACAACTCAGTTCTCGGCATTTTCTTTCATGGACGGATTTTTTGGGTACAATCAGATCAAGATGTCACCCGAAGACATGGAGAAAACAACTTTCATCACACCTTGGGGCACATTTTGTTACAAGGTAATGCCGTTTGGACTAAAGAACGCCGGTGCAACATATCAACGGGCTATGGTGACATTATTCCACGATATGATCCACAAGGAAATCGAGTGCTATGTGGATTACATGATTGCCATGTCCCTTACTGAAGAAGACCATCTGGTGAATCTGCTGAAATTGTTCAAGCGTCTGAGGAAGTATCAGCTGAAGTTGAACCCCAACAAATGTACATTTGGGGTACGTTCGGGTAAGCTGCTGGGTTTTATTGTAAGTGAAAAAGGAATTGAGGTTGATCCCGATAAAGTAAAAGTTATTCAGGAAATGCCTGCACCTAGGACTAAGAAAGAAGTTTGAGGGTTCTTAGGTAGATTGAACTACATATCAAGGTTCATATCTCATCTCACTGCAATCTGTGAACCCTTGTTCAAGCTATTAAGGAAATAACAAACAGTAAGGTGGAACGATGATTGTCAGAAAGCTTTTGACAAGATCAAGGAGTACCTGCAAGAACCTCCAATTCTCATGCCTCCAATTGAAGGAAGACCTCTGATAATGTACCTGACAATATTAGAAGGGTCAATGGGGTGTGTGTTGGGCCAGCATGACGAGTCTGGTCGAAAAGAGTATGCAATATACTACCTAAGCAAAAATTTTACCGACTGTGAACAACGTTATTCACTGCTTGAGAAAACTTGTTGTGCTTTAGCGTGGACTGCTCGCCGACTAAGACAGTATATGTTAACTCATACTACCTTATTGATCTCAAAGATGGACCCAGTCAAGTACATATTTAAGAAGCCAGCACTTACCGGAAGGGTTGCAAGGTGGCAAATGATTCTAACAGAGTACGACATTCAATATACTTCTCAAAAAGCCATCAAGGGCAGTGTATTGTCTGACTACCTGGCTGAGCAACCCATTGATGATTACCAGCCCATGAGATTTGACTTTCCGGATGAAGACATCATGTTCTTGAAAGCAAAAGATTATGAAGAGCCAGTTCACACTGAAGGGCCTGGCCCAGAAGAAGCATGGACTATGATGTTTGACGGGGCAGTCAATATGAACGGTCGTGGAGTGGGTGCAGTGCTCATTACACCTAAAGGAGTTCATATGCCTTTCTTGGCAAAACTCACCTTTGCCTGCACTAACAACGAAGCAGAATACGAAGCCTGTATCATGGATCTTGAGGAAGCCATTGACCTCAGGATCAAAACCTTGAATGTATTCGGAGATTCAGCTTTGGTAATCAATCAGACCAACGGCAAATGGTACACTCATCAGTGTCGCTCCCGACAAATGAAAATGGATCAGATGAAGGTACAGACGCGAACGGTCGGCGAAGGGAACAGTGAGAACACACAGCCGTGAACTCACTGGAGGATGAATAGAGTCGCCAGCTAGGCATTTTTATCCCGGAGGAAAGGCAATGCTGCATAGACCTAGAAAAAGATGGATAAGACGGTTGCGAACCAGAGAGACTGAGAAAGGGGGTTGGTTACAACCTGGGAAGGTATTAGCACCCAGATTGTCCGCCGTACTCGACGGGATCCACGCTTAAAAGATTTGTGTTTTAAAGGGGTAGTGTCAGTGCAATTTGTGTGCAAAAGGGCTGGAAAGCAATATGTACAGGTGTCAGTGTAAAAGAAGTGAAGTGTATAATGATGTGTCAATGCAAGAATGAGAATGAATTGCTCATGATAATGAGGCTAAGAGAAAGAAGCTGAAAGAGGGGGAATATACAGAGACTTTTGTTCGATAACTGTTAAGTTATGCCTACGTATCCTCTCGTGCAATGAGGAAGTCAGAACACCGTAGTTCGACCCAAAGAGACTGATAGATGAATTGACTGATGAACTGCTTACTTGCCTATGCTCAAGTGTATGATCTGTCTGGCACAGATGCTGACTGTCTTGCATTAGACGGAAGAAGCGAGTTCTCGATTGTGAGTGAAGATGATGAGAAAAAGAATCCCGGAGGAGACGATTATTGTTTGTTTTTGAGTTTTCAGTCTTTTATTGCTTTTTTGAAGTTTGTCATAGGAAAATGAGCTTAAGCCTAAACCAATGGATTAGTAAACTCATCACATCTTCCCTCTGATTAGGGGTAATGAGAGTACCTTAAGTGCGAAGTCAGATTCTCACACTTAATCACCTTTGGTGTAGGATTAGGATCATTAACCTACCCGTGATTATTTAGATGTTTTTGGTGTTTTTGTTTAGTGTTGAGTAATGAGGTTAAGCCATAATCAAGGATTAAACAGACTCATTACACCATCCTAAAAGAAGGATAATAGATGAGAATGTTTAAGCTGAGGAAAGCTCCTCAACTTAATCCATGATTAGGGATTAAACCCATGACAAAACAAACCTTTATTAAGTGGATTTTAGATTAATGATATGATGATGAAGTGAATTTTATGATTTGTAAGACAACTTGAGGGGGACTTGTCCATTAACACTAGGGTTAGTCCTTCTTAACCACTTAAGGAAGAATTAGAACCCTAATGCAAGGCCCAAGTTACAAGTGATGTCTTGATGATTATTAGATGAATTAATTAAAAGATTTAAACACCTTAAGGGTTTAATACTTAGGATTAAAGTTATACACTCCATCCTAAGAGAAGGATGCAGGCATAACCCTAAGCACAAAGTCTTAAAGCCTTTAGGGTTTAGTCCCTGATTATGAGATGAGAAGAGAGGACTCAAAGAGAGACACAAAGGTAAAACTAAGAGGGGATACTAATCAAAACCCTAATTCATTGTCATGCTTGGATGATCCTAAGGTTTGTGAGGTTTTCAAGGACAAACTTCAGAGGAGCCACCAGGAAGCAGATGAACAGGATCAAGAGAGGCAAAGTGACTTGCTTCATTCAAGAAGTCAAGTCACTTGAAGAAAGAAAGTGGGAGGAAGAAGAATGAGCAAGCTCAATCTCAAACACAAATAAGAATGCAGCAATGGATGCAAGAGAGATGAAAAGAAAAGTTATGAGAAGTGAAGGCAAATTCACTTCTCAAGTTTACTTACCACCTGAAATGTTAGAAAGAAATGCAATGCAATGCAAGATGAGATGAAATGATATGATGCTAAGCAAAACCAGAAGCATGTTGATGATGATTATGATGTTATGAGGTGCTACAAACATGAGGCAAGACAATGGAGATGCTCATACAAGATCATGAATGCAAATGATGCAAGCTAAGGAGCATGAACAAGCATGGAAAGTTATGAAGCATACAAGACAAATGACATGGCAAACATAAGATGCAATGATCAAAGATGCTTTATACATGTCTTAAGATGTCAAATGAATCACAAGAATGCACAAAATGCAAAGACAAGTCATGTTATGCAAAGAAATGTAAGAGGGATGCAAAAGAAAGCCCAAATTAGGGTTCATGGATCAAACAATCAAACAAAAACCCAAAACAGAAGCAGACCTCATGATAAAAAATGGAAAATGGCACCCAAAGAAACCCTAGGCCTATGATGAACCACTGCCCAAAGGGGAGCTCTCAACTCTCAGCCAAACTCAAGATATGATTTTTGCAAGTTATTAGGGTTTTTTAGGGTTCTTAACAAAACAAATGCCAAACAATTTGAAAATGCAAGAACAATTCATGGCCTTTTTATCCTAGGAGCTACATGCAAAACAAAAGACAATGCAAGAAGAATCAATGTCTCAACCTTCACCAGTTGGCAGAAATGAATTTTTGAATCCATGATCAAAATAATGCATAAAAAATGATTTAATTCAATGAAAAATTCTTAAAATGCATCAAGATCAAAAAAATAAATTTGGTTTGAAGGTTGGACAATGTTTCTAAATGTCTTAGAACATTTCATGAATTTTTTTGTAATTTTTAAATACCTAAAAGTATTTTTAATTAATTAATTCCCATTAATCAATTAAAAATAATCTTTTAAATATTTAAAAATACTTTTTTAATGATAAAAATAAAATAAAAAATATTTTTGTGTCATAAAAAATAATAAAACCTTAAGGAAAAAGTTTCATAATTTTTATGAATTTTTTGCTATTTTAAAATAATTATGCAAGTTAATTGAAAGAAAAATGAATAAAATTAAATAAAATAAAAAGTAAACAGAATGGAAGGGTGAGATTGATTCTGGGGAAAGGACCATTGACTTGGCGCGCAGATCTAAGGCTCACATTCAAACTTCTAAAACTCAATTAATTAATTTAATTAATCCTGATTATGAATTAATGATGCAATCTAGACCACACACACGCGCGCGGGAAGCCAGATCCAAGGGTCTCAATTCAAACTTTGCCCTAACCCTAAATTAATGACTAATCACTTTCAGGTCACCGGAGACGAGCTCCGGTCGTCTTCTCCGGTGACCTCCTCCCCTGAAAACTTCAAACTTCCTAAAAACGCATCAAAAATGAAAAATAGAAACTGGGAAATGATCCTTACACTCTCACGAATCAAACCCCTCTCTCAAAACAAATTTATATTTCCTAAACAAGCTGAATCGAAGAAAGAAAGTTCTAGGTCACGCAAGCTTCAGAAACAAATTAAATGCTCAAATCACAACCATTTTCAAAACCAATGGTACCAGAATGATCAGTGAAGCTAGTAGAACAAGCTTGTAACAAGAAAAATCATTTCTGGAAAAATAAATTTCGAGCTACCTGAGATTCGAAGCTTTTAGTTTAGGAACTTTCTGGCCACCTCTCCTTGTGCAATCCACTCCACTTGATCCCCAGAAGATGTTTGAATGCTCAAATGGAGTTTAAGTTGGCTGGATAATGAGATTCGAAAGGAACTGCTTCAGCTTGATCAAAAATGGCAATGGTGTTTCTGGAGGTTTCAGGCCATGGTGAGTGATTGTTTGAGGTCCAAATGATGTATGGAGAAGCTTTGCAAGGTTTGTTTGGCTGTTTGTGGCTTGTGGAGAGAGATTCGATAGAAAATGCAGGCTGAGGTGAAGAATGGTTATGGAGTGTTCAGGCTGTTTCAGGCTTGTGTTCTTGGTGCTGGGTGGCCTATGAAGTGTGTTGAGTTGGATGATGAAGGAAGTTTTTGTGTTTGGTGGCTGTGTTAAGAGATTCGAAGCAAGTTGCAAAGTGGAAGGTTTTTGTGAATGTGTGTAGTGTGATGGTTTCAGCCTTGCCTCCTGTTATGGCTAGCTTGCAAATTGAAAACATAAACAAATCTGATTGGCTGGATGATGTGACTTGTGCTTTTGTGATTGGTAAGTTTGCTTTTGCCAAAAGTCAAAAATCTTGTAAGAGAAGCATGGGCTTGATACTAGGCAAGTACAAGGGCTAGGGCTGGCGCAGCATGGTGAGTGTGTGAGGCTGGCTTGATTCAAGGACCAATGCAGCAAGTTGGTGAAGCATGATCATGAGTTTTGCAACTTGGTTACTTTATGGATTTTCATGAAAAATGCCTTGTTACATGAACTAAGCACATGTGATCTTTGGTTAAAATCTGATTTTTGGGACTTAGAGAATGTTTGTGTGCTGGTTTGAGAGGAATTAGAGGCTGCAATGTGCATTGGTTCAAGACTTTGCAAAATTTCACACTTGGTGCATATCTTGAAAATAAGTGATTTTTGCCAACTTTGCATTGCTATAACTTTTGATCCAAGAAGAGTTTGATCATGTTCTTGTACTCTTTGAAAAGGGAAAGATGAGATCTACAACTTTCATGACCAAAGTTTTTCCATTTGAAGCCTTTTTGGACCAAGAATCAAAGCTTGAAAAATGACCTAAAATGATGCATTCTTGAAAAGTCAACTATGCCCAAAAAGTCAACATTTGCAAAAACCCTAAATTCTTGATTTCTATGAACTTCAACCTTCTTCCATGATCAAATAAAGATCATATACACTCAAAATGATGAAGATCACCCATTGGTTGGGTCATTGGGGGCCTCAGATGCCCTGATTTTGCACTGACTTGTCTGAAAAGTCAACTCTTGATCAGATGACTTCCCCATGGAATTTCTTCATGAAAATTGATATGCATACTCCCTATACCATATAGAGACCAATGGAAATAAGAATGGCCAAAAAATTTGGGGTTATGGCCTCTGAAACCAAAACCCTAATTTTCAGTCAACTGTGCAGTTCAACCTGGCTCTGCATCCACTCAAACCCTAGCTCTTGTGATTCCTCTGCATTTTTGACTTTGAGGAGATGGAATATGATATAAGAACACACATGGACCCCTTTGAAGTGATTGGTTGCCTTTGGAATGGCTCAAGATGCTTTGGGATTGCTCAGATCACAAACCCTAGGTGCAGATGCCTTTGAATCTATGCAGTGAATCAAAAATGTACTATGAGATGATATGATGGTGTTTATGCATATGAGATGATCATAAGCCATGGTGTGAATGGGTGAGGGCAAATTTGGGGTGTTTACAGCTGCCCCTATTCAAACATGAGTTAGCTGTGCAGGATGTAAGCAACGGCTTAACAGGCAAACAAGATAACTTGTGGTTGAATACCAAAGACAGTCAAAATTTGCACTCACGGAAATGAAGAAGAAAAGGGATATAGATTGTAAAAGCAAAATAAAGTATATTGTAAGGTGTGGGCGACGGAGGACGACCGTCGAGCAGAGGACGACTGCTGGGTAAAGTGGTATGTGAAGCAAAGCGATGACAGGGACGGCCGACATGCTGGGGATAAAAAGTAAAGCTAAGACGGGGACGACCGACTAGCTGGGGAAAAACAAGTAAAGCTAAGACGGGGACGGCCGACTAGCTGGGGAAAATAGGATATTATGATGGGGACGGCCATCAAGATAAAGCTGCAAAGTTCTCTGGGGATTAATGAAACATGACGGGGACGGCCATCAAGTTCGTAAAGGTCAAGTAACCAATGATGGGGACGGCCATCGGGCTAAAAAGGAAAAGGGACCACGACGGGGACGGCCATCGGGTTAAAGAATAAATGAAAAAACAGATGATGGGGTACGGCCATCAAAGGTGAAGGACGATCACCTAGCAGGGTACGGCTGCTCTGTTGGGTAATAAAGGAAATATGATGGGGACGGCCATCAAAGGTGGAGGACGACCACCTGGCAGGGTACGGCTGCCGAAAATATCAACGATGGGGACGGCCATCGGATAAAAAAGGTCAACGATGGGGACGGCCATCGGACGAGCATGATGGAGGACGACCATCAAGAAGTGGAGGACGACCACTCAGCAGGGTACGGCTGCTCTCAGGGTTTGTCATGACATAGGACGAATGTCAGATAACCAAAATCAACAATGGGGACGGCCATTGGATAAAGTGATGAAGGACGATCATCAAAAGGTGGAGGACGACCACCTGGCAGGGGACGGGTGCTAAAAGTCAACGATGGGGACGGCCATCAGATGAGCATGATGGAGGACGACCATCAAGAAGTGGAGGACGACCACTCAGCAGGGTACGGCTGCTCTCAAAGGTATCATAACACAGGACGAGTGTTAGATAAAAAGAAAAAATTGTTTTGTTGGCGATCTACTGGGGAGATAGTAAACACGAACGAGCGTTTACATCCAAGAAACAAAAGGTATAAGTGTTTGGTATTGTGTATAGATTAAAGATGCGGACGAGCATCCTTAAGACCATGATACGGATGAGTATCATGTAGAAACAAACTGACACATGTTCAGAGATGATGATACGGACGAGTATCAACTGGTTAACAAAGAACACGGACGAGTGTTGCATCTGAAAGAATTCTTCTGGGGAATAATAGACACAGGCGAGTATCTATATTCAAGAAGACACAAGTGTTTGACACGGTGTATGGATTAAAGATGCGGACGAGCATCCTTAAGATTACGATACGGACGAGTATCGCGTAGAAACAAACACTAGACGCAATGTTCTGAGATGATGGTACGGACGAGTACCAACTGGTTAACAAAGAACATGGACTACTGTCGAATCTGTGGGGATATGAGTGATGATGTATACAAGATACGGACGAGTATCTGTATAAGTATACCAATGAGTAGTGAGTGATGTATTGTATAGATGAGTGTTTTAACTGCTGGGGAGAGTGACACGGACGAGTGTCAAGAGAGAAAAGTATAATATTAACAAGTGTGTGGGTTGATGAAAGTGTACGCGACTGCGCTGGGGATATGACACGGACGGGTGTCAAAAAGGGTGTATATATGTATATGTGAGAGTGCAAAGAGGATGTCTTTGGCTTTCTGCTGGGATATGACACGGACGGGTGTCAGGACGCATCTGTAATAAGGGTGATTTGTTTGTAAAGAGTGTTCAAGCGACTTTACTGGGGAAAGATGACACGGACGGGTGCCAAAAGGTGTATATACCAGTGTTTGTGATTTGAGAGGCACCTGCTTTGCTGGGACTCTGGTGGGGTTTTTTGTACAGTGATGATGAACAGTTCATTATTCACAAGTGTTAATTCATAACATGGCTTATGATTATGCTATGCGTTTGATTTTTGCCGTAATGCTCCGTATTGGACGGAATGCTACGCTCTGGGGGGTGAATACGATGCGGATGCCATGATTATGCAAAGGGGCACAGATCCGGGACCCGGATCCCATTGCTGCGAAGATCCCTGGATGATCTGCTTGAAGTGGACATCCCAGCTGGGGATGAGATCGTTGGTAGATCTAATGATGTATCTGTTTGGGGATATAGGTCACTGATTGACATATCCTTATAATACGGGACCCAGCTGGGGTTTGCAGAAGCTTTCTGTACTCTGTTGTGACTTCTTCGCGCGTTACTCTTCTGAATAGAGGCTGGGGATTCTGTGGGGAGATGATTCCCTGCTTTCTGCATTCTGCTGAGGAAGAACGGTTGGTACTACAGCTGGGGAATGCTGCTGGTAACTCGGCCGGGGAGAGCAATGGGAGGCAACTCGGCTGGCGAGAAAACATCCTGAGTGTTAAACCTGTTTGTTGATTTGGCAACTTTGCTGGGGAAAGCAATGGGGAGCAACTCAGCTGGGGATAGAGCATTTCGGATGCTGAGATTGAGTGTATGTTGATTTGGCAACTTTGCTGGGGAAATGGACACCTTCCAGTGCCACGTGGAAGATAGGCCGAGTTAATAATGATTTGCCATCTTGCTAAGACGTAATTTGCATGCCCCAGGTTGCGTTCTGGATACCTGCAATCCTGCAAAGGTAAGGAAACGTACAAAAGGTCCCGAGGTATCCCTTACTGGATTCCGTCATAGGAGTTAAGTACTTTCGAGAATAATCACATCCCCTGTAAGCATGTGTTTTTTCCTTTTTATTTTTAGAGAAAGGCATCTGTACTTATGCAATTGTATTTTAGAGATATCAGACAATTCTTTGCAAAACATAAATGTAAAAACGAAACATGACCGAAAATCTGATTTTTATTAATTCATGTGCCCTGAATTGGCAAGATACAGTCAAGGAAACATATCTCCTGAAATGAAGAGACTGTTACAAATTGAGAAACAAAATGCTGGCAGTGTTGGCGACGCTTTGAGGAGCTTCCTCTTCTGCTATGACTCGTATGACAATGACGTTCTTCTCGTCTTGCTTTCTGGAGAGAGTTGATTCTGGTTGAAGCTTGATCCTTCGAAGCTTACCAAGTTATAGGTGATACAGACGAATTCAGAATGCAGTTGTTCGCTTATTCCCTTATTTTGCATGGATCGCCCTTTCGGGTTTTCAATCCATCGGGATACCCATTTTTGCCTGAGCTGTCCAATGCGGCTTTTCAACTCAGCGGGTGTACATTTTTTTGTTTATTTTCCCTTACTTTTGCCCGAGTCTTTTATTCTGTTTTTGACTCGCCGGGATGCCCTATTTTTGCCTGGACTTACATTCTGTTTTTTATGTCCAGCGGGTCATTTTATGCGAAGTATTTTTTAACTGCATCTGAATTCACAGGGGACGGGAAATCTTCACCATCCATGGTGCTGAGCATCAGTGCTCCACCAGAGAAAAATTTCTTTACAACGAATGGTCCTTCATAATTTGGAGTCCATTTGCCCCTGTGGTCTGTATGAGGAGGGAGGATTCTTTTCAGCACAAGATCTCCCACTTGGTACTCTCGGTGCCTGACTTTCTGATCGAAGGCCTTCTTCATTCTCTTCTGATATAACTGCCCATGACAGATTGCAGCCAATCTTTTCTCTTCGATCAGACTCAGTTGTTCGTATCGGGCCCGAACCCATTCTGCTTCACTCAGTTTAACATCCATCAATACCCGTAATGAGGGTAATTCAACTTCAACAGGTAGGACTGCTTCCATACCGTATACAAGCTGATAAGGCGTTGCCCCAGTGGACGTCCTGATCGACGTGCG
Source organism: Lathyrus aphaca (assembly GCA_963966055.1). Classification (NCBI taxonomy): domain Eukaryota; kingdom Viridiplantae; phylum Streptophyta; class Magnoliopsida; order Fabales; family Fabaceae; genus Lathyrus; species Lathyrus aphaca. The sequence goes on along the minus strand of OZ014524.1, from coordinate 109,453,239 downwards.
GTACCCATGCAAGGCAAACGGTAGCATTTCATGCCAGTCTTTGTAAGTGACTACCATCTTCTGCACAATCTTCTTAATATTCTTATTTGCTGCCTCAACAGCGCCGTTCATCTTTGGCCTGTAAGGAGAAGAATTGTGATGTTGGATCTTGAAGTCCCGGCACAGCTCTGCCATCATTTTGTTGTTTAAATTGGAACCATTATCAGTAATGATTCGCTCGGGCACTCCATACCGACAGATGATATCTCTCTTCAGAAATCTGGCTACCACTTGTCTTGTAACATTTGCATATGAGGCTGCTTCAACCCATTTGGTGAAATAGTCAATGGCGACCAGGATGAATCTGTGACCATTTGAAGCAGTTGGCTCAATCTTGCCAATCATATCAATGCCCCACATAGCAAAGGGCCAGGGTGAAGACATTATGTTCAAAGGATTCGGAGGCACATGCACCTTATCCGCATAGATCTGGCATTTGTGGCATTTTCTAGCGTAGGCACAACAGTCTGCATCCATTGTGATCCAGTAATAGCCTGATCTTAGCAGTTTCTTAGCCATGGCATGCCCTCCCGCGTGGGTACCAAAAGAGCCTTCGTGCACTTCATGCATCAACAAATCTGCTTCCGTCTTGTCAACACATCTGAGGAGTACCATGTCAAAGTTCCTCTTGTATAAAGACCCATCAGCATTCAGAAAGAAACTACCAGCAAGCCTTCTCAAAGTCTTCTTATCATTGGAAGATGCCCCAGGTGGGTATGTTTGATCCTCCAAGAAGCACTTAATGTCATGGAACCAAGGCTTATCATCTTTTACAACATCCGCTGCAAATACATATGCCGGTCTATCAAGTCTTGACACTGAAATCTGAGGTACAAAGTTAGCAGCTTGAACTTTGATCATGGATGAAATGGTAGCAAGAGCATCTGCAAACTGATTCTCGTCTCGAGGGATATACTCAAGCTTGACCGTAGTGAAGAAAGTCAATAACCTTCTTGTATAATCCCTGTAAGGTATCAGATGATCCTGGTGGGTGTACCATTTCCCGCTGGTTTGATTGACTACCAAAGCCGAATCTCCGAATACGGTCAATGTCTTGATCCTGAGGTCAATGGCTTCCTCAAGACCCATAATGCAAGCTTCGTATTCAGCTTCGTTGTTAGTGCAGTTGAAAGTGAGTTTTGCCGAGAAAGGCATGTGAACTCCTTTGGGTGAAATGAGTACTGCACCAACGCCACGGCCATTCATGTTAACAGCCCCATCAAACATCATAGTCCATTCTTCCTCCGGGTCAGGCCCTTCAGTGTGAATAGGCTCTTCATGATCTTTTGCTTTAATGAACATGATGTCTTCATCAGGGAAGTCAAACCTCATAGGCTGGTAGTCATCAATGGGTTGCTCAGCAAGATATTCAGATAGTACACTGCCTTTGATGGCTTTCTGAGATGTGTACTGTATGTCGTATTCCGTGAGAATCATCTGCCATCTTGCAACCCGTCCGGTAAGAGCTGGCTTCTCAAATATGTACTTAACTGGGTCCATCTTTGAGATTAATAAGGTGGTGTGGGTCAACATATACTGTCTCAGTCGGCGAGCAGCCCACGCTAAAGCACAGCAAGTTTTCTCGAGCAGTGAATAACGCTGTTCACAGTCGGTAAACTTTTTGCTTAGGTAGTATATTGCATACTCTTTTCGACCAGACTCGTCATGCTGGCCCAGCACACACCCCATCGACTCTTCTAACACTGTCAAGTACATAATCAGAGGTCTTCCTTCTACTGGAGGCATGAGGATTGGAGGTTCTTGTAAATATTCCTTGATCTTGTCAAAAGCTTTCTGGCAATCTTCGTTCCACCTGACCGTCTGTTCTTTTCTTAGCAGCTTGAACAAGGGTTCACAGGTTGCTGTAAGGTGAGATATGAACCGTGAAATGTAGTTCAATCGACCTAAGAACCCTCGAACTTCTTTCTCAGTTTTCGGCGCAGGCATCTCTTGAATGGCTTTGACTTTATCAGGGTCCACTTCAATCCCTTTCTCGCTTACAATAAAGCCCAGCAGCTTACCGGATCGCACCCCGAATGTGCATTTGTTGGGGTTCAGCTTTAGTTGGTACTTCCTCAGGCGCTCGAACAACTTCAGCAGATTTACCAGGTGATCTTCCTCTGTAAGGGACTTGGCGATCATATCATCCACATAACACTCGATTTCCTTATGGATCATATCGTGGAATAATGTCACCATAGCCCGTTGATATGTGGCACCAGCATTCTTCAGTCCGAATGGCATCACCTTGTAACAGAACGTGCCCCAAGGTGTGATGAATGTTGTCTTCTCCATGTCTTCAGGTGACATCTTGATCTGATTATATCCTGAAAATCCGTCCATGAAGGAGAATACCGAGAACTGAGCCGTGTTATCCACCAATACATCAATGTGAGGTAATGGGAAGTCATCCTTCGGGCTGGCTCTGTTCAGATCCCGGTAGTCAACACACATTCTTACTTTGCCATCCTTCTTAGGCACAGGTACTATGTTAGCAACCCACGGCGGGTAGCTAGTCACAGCAAGGAACCCGGCGTCCCATTGCTTTTGTACTTCTTCTTTGATTTTCATAGCCATGTCTGGGCGAGTTCGGCGCAACTTCTGTTTGACCGGTGGGCATTCTTCCCTCAAAGGCAGCTTGTGCACGACTATATCGGTGTCCAACCCTGGCATGTCTTGATACGACCAAGCAAACACATCAACATACTCCTGAAGCAGATCTACCAGTTGCCTTTTCACTGAGTCTTGCAGGCAGGCCCCGATTTTAACTTCTTTCACGTCTTCGTCAGTACCAAGATTAATCACTTCAATTTCCTCCTGATGAGGAGTGATGACCTTTTCCTCTTGTCTCAACAACCTGGTTAGCTCTTCAGGAAGCTCATATTCTTCGTCAACCCCTTCATCAGCTTGACTGACCGGATTGTCAAAGTCATACGATGTCATAGCCGTGCTGTTGTCGGTGCTGTCTGGAGGGCACTCTCTGCAAGGGTTAAGTTTGTTCATTTTAGTGATTTGATTTTAATCTTGCTTTAGAAAAAGTGAAATGAAGTTATCATTTTGAAAACACCGCCATTTATTTTTTGTACAAAAAGAAAAATGGAAAAAACAGTGAGCAGAAAAGAAAAAGACTTGTTTGCAAAAAGATGTCTGATATTTCATTAATTTAATCTTGTTTGCACAAAAGTACAGATGGCCCTGATTACAAAATGAGTCTTGTCATCTTGGGCAAGATGCAAGACTTGGATGCATGCTATAAAAATACAGGAAATAATAATTACTCTGCATGAGTAACTCTTATAATTTCCTGGGAAGACCAGTTCGAGACACTGCTCCCCGGGATCTTTGGACGAATCCAATTCTCCAGATTGCGCTCCTCTTCCAGTTCGTCTTCCAGGCAGTTGATAGCATCGGGGGTAAGCATCCCCCCACTGACAAAACCAGGCCCTGCAGCAGCCTTTGCTTGATGTTGAGTTGGTCTGTAACCCAACCCAAATTTGTCCTTCTTTTCCTCCACAGCTAAAACCTTGCCCCAGCCTAGGGCAGTTCCTTCTTCAACAACCTTCCGGGCTTGTTGGTAAGATGATATGGAGATCCCCGACACAGCAGATGCTTCATTGACGTTCAAGGCTTCAAAACCTTGGCTCATTGTTTCATGGATTTCCCCATCCATCTCAATGTATTTATAAGTAGCCAGATGACTAACAAATATATCCTCTTCCCCACAGATTGTGACAACTTGACCTTCCCACTCAAATTTTAACTTTTGGTGAAGGGTAGACGTTATTGCGCCGGCGGCATGAATCCAGGGTCTACCCAACAAACAGCTGTAGGCGGGCTGAATGTCCATCACATAAAAGATAGTTTTAAAAGTCTGCGGGCCAATTGTCACAAGCAGCTCAATCTCTCCCAGAACCGATCTCTTAGAACCATCAAAGGCTCTTACCACCAGGTTGCTGGGTCTCAATGCCAATCCATCATATTCAAGCTTCACCAGAGCCTTCTTTGGTAAGACATTCAGGGAAGAACCTGTGTCCACCAGCACATGAGAAAGGACAGCTCCTTTGCATTCCATGGTTATGTGCAAGGCTTTGTTGTGGTTGCGGCCATCCGTTGTCAAGTCAGAATTGGTAAACCCTAGCCCATTGCTAGCAGTAACATTACCAACCACGGTTTCCAATTGGTTGACAGTAATCTCCTCAGGCACGTAAGCTGCGTGCAAGACTTTAAGTAGTGCATTCCGATGGGCTTCGGAGCACATAAGCAGTGAGAGGATGGAGATTTTGGATGGCGTCTGGTGAAGCTGATCCACAATTTTATAATCACTCTTTTTGATGATCCGCATAAACTCATCAACTTCCTGATCAAATGGAGTTTTCAGGGCTTCTTTGGCAGCTGGATCTTCCTGCACCGGGCCTTTACCCTTTGCCTTGGCAGCAGCTTCTGCTTCGGCTGTAGGTCTTTGGACTTGTGAGGCAAAGAGACGTCCGCTTCGAGTGAAGCCTCCGCCTCCCCCCACATTATCTACTTGTGGTGCAGGTGTTGATGTTTCCAGAGTGATTCTTTTTCCTTCGCAATACAAGTCAGAGCCATAGTGCCAGGGGATGGCCCTATTGCTTTCATATGGTACTGGTCCAGGCACCGTGACAGTGACCGGACTGATTGCTGCTGCTGAAGGGACTGTTATTGTTTGTGGATCATAAAAGATTGTAACTGGTGCTCTGGTGGGAGCAGCACCTTCTGAATGGTAAGCGGAGTTATTTTCAGGATCATAGAATATGGTAACAGTAGAGACATCTTCATGATTGATTGCTGGTGTTGTAGGAGGTACTGTTGAAAGGACTGTTGTTGTTGCTGATGGAGATTCGAAATGGAATGAAGCTGAAGTTGTAGCAGGAGAAATTGTTGAAAACTGATCATTTGGAGGGACAGGTGAAGTACTTGTTGATGGTGCTGATGAATTGTCGGGAACAATAGTTGCTGCAGTTGTAGGAGGGTCTGAAACCGTTGTTGATGAAGTTGCCGGATTTGTTGGGAATGATGTAGTGATCTGTAGCAGGCCACTCTGAATAAGGCTGTCAATGCCATTCCTCAGGTCCTCGCACCCATTCCATGAAATATTGCAATAGGGACACCCTAGTTCACATCCCGGAAATATTTGGTTTTCTCGGAGTTGAGCTTTGATTTCCACCAATGGCGTCCGGATCTGATCCACACTTGTTATCAAATAAGACGGTTGGTCTTCTTCAATAGCGCTAATTCGGGGACCACCATGGTTTGGCATAGGGTTTTTATTGACATTGGGTGGAGGTGCAAAATTCAGAGCCTTGGAGTCTACCAAGTCTTGTACCTTCATATGCAGAGCTCTGCATTTTTCTGTACTGTGACCAGGTGCGTTGGAATGAAAAGCACACCTAGCATTGGAGTCATAGTTTCTTGGTAGACTGTTGGGATCCGGAGGTGCCAACGTTCTTAGCTCAACTAGGTTGAGTTTCAGAAGTTGTGGCAGCAAGGCAGCGTACGGCATTGGGATCGGGTCGATCACTCTGTTAGCTTGGGATGGCCTCTGCTGGAATGGCCTCTGTTGATTGTTGTTGGAGTTGTTGTTGTTGTAGTTTCTTGGAGGATATTGATTCTGCTGATGATACTGAGGTTGTTGTTGGAAGTTTTGTTGAGGAGGTTGATAGACTGGCTGAGGATGAGCTGGAGCAGGGATAGTGACTGCTGCTATTGACCTTTGAACATATTGGGGCCTACCCCTGTTGGTGTGAATGGCATTGGTCTCGCCAGTTCTTCTCGGGCCTGCAAAAGGCTTTCTTGTACCACTGGACGAGCTTGCACCGTTGTCTGAGATCTTTCCCATTTTCAACAGGCTTTCAATTCTCTCCCCAGCTATGACAACATCTGCGAAGCTGGTGGAAGAGAAAGCAGCTAACCTGTCAATATACGTTCCCTGGAGAGTGTTCATAAACATGTCTGCCATTTCTCTCTCAGACATTGGTGGTTGAACAGCAGCAGCCAGTTGCCTCCACCTTTGGGCATACTCTCGGAAACTCTCCCTCGAAGACTGTGACATTCCCATTAGGAGGGTCCTGTTGGGTGCCATATCTAGATTATACTGATACTGTCTGATGAAGGCTTCTGCCAGGTCCTTCCAGCATCTTATAGTTGCTCTTGTCAGATGGGAATACCATTCCCTTGATGCTCCAGTCAAGCTATCTTCGAAGTAGAACATCCAGAGTTTCTCATCCATTGTATAGGCCTTCAGCCTTCCCAGAAATGATTGCAAATGAGTCCGGGGGCATGAAGTCCCATTATACTTTTCGAAGCAAGGAGGCTTGAACTTATGGGGAATCCTGACCCCTTCTACCAAACCCATGCCCATAACGTCGAAACCCAAAGAATTTTGAGATTCTAAGGACCTCAACTTCTCAGCTATTTCTTCCAATCGTCTATCATAAGTTTCCTCTCCGGCACCCATTACTGTATACTGGTCCTCCTGAGGATCTTCTTGAAGTACTCTGGCTGCTGTGGCTGTCCCTTGAATGTTGACTGGGATGTTGGCCTCCGGATGGAGATGGGGTCCAAAAACTGGGGGATTGACATGAGGTTGGACCCTCTCGTTGTTACTTGTGCCAGCAGTTCCCACATGGGGCTCCTCTTGATTCCTTCCTTCTACCAAAACTCTGAGCCTCTCCTGGCTTTGAGCTAAATTGTTCATCACTTCCATGAATTGTGTTATCTGAGTTCTCATCTCCAACCTTTCGTTGGCCATCTGGTTTCTGACCTCCGTAAGGTCTTGCTGCATCTGATCCATCTGGATTCCCGGAAGGTTGTTTCTAGTTGGGTACCTGTGTGGCCTGTTGAGGGGAAATACCCGGCGGCGAGCAATAATTCCTGAGATTCACAACAGAGGTTAGCAACAACAAAACAAAAACCTACAAAACAAACAAAAGGGTTAGCATGCAATGCAGTTATGCTTATTTGCTCTCAAGGTATCCGGTTTGGCCTTCAGTTTTGACCCTTCCAGACCCTTGAAGATGATGTTGTTGAAGTTGCTTTTGAAGTAACCCAGATGGAAACTACCACAAATATATTACAAAGGTGAAAAAAATACAATTTATTCATTTTACAACACAAGCCCTCAAAGGGGTCAAAATACATCACAAAAAGCAAAAGTACATGGAAAAGGAACAACAACAAGCAAATGATCAAACTCCAAGGCCAAACTCATCCTCACGAACTTCCTTAAGAAGTGCTTCGGTCACAGGATCAGCCGGGCGCTCCGTGAGACCTCTGATGAGAAGGTTTCTTGTTGCGACAGCTGCAGTCAACTTCTTTGTTCTGACTTTGGTCTTTAGACCTCTTCACTCCAGCTCTGATTTCTAGCTCTGATATTTCCTTCTGGGCTGCTGCCAAGGCTTTTTCCATCTGCTCCATCTTGTCTTGAGCTCTCTTGTCTTCTAGAGTACGGGCCTCAGTGATCCGGACCCACCTGGCCTGACTCTCTTTCAAATACAAGTCTGTTCTTGCTCTCTGAAACTGGGCTTCTTTACAAGCATTCTTCAGAATCTGCTCACCAGCTTTAGACTTGTTGATATACTCCCCAGACTTCTCAATCTTAGTCAAGTGTTCCACCCTCAATTTCTCCAATCTCTCAATCTCCCTCACACCTTCACTCCTCTCCCTGAGGGTCTTCTGCAAGGCTTGGGTTAACTTCTCATTTCTTTCCTTCAAGCTTTCAAACTCCTCCAGATTGATAGTGACAGGGGGTGGTGCTGAAGATGACTCAGGCATGTCTTCTATGGTGAAGGGCATTCCAGAGAATTGGGCCCTAGCATGGGACCACTCATAATATTGGACTGATGCCACATTATTGCACTTCCCCAGAATGGTGATTCCCTTAGTCTGAACATGATCCCAGGCCCAGGCAGCCTGCCTAACAGTTGCCAGACTAATCTTGTTCTCACAGTAGAGGGTCTCAACCAAGTCTTGTTCCCTAGGAGTATGAACCAGTGCATAGCCTAATTGCCTTCTGAACAGCAGAGGGTTGTAATTGATACTTCCCTTAACTCCTATTAAGGGCACATTGGGAAAGTGCCCACAGCTGGTGATTATATCTCTGCCCTTGGTGCTTTGAGTACACCATCTGATGTCTGCTGAAGTGAGAGTATTGAGCCTCTTAGCCCAGTTGCTTTGCTGATGAGGATTTAGAAATGCATCTGTCCTGGGTAGATGCCTGAGAAGCCAAGCATGGAATAATGGAGCACAAATCCTCACTAATCTTCCCCTCTGCTTCTCATTTCTCTGATGTACTGAGTAATAGAGATCACCCAGTAAAGTTGGCACAGGGTTCTTCAGGATGAACAAGTGGATTGCGTTCTTGCTAATGAAACGGGGCTCATCTGCAAACAACACAATCCCATATACACTTAAGGCCAACAGAGCACAAACAGCTTTCCACTCCCCCAAGGAGGCCTTCAAACTAGCTTGAGAAATCAGGAAGTCCAGATGAAATCCAGGGATCCCAGCTTTGGAGGTCATATGCTGTTCAATCAAAACAGGCTCCAGGTGCAAAGCTTTTGCTATCTCTCCATTGCTGGGAAAGACCATTTCAGGGTTAAAAGGGATTTCTCTCCTGATAGGTAGACCAACCAAAGATGAGTATTCTTCCAAAAGAGGACCCAACTGAAAGTCTTGAAAGGTGAAACATCTCAATGGGGGGTCATAGAACTGAATACAGGTGTGGATGAGGCTCCTCTGTGAAGGGTCTAGATCCATGACCAAGTCAAGTATATCCCCATAATGCTCCCTGAACAAAGGCATGTGATCTGGAGTGATCAGGGTTTGGATCCTCCTGATGTCTGATAAGTCTGGTTGGAAGAAATGATAGGTGATGTTGCTTTTCTTTGGAGCCATAGGTGCTGAGACTGAGTAGAGTGCTGATGAAGATGCTGAGGAGTGGGCCACTGGCTGGCTAGTGCAAGTAACTGAAGTATGTGGCTGACAAACTGAAGCAAGTGCTGGTGGAGACAGGTCAATGATGCAGATGGGGTCAAAACCAAAACCAAAGGAAGGTGGATACCCTGAAACACAAATAAGCAAATGTTAATATGATGCAATGGGTATGTATGCAAATGAAATGCAAGGGTTTGTGACTGAGCTGGATCTGTTTAACTGCCTTGGTATAGATCCATGTGTGTTCAAGAATTCCAGATGGAGGTCTATAAATCCAGTAACCAGGGTAGGGGAACTCAAATAAAGAGCCACATGTCCAGGGTTCAGAATCACAAGAACTATCCAACATGGAGCACTCTTAACAAAGTCAAAGTAACAGGGTATTCTGAGGTCAAGGTACCTGCAAACCTGTAAACAGCCCAACCCCCTCACAGGTGGTGATCTAGAACAAGGATCCTCAGACTTGGATCAGTTATGAGAAGTGTAAACACTTCTAACCCGGAGGTACAGTGTTTACAATAACCATAACAATTCCTCCTCTAATTCACCTCAGTTTCTGAAGGTCAATACTAAAAGGTCATCCAGACTTAGCAGGCTTCCCAGATAGCCCTAGCATTGCAGGAAATCTGCAACACAGAGTTCTCAAGAAGAAACCCATATCTGAACCGTGTTTCATATTCCCGCACCAGACCGAAATGGAATGGGAAAGAATATGATTCACTCTAGCCTAGGTGTCACTCAGGTCCCAGGTATAGGACCTTAACTCTCAATGAAACACCCACCCACCAAAACAAAAACCAGATCCAGCCAGCAACAATGACAGTATGATATATACAAAAGCAATAAAGAAAGCAGTAAAGCAACTGTACATAAAGCAGAAATAAATACAAAAATACAAACACAAATAAGCACATAACACCCCAGTAAACACAAATCAATCAAGCGCTAGGAGGAACCCACAAAAAGAACCAGAAGCCCTGGTTGCAGTATAAGGGTCCCCAGCAGAGTCGCCAAGCTGTCGCTCCCGACAAACGAAAATGGATCAGATGAAGGTACAGACGCGAACGGTCGGCGAAGGGAACAGTGAGAACACACAGCCGTGAACTCACTGGAGGATGAATAGAGTCGCCAGCTAGGCATTTTTATCCCGGAGGAAAGGCAATGCTGCATAGACCTAGAAAAAGATGGATAAGACGGTTGCGAACCAGAGAGACTGAGAAAGGGGGTTGGTTACAACCTGGGAAGGTATTAGCACCCAGATTGTCCGCCGTACTCGACGGGATCCACGCTTAAAAGATTTGTGTTTTAAAGGGGTAGTGTCAGTGCAATTTGTGTGCAAAAGGGCTGGAAAGCAATATGTACAGGTGTCAGTGTAAAAGAAGTGAAGTGTATAATGATGTGTCAATGCAAGAATGAGAATGAATTGCTCATGATAATGAGGCTAAGAGAAAGAAGCTGAAAGAGGGGGAATATACAGAGACTTTTGTTCGATAACTGTTAAGTTATGCCTACGTATCCTCTCGTGCAATGAGGAAGTCAGAACACCGTAGTTCGACCCAAAGAGACTGATAGATGAATTGACTGATGAACTGCTTACTTGCCTATGCTCAAGTGTATGATCTGTCTGGCACAGATGCTGACTGTCTTGCATTAGACGGAAGAAGCGAGTTCTCGATTGTGAGTGAAGATGATGAGAAAAAGAATCCCGGAGGAGACGATTATTGTTTGTTTTTGAGTTTTCAGTCTTTTATTGCTTTTTTGAAGTTTGTCATAGGAAAATGAGCTTAAGCCTAAACCAATGGATTAGTAAACTCATCACATCTTCCCTCTGATTAGGGGTAATGAGAGTACCTTAAGTGCGAAGTCAGATTCTCACACTTAATCACCTTTGGTGTAGGATTAGGATCATTAACCTACCCGTGATTATTTAGATGTTTTTGGTGTTTTTGTTTAGTGTTGAGTAATGAGGTTAAGCCATAATCAAGGATTAAACAGACTCATTACACCATCCTAAAAGAAGGATAATAGATGAGAATGTTTAAGCTGAGGAAAGCTCCTCAACTTAATCCATGATTAGGGATTAAACCCATGACAAAACAAACCTTTATTAAGTGGATTTTAGATTAATGATATGATGATGAAGTGAATTTTATGATTTGTAAGACAACTTGAGGGGGACTTGTCCATTAACACTAGGGTTAGTCCTTCTTAACCACTTAAGGAAGAATTAGAACCCTAATGCAAGGCCCAAGTTACAAGTGATGTCTTGATGATTATTAGATGAATTAATTAAAAGATTTAAACACCTTAAGGGTTTAATACTTAGGATTAAAGTTATACACTCCATCCTAAGAGAAGGATGCAGGCATAACCCTAAGCACAAAGTCTTAAAGCCTTTAGGGTTTAGTCCCTGATTATGAGATGAGAAGAGAGGACTCAAAGAGAGACACAAAGGTAAAACTAAGAGGGGATACTAATCAAAACCCTAATTCATTGTCATGCTTGGATGATCCTAAGGTTTGTGAGGTTTTCAAGGACAAACTTCAGAGGAGCCACCAGGAAGCAGATGAACAGGATCAAGAGAGGCAAAGTGACTTGCTTCATTCAAGAAGTCAAGTCACTTGAAGAAAGAAAGTGGGAGGAAGAAGAATGAGCAAGCTCAATCTCAAACACAAATAAGAATGCAGCAATGGATGCAAGAGAGATGAAAAGAAAAGTTATGAGAAGTGAAGGCAAATTCACTTCTCAAGTTTACTTACCACCTGAAATGTTAGAAAGAAATGCAATGCAATGCAAGATGAGATGAAATGATATGATGCTAAGCAAAACCAGAAGCATGTTGATGATGATTATGATGTTATGAGGTGCTGCAAACATGAGGCAAGACAATGGAGATGCTCATACAAGATCATGAATGCAAATGATGCAAGCTAAGGAGCATGAACAAGCATGGAAAGTTATGAAGCATACAAGACAAATGACATGGCAAACATAAGATGCAATGATCAAAGATGCTTTATACATGTCTTAAGATGTCAAATGAATCACAAGAATGCACAAAATGCAAAGACAAGTCATGTTATGCAAAGAAATGTAAGAGGGATGCAAAAGAAAGCCCAAATTAGGGTTCATGGATCAAACAATCAAACAAAAACCCAAAACAGAAGCAGACCTCATGATAAAAAATGGAAAATGGCACCCAAAGAAACCCTAGGCCTATGATGAACCACTGCCCAAAGGGGAGCTCTCAACTCTCAGCCAAACTCAAGATATGATTTTTGCAAGTTATTAGGGTTTTTTAGGGTTCTTAACAAAACAAATGCCAAACAATTTGAAAATGCAAGAACAATTCATGGCCTTTTTATCCTAGGAGCTACATGCAAAACAAAAGACAATGCAAGAAGAATCAATGTCTCAACCTTCACCAGTTGGCAGAAATGAATTTTTGAATCCATGATCAAAATAATGCATAAAAAATGATTTAATTCAATGAAAAATTCTTAAAATGCATCAAGATCAAAAAAATAAATTTGGTTTGAAGGTTGGACAATGTTTCTAAATGTCTTAGAACATTTCATGAATTTTTTTGTAATTTTTAAATACCTAAAAGTATTTTTAATTAATTAATTCCCATTAATCAATTAAAAATAATCTTTTAAATATTTAAAAATACTTTTTTAATGATAAAAATAAAATAAAAAATATTTTTGTGTCATAAAAAATAATAAAACCTTAAGGAAAAAGTTTCATAATTTTTATGAATTTTTTGCTATTTTAAAATAATTATGCAAGTTAATTGAAAGAAAAATGAATAAAATTAAATAAAATAAAAAGTAAACAGAATGGAAGGGTGAGATTGATTCTGGGGAAAGGACCATTGACTTGGCGCGCAGATCTAAGGCTCACATTCAAACTTCTAAAACTCAATTAATTAATTTAATTAATCCTGATTATGAATTAATGATGCAATCTAGACCACACACACGCGCGCGGGAAGCCAGATCCAAGGGTCTCAATTCAAACTTTGCCCTAACCCTAAATTAATGACTAATCACTTTCAGGTCACCGGAGACGAGCTCCGGTCGTCTTCTCCGGTGACCTCCTCCCCTGAAAACTTCAAACTTCCTAAAAACGCATCAAAAATGAAAAATAGAAACTGGGAAATGATCCTTACACTCTCACGAATCAAACCCCTCTCTCAAAACAAATTTATATTTCCTAAACAAGCTGAATCGAAGAAAGAAAGTTCTAGGTCACGCAAGCTTCAGAAACAAATTAAATGCTCAAATCACAACCATTTTCAAAACCAATGGTACCAGAATGATCAGTGAAGCTAGTAGAACAAGCTTGTAACAAGAAAAATCATTTCTGGAAAAATAAATTTCGAGCTACCTGAGATTCGAAGCTTTTAGTTTAGGAACTTTCTGGCCACCTCTCCTTGTGCAATCCACTCCACTTGATCCCCAGAAGATGTTTGAATGCTCAAATGGAGTTTAAGTTGGCTGGATAATGAGATTCGAAAGGAACTGCTTCAGCTTGATCAAAAATGGCAATGGTGTTTCTGGAGGTTTCAGGCCATGGTGAGTGATTGTTTGAGGTCCAAATGATGTATGGAGAAGCTTTGCAAGGTTTGTTTGGCTGTTTGTGGCTTGTGGAGAGAGATTCGATAGAAAATGCAGGCTGAGGTGAAGAATGGTTATGGAGTGTTCAGGCTGTTTCAGGCTTGTGTTCTTGGTGCTGGGTGGCCTATGAAGTGTGTTGAGTTGGATGATGAAGGAAGTTTTTGTGTTTGGTGGCTGTGTTAAGAGATTCGAAGCAAGTTGCAAAGTGGAAGGTTTTTGTGAATGTGTGTAGTGTGATGGTTTCAGCCTTGCCTCCTGTTATGGCTAGCTTGCAAATTGAAAACATAAACAAATCTGATTGGCTGGATGATGTGACTTGTGCTTTTGTGATTGGTAAGTTTGCTTTTGCCAAAAGTCAAAAATCTTGTAAGAGAAGCATGGGCTTGATACTAGGCAAGTACAAGGGCTAGGGCTGGCGCAGCATGGTGAGTGTGTGAGGCTGGCTTGATTCAAGGACCAATGCAGCAAGTTGGTGAAGCATGATCATGAGTTTTGCAACTTGGTTACTTTATGGATTTTCATGAAAAATGCCTTGTTACATGAACTAAGCACATGTGATCTTTGGTTCAAATCTGATTTTTGGGACTTAGAGAATGTTTGTGTGCTGGTTTGAGAGGAATTAGAGGCTGCAATGTGCATTGGTTCAAGACTTTGCAAAATTTCACACTTGGTGCATATCTTGAAAATAAGTGATTTTTGCCAACTTTGCATTGCTATAACTTTTGATCCAAGAAGAGTTTGATCATGTTCTTGTACTCTTTGAAAAGGGAAAGATGAGATCTACAACTTTCATGACCAAAGTTTTTCCATTTGAAGCCTTTTTGGACCAAGAATCAAAGCTTGAAAAATGACCTAAAATGATGCATTCTTGAAAAGTCAACTATGCCCAAAAAGTCAACATTTGCAAAAACCCTAAATTCTTGATTTCTATGAACTTCAACCTTCTTCCATGATCAAATAAAGATCATATACACTCAAAATGATGAAGATCACCCATTGGTTGGGTCATTGGGGGCCTCAGATGCCCTGATTTTGCACTGACTTGTCTGAAAAGTCAACTCTTGATCAGATGACTTCCCCATGGAATTTCTTCATGAAAATTGATATGCATACTCCCTATACCATATAGAGACCAATGGAAATAAGAATGGCCAAAAAATTTGGGGTTATGGCCTCTGAAACCAAAACCCTAATTTTCAGTCAACTGTGCAGTTCAACCTGGCTCTGCATCCACTCAAACCCTAGCTCTTGTGATTCCTCTGCATTTTTGACTTTGAGGAGATGGAATATGATATAAGAACACACATGGACCCCTTTGAAGTGATTGGTTGCCTTTGGAATGGCTCAAGATGCTTTGGGATTGCTCAGATCACAAACCCTAGGTGCAGATGCCTTTGAATCTATGCAGTGAATCAAAAATGTACTATGAGATGATATGATGGTGTTTATGCATATGAGATGATCATAAGCCATGGTGTGAATGGGTGAGGGCAAATTTGGGGTGTTTACAATCAGGAGCATCTGATTCCATACTGTGACTATACGAGGAGATTGTTGACTTTCTTCACAACAGTCAAACTTGAATACATCCCTCGAGATGAGAATCCGTTTGCAGGAGTTTTGGCTACCATTTCATCCATGATCAAAGTACAAGCTGCCAATTATGTGCCTCGGATTTTGGTATCCAGACTGGACCGGACGACATATGTATTCTCTGTAGACACTGCTAGTGACAACAAGCCTTTGTACCATGACATCAAATGCTTCTTGGAGAATCAGACATACCCACCTGGGGCATCGTCCAATGATAAGAAGATGTTAAGAAGACTATCCGGCAGTTTCTTCCTCAATACTGATGGCTCCTTATACAAGCGAAATTTCAACATGGTCTTGCTCAGATGTGTTGACAAGAAGGAAGCAGACCTACTGATGCACGAAGTTCATGAAGGTTCTTTTAGCACCCATGCCGGAGGACATGCAATGGCAAAGAAGTTATTAAGATCAGGTTACTACTGGATCACAATGGATGCATATTGTTGTGCCTATGCCAGAAAATGTCACAAGTGCCAGATCTACACAGATAGCACATGCACTTACCCCTTTTAAAACACAATCTTGTAAGCGTGGATGCCGTCGATTACGACGGACAATCTGGGTGCTAATACCTTCCTAGGTTGTAACCAACCCCCTTTCTCAGTTTCTGTGGTTCGCAACCGTCTTATCCATCTCTTTCTAGGTTTATGCAGCATTACCTTTCCTTCGGGATAAAAATGCCTAGCTGGCGACTCTGTTCAATTCATTTCACTTTCTCTTTTCACCGACCGTTCGCGTCTGCACCGGGATGTAAATCTTCGGGAGCGACAATATGGTCACTTATTTCTAAACCATAAGGCAAGTTTACTAAAGCTTACTTGGAATTTAATAGCCACAGATATATATTTTTCAAGACATATTTTACAAGCCATGATGGAATCCTCTCAAGTCACTTTAAATGAGTACTATTCAAGTTAAGATTATTTCAAATCATTTCGGAAAGTGAATACCAAGACTTTTTTCAAAATTTCATAATAGGGATTCAAAGTAACAAAGTAAATAAATATAAGACTACAAAGCAAACCATTACACAAATACTTGTTACAAAAATCAAGAGAGTGGTTGCAAGTCAAGAATAGTGAACATTCTAAATACAAGTTCAAATATTCTTGGAGCCTAAAAAAAGATCCAAAAGGGTGGTACATTAAGACGCAAAATTGACTTCAAATTGTCTTACACCATGACAATGCCAAACTTCCTTGTTGTATTCCCAAACCATCTCTAATCATCATCTACATGACCAAACCAAAATTCAACTACATAAATCCATAAAATTACATCACAACACATCCAAACAAGCATGACTTACTTCACAAGATACACATCATAACATCAAAACAAGATTGTACACATATGAGGAGGCTCTTGTACTCATTCAAAAAGGTTGCTACAAAGATGTCATAAATAACCAAAAATTAGCAAAAGTAGAATAATTCATAAGTGTCATACCCTAAATTTTGACCCTAAGATATACAACTCATCAGAAGAAGCCTACTGACCAAAGGATTGTGCCAGACTGGTTTGAACAATATCCCCGCAATGGATAAGGATTCCTGAGTCCCTCAGAAGATTCAGGATAAGGACCAATCATTAATATATAAGATTTTCAACCTTTCAATAATTATCAAATGGTTAAGGAATATCAAATGAGGGAAAATCATTCAAAGACTGTACAGAAATTCCAGTGATCTGGGCCCCAAGCCATCAGAACCACTAATTAGGGTTTCAGTCATCTGAGCCCTCTAGATGAATTTTTCATGGGAAAAGAATCCAATGCCTCCATGCATCATCAATAAAGGATGACATGACTTTTACAAGTCACTTACAAGTACAAAAGGTGCAAAGATCAAGGATTCTAAGATTAGGGTTTCACATTGCCGAGATTAGGGCTTCTAACTAATCGAGGATCCCAAGACCAAGATTTTCATCTGGACAAGAGAATATACCGTAGGGGATGGTTTAAATAGCTCATATAAACCATGGAAGTCCATTCATAAGGTCAAAATACCTCAGAGGATGTCCTGTCAAAAATCAGAAAACCAGGGGTATCTAGTGTAATTTCCATCTGGACCAAAAAGTCAAAGTTTGAATTTTTCACCCAAAATGATCCTAATGACCTATATTACAATAATATATGGTCCATTAATGCATTTGATCACAAAAAATAAGAAATTTGAAGATAACTTGTAAAAGGGGAAATCTTTGAAACTTAGAAAATTTTCTAAGTTATGGAAAAAGGTGTTTCAAGTACCCTACTCCCAAGCACCATAACTTGTGATCCAAACATCATATTTTGGTGAAACAAATCTAAAATGAAAGATCTCATCATAATCTACAAATGATTCAACTACAAGGAACTCCAATTCTTCATGTATTTTAAATTATGATTGGATCAAAATCAAGAAAAATATTGATTTTCAACACTAAGACAAATTTTGCCTAAGTACAAAATCAGCAAAACACCAAAACTTGGAGGAATTTTTCACCAAGTTCTAAGATGATTCAGATCCTTCTCAAAATACCAATGTTGTTGCAAATTTTGCCAACAATTCAAAGAATCAATTGGCATTAAAAGATCTTGCTTGTACATGAAGAAATCATGGATCAAAGTGACCATCCAAGACTGTTTTGTAAAAAACAGATTTTCACAAAAAGGACAATGTCAAGTGGTCTTAAGCATCTTAGCAATCATTACAAACCTGGCCAAACCTGTAAATTCATGATTGCTCCAAGGAATTTCCATAAATGACATTTATGAATTTCAACACTTATGCATTTTGATCCAAGGGTCACCAAGCTCCAAAATGACAAATCTTGGATCTCTTGTTCAATAAGAAATAGGTGGATACAATCCAAGCATAAAACTTCTGAGGAATTATAATTTTGCTACTGCAATAGATGATCTTTTTGAGAAGTTCATCATTTCAAGTGTAAGAGATATTTTCACAAAGCATGGCTCACAATTGTGACATCACCTCTTCAAGACTTAATGGCTAAGTAATCTCATCATCCTTGCCTATAAATAGATACCTCATTTGATCATAAAAATTACACCAAAGCCTCTGATCTCCAAGCTTTCTCTTATTTTCCCCTAAAGACTCAAAACTTGATATTTTGAGCAATCACTACTGGTTTTTGAGTTGTGGCCACTATCAACTCAAACCAATTACTCAAACACATCCCATATGATGTTTATGAGATGTTCACACACTTAGATCACATCTGAAACACCTCCTACCCAAAACCACTCTTCAAAACCTCAAAGAAACCTTGTTTTTGCAACTTGAAGATCAAAACTTGATCCAACCATTTGCAATCAAGTCTAAGTGTTAAAACACACTCCATATCATGTAGGGAAGCTGTCCAGATCATCACAACATCTCTAGAACACCTCCAGCTCGAAATCACATCTCCAACTACAAGCTCAAGTTCAGGTAAGCCTCAAACTTGGCTAAATCATAATCCATGCATATTTTCACACACAATCTTTTTGCCATATATGTGTAATCATATTCTAAGTGAATCTACCAAGGTTGACTTTTTATTCCCCATCACTTGAGTTACCCTTGCTTGACGTTTCACTATCATTCTCCCGAGCAATATAGTCTCTCTTAGCCTTACTATTCTTCTTATGATGCTTTTCTTTACCTTTGTCTTTCTTCAACAAGGGACATCCTGGTTTATAGTGACCGGCCTTTCCGCAATTATAACATGACCCTTTTGAGTTGGTACTCTTACTTTCATCTTGCTTTGAAGGTTTTGATTGTCATCTATAGTTGACGAGATGTTTATCCGAATGTTGAATTTCATTTTTCCTAAGGTATCTATTGTACCTTCTCACAAATAACCTCATATCTTCATTCATTTCTTTATCCTCATCACTAAACTCACTCTAACACTCATCGTTGGTGGATTATTTAGAACTAGAAGCCTTTAAAGCAATAGAATTCTTTTCGGTGTCCATAGACTTCTCTTTCTTTTCGCTCTTTTCATGTTTCTCGAGATTCAAGAGCTCTTGCTCACGCTCTTGAAGCTTGCCAAATAATATTGTCAAGTCCAATGTTCTTAGATCATTAACTTCCTTGATTGCGGTGACTTTAGGTTGCCATTCCCTAGTAAGACATCTCAAACTTTTATTAGTAGCAACATCATTGGGAGTATTTTTATCAAGAGCATTTAAGCGATTGATTAAATGAGAGAATATCTTTCCCAACTCCCCAATGGTGTACCCTCAGTTCATGTGAAAGAGATCGAACTCTTGTGTTCAAGTATTGATTCTAGCTAGTTTGACATCATTGGTTCCCTCATGGGAAATTCACAATGCATCCCACATAACTTTAGAAGTAGTACAATGTAAAACTCAATAATGTTCATCACTCCCCAACGAGCAAATGATCATATTTCTAGCTTTCCAATCGTAGCTATACTTTTTCTCATCTTTTTCATTCCATTGTGCTTCCAGTTTTGGTACTAGAACATTATTCGCATTCACCATGTTTATTTCCATGGGACCGACTTGAACAACCTTCCATACCTTTCTATCAACAGAGTAGATATGAATGTGCATATAATCCTTCCAATAAATATAATTTTTGTCGGTGAAAATGAGCTCTCAATTGTACGCCCCTTTTGGATCGTTATCCATTTTCTAAAACGTTATATGTGAAACACTAGATGAATCGGTGCTCGTGATACCACTTGTTAGACAATGACGCAAATATAGAAGGGGGTTGAATAGATACCCTATTTAAACTTGGTAAATTAAAAAAAAATCATATAGGTTACGAAAGCTCCCCGAAAAATAATCGTCTAAAACTATTCGTTATTGGAACACCAGATATGCATGAAAACCAAATGGAATGCTAAAGATGACCGAATCAATTTAATATTGATCAATCACTTAGAATACACAAATACCTGATACTATTACTTCTAATGTTGTGAAGGAAAGAGTAAACAAGTATAAAACTAAAGTAATTGTGTGATGTTAATTTTGTCAAACACTTGGTGTGCACAACACCCCAAGGCCAAACTTCAATTGATTTAATAGTACATAATTTTCTAAGTGGTAATCAAACTAATTACCACAAGTATTCAAATACTATTGAAACACTACAATCATATGATGTTATGCTATTAACCAATATCACACAATAACAATTAGTGCAGAATTTAAGAGAGAAAATAGGCCAAATATTGAAATACTTGTGTGAATTTATCTAGCAAATACTTGGTATGCACACAACACAAAGTCTCAATTTCACTAGAATTGATAGTGCAAAATTTCCCTTACTTGCAATCAAAGTAATTGCAACAATTTATCAAACACCTAAAGTGCACCACAATTTAGTGAAATAAAGTTACCAATCAATGTCACACAACATACAATTAATGCAGAAATTTAAAGAGTTAAGGAGAGAAAGAACACACTGAATTTGTTTAGGCAGTTCCCCTTTCATCCTCGCTAAGGGTACCTCTGCCCCCAATTCTAAAACTATAATTTATATATTTATTAAATATTGTAATTTTTATACAAATAAGAAATAGTAAACACAAACAAATCCTAATTGTTGATGTAGATGTTATTTTCTTATTTCCCCTTGATTCAAGTTGAATAAAGTCCTTCAAACGATCTGAGAAAATCTCCGTTTGTAGCTACCTTATTACAAGAATCCAATATTCTTCACAGTTTTAGCTCGGTTGGTTTCGATCATGACTCGCTTGAACCCACACCTTTCTTCATAATCCTCTGGTCACCGTGAATTATTTGAATAAATCCATTGTTCTTTAAAACCCTTCACTCGACTGAATTGATGAAGTAAATATATGTGCAAAACCCCAAAATCCACAAGATCTTGGAGGAGAAAACCCTAAGGTTTTATTCAAGAAAAAACCACAACAATCTCAACCCAAACTTGATACATGATCCTAAGTTTGAACATTATCACCATATACAATGCACAGAGATCAACAAGAATGATTATGTGTGTTTGTTAATTAATGCAAAAAAGAATGAAGATAAAGAGCAATGTTGTGTATATCTTTCACTTTTCTTGTTATTAATGAAAATGAGACTCAAGAATATATATATATATATATATATATATATATATATATATATATATATATATAATGCATAGACAAAGAGAAAAGATCAAAACTGAGATTTGGCAAAAATGCACAGCAAAAAAATGAGAGAAAACAACAATGAGTTGCTTCATGGCACTGGACCACTCGACCTGTTTCGACCCACCACAAATAAAAAAATACAAACAGTGATGAGTCGACTCACAGATTTTCATGAGTCGACCTATGAGATAGGTAACTCGACCTATTGAGACCCGCAACCAAACAAATCCAAGAGAAACAACTATGAGTCAACCTAACAGATTCATAAGTCGACTCACAGATTTTCATGAGTCAACCTATCAGCAACCATGAGTCGGCTCATGCAGTGTAAATTCTGATGAGACAACCTATCAGCATCCAATGAGTCAACTCATGCAGTGAAAATTGGAAAAAAATCAAATTTTGAGAGGTTTAGGTCTACCAAAGCCATTTGTGTATATACCTAAGGTAACAACAAATATCAAGTGCCCAAAAACAAATATGAGATGCTTCTTATATTCTTGGACTCGGGAATTGGTATTTTGAGCATGTTAAGAATGAATGTAATCTAAGACGCGATGACATCGTCCAAAGTAAAAAGTACGAGTTATTCTAAGTTTTGACATCATTAAAATAAGTATCAAGGAATCTTGCCCTCAGAGTTTGGTTTGAAATAAAATGGCATCGTTAAACATGTCATTTTTTTCTTGGCGTTTCTTGCATAATCTGATACCAACTTGAGACAATTTATATAAAAGATGTGTGCTAAATGTGGATACACAAAATTGCATATTTGGTTGTGGTTTTTGCCAAAATTTTATATCATTTCATTTTTGTTTGTAGCTCATCATATAAGGATTGGTGTGGTGTCTTTTGTTGGTTGGGAATGCCTATCATGATAATCCATTTTCGCAAGCCCAAAATTTCAAGGGGGTTATAAGTTCAAATTTTGAAGATTAGGAATTGTTTTCAATTTATTGGGTTGGATATAATTTTGATGATTAGGAGAGCTCACAAGATTATTTTTTCAATAATTATGATATGAGAAAATCCCATAGGAAAGACATGGAGAAAATCTCAAAGCTGAGTGAGACTGTCTGTTAAAACACATCTAAAAAATTCATTATGAGGCCTAAAATGTTTGAAGACTGTGTCATTAATTGATAAAAGTGATTCATTCATTCTAAAAGGAATAATCACAATGACTTCATCAATTTATTATGCTTACTATTATAGGGATTATTTGTACTTGGTATAATTTTAGATGAATGACTTTTGTTATATAACTAGTGTAATTTAAATTGAAAAAGTTATCAAAGAAAAAGTTATTCCTTCGCTTCATCTTTCTTCTTATGAGATCTTATTGTCCTTTAATTCAGAAAATTGGTATATGATACAATGCTCTCATTTAACATTCTCCTTCCTCATGCAATCATCCAAAATGACCCATAATTCCCGAAACTTAGAAACCAACCATATGTCTCATAATATTGACGAACTAATCCAACAACTGGCTCAATTTCATAACGTATTTACCACCATTATGGAAGAAGTTTCACATCATGTTAGCATTATTGGGTCATCATGAGGAAGCATCTATAGTGGAGAATTTTTTTAAGAACCACACCTTGTGAGAGACACACCACATATTCACCCAAAACCTTAAGATGATAGGTGTGTGGGTTTTCTAACTTATAAAATGATAAATCTTCATTTTCTTATCAACATGGGAGTTCCCAACATTTTATTTCTCAACACTTCCAACTCACACTTATTTTATCAACACCCCCTCTCAAGCATGAGCCTATCCATAATGTTCCCCCTCAAGCAGAAGCTCTTTCATCCATATACATTTGTTCAACGTGACATGCCTTCTACCCACCACTATGCGGGGAGGAATTTCGATACAAGTGAGTCGTTCCTTCACTCGAATCAACGGCTCATGATACCAAATATTGGAGAAAACTCAAATCACAAGGTAAAATAGTGAACAATATAATAATGTAGAAGGTGAAAGAATTAGAGAGAATATGGGGAGAATTGTGGTATTTCATTAATAACCCAACATGAATACACATCAATACAACTAACCAACTAAAATGAAAAAAAAATTTTCAACCCAGTAACCAGTTACACCAAATCTGTAACCAGATATAGGAAGCTCTTGACTTCAAAAATATCAAATCCTGTAGGGTGGTAACCGGTTACATCAATCATGTAACCAGTTACATGTTGCTTTTATTTGCTATTTTTCTACTAGAAAGGGTAGTAACCGGTTACACCCCCTGTAACTGGTTACATGACCTTTAATTACAATTTTTCACAACACGCCACCTCAATTTAAGTCCTTTAAGTATTCCATCCTCATTTGCTTCTTCAACCTCTCAAACACTTCAATTGTTACTCTTTTTGTTAGTAAATTGGTCACTTGATCTTCATTTTTGAAATATTCCAATTTCAATTTTCCTTCACTAATAAGCTCTCTCAAGTAGTGAAATCTCGTCTCTATATGCCTGCTTCTTCCATATGCCATGTGATTCATGTAAAGGTTTATAGAGAAAAAAAATTCTATCATAAATGTCACATCTTCATATTCTTTACACAACTCCTTCATCAAATTCATTAACCATACAACTCAACACACACACATACACATAGATGCTGCAATATACTCATTATTGCAACTCTATGCATATGCATGTGGTACCAATTCTATACTCGATTTTCTCTAGAACCAATTCTCCCTATTCTGAGCTCCAAGCCTCTTATTCTGAGCTTGGGACAAGCCATCAGTCCCCTATCTAAACTAACATATACACGCCTCTTGCCACAAATCTTATGATGCATGAGCATATCATTATATCAATGCGTTAAGACCTCTTTTCTGATCCTAACATAAATGCATTAATAATTCAAGTCATCCCCTCTCTGGATTACACCACACTAGAATCATAAAATGCACATTATCAATCAATAGTGCACACAAGCATGCTAATAATTCATCTCAACCTAATTATATTTCAAACATCATATCAATTTAATCAACTCATTATGCAAACATAATGATCACAATAATTAATCCTACAATGTTTCATAAATAACATCCAAACATAAATAGCATACAACAACGTAATTCCCCCTTTGGACTACCACCACCACCACAACAATTAAGAATATTCAAATACAAACATTTGACAACTCAAATATTCATAAACCATATACAACCAAATTTATGCATACAAAATGTCATCTTTCGTAAATCACATAACATCACCAAATAACATAATCAATTTAATTATAACAATTAAATAATTTTTCTAAATCAATTATTAATATTTAACAACCTAATGTAATCATGCCATTAATTAATTTAAGTCACTGAAAACATGCCCAACAACAGTTAACATTAACCACAAGACAACACAACACATAAAATCCAACTCGAGAGCAAGAAAAATAGCCACCGACATTACACCTTAAGTAAACTAGTATATTCACGTCATTAAGTGCATATTAAACCTCTTAAGACATCACTATAAGATAGTACTACACATTAGCTTTCCAACGCTTCGAACCGCATCTCGATCCAAGTTGCATAACTCAAGTTATAATATTTTTTGTTAGGCATAGCAGAAGTCATGAGGGTTGACATACATCACCTAGAACTGAGTTTTTTCCCATTGTCAGTTCATCGCTAAATCCCAGAATCGTTAGGTAAATACCCATAATTTATTTATTTTTTGCATTTTCCACCATAGATGCCCTTCCTGATCTCCGATTTCAAATCCGCAAAAAGTCACAATTGACATATAACAATTATTCAATGATTAAAACCATAAATTCACGATTTATAACATATTAACATCAACAAAATAAGATATTTTCATACTTTCATATTTACCCAAAAACTTCAAACTTTCGATAATGGTGAAAAATATTAACAATTTCAAAACAGTAATCACATACTACATTTTACACAAAAACATATATTGATTCAACCAATCAACATCATAATATCATAAAAACTTAAAATTTCATGAAACAATCCAATGTCCTTTTGAAGATTAATGACTCCTCTACTTTACCCCTCATGCATAAGTCTTATTGAAAGCTATTATCCTCGTTACCTTTGAATTCTAGCAAACAAGCTCTTCTCCAATGATTTTTCTCTCTTATAGTTCTAGAATTCTCCTCTTACCTCTTTCTCATGTTCTCTAAGAATTTAATGAAACATAATTCTCCCTCATCTTTTAGAATATATAATTAGGGTTTTCTACACAATTCTTTTTAATTACAATTCTTTTTAATTACCTCATTAATCCTCAACACTTTTAACTCACATTATTCTATGTTTCTAATTTAATCATTAAAGTCATACTAATAATAAATTTAATTTTCCATCCAAAATCCTATTTATAAATAAAACTTAATTCTCCATTTTGATATTTCCTTTGTTGCCCCAAATTTGTTTTCCTAAATATCCTTATTGTCCCTTATTTATCTACTAACTTCTATCTTTTCTATTGATTAATCAATTAAATAATTTCTATTATAAAGCCACACTTTTCTATATTATTTTTTAATATTAATTAAAATCACTAATTATTCTACCAAGTTCCCATGCTCTCATCACACCCTACCAATTCCATTGCACCCCAACAACACATATAATCGATAAATTTATTTAAATGCTCATCAAATAATTTAATAAAAAATCTAAATAATTTAGTTAAATTAATTAATTGGATTTGGGTGTTACATCTTTCACTTACAAAATATTAAATCTCAACTTTTTTAATTAATATAAGACTTTTCTACACTTTATTTCTCAACATTTTCTATTCACACAATTTTTTTCAACAAACACCTTAAAGTGTCAGTCTTTAGAATGTATTTCCTATCATTTTGTCTAAAAAAATTTCTTATTTATTATTTTAACAAAATAAATTTGTCTTTAATTATATGCGTTGAATTAAAAAAATATATTTTGAGACAATTTTTTTGATCGTACCTACGATCAGAATCTACAAAGGGTCCCGACCGTTGACGTGGATGAGGACGACAATGCTCGATCGTCGAGGAGAGATAGAGAGGGGTGTACCTGCAAGGTACTCCGATGCCAAAGTAAGAACGAACAAAAGAGTATGTAAGTATGAGTAAAAGTGTTAAGAGAGTGAATATTTGATACATGACCCTCTCATGTTAGAGGGTTTATAAAGAGCCTCCAGCGCTTGGCTATTGGTCCCTATTTTGGGCTTGGATCGTGGATCCCTCGAAAATAGGTAACTGCCAGAAACTAGTCATTGGGAAAAGCATACCTGGTCAGATGGGATGCACGCCGAGCATAGGGATATCCGAGCAGGAATTGTCTTCGGCCGAATCTGGGTGACTCCTGCAGGTGTTGGACTGAAGTCTTGAAGGGGCAGAGAATTCCGACCACTGGTAATTATGGTCGACAAGTCCTCCTCGACAAAGGGGCGTAAAGCCAATGAGTCCCTATGACATTTGGCCTATTAGGTCTTCCTATGTTCAGAAGTGGATTGGGCCATGCTTAGTCATTGGGCCAGTCCGGAACAGGAGCCCCCCAAGCTGTTGCTTCTGGTCGTAGAAGTGATGACTTAAGGGTGGTCAGGTATGTATGGGGTGAAGCTGATACTTGTGATATCTTTTAGTCACCTAACTCGGTATAGGTGAACCCGCATACCCCTGGGCGTTAAAATGTGCTCGTCGGACGAGGATCCTAACAATTATGCTGAAAAGTCATGTCACGTATGCGCCTTGGGAAGCGTGCACATTTAATGCATAATGATGGCTACTCTATGGTCGTCCCTAGGCAATGAGTGCACCGTTTATAGGTTATATTCCCCACGTGTCTGCGCACGAGCTGAAGGAGGCTATAAATAAGGCGTTAGGGCTCAATTTCATAATTTTCGTTCTCTGTTTTTCTGCTCGACGAAGATAAGTCCTCGAGCTCCGCCACAAACCACCAGTTGCTGCCGTTTTCAACGAGGACATCCAAACAACCATGCCAAAACCTTCTAAAACTTGTAAGTTTCTTCATATATCTATCTATTTTTCCTTCTGATTCTTGTTGATTACATAGATGCATGTGGTTAGGATAGATTTTAGGGCCAATAGGACCCATAATTTAGACTATTAGGGTTTCAATATGGTGTACCCATTTATGTACAGTGGTTAATGTGTGATATGTCGTCGTCGTTGTGATAATTAAGGCTTTTAGCAACGTTCCTCGTGGCTTTATACAACAGCTCTGGTTGAAGTTCAACTGGAGTTCTGGGTTTCAACATGGAGTCATCTACTAGTTGATGTGAACCTGTAGTTTGATATCTTAAAATTCTTCTTTCCTCGTATAAATACCTTGTCGTTATAACAATCATGGACTATTTTGAATAAGGTCTTAGGTCGAGGACAACGTCCTCGTTCCTCTGCGCACTCTTCAACTTGATCAACGGTGGAAAGGAGGATTTGATTCAACTCATCGAATTCATGTTAACTTTCGTTGCTTTTCAGGTGTAAAGATGTCTAGCGACACACCCACCCATATGGAAGTGGAGGAGCTTTCTAGTGACATAGATTCGTCCCCTAATCATTCCGACAAAACGATGTCACAAAGAACTGCTTCTGCCTTGAGTGATTTCGAGGAAACCTTTTCCGATCATGCTGACAACAACGAGGATCAAAATATTCCTATTGAATAATGGGTTGTCGGAGAGCCACTGACTATCCAATCGATATACTTCCAGCCCTTAGAGGGTCTAGTTCCATTGGTCGAGAACCGTGAGGATTGGCTTATCAAATATCCTGGTGAGGAAGATCGTATTTGCTCGTCCTACGGTCCCAACATGTTCGCCATGTATGACATCTTCTTTAAGGAACTCGAATTTAGGCTTCTCTTTTCGGACTTTCAGGTTTCGGTGTTCGTCCACTTAGAGCTTTTTCCGTCTCAGCTGCATCTAAACTCGTTTGCTTTCATGAGAGCTTTCGAGTCGACTTATGGATACCTGAAGATCGGAGCGACCATCCCCCTGTTCTTCCACATATTTCATCTCCAAAGGCAGGTCGTCCAGGGAAGATATGGTTGGTTCTACCTTAAGCAAAAGAGGAAGATTTTCAAGGCCTACTCTGAGTCGATCAAAGATTTCAAGGATCGGTATTACCTGGTCGAACCGATCTAAGTCAATGCTCAGAATTCTATGAAGTTCTGGGGGGTGGATACCTATGATGAATGGAGAGTTCTATTTGATGAGTAGGGGAAGAAGTTGCCTCGCCTGATGCTGAAATTCCATTTTTCATGGTCGTGTAACCATTTCATGCATGGTACCGACAAGTATTTGGCCATCGCTTCTGAACTAAGTGACGAGGATCAGACCAGCTACGACGCGCTGATGAATTATGTTTCCAAAATTACCATGACCATGCATGTAGACGAGCAAGGTCATGCGATCTTGGATAAGGACGGGGAGTGCAAAAGTAACCCTAGATTCATAGAAGTGTCCAAACTTCTCGTCTGTGAGACGAACGAGGACATCACCACTTATCTTGGTAGTCTTTAGAGTTGTTTGTTTGCATTGAATTTATGCTAATATACCTTTTACGTTTTAACAAGTTTTTTCTCTGTCTTTTTCAGATTCGATAGTTGATTTGATGGACAAGGTGATGGCCAACGCTACCAAGAGAAGAGGGGCCAAGAAGATGAAACAAAATCGGTTGAATGACCGGTTGGTTTCTATGGGCATAGGCTCGGGTAACTCCTTCTCAGCTCCTCAAGGTTCGTCGGGCACCGCTTCTAGACTTGGGAAAAGGTCGAGGGTCGATGATGTTATAAACTTAACAAAGACCCCATCCCCCAAAGTCGTCGTTTGAACTCCCAACTTACTTCTTGAAGTCTGACGTTCTTCGAGGAGTCCTCTCTCTAGGTCCATAGGGAGGAAATGCTTAAGTTGGAGGAGCTGAGTTGATCGGACAAACGGTTGTGTCTAGCTCGGGATGCTAGTTCGGTGATGAGGGTCTTAGCGATGGCCTGCATGTACGCCGAAGGCACTGCCACTCTGGAACGAGAGATCTAGAGGCTGACCACTCTCTTATCTGCTTCCAAGGATATGGCTAATGCATCCTCAGAGTCATTGAAGAAAGCTTCGAAGAAGATCAAGGAGCTGGAAGAGTCCATGGTTGCTGCTAATTCGGAGAGGATAACGACCAATGATTAAGTTGCTTGCCACAAGGCTGCAATGGCTTTTGCTGTGGACGAACTAGAGGACCTGAAGTCATTGGTGACCCAGGTTGAGCTGATCTCAAAGATCAAGCAAGTGGAAGAGGACCTCGAGGAGATAATGGGTGTGGCATTTAAAAACACGGTGGATCAACTGAAGATCGTCAACCCCGGGGTGGTGCTCAACGAGGAGGGCATCAATTGACTTTACAAAGTCAAGGACAAAGAGATATTTGTACTTGATTTCCTTAGACAACCGGAACAGGATGATACGACCATGGATGAAGGGAAACAGGGGGTCCCCGTTGACGCTCAGCCTGCCGCGGGTGCAAACGTTTGAAGATCTTGTTGTTTTTTGCCTTTTAACTTTGTTGGTCAGCCTGCGTGCCATGAATTTTGTTCTGCTTGGTGGAGTTATTCCCCCATTTATGTAATATTTGAACAAGTCAGTCTATGTGGCCGCATTTTTAATGTTTTTTTCCGACTTTGACGATCGTTTTATTATCTATCTGTTGTGTGTGCACGTGTGTCTGTTGGATGGCACACTTTAATTCTTAAATTCTTACTAAGTGTTTTTACGATGCTTGATCGCTTAGATATTCACTTTAAAAACATGTGCGATGTTTTTTTATACGCCCCATGGGGACTTGGATTTTGTTTATATATTTGGGGAACTATGATAGGTTCATGTATGTCTGACGGTTTGAGGAACTAGGTAAAATGCCAGAGTATATCTAGTCAGGGAACGATGCTCGAGTCATGAGGATGACCCGTGCTCCGCGGCATGAACGTCCCATCATGAGCTGGGTGTTCTACCTGGTCGTGGTACGAAGACAACGAAGGACTTGGTTGAGGATCCAATTATGCAACAATGATCTTCCTCATTCATGAGGGAAATCTCGTCGAAGAAAATATTTTGGTATGAGATACTTGTACCTAGGTATACATCAATTGTGCTTCATCATTTAGATTTGAGCAGGCCGACGGACCCCTTAACTGTTGTATTGCTTAAGTTTCTCGGTGTTCCAAGGACGAACAACTTCTTCCCCATTCAGGTTTTTTAAGTAGTAGGTCCCATTTTCCTTTTTTTCTCGGACACGGTAGGGATCTTCCCAGTTTACGGCCAGTTTACCTTCTCTGGGGTTTTTGTGGTTTCTTCTCAAGACGAGACTGCCTACCTCGAATGTTCGCTTTATGACTTTAGAGTCATGTCTGATGGAAATTTTTTGTTTAAGTGATGCCTTGCATAGGGTTTCCCCTGATCAAACTTCCTCGAACAAATCAAGTTCCTCGCATAATGCTTCTTAATTGGTATCCTCATCAATTGGAGCTTCTGTTCACCTGGATGGTATATATGTGCATTTCTATGGGGATAATAACCTTTATTCCATATGCTAGTCGGAAAGGAGTTTCCCTTATTCTAGAGTGAGGCATGGTTCGGTATG
Organism: Lathyrus aphaca; assembly: GCA_963966055.1. Taxonomy (NCBI): domain Eukaryota; kingdom Viridiplantae; phylum Streptophyta; class Magnoliopsida; order Fabales; family Fabaceae; genus Lathyrus; species Lathyrus aphaca. The sequence continues at coordinate 109,422,247 of OZ014524.1, read as the reverse complement.
CCCACAAGATGTTGTGCAATTCCTCAACCCATCATTTCTTAATCTCATCCAGTCTTTGTTTGAGTCCTCGAAGGATGACCCTATTTGCTGATTCGTCCCGCCCGTTGGCTTGCGAGTGCTCGACTGAAGTGAAGTGCTGCTTAGTTCCTACGTTGGCAAAAAATTCCTAGAAATTTTTATCCATGAATTGTGTCCCATTGTCGGTAACTATGGCTTGGGGTACACCGAACCGGGAGAGGATGTTACGTTTGAAGAAATGCAATATGTTGAGGGCCGTGATCTTGTCTAGAGCTTTAGCTTTTATCCATTTTGTGAAGTGGTCTAATCCGACGATCAAGTACTTGTTCTAGTTTGAACCGAAGAAAATGGGACCTAGGATATCCATGCCCACCATGCGAATTTCCACGGGGAGGACATTGTCTTAAGCTCGTTTGGAGGTGCTTAGTACATGTCCCTATGTCGATGGCATTTATCGCATTTTTTACGTGCTCTTTGGCGTCGTTCTATTGTCGGCCAGTAGTACCCGGCTCGAAGGGATTTCCTTGCCAGTGATATCCCTCCCAGGTGTTGGGCATTGATGCCTTCGTGGATTTCTTGTAAGATATGCAGAATAAATTCTTCCTCGACACACTTGAAGAGGGGAATTGAGAATCCTCGCCGATAGAGTTTCCTTTGAATAACACATATGAGCAGGCTCGTCGTCAAACCATACTGGCCTCCTTTTGGTCTTGGGGCAATTCGTCACTAGTTAAGTATTTGTAGACCAGGATCATCTAGCAGTTGGCGTCACCGATGACGTTTACGTCTATTGTCGAGGATGTCTTTTCAATGTTGAGTCGAGGAAGTATCTCCTTTTTGTGCTCGCGAGTTTTGATAGCACGTCGGCTCGCATAATATGTTCATGGGGAACATGTTTGACTTCTGCGGATATAAATTTTGTAATCTTTTCCTTGACCAGAGTCAGGTATTCTGACAAATTGTCATTTTTAATTTGGTATTCCCCTTTTGACTTGCAAGGCCACGAGCTGAGAGTCTGTACATATGATTATCTCTTCGGCTCCTAGATCATCGATGAGCCTTAGACCAGCGAGGAAAGCTCTGTACTCTGCTTGGTTATTGGAGGTGGGAAAGGATATCGTGAGGGATACCTTTATCAGGATACCCTCCTTGTTTTCTAGGATAATCCCTGCTCCACTTCACATTAAGCTCGATGCTCCATCCACCAAAATGGTCCATTTCCGGGACGTGAAAACTTGGTTCTCCGGAGTGGTCATTTTGGCCACAAAATCAGCCAGGGCCTACGCTTTGAGGGCTGATCTACTTACATATCGGTTGTCGAATTCAGACAGTTCCAAGAACCATTTAAGCATCCTTCCGACCATATCAGGTCGACCGAGGAGTTGTCAGATGGGTTGGTTTATTCGTACGACGATCGTGTGAGCCAGAAAGTAGTGCCTGGGTCTCCTCGTTGCATGGAGGAGCACGAGGACAACCTTTTCAATTTATTGATACCTGAGCTCGGGCCTTTGCAGGGCTTTGCTCGTGAAATAGATCGAATTCATTAGCGACGGCCAGATATAGAAACAAAGTCTCCTCGGTTTCTGGTCGGGAGAGAACTGAAGGGTTCTGACAGAGCTGTCTTGAGGTGTGTCAAGGCTTGTTCGCACTCTTCCGTCCATTCGAAAGCATCCTTTTTGTGGAGGAGCTTGAAGAGGGGCAATGCATGTTGGGTGGTTTTTCCACAAAGCGAGATAGCAAGGTGAAGACCCCGTTTAGTGACTGGATGGATTTTTTGGATTTTGGCGTGGGTGTTTCGACGAATGCTCGACACTTGTCGGGGTTAGCTTTGATTCCTCTTTCAGTTAGATAGAAATCGAGGAATTTTCCCGCTTGTACCCTGAACGTGCATTTCTTTGGATTAAATCGCATTTTGCACTTGCGTGCTTGATCAAAAGTTTTCTTTAAATGGAGAGCATGATCGCTTTCCTCGTGGGATTTAACGATCATGTCGTCCATGTAAAGTTCAACCATGTCTCTGATTTTGCTCGAAGACTTTGTTCATCATTCGTTGGTAGGTCGCGCCCATATTTTTCAAGCCGAAGGGCATTACGTTGTAGTAATAGTTGTCCGATTCTGTCATGAAAGTAGTGTATTTATTGTCAGTCATGACCATGGGTATTTGATTATACCTGAAGTAGGCATCGAGGAACGACAATAATTTTAAACTTGTAGAATTATCGACCAACTTCTCAATTTTAGGCAAATGGTAAGTGTCTTTCGGGCAATCCCGATTGAGATCAATGTAGACAACACACATGTGCCATTTTCCAATGCTCTTTTTGACTAATACAATATTTGAGAGCCAAGTGGTATACCTGACCTTAATTACAAAGTACGCCTCTAGGAGGTCTCTAACGGCCTGCTCAGTAACCTCTACCTTTTCTGGGGATTGCTTCCTCATGTGTTGTGATACTGCTCGAACAGAGGGATCTTTGGTCAGATGGTGGCATGTCGTTTCTGGATCCAACCCCGACATCTCAGTTGCGCTCCATGTGAACAGATCAACATTTTCCCTGAGGTACACCTTCAAGTGCTTCTTCGAGAGGTCCGGAAGGTCGACTCTAATCTTCACTCCTTTGGTAGGATCTTTACCTAATGCAACCAGCTCGAAGTCTCCGTCGGGCACTGGATGAGTAGACGAAGAAAGCTTTGCAGTCAGCTGTGCTTTTTCCTCTTCTTCGGTAAACCTGCTATCGAGATCGATCGAATCTACCCGAGGGAGTGGCTTTGGTTCCTCAGAACTGCAGGGAATGATGGCTTTGGCTTGACGACTATGACGTTTAGCCCTTTGGATGCAATCTCGAAGCAGCAGCGAGCAGCTACGATGTCCCCGTGGAGAGTGGCTACATGTCCTGATGAGGTTTATTACTTCATCTTTAGATGCACCGTGGAGGGTACCACAATGAGCTTGGCGAGGGTTAGGCGACCTAAAATGCATTGATATAACGACAGGAAATCGATCACGAGGAACTGCACCTTGATGGCCCTAGTGGCCTCCCTTGCCCCGAAAGTTACTATCCGGTCAACATAACCCCAGGTTCTGGAAATAGTCTCGTTGAATCCTTGGAGATCTGACCCTATGTAGGGTGTCAGATGTGTCTCGTTGAGTTGCAAGTTTATGAAGAGTTGGGAGTAAATGCTATCAACGGAGCTTCCATGGTCGACCAGGATCCTCTGAACGTCAAAGTTGGAAATTTATGCACGAACGAGCATGGGGATGCTGGCGTTAGGCACGCAACCGAGGAGGTCCTCCTTGTAGAAGGAAATGGGTGTTGATCCCTCGCGGAAAGGATCAAGAGTGAAATTTTGGTTGGAGCCAATGTTGATTAGTTAATCAAAGTGTCGCTTTACCGACCCCACTGTGACTTTGTTGTGTCCGCCCCCAGAAATTACCATTGTAGAATGGAAGAACTCACATGGGCTGTAGGTGGAGAAATAAGCAGGATCAGTGTACGGTTCGGGGACATAGAAATCCTTCAACCGCGTGATGCTGAGGGCAACCTGGAGGTTGGCTTCCGTGGTTGGAGGGGTGGTTTCTTCGACTTTTCAAGCCTCCTACACCTCCTGTCGAGGATCCTCTTTCCCCTTGGTGAACTTCTTAAGATGTCTGTCTCGAATGAGTATCTCGATGGCATCCTTAAGGTAAATGCAATCGTCGATATTATGACCGTGGGACTTGTGAAACCGACAATACTTTGTCTTTTCCTTCTTCTCGTATTGGATATATGTTTGTACTTTGAGAAGAAAAGCATCAAGCGTGGTGGGCGTCTTAATACCCATAGCTCTCCTGAAATCACTATGGGGACGGAGCCCGCATTCAAGAAGATATTTTTTCATGTCATTCGTGCTTTAGACCTGGACGACTTCTTTGTTGAATATCTCAATGTACGCTCGCAGGGGTTCGTCCTTGCCCTAAATGATCGTTTCCAAAGAGGCCTCAGTCTTCGGATGACGTTGTGAAGTAGTGAAGTGTCGGGAAAAGGTTATCCTGAGCTATCTACATGATGTGATAGATTCCTGAGGAATGCTTTTGTACTAGGCCATAGCTCCCTTTCTCAGCATCGTAGGGAAAATACGACATTTAATTGCTTCTCGGACACCTATGTAATCAAGGTTAGCATCAATATTCTCAATATGCTCGTCCAGGTCTGTCTTCCCGTTGTAGGTCCCCAAGGAAGGATGCTTCTCGAGCCCCTCCGGTAGCCTTATGGACATGATCTCGTTGGAGAGATGTCTGTGAGGTTCATCCTCGTCGCTAGAATCATGAGAGGCAAAGCGGGAACGATTGTCCCGATGTCGACAAGGGGAATGGGACTTTTATCGATTTCTTGCGCCCTCAGGCGATGGTCACTTTCCTACTAGGAGAGTCCTCCTGGTCTTCCTTGTCTTCGAGGACTTGTGTCGTCGAGGAGACCAACGAGTCTATTTCTTGATAGACCCAATTGCCTCTGGGTGGTGGTGATTCTTTCTTCATTCAGGTGACCTACTGTAGGACTTACGAGGTCTCCTCGCGGGAGAGGGGGATCTGACACGTCGCGCGTCTTCTAGGGCTTCCAGCCTTTCGACTTGGCGCAAAAGTAGAAGGTTGATGTTACTGGTCGTTTCGACCAGAGTTGCGAGCGTCTGATTGGTCCCCTCGGGAATGGGAATCAGGGGGGGATTAGTAGGGGTGATCTCAAGCTGCATGGATGGTTCTGCTGACGGGGAGGCGGTACGCCCGTCCTGGAAGCGGTCGGGCTCCCCGAGTTCAGGAATGATTTCATCACTCTCCCGTTGTTTAACGGGGATGTTGGTGATGATCTGGGCATCGACACAGTCGTCGCGGTGAGCCATTGATAAGGTTGAACAATGATGTTTTGATTTCACGATCTAAGGATGAGAAAACGGGGTAACACGATTTCCCACAAACGGCTCCACTGATCGTACCTGCGATCAGAATCTACAATAGGCCCGACCGCTGACGTGGATGAGTACGGCAATGCTGGATCGTCGATGAGAGATGGGGAATGGTGTACCTGCAAGGTACTCCGATGCCAAAGTAAGAACGAGCAAAAGAGTATGCAAGTATGATTAAAAGTGTTAAGAGAGTAAATATTCTATACCTGACCCTCTCATGTGAGAGGGTTTATAAAGAGCCCCCGACGCTTGACTATTGACCCCTATTTTGGGCCTGGATCGTGGATCCCCCGAAAATAGATAATTGTTAGAAACTAGCCGTTAGGACGAGCATACCTGGTCGGATGGGATGAGCGTCGAATATAGGGATATTCGAGCAGGAGTTGTCTTCGGCCGAATCTGGGTGATTCCTGCGGGTGTCAGGCCGAAGTCTTAAAAGGGAAGAGAAGTCCGACCACAGGTAACCGTGATCGACAAGTCCTCCTCGGCAGATGGGCATAAAGCCAATAAGTCCTTTTGACATTGGAACTATTGAGCCGTCCTGAGTGCAGGAGTGGATTGAGTCATACTTAGTCATTGGATCAATCCGAAATATTTTTATTCACAAATTAATCGATATTATTCGATAAATAATAGAGAATTCTATTTACTCTTTTATATAGTATTTCTTAAACTGATTTCTTTTTTCATTCGCATATTCTTAATAACTATAATTATTATAAAATAACTCATAAATTTTTTCTATTAACATTAATATTTTTTTAATTTATGAAATTAACAGAATAATAATAATTTAAGATTGAAGAAATATGTTTCTCTCATGAGGAAACGAGTTGAAATTGAAATTGCAATAGCAAGAGTGAGAGACACTGGTTTGCGAGACTTTAGTTCATGTTTGTGACTGTGTGATTAAAATAGACTATTTATTCTGTTAACTTTTCCCGTACGTGTGATACAACAATGATCCATCACTGTCAATTAAATGAGATTCTATCTCTTTATTAAATGAATCTTTCCCTTACAATTATAACTATTTTTATAACCCATTTTACCCTTGTTCTTTTACTTTTATTACCTCCCTTCACTCTTCTTCTCTTTGGGTATTAAAAAATGTATTTTTAGAAAGAATTTTTTTTTCCTCTCACACAGAAAATTTAAGACAGTTATCATAGTTTGGTTTTCTACATGTTCATTATATATATATATATATATATATATATATATATATATATATATATATATATATATATATATATATATATATATATATATATATATATATATATATATATATATATATGAATTTGCTCTGGTAGATCAACTTGTTTTTATGAAAGTCTATTTTAGCAACATACACCTTAAGACGCATTTAACCATTTTTTAGTTAAAATTTATTAAAATAGACCTTCGTAAAAACAAATGGGTATATGTTCGCAAACTTCATATATATATATATATATATATATATATATATATATATATATATATATATATACCTTAGGATGCATTTAACCATTTTTTAATTAAAGTTTATTAAAATAGACCTTCGTAAAAACAAATAGGTATATGTTCGCAAACTCCATATATATATATATATATATATATATATATATATATATATATATATATATATATATGTTCGCAAACTCCATATATATATATATATATATATATATATATATATATATATATATATATATATATATATATATATATATATATATATATATACCATATATATATATATATGTATATATATATATATATGTATATATATATATATATGTATATATATATATATATATATATATGTATATATATATATATATATATATATATATATATATATATATATATATATATATATATATATATATATATTCTTAAGTTATATTTACATTGAGTAATCGGGTTCAACATGTGATTCTCATGGGTTAAACCTTCAATTCTATTTTTTGGCTTATATTTAATTTTTTTTAAAATTTATACTTGCTAAACACGTATAATAAGGATAATTTTGTATTTATATAGTGTTTTAGGAATATTGATAATGATAGAGCAAGTTCATGCAGAATAGTGAGTAGTTTATGTATCCTTGAATCTTAGGTGAATCAAATATTTTTCTTTAACCATGTAGTTGAGGTATTTTTAAAGATTTATTGAGCCTAGATTCTTGGATTCTGGGAGCGGTTATTTTTTCCCTCTCTCATGAGTGTGGGACGTGGGAATCATTATTTCCATATTCTTCTGGAGAATGTTGTTTTTTCCCTTTGATCGGGCTTTCATACTAGTAGTGACTAAGGACATGTCAATCCCCATGTTTCATAAGTGGAAGATGGATGGTTTGACCCAAGCTCAATAGGGAGAAAATGATACGACCAATGAGAGAATATTACAACCAATGGACGCATGATACAATCAATAGGTGACTAGAAACCCAACTTTGTATGGTGCTTGGTATTCACCCACCTTTAGTGATTTTATTATTGCTTCTTCTGGGCCATTTTCTTCTAAGCTTGGTAAACTTATCTTTATATAAGACTCAATACAATAATGCTAAAACACGAGATCTTGTAAAGGACAAAGTGATTTTGCTCAACCGTCCGCACTCTTCACGTTTGGGTGAGTCTCTCAAGCAGAACTTGGGGTGAGTCCCTCAAGTAGAGCTTTGAGGTTGAATCTCCAAACGTCAATCGAGGTGAGATTTCAAACGTCAGTTGAGGTTAAAGTTGCCTTTTCTGCCTCCTAAGGATTTATATTTTGATTGCTCATCTTTAGCTTTTGGTTTGTTTATATCGTTATTGAGTTTCCTCTCAATTGCAAGCCTTAGGGTTGAAGTTTAAATCTATTTCTAAGTATACATAAATCAAACTGTTTAGATATAGCGTAAGAAATATGCTTCAAGTTAATTTGTTGAGTTTTTGGATTAAGAATTATATCTAAAAGTCGTTTAAGTAGTGATAGTGTTAGAATCTCAAAAACACTTTTTATTTGGCAAAAATTGAGATTCTCTAAGTGTGACTTGAATCAAACCCTTATGTGACTCGATTAGAGCAACATGGAATTTCAGGAAAAGTTTTCAAGTAGACATGATTTGAATCATAACATCCATGATTTGAATCATTACCAGCTTGATTTGAATCACAAATAGCTTGATATGGATCATTGTAACACGTTGGGAGAACTGACTTTGTCGTTTTTGCTTTCACAAAAACTATGTTGCGGATAGCAAGAGTCGCCACAGACTTTTCTTTTATCCAAGTAGGAAAGGTGGAAAAGAACAGGAAAGACCTTGGTTTTAGATTTTAAGTTTGGGGGTAGGTTATACAAAGGGAAGGTGTTAGCACCCTTTGTATCCATGGTTATCCATGGGCTCTTAACTACTTAGCTCACTTTACTTTTGTTTGAAAAATAGTGGTGGTGTATTTAGAAAAAAATTCATCTTTGTAATGATTCTCGTATGAATGTATACAAAGTGTTTTTTAGAAAGTTTTTGAAAATGTGAGGTGTAAAGAGTAATTTTGCTTTTGAAATGGTGAGCAAGCAGTTAAGGGCTTCCTGCCTACACAAGGTCGTTCATGTTATTTTTTGTTCCTTAGAGATAAGATTGTCCTTACTATTAGTTAGTAAGTAATCTTATATTTGGATGTGAGGGACGGGCGTAGGGTCGTCGTATGGTCATAGAAGGCAACATGTAAAGGTGTCTTAGCAATTTGAATGGACTATCATCATTTTTTCGTAGGGTCATCGAGGAACGAGATCATTTATTCGTAGGCAACTCGAAGGGTCATCGAGGGACTATGATATTTATATCGAAGGGACTTGATGATTTTTATTTAGGCAACCTTGCTAAGACACCCCTACGTTCGAGGGACATGACCATTTTGTAAGGCAACAAGAGGGGAAATCCTAGTGGTGGTGTGTGAGAAATGTGTTGTATTCAATTATTGCAGTCTTAGAAATTAGGGTTATCTAAGTTCGTTTATTTTTATTCACATACATTCTTTTCACACCCTATTATTACTAACCACACGATTTAATATTTGCGGAAATTAAAAGCGAAAAATAAAAACCCTAAACTATTACATCATGGGGAAGGAGATACATAATTTGAATCGGGGAGTGCGGAAAGTAAAAGTGCGGAAATTTAAATCCTAATTAAGCTATTACAATACATGAGCAGATACAATCGAAGAAAATAAATCTACGCTATTACATAAGTCGCATATCCTATACAATTTTCTAAGGAATTTAAATAATAAAATAAAGAAAATATTATGAAAATGTTTTCCCTTTTTAAATTCTAAAACCCTAATTAATTAAAAGAAATTAATTAAATATTGATTAAGAATTGATTAATTGAATTATTTTGTAAGAACTTCTATGATTAAAAAAAGTTAAGTATTTACAAGAAAATGAAAAAGAAATATGATTTTTCTCTTAATTAATTAATTTAATTTAAAAACATTTTTCTTATTTATTATTTACAAGAAAATAGAAAAAGAAATAATTGAATTTTTTTAATTTGATGATTAGTTTTTTAAAAAGGATTTAATTATTAGTTAAAAAAATGATTAGTCATTAACTTAATTAATTAATTAAAAGAAAATAATAAAAAGAAAAATAGAAAAAGAACAAAATAACAAAGAAATAGCCTAAAAAGAAAGGGGGAGATCCTGGGGTCGAACCTAGGTCTCTAGGCTTCCATACGCGCGCCTCCCACCACTGGGCCATTGTTCCTACATTGTAAATAAATGGAAAACAAAAATTATATAATAAAATAAAATTTGAAAACTCAGAGTGTGCCAAAAAGCCTTCGTCTTCCTCGTCCGTCCATAAATCTTTACTACAATTTTGTGTCGTAGCTAGAACCTTCAGTGACGGTTTTGTTCGTCACTAAATAACCTCCATATTTAAAACATCAAAACAAACACGATTAATGAAATTTAAAGGCTTATATCAATTGTATATCGTCCCATGAGTCTATTGGTCCCATCAATTTGGCTTGAAATCGTCTCTAACCAAGATCCCCAAAGTTAAAGCCGTAAAACCCTAATAATGGTGGATCACCATTCATGCACTTAAAACCAAATCAAACCATCCAGAAAGCTTCTAAACATCAACACAAACAATAATGTATGATCAAATTTGAATTATAATGCATGTATAATAAAAATAGAAAATTAAAAGTATGAGCTAAAATATGAACTTGGTTTGGGAAATCGAAAGGCTTTTGATGATGGATACACGTTCAAAATATCCTCAGGAATGTATTGTAACATATAAAACTCTCTGAAAGCGGATGCAAATTGAAAACCGAATTTGACTTTTCTTGAGTTTTTTTTTGAGATGTTGTTAGGGTTCTTTAGATCAATATTTTTGTCCTCTTTGCCTATGGCCTTGTTGTATGTTTATAGAAGATCAAATTAGGTTAAATTTTGGGCTTGGATTCATCTCTTTTAGGATGATGAGATTTGATTGATTCTTTATATGAAAACTTGCTATTTTGGCCAATATCTTGTTTTCATGACGTTCTCTCCTTGTGTGCACGAAATTTGGATCATATATTGCTAATATATGATCCCAAAAGAAGTTTAAAATCATATCTTTGATTTTCCAATATTTATTTTATTTAAAATTGAATTAAAAAGGATTAAATCCAATAAAAATAAAATAAATAAAATAATTGCAAGGGAAATGGCATGGAGTGCGTGGACCATCTTAGAATCAAGTTAGGATCATAAAAGAATGGGCCCATTTGTCAAAATCTTGGGTTTTGATAATTGTTTACTTCATACACCTCCTTAAATTTACCCAACTTCAACAATGCATAACTCTATCAATTTTCATCCCATGTATGTTTTCTTGGACTTTTTAGAAAGCTTAGAGTGTCCCTAACTATTCTTTTTGTCCCATGTCCATTTGATCTTCCATGTTCAAATTATGAGCTTTTGAAAAAGTTGACTTTTTGTTGACTTTTTAAAGGACCAGTAATGTCTTGGCTCATATCTCTCAAATGAAGCATTTATAGCCTTGGCTTGTGAGACACAAAGTTGTAGAGAATTGAATTTCCTTCAAAATGAGATTTGGATGGAAAATTTATGATGAAGCATGTAAAAGTTATGACTGGTCAAAGTACAATTGACTTTTCCTACAAAAACCCTAATTTAGTAACTTTTAGTTCTTGATGAATTTGAGGTTTCCTTGATGAATCATGATCAACCCTTGTTCAAATGATGAATTTCTCCTCATAATCTCGATGTTGACAAATTTTTTTGATGTTTGACTGTATGTTGACCACAATTGACTTTTTGACCAAGTTAACTGATTTTTTATTGTCTGAGCATCTGATTGACCAAACTTGTATGGAAAGCCTTGAAACTTGACATGAGGATTCTCTGAAGTATGTGGGCCACCATGAAGTCCACTTGAGGTTTTGGAAGTCCAATTTGCTTTGAGAAACTCAAAACCCTAATTTAAGATCCATTGCTTAGGAGGAGGCTTTGTCCGATGAAACCTTGAATCCCTTTGAGCAATTGAGAATCTTGTAACCATTAGGAGACCTCTTGAGGCATATTGTCTTGAAGACGCGAGGACAAATTTTGGGGTACAACAGCTGCCCCTGTTCAATTTTCTGAAACCTGAGGGGTTAGATTGGTATGCACGCCATTCGTGACCGGAAGGTGGAAGGGGATTGAACACTTAAGCCCAAAAATTTGCACTCACCGGTGCATAAAGTAATACTGTTGGTTGATTTCATTGCTTGAATGGGTTTAAAGATGCCATTTAGAGTGATTGGAGATAGACTTATAGATGTCATCCAAAGTGTCTGTTGATAGGAGTATCAGAATGTGCCTACGTTTGACTCTATCTGAATGTTGTTACTGAACTAAGTATCATAACTAGATCTTCGTCTCGACCGTCTCTGAACTATCTATAACATATCCCGAACTGAGTATCAGAACTAGATCTCCGTTTCGATCGTCTTTGTACTGTCTCTGGAGAATACCCTGAACTATGTATCAGAACTAAATCTTTGTTTCGATCGTCTCTGTATTGTCTCTAGGAAAATGTCTTGAACTAAGTGTCAGAACTAGATCTTCGTTTCAATCGTCTCTGAACTGCTGGAAAGTGTCCTGAACTAAGTATCAGGACTAGATCTTCATTTCAATTGTCTCTAAACTGTCTCTGGAAAATGTTAGAACTAAGTATCAGAACTAGATTTTCGTCTTGATCGTCTCTGTACTGTTTCTGGAAAAATATCATGAACTAAGTATCAGAACTAGATCTTTGTATCGATCGTCTCTGAACTGTCTCTGGGGGAAGATACCCGGAACTAAGTACCAAAACTAGATCTTCGTCTTGATCGTCTCTGAACCGTCTCTAGGAAAATATCTCGAACTAAGTATCTGAACTAGATCTTCGTTTCGATCATCTTTGAACCGTTTCTGGAAAGTATCATGAACTATGTATCAGAACTAGAACTTCGTCTTGATCGCCTCTGAACTATCTCGGGAAAATATCAGAACTAAGTATCAGAACTAGATCTTCGTTTCGATCGTCTCTGGACCGTTTCTGGAAAGTATCCTGAACTAAGCATCAGAACTAGATATTTGTCTTGATCGTCTCTGAACTGTCTCTAGAAAATGTCAGAACTAAGTATCAGAACTAGATCTTCATCTTGATCGTCTCTGAACTGTCTCTGGAAAATGTCTCGAACTAAGTATCAAAACTAGATCTTCGTCTCGATCGTCTTTGAACTATCTCGGGAAAATATCAGGATTAAGTATCAGAACTAGATCTTCGTCTTGATCGTCTCTGGGAAAAAAATCCTAAACTAAGTATCAAAACTAGATCTTCGTTTAGATCGTCTCTGAACTGTCTCGGGAAAATATCAGAACTAAGTATCAAAACTAGATCTTCGTCTTGATCCTCTCTGAACTGTCTCTAGGAAAAATATCTTGAACTAAGTATCAAAACTAGATCTTCATCTTGATCATCTTTGTACTGTCTCTAGGAGTTGACAATGTTCCTCTGATCACAAACTATCCTGAAAAGGCAAAGTTAGTTTTATGCGAGATCATTTGATGTATGCATGGCATGATGTTCTTAACGTAGATGAGAATGTCGTATGCATTATGGATGTGTATGCCATAATATGTTGTGAATGATGTATGGATGAATTATGTAGTTGAAGTACATTAGTAGCTTCGTATAATAAAATGCTAGCTAGGGAAAATAAATCTGAATCGTTGCTGAGGAGTATGAAGACATCGTTCTCGTCTTGTTTCAGAATATTGTACTTAGGATTTTTCGACTTCCGTTTGTCGTACTTTTTATTGAAAGATTAAATTCCTAAATACCCTGACTGGTGATAAAAGAGACGGACATTCCCCTGAGAAACTTATCCGACCAAGTGTCAATTCTTTTGAGGATATCAGGCTTGAGAGAAATCTGTCTGGGACTTTGTAGAGCTGGAAGTACAAGAGGCTACCCGGAATACTTCGTTGGAATAAATCCGTAAAGATTACTATGTGGGGATGAGCCTGCGAAGATCTGTTGGATATGAACTTTGCTGGGGATTCCAACCTCCAAGAGTCTTTAGTAAATGTTGTTATTGTAATTTTGGTACACATCGATCATATTCGAAAGCATATATTCATTCAAAGTAATAAATGGATTCAAAAAATTTGATATTCTCGACTTCCCCAGGTAATTTTCTAGGAATTATCATGACTGAATTTGAAGATATGATACTGACACCATCTGATACTATTGGCACAGGCAATCAATTTCCACAATGGCTTTTGCTGAAACCCAGTATTAAGGCAATGTAATGAGAGGAATGTGCTTTCAGACTGCGGTGGATCGTGTATGCCCTGGGTAATGGTTAAGGATCTTGCAACTGAATTTGATTTTATTAGATTTGAAAAGAGAGTATTGCTCTTAGCTGAGGATGATTTGTACCAGAATGGAAGTATTTGAAAAGAGCTGCCTCAAGAGAAATAAACGAGATGCCCCATAATAATATGCCCCTGGCATCGTGAACTCGGTAATGTTACCTCTGTAAATTCAGATGAGGAGACTTGCCCATGTCTATTAAGCATCGTTGAATCTTGACCTGACTTCCCCAGATGAATTGGAAAATAACATGGCATGTCCCCTTGATTGGAAGATAGTGATCGTGCTCCTTGTATACATTGGCTTTGAACCAACTAAGTCGGGCCCAAGTGTAGCTCTCGGGATTTTCATCCTAGTACAAACGCGAAAGTGGCGCGGAAAAGGTAGAGTCGCCAGCCAGAAATTTTTATCCCGAAAGAATGGGAAAGGTAATGTTGCACAAACCCGAGGAAGAAGGAAAGGACAAGGTCCTGCGAACCAAAGATCTGGGTTCGGGAGTCGGTTATGACCTTGGAAGGTATTAACACCCCAGATCGTCCGCCGTACCCGACGAGATCCATGCTTGTTTGTTTTGTTTCAAATGGTGAGAAAAATATAACTGTTGTTGAACAAAAGAACTGCTACTTGAACTGGAATGGGAATGAGAAATGAGAAGGTAACTGGAAAAGAGAACAAAAAAGAAAGAATGGGGAAAATGTAGGGAAAATAAAGAATGTGCTCGAATGGGCCCTACCCCACTGCCTACGTACCTCATCGGGAAAATGAGGATCAGAGTCGACGTAGTTCGCCTAACTAAGGCGGGAACTATTTGTTTGTGTTTTTTATGCTGGAACTGCGTATGTCTATGCTCAGGTGTTGCAGGCTCGTCTTGTACGAGTGCGTTTACCGTCTTGCATGCGAGACAAGTCGTCGCGAGTTCGCGTTGTGAGTGAATGAGATGAGAAAAGAAGTTCCCGCAGGATAGTCGCTTGTTATTTGTTTTTGTCTTTTAAGAGAAGTGTTTTGAATTTGTTTGTGAACATTCTCATACTAAGACCTATCCATCGCGGGAATTATTTACACCTCGCCCCGAAACAGGACGCGTATAAACACTCCGCAACAAAGTCTCGTGTCGTACAAGAATGTTCGATTTTCATTAAATGTTTTATTGCTTTTCTTTATGAGATAAGAAGGAAAGACTCAAATTGCAAAAGGCAAAATCTAATGGGGAACTAAGACACAACCCTAATTTTTGTTTATCTATTTACAAGGGAGGGCCTATGGTTAATGAAGTTTCTAAACCTAATGGAGAAAGAACTTAGAAACTACTAGAATACAAATTACTTCCTAAGGAAGTTAAGTTTATTCTAAAGCCAAAAGGAGACCTATACAAGTGAAATATCAATCAACATAACAAAGCATTAAAATTGAACATAAGAAATAAAATTCCAAACAAAACATTTAAGGTATAAGCCTAAAATCAAAACCTAAATTTCTTCTAAGTCTAATTAGTATGAATCCTAAGCCTAAGTCCTAAAACTAAGGGCATTACCTAATATTTTCATTCTAAAAAATCAGAATCTAAACTAGTCTAAATCACTATTAAATCCTAAAGTTAAATCTAATTAAACTATTTTTTATGAAATCCTAATATTCTAGCCTAAACTAAAGGGAATTTATATGTAACAAAGCCTAAAAATTAATACACTAAAGGTTTTGGAAAAATTATGAGATTAATTCTATAAGGTCCTAAAACTACCTATAATATTGTGTTAAAAGATATCCTAAAAAATCAGAATTTTGCTATGCCTAAAAATCAATTAATTCTATCTAAGGATTAACCATTATTTCCTAAGTATTAAGCTACTAAAACATGAGATAAAATGCCCTAAAAAATCTACTAAAATTATGATATGTACTATTATGAGTCCTCTAACTATGGCAAAAAGAGTGGATCAAAAATGTTACTGGAAGGTTAAGAAATAAAATCTAAAAATTTATGTACAGTTGAGGGAAATTCACTAAAAACTACTTACATGAAAAAAATCAGAATTAATTCAAAAAAAATAAAATTCAGAAAAATAAAATGCCACACATTTCTAAATTGAAAAAACAATCTACTTGATTTTTTATAGAATTTTCCTAAGCATTTTCCTATTTTTATTTGATTTATTTCTAAACTAATGTAAAACAAAATAAAATTCTAAAATAAAATAATAGGGGGGTGAATTAGGGATTTTTTCTAGTTATTTTTTGTATTGGGCTTTTAATACAGGGGTGTGAATATCAATAGAAACAAGGCCCAAACGCTGGAATAGGAGGGGGAGTGCATTCAACAACTTTTTATGTGGTTTTTTATATGGGCCCAGAATGGGAGGTGTGAGCAGCAAAACAGCTAAGCCCAGAATGCAGGAAATGAGGGGGGGTGCGGGAAGTGACATTTTTAGTTCATTTTTTATACGGGCCTTGAAATGGGGTGCAGATAGCAAAAATGAAAAGCCTAAATGCGCAGGAAATTGAGGTGTATGGTGTGGACACTCAGTCAACAATTGTTGACTATAATATGGGCCATTAGATCTAGAGTTTAATATCCTATAGTTCTTAGAGTGCTGAAGCATGAAAGTTATGGTGTATCACCCACATACGAACAAATGGACCAAGAGCCAACCGGACGGTGACACGTGTCACCACCGGTGTGGCTGGGAATCACAAAGGCCATCCACATCTTAATCTCTTGGCATCTTGCAACGGTATAACCCATGGGAATTATGCGAAAAAACAGCCTAATTAATGAGTATTAATCTGGATTAATTGGCATTGATAACATTAATTGTTCTTTTTATGTTATTCCAAATAAAAAAATCAGATTCATACAAATCCCAAATATGAACCCTAGAAACGAAACCTAAACCTCTTCTTCTTCCCATGCCGCCGCTGATCCTTCTTACCTCCTTCGCCACCTTCTTCTTTCCTCATCACCCTCATACTTCAATCCTCCTCACTCCAAACTCTTCCGTCCTCCTCTTCCATAAACACAAACCCTAGCCTACGACGGTGCATCCCCCCCAAAGCTTCATCTTCTTCCTCCTAAAGCCCCTAACGGCGCCGCCCTTCATCAATTGACCTCTACAAAATGAAACCCTAAGCACGAAACTCCCACCTCTTTCGCTTATCAATCCTAATCACTAACAGATTTACCCTAAATCCTTCACAGCCTTATGAATCCAAAGGTTCAGAAGCCAAATAGCAAGAGGAACAGAAGGTGTATCAAGATTCGTACCTTCAATCAGAGTGATGAACTTTGCCGAAGGTTCATGAACAATCCGAATCAATGAAGACGACGATCAAAGCTACGTATCCGTGCTTGGTTCGTTACTTCCCTCTTTCGTGCGATTCGACTCGTTTACGGCTTGGTTATTAATCCTTGGGACTTTGCAAGTTGTTAGGTGATGATGACGATCGGAGACGAGACTCTGTAATGAAGCTACAAAATGAAGGTTGTTGACGAAGCGATTATTGGCTCTTGCCTTTGCCGAACCGATGCGAGAAGCTCATTACAGTTAGCTTCCTTTTCTGTTAATCTTTCCCTTTGTTTTGCAACTTTCACTATTCTGTTCCTTTCCTTCTTTGAACTCTGCAATTCTGTTTCTTGTGATAACGTGTGCGCTGAATCCGTGATAATTGTAGGTTATTTGCGAAGGTGATGAAGACTCGTGGCTACGGATTGATGAAGGATGAACACAGTTCTTGTAGCCATGGCGAAAAGGGGTTGAAAGAGAAGAAAAAAAAGATTGGGGAAGTTGGGCGAAGAGGAGTGATTGAAGGAGATTATGGGAGAAGAAGAAGATTTAGAATTTGTGAGAGATGAAGATTGAGAAGTTGTGAAGAGGTGAAGGAGAAGAAGAATGGTGTCAAGAGATTGAAAATGGTGAAGAGATGGAAGGGTGAAGGGATGCGTGAAGACTGAGTTTGAGAAGAATAAGTGAGAAGAGGAATGAGTGAAAAATGATTGGGAGAGATTGAAAAAAAAAATGAATGAAGATTCCCTCTGATTTATAGAGCTGAGTTCAAATTCTGGAACTTTCTTCAAGTGAATCAATCAGTTTATTTTGTTGCAAATTCAGTTAGGACTTGGTTATTTCTGTTATTCTGTTATGAAGTTTGTTATTTCGGTTATCAGTTCTGGATTTTGCTTCAATTCTGTTATAAGTTTCCGTTTTGGATTGCCCTTATTACTGCTTTTTCCTTCTGCCGAACTTATTCTATTTTTTGTGGGAATATGCAGGATAAAGGTTAATGAATGGTGGAGATTGGATGTTGGTTGGAGATTAGAGGTTTTCTGAGTTTGAGTCGTGAATAGGATTGAATGATGAATCTTGATTTTGATGAAGATGATGGTGCGGGAAAATGAAGAGTTGATGAAGTCCTGATCAGGTATAATTTCTGCATACTCTCTTGTCTTGATTCACCGTGACTTCTTCTTCTTCGCGATCTCGAAGCACTTGCTAATACTGTTTCATCATTGTTGCTGAGCTGTTCGATCTCGGATCAAATTTTATAGGATTCTGAATTGTTCGGTTGAAGTTCAATTGATGAAGAATATGGAGGAGAGTTTGAGGGAGCAAATTGTCGAGATTGCAGGAGTCAATATAAAGGCTGAAGAAGAATTTTATGAGTTTCTCATTTTTCTATGATTTTGTAACCGCATTCCCATTTGTAACAAAATTTCAATTAAACATTATTATGGTTTTCTTGATATTATTTTGATGTCCCCTGTTATAATTTTTGTATCTATTCTTTCCTTATTTTTCTGCTGAAGTTTTCTGGTGTAAAGAAAAACAAAAAGAAATCTTTTGATACAATTTCCCGCATTTTCTATCAACTCTGTTATGGGTCAAACAGGATGACCCGAAGGAATTCGCATGACCATTTGCATTTTCTCCTTCCTCTTTCAATATTTCGTAACAAATTGAAGAAGACCATGGGCCTTTGACATATGAATTACAAATTGATCTTAACAAAGGGACATTACATGAACAAATCAAGTGAACCATATAAGTTTTTAGCAAAAATTAAAAAAAATGGATGAGAAATAAAAGGGAGTTTGGGCCATGATGCATGAATTCAATTTGAACAATATTTGGTCCTAAAGAAATGGATGAAATTGAGTGGGTAATTTTAACATGGATAATGAACAAACTTTTATGATCTGCAAAAAGAAATGGGCTTAATGTTGAAAAGAAATGGTTGACGCCTAGAGAGAAAGAAAAAAAACAAATGATGTGAGAAATGGAATGTTAGAGACATGAATATAGACACACAAAAAATGAATTTGGCCAGCGAAACAGGATAAGATCATGGTGACTAAAAAAATGGTGAATTAACTCGAATCGGAAAGTTGATATGTTGAATGGCAATGGCTTGTATTTGAAATGAATATGAAGAACTAGAATTTGAACTTCAATGATGTCTTCCAAGTAAACCGATAACTGTGCATTCTCTTTTAACCCAAATCGGATCCTTCAACATAGTCCACTCTTAAGAACTTTGATACCATACTAAACTCCGCACAATCTCGAATTATTATTCCATAAACAAATGGATCTAAACCGATCTTTGATACACTGGACCTCCATTGGTGAAGTTCCCTTCAAATCAAAATCATGAACAAGAACTCCAAATTTTCCTTGAGATATTCAATGATGAGGGATAGAACTTGAGACGCTAAGAAAAGCTCCCACTCTTATTCAAAGCAAATCTGATTGAACCCCTCGACAATGGGCTAGATGCACCAGTGAATATTATCCATATGTTCAGTCCCTGACATATACAGACAAGGTACGAAACCCTAATTTCCCCAGGGCCTTGATCACACACCTTATGAATCCATGAAATGCACTATTATGATGTTAATGACCCAGTGAGAAATGTAGATGAATGCGAAGCGATAGGCCAGTTAAGGAAATAAATTAGAGGGAAAATTTTGAGGTATTACAGCTGCCCCTATTCAATCATCTGCAAGCCTGAATGAATAATTGCAACAGCTTTTAGACGTTCAAGGTATGGAGTGATTGAATACTCGAATAAAACCTGAAATTTTGCACACTGTGGGTAATAAGATATGCTGGGAAGAATGCCATCCTCGAATGAAAACTCACAAGAGATCCTCGGATCAAGCACTAAAACCATCCTTGAATGGAGCCACAATGGTATATCGGCCTCAGGCGATAACCAGAAACAAAAAGACTGACCTCAGACAGACTTCGCAAACGAGACAAACTGACCTCAATCAATAAGCTCCTAAATGGACTATCATCCTCAAATGATAGCCACAACAAAAACAAACAAGACCAACTGCAGAAGGACTTGAAGAAAAGAATTCCATCCTCGAATGACAATTCTCAAAAGATCCTCGGATCTAACACGAAACCATCCTCGAATGGAGACGCAAAGGTATACTAGCCTCGACTGATAACCAAACACAAAGCTGACCTCAGACAGACTTTGCAAAAGAGACAAACTGACCTCAATCAATAAGCTCCAAAATGGACTATCATCCTCGAATGATAGCCACAACAAAAACAAACAAGGCCAACCGCAGAAGGACTTGGAGAAAAGAATGCCATCCTCGAATGACAATTCTGAAAAAATCCTCGGATCTAACACGAAACCATCCACGAATGGAGACGCACTGGTATACCGGCCTCAGGCGATAACCAGAAACACAAAGGCTGACCTCAGACAGACTTTGCAAAAGAGACAAACTGACCTCAATCAATAAGCTCAAAAACAGACTATCATCCTCGAATGATAACCACAACAACAAGAAACAAGACCAACCTCGGAAGGACTTGAAGAAAAGAATGCCATCCTCGAATGACAATTCTCAAAAGATCCTCGGATCTAACACGAAACCATCCTCGAATGGAGACGCAAAGGTATACCAGCCTCGACTGATAACCAAACACAAAGCTGACCTCAGACAGACTTTGGAAAAGAGACAAACTGACCTCAATCAATCAGCTCCAAATGGACTATCATCCTCGAATGATAGCCACAACAAAAAAAAACAAGACCAACCTCGGAAGGACTTGAATAAAAGAAATGCCATCCTCGAATGACAATTCTCAAGAGATCCTCGGATCTAACACGAAACCATCCTCAAATGGAGACGCACTGGTATACCGCCTCAAGCGGCAACTAGAAACACAAATAAAATAGGATAAGATGGAACGGGATCGTGTACACAAACGAGAGCCCAGGAAAACAGGACCGTTGTACCAAACGGGATCCTGCGACGCGATTGTTGTACCAAACAAGACGCGAAATAAGTGACAAACATTGACTTGCAAAGACAAGATTGTCTGAAAAAAGATGCTGGTATCCTCTATGCGGAGTACTTCAGGTTGAGAAGATATTATAGGTCATATGTAATATACCTCAAAACTGGCCCATGCTGGCATGCACATGTTTGAATTTATGGCGTAATGCTCCATGACGGTGGAAATGCTACGCTTTGGAGGATGCAAATGTAATGATGATTATGCATATGCAAATGCAAAGAGATCTCCAGGAAAGGAGGCTGAAAATATCCCAGATGGCTCGACTGGGGAGAACTGATAATCACTGAACTGATCTGATCCATCCTGATGAGGAGGAGATAACTCTGCGGGGAAAGTTGTCAATGATACACCGGCCCTGAACAGCCGCCATTGCCAAAAATAAATTGGACTTTGAGATTGGAGTGCCAAGACCTTGCTGGAGATGGACCCTTTTGTCGCTCCCAAAGATTTGCATCCCGGTACAAGCGCGAACGGTCGGCGAAAGAGGACATGAAGATGAACTGAAAAGAGTCGCCAGCTAGGCATTTTTATCCCGAAGGAAAGGTAATGCTGCATAAATCTAGAAAAAGATGGATAAGACGGTTGCGAACCAGAGAAACTGAGAAAGGGGGTTGGTTACAACCTGGGAAGGTATTAGCACCCAGATTGTCCACCGTACTCGACGGGATCCACGCTTGAAAGATTTGTGCTTAAAGGGGTAGAGTCAGTGCTATTTTGTGTGCAAAAGCTAGAAAAAAATGCAAGTGTCAGTGAAAAGGAAGTGTGAAGTGTAATGAAGGAGTGTCAGTGTAGGGAAACAAAGCAAAGCTCAAGACAATGAGGCTTAAAGGATAATGCTGGAAGAGGGGAGAATATACAGAGACTTTTGTTCGATAACTGTTAAGTTATGCCTACGTATCCTCTCGTGCAATGAGGAAGTCAGAACACCGTAGTTCGACTCAAAGAGACTGAAAGATGAATTTACTTGTGAACTGCTTACTTGTCTATGCTCAAGTGTATGACCTGGCTGGCTCAGGTGCAAACTGTCTTGCATTAGACGGAAGAAGCAAGTTCTCGTTTATGAGTGAATGAGATGAGAAAAGAATCCCGGAGGAAACAATTATTGTTTGTTTTTGGTGTTTTTGTTTAGTGTTAAGTAATGACTTTAAGCCATAATCAAGGATTTAATGGACCCATTACACCATCCTAATAGAAGGATAATAGATGAGAACATTTAAGCTGAGGAAGGCTCATCAACTTAATCCATGATTAGGGATTAACCTCATGACAAAACAAGCCTTAATTAAAGTGGATTTTTGTTAATGGTAAGATTAAGAAGTGAATTTTATGGTTTGTAAGACAACTTGAGGGGGACTTGTCCATTAACACTAGGGTTAGTCCTTCTTAACCAATTAAGGAAGAATTATAACCCTAATGCAAGGCCTAAGTTACAAGCTTGATGTCTTAGTGATTATTAGATGGATTGATTAAAGGATTTAAACACATTAAAGGTTTAACACTTAGGATTAAAGTTATACACTCCATCCTAAGAGAAGGATGCAGGCATAACCCTAATCACAAAGCCTTAAAACCTTTAAGGTTTAGTCCTGGATTAAGAGGTGAGAAGAGAAGACATAAAGATGACACAAAGGTAAAACTAATGGGGGGACTAATCAAACCCTAATTGTGATCATGCTTGGTTATTCCTAAGTTTTATGAGGCTTGCAAGAGATCTTCAAGAGAGCCACCAAGGAAGAAGCAGGATGAAGGAGGAGAAGCAGAAAGAAGCAAGTCAACTTACTTCACTTAAGAAGATAAGTTGCTTGAAAGAAGAAAGTGAGGAAAAAACATGAATGAGAAAGCTCACTCTAATACAAAATTAAAATGCAGCAATGAATGCATAAGAGATATGAGAAGAGATTGTGAGAAGTGAAGGCAAATTCACTTCTCAAACACTTACCACCTGAAAAGTTAGCAAAAGGAAATAAAATGAAATGAAAGTGAAATGAAATGCAAAGATGAAAACCAAAACCAGAAACATGTTTCATTATGCTAATGATGCAAAGAGATGATATAAATTTATGTCATGAGATGAAGATGATCATACAAAGGATGGGAGTGCAAGTGAAGCATATAAGAGGCATGAAAGTTCATGAATGTACATGAAATGAAATGAAAGCATAACATGGAAAATGAGTGATGCAATGATCAAACATGATTCTAATATGCCCTAAGATGTCTTATATGTCATGTGTATGCACAAAATGTCATGGAAAGTTCATGTATGCAAGCTTATACAAGATGGATGCAAATGAGATACCAAATTAGGGTTTATATGCAACATGAGGTGCAAAACTCAAAAACAGAAGCAAATGACAAGATAAAAAATTGAAAATGCATTTAAAGGAACCTCAAATCTATACTAGTTCACTATCCAAAGGGGGAGGTCAGAAGCTAAACCTAAAGGAAGTTATGAATTTCCTAAGTTTCTAGGGTTGTAAGGGTGATCCTAAAGATAAAATGCCAAACAAATTGGAAATGAAAGATAAAAATGAAACAAAAATGTTTTTAGATGCTTGAAACCATGCATAGTACAATGCAAAAAGAATCATTCACAAACTCAACTTGGATCAAAAGTTATGAATTTTTGAAGTTAGGGTTAAAAATATACAAATTTAAGAACCCTAATTCATTTGAAAAATGTAAAAGTATGATCAAAACCAAAAAGAAATTAGTGTGGTGAGTTTTTAAATGCTTCTAAATGTTTGAAAATGTTCCCTGATTTTTTTTGGGATTTTTAAATACTTAAATGTATTTTTAATTAATTAAAATCAATTAACTAATTAAAAATAACATTTAAATGATTTAAAAATATTTTTTTAATGCTAAAAATAAAAATAAAAATATTTTTGGGTTCTGAAAATTAATTAAAGGCCGGATAAATATTTTCAGATTTTTTTGATCATTTTTACTATTTTTAAAAATTCGTACAAAATTAAATAACGAAAATGCAATAAAAATTAATTAAAGGGAAAGTATGATGAATGGAGAGCTGAGATCAAATCTGGGCTTGTGAGAGTTGACTGGGCGCGCATCTGGACGGCCCAGGTTCAAACTTCATTAAACTGACTTAATTAATTATTAATCCTAAAATTAAAACTAATCACAAGATCCAGGCCCTTCAAACACGCGCGGGAGAATCAATCCAAGGGCCTAGATTCAAATACGAAGCCCTAACCCTAATTAGCCTTAATTACTTTCAGGTGGCCGGAAATGACCTCCGGTCATCTTCTCCGGCCACACCCTTCCCTGAGAATTGCTATCTCACTCCCTATGCCATGTCAAACCCCCCAAATCTCCAGAAATGATCCCCAAACCCCATAGAACAAGAATCCAACACCATATTTCATTTATCGTTCATCAAAATCATGATTCGAACAAAAACATAAAAATGGACAAAATTTCAGAACATGCATACACAGTCAATACTCAACCATTTTCAAAACTACAAAGCTCAGTGTAATCAGGAGAACAAACCCTACCATCTCATAACTAAAGAAAGGATTTCTGGAAAAAAGTTTCAAGAAGATACCTGAGATGAAGCTTTGCCAATGGAGCTGCCTGGGCCTTCTGCTTGATGCAAACAACCTCCTCTAACCTCCCTTGAGCTTCCTTGACGCCTTGCTGAAGTGTTTGTGTCCTTTCTTTGAAGTTCAGTGAAGTTCAGTTCAAAGGGGGGAAAATCGTATTTGGTGTGTGGTGGTTCTTAGGGCAAAATGAAGGGTGGTTTGTAATCAGTGATGGATTTGAAGATGAATGGTGGAAGAATTTTTGAGAATGAGTGGCTGAGTTGTGTGTTTCGATAGAAAATGCAAGAGAGGGAGTTTTTGTGAATGCTGAGTTATGGGAGAGTTCAGGCTTGCTTCTTGTTATGTTTGGCTTGCTTTTGATTAGTATAAGGTATTGTGATTGGTCAGAAAGTTGGTAATGGCATAGTGTGATTGGTATGGTGCAAAATGCAAAAAGTCAAGGTTTGTTGTCCTTTGAGGTATGGGCTGTTTCAGGCCAAGGACAAGGGGGTGTCTGGTGCAGCTTGATTCAAGGATGTCCATGGAATGCAATTTGTGGCCATTCAGCAAGTGTGTGAGAAGTTGTGGGAGGTTTTGCAAATTTGACAAAGTTTGGCCCCTTTTGGATTTCTTCATGTGCAAGTCATGGAAATGTGAAATTCTTTGGGCAATTCTGAGTTTTAGGCATTGCACTATGATGTTATGATGTGTAGAAGTCAATTTGAAGTCATAAAATAGCTTGGCATGAGGTTTTGCAAAAATGCCTCTTTGGCATGAAACATGAAATTATGTGATTTTTGCCAACTTTGGAAAGCCATAACTTGAGTTCCAAAATGAATTAGATCTTGTTCTTGTACTTTTTGAAAAGGGAATGATCCAATATACAACTTTCATGACCAAATTTTTTTCATTTAAAGCATTTTTGGTTGAGAAAGAGGAGGTTGAAAAACTTTCCCAAAATGGAAAGTTTACGTTACAAGTCATTACCATATTTGGCAACTTTTGGTTTAGCCCACTTTTCTTCAAATTTGTGGACTTCTAAACACTTCAATGATCAAATAAAGACCATATAACTTCAATTTGATGAAAAATCCACCTTGGGTCCATTGATGGGGGCCTCAGATGTCCTGATTTTGCTCTGACTTGCTCAGGAAGTTACCCAGTGATCAGATGACTTCCACAATGAATTTTTCCATCAAACTTGGTATGCATGATCCTTATATCATATTGAGGCCAATAGAAACAAGAATGACCAAACAATTTGGAGTTATGGCCTCTGAAACCAAAACCCTAATTTTAGGTCATCTATGTAGTTAAACCTGGCTCTGCTTCCATGCCCTGCCAGTTCTTGTGATTTTCTGACTTTCTTGATCTTGGGAGGATATAATATGATGACTGAACATACATGGACCCTCTTGAGATGACTGGAGACCTTTGGAGTGGCTCAGATGGCTCATGGATTGCTCAGATCACAAACCCTAGGTGCAGATGACTTTGAACCAATGCAGTGAAGTAAAAATGCAATATGAGATAATATGCTTAAACTAATGCAAATATGGAAGATCACAAGCCATGGTGTGAACTTAGTGAGGGAAAATTTGGGGTGTTTACAGCTTCCCCTATTCAAGCATGAGTTAGCTGTGCAGAATGTAAGCGACGGTCTTAACATACAAACAAGATAACTTGTGGTTGAATACCAAACACAGTCCAAAATTTGCACTCACTGGGTGTGAAGAAGAAAAGGGATATAGATTGTAAAAAGGAAGTAAAGTATGTTTGTAAAGTGCGGGCGATGGAGGACGACCATTGAGCAGAGGACGACTGCTGGGGATAAAGCAATGACGGGGACGGCCGACATGTTGGGGAAATAACAGGGTTATGATGGGGACAGCCATTAAAAAAAGAAACAAGATTTTCTAGGGATTAAAGGTAAAGTCAATGATGGGAACGGCCATCAGGTTTGCAAAGTAAAGTAAACAACGATGGGGAAGACCATCGGGTTAACGAAATAAATGACGAGGGACGGTCATCAAAGGTGAAGGACGATCACCTAGCAGGGGACGACTGCTCTGTTGAGGATAAGGATGAGGGACGGTCATCCAAGGTGAAGGACGATCACCTGGCAAGGTACGGCTGCCAAAAGTATCACGACATAGGACGAATGCCGGATAGAACAAGTCGGCAATGGGGACGACCATCGGATAAGCATGATGAAGGACGATCATCAAGAGGTGAAGGACGATCACCTAGCAGGGTACGGCTGCTCTCGGGGTTTATCATGACATAGGATGAATGTCAGATAACAAGATCAACGATGGGGACGACCATCGGATAAAATGATGAAGGACGATCATCAATAAGGTGAAGGACAATCACCTAGCAGGGTACGGCTGCTAAAATATCACGACATAGGACGAATGTCGGATAGAAAAGGTTCCAATAATGGAGACTCCGCTGAGGGAATGATGAGGGACGGTCATCCGAAGGTGAAGGACGATCACTTGGCAGGGTACGGCTGCCGAAAGTATCATGACATAGGACGAATGTCAGATAGAAGAAAAGTAATTTACTGGGATTTGCTGGGAACTCTTCTGGGGAATGGTAGACACGGACGAGTGTCTACATTTAAGAAAGGAAAGGTATAAGTGTTTGACACAGTGTATAGATTAAAGATGCGGGCGAACATCCTTAAAACTATGATACGCACGAGTATCGGTAGAAACAACTGTTGACGCATGTTCAGAGATGATGATACGGACGAGTATCAACTGGTTAACAAGGAACACGGACGAGTGTTGAATCTGAGGGGAAATAAGTGGTGTGTACAAGATATGGACGAGTATCTGTATGAGTGAAAATAAACATGAGTGAGACACAGACGAGTGTTCAACTAGCTGGGGAGAGTATGACACGGACGAGTGTCAAGAGAGAAAGTGCATAAGTTATGGACTTATAAGTGTAAAAGATATTCTGACGATCTGTGGGGATAAGATGACACGGACGGGCGTCAAAAGGAGTGTATTACAAACAAGTGCTTGGTTTTACGACAAGTGATTGGGCAACCATGCTGGGGAGTGGTGACACGGACGAGTGTCAATGGAGTATATATAGATATATCTATTTGTGGTTTATATCTGCAGGGGAATGATATGACACGGACGGGTGTCGAAAAGAGTATATATTAACATGTATTTGTGATTGCAAAGGGGACGCTTTGGCTTTCTGTGGGGAAATATGAGATGACACAGACGAGTGTCGAGGAAAGCTTGTTATGTATAAATATCTGTTTGTAGGGAGTGTTCGGGCGACTTTACTGGGGAAAGATGACACGGACGAGTGTCAAAAGGAGTATGCATCTGTATTTTAGGAGTGCAAAGGGACGCTTTGGCTTTCTGTTGGGACTGTGAGTCTTTATACATACGTTGCTGATGGAATGTTGGTGTATACAGGTGTTTGATTCAAAATAAGGCTTGTGATTATGCAATATGTTTGATTTTTGCCGTAATGCTCCGTATTAAACGGAATGCTACGCTCTGATGGGAAATATGATGCGAATGTTATGATTATGCAAAGATACCGATCCGGGATTCGCATCCCGTTGTTTGTGGAGATCTCTGACTAATCTGCTTGAAAAGATATCCCAGCTGTGGATGAGATCGTTGGTAGATCTGATATAAAGCTCTGCTTGGGGGAATAGGTCACTGATAGACCTATCTCAAATAATGAGGAGCCCAGCTGGGGTTGTGGAAGCTTCTGCCACTTTGTTGTGCGGGAAATTCAGACATTGCCCTTCTGGAGGGGCTGGAGCTCTGTGGGGAGATAGTTCCCTTTCTAGCACTCGAATGGGGAGGAACAATCACTGAATGATCTTCCTAGAGATTTCTGTAGGGATCCTGCTGAGGATGACAATATCTGACAACTCAGCTGGGGAAATGAACACCTTCTGATACTGCTCTGAAGAAAGTACTGGAGAAGTGATGCCCGACAACTCTGATGGTGAGAGAGCATTTCCAGTGCTGTCTGAAGGATGTGCTGGGGAAATAATCATTTGGAAGCTTTGCTAGGAAAAACCCTTCATGCCCCATGTTGCGCTTTGAATACCTGCAGTCCTGTTAAGACAGAAACGCACAAGTACCCCCAAGGTATCCCTTACTGGATTCCATCATAGGAGTTTTAGACACCCCTGGGAGTAAGAAAATATTTCCTGCAAGCATATGGTTTAGATAGGCACATCTATTTTTATGCAAACATTATACTAAGGATATCGGACATTTTTCGCAGATGAGATAAAATGTACAAGACGGAGTGTGACTAAAAATCTGATTTTATTAATTTGAGTGCCCTAAATTGGCAAGATACAGTCAAAGAAACAGATCCCCTGAAATGAGGAGATTGTTACAAATTGAGAAACAAAAAGGTGTTGGCAATGTTGATGACGCTTCAGTGAGCTTCCCTTTTGCTATGACTCGTATGACATTGACGTTCTTCTCATCTTGCTGTCAGAAGAAGGCTGATTCTGACCGACGCTTGAACCTTTCGAAGTTTACCATGTTGTGGGTGATACAAACGAATTCAGAATGCAATTGTTCGCTTATTCCCTTATTTTGCGTGGATCGCCCTTCAGAGTTTTCAATCCACCGGGATACCCATTTTTGCCTGAGCTGTCCAATGCGGCTTGTCAACTCAGCGAGTGTACATTTTTCTTTATTTTCCCTTATTTTTTCCCGAGTCTTTTATTCTGTTTTTGACTCGCCGGGATGCCCTATTTTTGCCTGGACTTACATTCTGTTTTTATGTCCAGCGGGTCATTTTATGCGAAGTATTTTTTAACTGCATCTGAATTCACAGGGGATAGGAAATCTTCACCATCCATAGTAGAGAGCATCAGTGCTCCACCAGAGAAAACTTTCTTTACTATGAACGGACCATCGTAATTCGAAGTCCACTTGCCCCTGTGGTCTGTATGAGGAGGGAGGAGTTTTTTCAGCACAAGATCTCCTACTTGGTATTCCCGAAGCCTGACTTTCTGATCGAAGGCTTTCTTCATTCTCTTCTGGTATAACTGCCCATGACAGATTGTAGCTAATCTCTTCTCTTCGATCAGATTCAGCTGTTCGTATCGGGATCGGACCCACTCTGCTTCATTCAGCTTGACATCCATCAATACATGCAAGGAGGGTAATTCAACTTCAACAGGTAGGACTGCCTCCATACCATACACAAGCTGATACGGTGTTGCCCCAGTGGATGTTCTTATTGAGGTACGGTACCCATGCAAGGCAAATGGTAGCATTTCATGCCAGTCTTTGTATGTAACCACCATCTTTTGCACAATCTTCTTGATATTTTTGTTAGCTGCCTCAACAACGCCATTCATCTTTGGCCTGTAAGGAGAAGAATTGTAATGTTGGATTTTGAAGTCCCGGCACAGTTCTGCCATCATTTTATTGTTCAAATTGGAACCATTATCAGTAATGATTCGCTCGGGCACTCCATATCGACAGATGATATCTCTCTTCAGGAATCTGGCTACCACTTGTCTGGTGACATTTACATATGAAGCTGCTTCAACCCATTTGGTGAAGTAATCAATGGCTACCAGGATGAATCTGTGGCCATTTGAAGTAGTCAGTTCGATCTTCCCAATCATGTCAATGCCCCACATGGCAAAGGGCCAGGGTGAAGACATTACATTCAAAGGATTTGGAGGCACATGCACCTTATCTGCATAAATCTGGCATTTATGGCATTTCCTGGCGTAAGCACAACAGTCTGCATCCATTGTGATCCAGTAGTAGCCTGATCTTAACAACTTTTTAGCCATTGCATGCCCTCCCGCATGGGTACCGAAAGATCCTTCATGCACCTCGTGCATCAACAAGTCTGCCTCTGTATTATCAACACATCTGAGAAGTACCATATCAAAGTTTCTCTTGTACAAGGAACCATCAGTATTCAATAAGAAACTACCAGCTAGCCTTCTTAATGTCTTCTTATCATTGGACGACGCCCCGGGTGGATATGTTTGATCCTCCAAGAAGCATTTGATGTCATAGAACCAAGGCTTATCATCTTTAGCATGGTCTGCTGAGAATACGTATGTTGGTCTGTCAAGTCTGGATACTGAAATCCGGGGCACAAAGTTGGCAGCTTGAACTTTGATCATGGATGAAATGGTATCCAGAGCATCTGCAAACTGATTTTCATCTCGAGGGATATACTCAAGTTTGACTGTGGTGAAGAAAGTCAGTAATCTCCTTGTATAATCTCGGTATGGAATCAAATGCTCCTGGTGAGTGTACCATTTGTCGTTGGTCTGATTGATTACCAGAGCTGAATCTCCGAATACAGTTAAAGTCTTGATCCTGAGGTCAATGGCTTCCTCAAGACCCATGATACAGGCTTCATATTCAACTTCGTTGTTAGTGCAGTTAAAAGTGAGTTTTGTCGAGAAAGGCATGTGAACTCCTTTAGGTGTAATGAGAACTGCACCAACACCACGACCATTCATATTAACAGCCCCATCGAACATCATTGTCCACTCTTCTTCTGGGTCAGGCCCTTCAGTGTGAACATGCTCTTCATGATCTTTTGCTTTTATGAACATGATGTCTTCATCAGGGAAGTCAAATCTCATAGGCTGGTAATCGTCAATGGGTTGCTCAGCCAGATAGTCAGACAATACACTGCCTTTGATACCTTTTTGAGATGTGTACTGAATGTCATATTCTGTGAGAATCATTTGCCATCTTGCAACCCTTCCGTTAAGTGCTGGTGTAACACGGTGGGAGAACTGACTTTAGTTATGTTTTGCGGATAGCAAGAGTCGCCACCGACTTTTATTTTATCCAAAGGAAAGGGCATAAAAGAATAGGAATGACCTTAAAAGATTTTTGGGTTCGGGGGGTAGGTTATGTAAAGGGAATGTGTTAGCACCCTTTACATCCATGGTTATCCATGGGCTCTTAGTTACTTAGCTCACTTTAAAATGTTTTTAAGAAGTGTAGTGTGTGTTTAGAAATTTTCTTAAGTACTTTATAATGATCCATGTACGGATATATATAAAGACTTTGTTTTGAAAATTGTTTGAAAATGTGAAGTGTTTATGAAATGTTTTTGAATAAGTGAGCAAGTACTTAAGAGGAACCTATCCTATGATTAAATCTTTACTGTTCTTGAATGTTCTTTCAATGGTAAAACTATCCCTATTATTAAGGAATAGGTAGTCATTACCTTGGATGTTAGGGACAAATGAAGGGACAAACTGTGATTAGGCAACTGTAAGGTGTATAAGCAATTCGAAGGGACTTATCATCTTTATTCGAAAGGGACAAGATCATTACGAAGGCAACCATGAAGGGACTTGATCTTTTTATCTGTTAAGGGACTAGATGATATGAGAGAAGGGACTTTGCTTTGCACCTTACTTGACCTTTTTGTTTAGGCAACATGAGAGGTATCCTTAAGAAGTGAGATGGCGATCAAAGATCGACTTACGTGTGTGTGTGTACAAATTCATATATTTATCTTGAGATTAATGATCTAAATTCAATTTTAAATACAAGCATGTTTTACACTCCCTATTTTACTAACCATAGCAATTAAAAATAAATAATAAAAATAATACTACAACTATTACATAAATTGCACAATTACATAATAATAATAATGATGAAATAAAATAAATAATCGCATAATAAATAAATAAATAAAGGGGTTAGTAATAATAAACAAAATAAATGTAAGTATAGGATGGTTAGTATAATAATAAATTAAAAGTTCAATTTTAAATAAATAATTATTTTTTTAAGATTTTAATAAAAGAAATAAATATTATATACTAATAAAATATGATTAATAGTCTAATTATTTAATTTTATATACATATTATAAAAATATCTAATTATGATTAAATAAGCATAGAAAAAAATAATAAATTATATTCATAAGTTAAAATTAGGGTTTTTTAATTATTTAGAAAAATAAGTTAGGGTTTACTATTAAATTATTTAAATTATAAAACTACATATAATATGAACAAATTATAAAAATAAAATAAACAAATAAATTAATATTTACAATATAATTAGGGTTTATAAAAGAAGATTAAAGTTTATATAAAAAATTAGGGTTTATGAATTTAGAAAATAGAATTAGGGTTTTAACATATTAATTTTTTAGGGTTAATTATTTAATATAAACATAATTAAATTATTTATACAAAACAATATAATATTAATAATATACTATAAAATAAACATTAAATAATTTTATTAATAAAGTTTACTTTTTTTTGAAAATATAAGTTTGAAATATATATAAGATAATAACATGAACATTTTTATTTTAAATATTTATTATAAACTAAATCAAATAAAATATAATCAAAAAATCAAAAAAATAAGAAAAAAGTGAAAAACAGACTTACCTGGGGCTGGGATTCGAACCCAGGCCCTAGGCTTTATTCCCTCAAGACCAACAAGCCAACCACTGGGACAAGCCATGCGCTTGTGTTAGCAATCCAGGTTGCAATCCTTTTGTGCTTTATCCTGTAAAAATCCAGAAAAACAAAACAAAACAAAATGGCCTAGGGGGATTCAAACCCAGGACCATCAACATAACATCCACGCACAATGACCAACTGAGCCAACGCACACTTGTTGAAATAAAACAGAAACCATTTAATAAAATATTTAATCAAGATTTGAATTTCAAACTGGCGCCAGAACTTCATCTTCTTCCTCTGAAATTCGTAGGTTTACCTGCGAATTTTGTTATGAAATTTCCTGCGATTTTTCATGCAACCGAAACCTACAAAACACATACTCTCATAAAAATGTACAATTTTCACAAATTGATCATGCCAACATGATCTATACAGTTCATTGGATTCAATTATGTTCTCAAACATCATTTATATGGTCTATTTCATGAAACCCTAAAAGCTTGGCCGAAACCCTAGCAATGGCCAATTACGATTCATGTCATTAATCTCCAATCTAATTATCCAGAAAGCTTGCTAAGATCATTACAAACATAAAACAATCATTAGAATCAATTGATAATGCATAAAAGTATGGAATCGAAAAAAATCAAATGTGAGATAAAAAGCAATTCGGTTTATGTGTTTCATGGAGTTTTGGATGATGATAAGTATTGCTATGCGTTCAGTGAACATCAAGGAACATGTTGAGACCTTTAGAATGCCTTGAAACCACCTTATTTGCCAAAACCGAAAAATTGATTTCTTATGAAAATTTGAAGATTGGAGAATGCACTAAGAGGCATAATTTTTCGTGTCCTTTGGTAGTGATATGTTCCATGTATATATGTGAACTGAATTAGGTCAAAAAGTTGTAGGATTATTTGGACTTTTTGGATAATTGAGATTGAAAAAGATCATGCTTTAAAACTTGAATATCCTTTGATCCAACCTTGCTATTTTAAGACTATCATCATAATTTGCATATCAATCTGATCCAAGCAATATTTATGATTTTCTAGAAGCAATATCCCCCTTTAAATATTTGATTTCATATTTTATTTCAATTTAACTGATATTTTAATGAATAAAATTCAAATAAATATGAAAATAAAAATAAAAATTCAGAAAATAAATGGGTTGGGTCGTGCTTGGTGTTTTCATAAAGATGAGATGGCAATTTGGTGGGCTCATTTAGCAAAAAATTGATTTTAGGCCTTATTTGCTTCATAAACTTCCCTAAAATTTCCCAACTTTGCAAGGGCACAAATCCTTCAATTTTAATGATATGAGGGTGTTCTTGGACATTTTGGAAATCTTAAAGAGTCCTCTAACCAACCCCATTGGTTTCATGTCCATATCTTTTACCATTCTCAAGTTATGCTCTTTTGAAGTTGTTGACTTTTTGTTGACTTTCAAAAGGACCTATAATGTCTTAGCTCATACCTTCCAAATGAAGCATTTTTGGGCTTGGCTTGTGAGACACAAAGTTGTAGAGAATTCAATTTCCTTCAAAATTAGCTTTGGATGGAAAAAATTTGATGAATCATGTGAAAGTTATGGCTGGTCAAAGTTCAGTTGACTTTTCCTATGAAACCCCTAATTTAGAAACTCCTGATTCTTAATGATCTGAAATCTCCTTGATGAATCATGATCAACCCTTGATCAAATGATGAATTTTACTTTATATACTTCATGTTGGCAAAAAATCATGAAGTTTGACTTTGGTTTGACCACAGTTGACCTCAGTTTGACTTTTTAACTGCTTTGACTGATTTTGACCTATCTGATCATCTGACCGAGCAAACCTTTGGGAAAAGTCTTGAAACTTGTCATGGGGATTCTTAAACACATATAAGATGTTATGAAGCTCACCTGAAGTCTTGGAAGTCCATTTAGCCTGATTAAAGTCAAAACCCTAGTTTAGGATGCATTGCTTAGGAGAATGCATTGTCTGAGGGAATTGTCAAATCTTCTGACTAATTGTGAACTTTGTGAACCTTGTGAACCTCATGAGATGTCTTGTGAACATTGTGAACCTCTTAGTACCCAAAGTCTTGTCTTGTGAGGGCAAATTTTGGGGTGCAACAGCTGCCCCTGTTCAATTTTCTGAAACCTGAGGGGTTAGATTGGTATATGTGCCAGTCGCGACCTGGAAGGTTGAAGGGGATTGAACACAAAAGCCCAAAAATTTGCACTCACCAGTGCATAGAGTAATACTGATTGTTAGCTGTATATGATTGAGTGGGCTTAAAGATGCCACTTGGAAGGACTAGGAATGGGCTTAGAGATGCCATCAGGAATATCTGGACGTGGTGATGTTCTGATGTTGATACTGGATATCATATTAGGTCGTTGTATAAGCCGTCTCTGAATCATTTATGCAACATGATTTGAATTGCTGAATGGACCAGTAGAAATAAATCGTGTGATGATTATCTCTTCTGGAAGTATCTTGGATTACAGACTGTTTTCCTATTCTCCAAGGTCAAAAGAACGTCAGGATTAGTTCTTCTGAAAAATATCTTGAACAAGGGACCAAAAGAACGTCGGGATTTGTTCTTTTTGAAAACATCTTGAACAATGGGCCAAAAGAGCGTCAGGATTTGCTCTTAAGGGTCAAAAGAACGTCAGGATTTGTTCTTCTGAAACAGTCTTGAACAAGGGACCGAAAGAGCGTCAGGATTTGCTCTTAAGGGTCAAAAGAACGTCAGGATTTGTTCTTCTGAAAATAATCTTGAACAAGGGGGCCAAAAGAGCATCAGGATTTGCTCTTAAGGGTCAAAAGAACGTCAGGATTTGTTCTTCTGAAAAAGTCTTGAACAAGGGGCCAAAAGAGCGTCAGGATTTGCTCTTAAGGGTCAAAAGAACGTCAGGATTTGTTCTTCTGAAAGATGTCTTGAACAAGGGGCCAAAAGAGCGTCAGGATTTGCTCTTAAGGGTTAAAAGAACGTTAGGATTTGTTCTTCTGAAAGATGTCTTGAACCAGGGAATGGATATTTTTACGGACAGTTTTCCTGCTATTCGAGGACATCTTGAGTAGTGTATGGATCATTTCTGACCCGTTGTAAGTTGTTGATATTGTTTTACCTGCATATAACTATCCTGCAAGGGGAATATTAGTTTATGAATTATGTATGCATGCATAGTATGATGCACCTAAGTAAATGTATTATGTACTTATGGATATGTATGTTATGGCATGATGTAAATGATGCATGTATGCGTCATGCAGCTTGAAGCGACTGGATATCTTCGTATAACAACTGCTGGCCAGGAAAATAAATCCCGATTTGTTGCTGAAGGATACGAGAGACTCGTTCCCGTCTCGTTTGATAACATAGTATTCATAACCTCCCGTCTTCTTTCGATAGTTTGGTATCCATAACCTCCCGTCTTCGTTCGATAGTAAGGTATCCATAATCTCCCGTATTCGTTCGTCGTACTCCTATTGAAAGAATAAATTCCCGACTATCCGTCTGAGGATAAAAGAGATGGATATAAATTCCAGGGGAGATGTGACTCGAAGTATTTATGAAGATGGATTTGCCCTACTGGGGGATTTGTAGCTGTCTTGTGGGGATGAACCGGCGAAGCTTCGTTGAATTCCTTCCCTCGTTCGTCCTTAGTAAATACTATTACTGCATTTTCATGCATTTCTTGTAAACATCAATCATATTAAGCATTTTATGCATTTTTGGTAAACATCAATCATATTCAAAAGCATACATACATTCAAACACAACCAATGGACGTTTCGCTTATGTAAATAGGGTAAAAGTAAATCTGGATTCAAAGATGGAATTTTATTTATATCACAAAGTGACCTATACATAGGCAAGTTTGTACAAGGAGACAGAAATCCTAGTAAGAGGAATTCGCCATAACAATTTTTACAAAACAAGGAAAATCAGCTATGTGGGAAATAATCCTATTGAGTTTCAATTCTACTATTGCCATTATCTTCAAGTATCTCATCTTCTGCTGTTGAGACGGAAACGATTGGATTGAGCTTTATCTGTTCGAGCTTGAATTAGTAGCACAACTGGTTGTAGTTTCATGGGTGATCCAAACGAGACATAGTCATACGCTTTAATCCCTAACTTTTGCCTGGATTGCCTTTTCAGGTTTTCAATCCACCGGGATACCCTTTTTTGCCCAAACCGCCTTTTCAGGTTTTCGACTTGTCGGGTGTACATTTTTTTTTATATATATATCCCTAATTTTTGCCCGAACCCTTTTGGTTCGCCGGGATGCCCTTATTTTTGCCTAGGCCAGTCAACCTAGCGGGTCTCTTTTTATGCGTAGTATTTTTTAACTATGTCTGCGTTTACAGGCTTTGGGAAGTCTTCACCATCCATAGTAGTAAGTATCATGGAACCTCCTGAGAATACTGTTTTGACCACAAACGGTCCTTCATATGTAGGAGTCCACTTGCCCCTAGGATCACCCTGTGGTAATATGATACGCTTGATTACCAAGTCACCAGCCTGATATACCTTTGGCTTAACCTTCTTATTAAAAGCTTTGATCATTCGTTTCTGGTACATCTGGCCATGACAAACTGCTGCTAACCTCTTCTCATCAATCAAATTTATCTGGTCAAGTCGAGTCTGAATCCACCCATCTTCATCCAAGCCTGCATCCTTCATAATTCTTAAGGAGGGAATCTGAACTTCAATGGGCAGAATTGCTTCCATACCATATACTAAGGAGAATGGGGTTGCCCCTGTTGAAGTACATATTGTAGTACGATAACCGTGAAGAGCAAATGGTAACATCTCATGCCAATCCTTGTAAGTAACAGTCATCTTCTGTATAATCTTCTTAATGTTCTTATTAGCAGCTTCTACTCCCCCATTCATCTTTGGACGATACGGAGAAGAGTTGTGATGTTTAATCTTGAACTGCGTGCAGAGATCAATAATCATAGTATTGTTCAGATTAGAGCCATTGTCAGTAATAATCCTTTCAGGGATGCCATACCTACATATGAGATTATTCTTAATGAATCGAGCCACAACATTCTTGGTAACAGATGCAAATGAAGCTGCCTCCACCCACTTAGTAAAGTAATCAATAGCAACCAGGATGAAACGATGCCCATTAGAAGCAGTAGGCTTGATCTCCCCAATCATATCAATGCCCCACATGGAAAAAGGCCAAGGAGCAGTCAACACATTCAATGGTGATGGAGGTATATGTACTTTATCAGCATAGATTTGACACTTCTGACACTTTCTGGAATGTTGATAGCAGTCAACTTCCATGGTAGACCAATAGTAACCTGCTCTCAATATCTTCTTTGCCATGGTATGACCACTAGAATGAGTGCCAAAGATACCATCATGCATATCTTCCATAATCTCAGTTGCTTCCCTCTTATCCACACAATGAAGCAAAGTTGAATCATGATTGCGCTTGTACAAAATCCCATTACTCAAAAAGAACTTAGCAGAAAACCTTCTCAGAAACTTCCTATCTTTGACAGATGCCCCTTCAGGGAACTCCTGAGCTTCAAGATATCTTTTTACTTCATAGAACCAAGGTTTCTCCTCTGCTTCTTCAGTGTCAATCTCATTGCAGTATGCAGGCTTCTCAAATCTATCAATAGTAATCTTGGGAGCTTCATCATCCCAGCTGATCTCAAACATGGATGCCATGGTGGCTAATGCATCTGCCAACTGATTTTCTCTTCGTGGTATATGTCCAAAGGTAATCTCTTTAAAATTGGGGATCAAAGACAACACATGCTCTTTGTAAGGAATGAGATTATCATGCTTGGTATCCCAATCTCCTTTAATCTGACTTACTACCAGGGCTGAATCTCCATATACGTCAAGGAACTGAATCTTCATATCAATGGCAGCTTTGATACCCAGGATACATGCCTCATACTCAGCCATGTTATTAGTACAATAGAAACAAAGTCTGGCAGTAATCGGGGTATGACAACCTTCAGGGGAACTGATCACAACACCAACACCATTACCAAGTGCATTAGAAGCTCCATCAAAAACCATAGTCCATCGGGATCCTTGTTCAGGTCCGTCATATTGTCCAGGTTCTTTGGTAATAATCATAATGTCCTCATCAGGGAACTCAAAACTCATTGACTGGTAATCATCCACTGCTTGATGAGCCAAATGATCAGCTACAACACTTCCTTTAATGGCCTTCTGAGTAGTGTACTGTATGTCATATTCTGTCAAGATCATTTGCCATCTTGCAATTCTTCCGGAGAGAGCAGGTTTCTCGAATATGTACTTGATTGGATCCATCTTCGAAATCAATAAGGTAGTATGAGTCAACATATACTGTCTTAGTCGGTGAGCAGCCCATGCCAAAGCGCAACAAGTTTTCTCGAGCAGTGAGTATCTTGTTTCACAGTCGGTAAACTTTTTGCTAAGGTAGTATATTGCCTGCTCTTTTCGACCAGACTCGTCATGTTGCCCCAACACACACACCATTGAGCTGTCTAATACTGTTAAGTACATAATCAAGGGTCTTCCATCAACTGGTGGAATCAAAATTGGAGGTTCTAGAAGATATCTCTTGATTTCATCAAAGGCTATCTGGCACTCATCATTCCATTCCATTACCTGATCTTTCTTCAACAACTTGAAGATTGGCTCACAGGTGGCAGTTAATTGGGAAATAAATCTTGCAATGTAATTCAATCGTCCCAAGAAACCTCTAACTTCCTTCTCAGTACGGGGAGCCGGCATTTCTTGTATAGCTTTCACTTTTGCAGGGTCTACTTCAATACCTTTTCCACTGACAATGAACCCCAGGAGTTTACCAGATCTAACTCCAAAAGTACACTTGTTTGGGTTCAATCTCAACTTGTATTTCTTCAACCTTTCAAACAACTTATGCAGATGATCAAGGTGTTGTTCTTCATTCTGGTACCTGGCTATCATATCGTCCACATATACCTCTATCTCATGATGAATCATATCATGGAACAAAGCCACCATAGCACGCTGATATGTTGCCCCTGCATTCTTCAAACCAAATGGCATCACTTTATAGCAAAAGGTGCCCCACTGTGTAACAAAGGTTGTCTTCTCCATATCTTCAGGTGCCATCTTGATTTGATTGTAACAAGAGAAACCATCCATGAAAGAGAATACCTTATGCTGAGCAGTGTTGTCTACCAGAACATCAATATGAGGAAGTGGAAAGTCATCTTTGGGG
This sequence comes from Lathyrus aphaca, assembly GCA_963966055.1. Classification (NCBI taxonomy): domain Eukaryota; kingdom Viridiplantae; phylum Streptophyta; class Magnoliopsida; order Fabales; family Fabaceae; genus Lathyrus; species Lathyrus aphaca. Next base: position 109,381,838 of record OZ014524.1, on the reverse strand, counting down.
CTGGCTTTGTTCAAATCCCTGTAGTCTACACACATACGTACCTTACCATCTTTCTTAGGTACCGGTACCACATTTGCAACCCACTGAGGATAAGAAGTCACAGCTAAGAACCCTGCATCAAACTGTTTCATCACCTCTGCTTTAATCTTCTCTGACATTTCAGGACGCATGCGACGAACCTTCTTCTTCTTTGGACGAAAATCTTCTTTTACTGGTAAACGGTGAACCACAATGTCTGTATCCAATCCTGGCATATCTTCATAGGACCAAGCAAAGATCTCCACATAATCATGTAGCATCTGAATCAATCTGCTCTTGACACTATCCTCTAATTCAGCCCCTATCTTGACTTCTTTCCTGTTTTCTTCAGTTCCCAGATTCACAACTTCGATTGGCTCTTCATGTGGCTGTATAGCTTTCTCTTCTTGTTGTAACAACCTAGCAAGCTCTACAGGTACCTCACAATCATCCCCATTTCCATCTTCAGCTTGATAGATCGGATTCTCGAAATTATAATTGGCAATAGTAGAACTGTTATCAACAGGATCCAGAGTGGATGAGGATCTGCATTTTAGTGATGTGGTCTGTAAGCCAACCCGAATCTGTCTTCTTTCTTTCAACTGGCAGTAGCTTGCCCCAGCCTTGAGCGGTACCCTCCTCAACAACCTTCCGGGCCTGTTGATATGAAGTGATGGAAGTCCCAGATACAATAGTTGCTTCATTAATGTTAAGGGCCTCAAACCCCTGACTCATAGTCTCATGGATCTCCCCATCCATTTCTATGTACTTGTAAGTAGCCAGCTGGCTAACAAAGATATCTTCCTCCCCACAGATTGTGATGATCTGGCCTTCCCACTTGAATTTCAACTTCTGGTGAAGGGTAGACGTAACAGCGCCAGCGGTGTGGATCCAACGTCTACCCAACAGATAGCTGTAGGCCGGCTATATGTCCATCACGAAGAAGGTAGTTTTAAAGGTCTGCGGGCCAATCAACATAGGTAAATCGATCTCTCCAAGCACCGATCTCTTAGAGCCATCAAATACTCTCACCACCAAATTACTCGGACGCAATGCCAAGCCATCATACTCCAACTTCACCAGGGCTTTCTTTGGGAGAACATTGAGTGAAGACCCAGTGTTCACCAGCATATGAGACAGAACATCACCTTTGCATTCTAAGGTGATGTTTAAAGCCTTGTTATGGTTGCGTCCCTCCATTGTTAAATCAACATTTGTAAAGCCCAGTCCATGACTGGTGTTGACATTTGCAACCATAGTTTCTAATTGATTAACAGTAATCTCTTCCGGCACATATGCTGCGTGCAGGACCTTCAACAATGTATTCCTATGGGCTTCGAAACACATTAACAGTGATAATATAGAGATTTTGGAGGGTATCTGATGAAGCTGGTCCACCACCTTGTAATCACTCCTTTTGATTATTCTCATGAACTCGTCTACATCTTGTTCAAAAGACATCTTCAGATTCTCTTTAACAGTTGACTCTTCAGATACCACATTCTTTCCTTTTGCCTTAGCAGCAGCTTCTGCTTCAGCATTGGGCCTTGGTGTTTGTGAGGCAAAAAGGCGTCTGCTTCTGGTGAAGTCTCCGCCTCCCCCAACATTGTCAACTTGTGGTGAAGAGGTTGATGAATCTAGAGTGATCTTCTTCCCGTCGCAGTAGAGATCAGAGTCGTAGTGCCAAGGTATGGCATGACTGCTTTCATAAGGAACAGGACCAGGTACTGTAATAGTAACTAGACTGATTGCTGTAGCGGAAGGAACCGTGATGGTGTGCAGATCGTAGTAGATTGTGATTGGAGATCTGATTGGGAGTGTTGCAATTTGTTGGAAATTGTTGTCGGAGTGAACATTATCCGGGTCATAATAGATCGTGACCGTTGAGACATCTTCATTAATGGAGGGAGTAACTGCTGGAGTTGTTGAAGAATCGGTGGGAATGATAGTTATTGCAGTTGTAGGAGGATCTATTGTTGCTGAAGAAAGGATTGTTGATGTTGTAGGAGATTCCATTGTTGCTGAAACAAGAGTTGCTGAAGGAGCTATTGAAGTCATTTTCAAGATTCCATCTTTGATGAGACCCTCTATGCCAAACCTGAGCTTCTCACAACCATTAATAGCAGTCTTGCATAATTCACAGCAGGCCCCACAGCCCGGGAACACTTGGCATCTTAAAAGTTGAACTTTGACTTCAGCCAGTGGTGTTTGAATCATTGCAACATTATCAACTAATACAGATGGTTGGTCCTCTTCTATGGCATTAATCCTGGGCCCACCATGATTAGGCATAGGATTTCTGTTAACATTCGGAGGAGGTGCGAAATTGAGAGCTTTGGAATCGACCAGATCCTGCACCTTCATTTGTAAGGTTCTACATTTCTCAGTATAGTGACAAGGTGAATTGGAATGAAAGGCACACCTGGCATTAGCATCATAATTATTCGGGAGATTGAGGGGATCTGGCGGAGCCAACGTCCTTAACTCAACCAGGTTAAGCTTCAGGAGTTGTGGCAGTAAAGCATCATAAGGCATAGGGATAGGGTCAATCACCCTATTTGCTTGAGATGGCCTCTGTTGAAAGGGGCGTTGCTGTTGGTTGCTATTGTTGTTGTTGTAAGTTCTTTGTTGCGGAAAATGAGATTGTGGCTGATAGTGATGTTGTTGTTGAGGATAAAGTGGTTGTTGTGGAACTGGAGCCGGAATGGTAACAACTGTTACTGATCTGTGAGAATATTGGGGTCTGCCCCTGCTTGCATGGATAGCATTTGTTTCACCCGCCCTTCGGGGTCCTGCAAAAGGTTTTTTGGGGTTGCTGGAGGAACTTGTACCATTGTCAGAGATTTTGCCCATCTTCAAAAGACTCTCAATTCTCTCACCAGCTATAACTACATCGGCAAAAATGGTAGAGTAGAAAGCAACAAGTCTATCAATATAAGTTCCCTGCAAGGTGTTCATAAACATGTCAGCCATCTCTCTTTCTGACATGGGTGGCTGGACAGTAGCAGCAAGCTGTCTCCACCTCTGAGCATAATCCCGAAAGCTCTCCTTTGAAGACTGAGACATGCCCATTAGAAGATTTCTATTGGGAGCCATGTCTAAGTTGTACTGGTATTGCTGGATGAAAGCCTCGGCCAAGTCTTTCCAACACCTTATAGTGGCCCTTGTCAGATGCGAATACCATTCTCTTGAAGCTCCAATCAGGCTGTCCTCAAACTAGAACATCCATAACTTCTCATCCATGGTATAAGCCTTGAGTATTCCTAAAAAGGATTGTAGATGAGTACGCGGGCATGAAGTACCATTATATTTCTCAAAGCATGGGGGTTTGAATTTGTGGGGAATCCTCACCCCATCTACCAGCCCCATATCCATTACGTCAAAGCCCAAAGAATTCTGAGATTCTAAAGATCTTAGCTTTTCAGCAATCTCATCCAGTCTTCTGTCATATACCTCATCTCCAGCCCCAATAACAGTGAATTGTTCTTCGTGGGGATCCTCTTGCAGGATTCTGCCCCCAGCAGTATTACCTTGAACATTCCTCGGGATGTTAACATCTGGATTCAAATGGGGACCATACTCTGGTGGGTCAATACGAGGCTGCCCCCGTTCATTATTGCTGGTTCCTCCTATCCCAAGGTAGGGCTCTTCAGGTGTCTATATTTCTACCAGCTCTCCCAACCTTTCTTGACTCTGGGCTAAGCCAGTCATCACAGCCATAAACTGGGTCATCTGGTTTCTCATTTCGGCCCTTTCATTCACCATCTGATTTCTGACCTCATTCAGGTCCTGTTGTACCTGCTCCATTTGAATGCCTGGAAGGTTGTTACGAGTTGGGTACCGGTGTGTGCGGTTGACAGGGAACACTCTGCGATGAGCAATGTTTCCGGAGATCACAACAAAGTTAGAAACAAAAATAATAACAAAAACCTACAAAACAAAGACAAAGTTAGTATGCAATGCAATATGCTTATTTGTTTTCCAAGGTATCCAGTTTGGTTCTTGGTTTTGACCTTTCCAGACCTTGAGGAAGATGCTTGATGTTGTTGAGAGAAATCCCACCAATAAATAAAACAAACTGATATATATTACAAATGAAAGATACATAGTCTGTTACAAAACATGCCAATGGAGGGTCAAAAATACAACAAAAGGAAAAGTACATCAAAAGGACGGAACAACAATCAAAGAGGAATCAAACATCCAATCCATAATCATCTTCCCTGACCTCGTTCAGGAGTGCCTCAGTCACCGGACCAGCTGGGTGCTCTGTAATGGTCCTAATGAGGAGGTTCCTGGTAGCAATGGCATTAGTCAGCTTCTTATGCCTGTCTTGATCTTTAGATCTCTTTAGCCCCGCTCGGAGCTTTAACTCTGATATCTCCTTCTGAGCTGCCAACAAAGCTTCCTGCTGCTTCTTCTCATTGGCTTCCAACTGATCAATCTTGGCCTGAGTCTTCTGGTCTTCTTGTGCCTGGGCTTCGGTGATCCTGATCCACCTAGCCTGACTCTCTTCTAGATAGTGCTCAGCCCTAGCTTTCTGAATCTTGGCCTCCTTGCAGGCATTCTTCAATATCTGTTCCCCAGCTCTTGCTTTCCTTATGTAGTCATCTGTTCTCTCAATCTTGGTAAGATGCTCAGTCTTGAGTCTTTCCAATCTTTCAATGTCCAGGCGACCGTCATTTCTTTCCCAAAGAGTTTTCTTCAGGGCCTCAGATAGCTGATTATTCCTCTCTTTCAGCTTTTCAAATTCCTCCAGGCTAACTGTTGCTGCAGGCTGTACTGTAGATGGTCCAGGTGTGTCCTCCAAGGTGAAAGGCATTCTGGTAATCTGAGCTCTAGTACGGGACCAATCCAAGTACTGAGCTGAAGCAACATTGTTACATCTTCCAAGGATGGCTATCCCCTTTGTCTGGGTGTTGTTCCAAGCCCAGGCAACTTGCCTGACAACAGCTGTTTTAGGTTGCACTTCACAGTATAGGGTCTCATCCAAATCCTGTCCTCTGGGAGGGTGAACCAAGGCATATCCCAATTGTCTCTTAAACAGCAAAGGGTTGTAATTGATGCAACCTTTTACTCCTATTAGAGGCACATTAGGGTACTGCCCACAACTAGTGATAATGTCCTTGCCTTTGGTGCTCTGGGTGCACCATCTGATATCATCTGAAGTTAAGGAAATGAACCTCTTGGCCCAATTCCTCTGCTGATGTGGGTTCAAGAAGGCATCTGACTTAGGCAGGTGTCTGAGTAGCCAAGAGTAGAACAAGGGAGCACAACATCTGACCAACTTCCCCCTTTGTTTTTCATTTCTCTGATGGATGGAGGAATAAAAAACTCCCAGCAATGTAGGCACTGGGTTCCTCAATAGAAACAAGTGGATGGCATTCCTACTGACAAATTTAGGCTCATCTGCAAACAATATAGCCCCATATATGCTGAGGGCAAAAAGTGCACAGACTGCCCTCCATTCTCCCACTACAGCCTTCAAAATGGCTTGAGAAATCAAGAAGTCCAGATGCAAACCAGGAATCCCAGCTTTTGTTGTCATATTTTTCTCAATAAAGGCAGGTTCCAGATACAGTGCCCTTGCTATCTCTTCACTTCTGGGAGCAGTCATCTTTGGGTTAAAGGGGATCCCTCCTCTGATAGGCACTCCAATCAACAAAGCAAACTCCTCCAATAGAGGCCCCATCTGAAAGTCAGGAAAGGTGAAGCATCTAAGTGGAGGGTCATAAAACTACAAGCATGTGTGGATCATGCTTCTCTGAGAAGAATCAAGATCCATAACCATATCCAAGATACCCCCATAGTGCTCTCTAAACAGTGGGATGTGGTCAGGTGTGATGAGTGACTGGACCTGCCTGATACCAGTCAATATGGGCTCAAAAAAGTGATAAGATATGTTGCTCTTCCTGGGAGTAGCCATGAGTGCTGCTGAAGAAGCTGAAGTCAAATACTGCTGAAGATCACAAACTGGAGGTAAGTCTCTGACAGACTGATGCAGGTGATGAAGGAGATGGCTGAAGCAAATGTCTAAGCAATAGAATGGGTCAAAACCAAAACCAAGATACAATGAGGTGGATACCTTGAAAAACAAATAAACAAATGTTAAATGATGCAATGATGATATATGCAAATGATATGCAAGGGTTTGTGATCGAGAGCTGGATCTGATTATCTGTCTTGACATAAGGTCCATGTATGTTCAAAAGTCCGGATGGAGGCTCAGAAATCCAGTAACCAGGGTGGGGGACTCAAAATAAAGAGTCACATGTTCAGGGTTAATCACAAGAACTGTCCAAAGTGGAGTACTCTTAAAAAAAACAGTAACAGGGTATAATGTGGCCAAGGGTTCCTACAAACCTGTAAACAACCCAACCCCCTCACAGGTAATGTTCTAGAACAAGGATCCTCAGACTTGGATCAGTTATCAGAAGTGTAAACACTTCTAACCCGGAGGTATAGTGTTTACAATAACCATAAAAGATCCTCCTCTAATTCACCTCAATTTCTAAAGGTCATAATAAAGGTCATCCAGACTTAGCAGGCTTCCCAGATAGCCCTAGCACTACAGGAAATCTATAGCACAGAGTTCTCGAAAAGAAACCCACATCTGAACCGTGTTTCATATTCCCGCACCAGACCGAAATGGAATGGGAAAGAACATGAACCACTCTAGCCTAGGTGTCACTCAGGTCCCAGGTATAAGACCTTAATCTCTCAATGGAACCCTGCCCACCAAAGAAAACCAAATCCAGCAATGACAGTATGAAATATGCATAAGACTGTAAAGAAAGCAATAAATAAAGTTGTACATAAAACAATAAATAAAGCAAAATAAACAAACACACATAGCACATAACACCCCAGTAAACACAAATCAAGCAAGCGCTAGGAAGAAGCCACAAAAAGAACCAGAAGCCCTAGTTGCAATATAAGGTTCCCCAGCAGAGTCGCCAAGCTGTCGCTCCCAAAGATTTGCATCCCGGTACAAGCGCGAACGGTCGGCGAAAGAGGACATGAAGATGAACTGAAAAGAGTCGCCAGCTAGGCATTTTTATCCCGAAGGAAAGGTAATGCTATATAAACCTAGAAAAAGATGGATAAGACGGTTGCGAACTAGAGAAACTGAGAAAGGGGGTCGGTTACAACCTGGGAAGGTATTAGCACCCAGATTGTCCACCGTACTCGACGAGATCCACGCTTGAAATATTTGTGCTTAAAGGGGTAGAGTCAGTGCCATTTTGTGTGCAAAAGCTGGAAAAGAATGAAAGTGTCAATGAAAAGGAAGTGTGAAGTGTAATAAAGGAGTATCAGTGTAGGGAAAGAAAGCAAAGCTCAAGACAATGAGGCTTAAAGGATAATGCTGGAAGAGGGGAGAATATACAGAGACTTTTGTTCGATAACTGTTAAGTTATGCCTACGTATCTGTTGCACCCCAAAATTTGCCCTCACCTAGACAAGGAATTGTGTACTAAGGTGTCCCAAGAGGATCACAAGGTTCACAAGGTATCTCAAGAGGTTCACAAGGTTCACAATTAGTCAGAAAGTTTGACAATTCCCTCAGACAATGCATCCTCATAAGCAATGCATCTTAAACTAGGGTTTTGGATTTCATCAGGCTAAATGGACTTCCAAGGCTTCAATTGAGCTTCATAACACCCTATATGTCTGCAAGAATCCCTATGTCAAGTTTCAAGGCTTTCCCAAAAGGTTTGCTCAGTCAGATGATCAGATAGGCTAAAATCAGTCAAAGCAATTAAAAAGTCAAACTGAGGTCAACTGTGGTCAAACCAAAGTCAAACTGCATGATTTTTTGCCAACATCAAGTATATGAAGTAAAATTCATCATTTGATCAAGGGTTGATCATGATTCATCAAGGAAAATTTAGATCATCAAGAATCAGGAGTTTCTAAATTAGGGTTTTCATAGGAAAAGTCAACTGAACTTTGACCAGCCATAACTTTCACATACTTCATCAAAACTTTCCCATACAAAGCTCATTTTGAAGGAAATTGAATTCTCTACAACTTTGTGTCTCACAAGCCAAGCCCAAAAATGCTTCATTTGGAAGGTATGAGCTAAGACATTATAGGTCATTTCAAAAGTCAACAAAAAGTCAACATCTTCCAAAGAGCATAACTTGAGAATGGTAAAAGATATGGACATGAGACCAAAGAGGTTTGTTAGAGGACTCTTTAAGCTTTCCAAAATGTCCAAGAACACCTTCATATCATTAAAATTGAGGGACTTATGTCTTTGCAAAGTTGGGAAATTTTTGAGAGGTTTATGAAGCAAATGAGACCTCAGAACAAAATTTCTCCAAATGGGCTTGCATTTTTATGACCCAATCACTACCATGACATCATGTACGAATTAAAAATCATTTATTCAAATTTTTATTCATTTTATTTTATTTATTATGATTTTATACATTAAAAATCATTTTAAATCAAAATAAAATATAAAAGTTTCAATATTTGATAAGATTTTTGTTCTAGAAAGTCATAAAGGTCAATTAAAAGTGATTGAGATCATGGAAAATCAGATCAACCAAAAATAGTAAGGATATATCAAAAAAATTCAATATTTTGAAGCATATCTTTTTTCAATCTCAAATGATCCAAAAATCCAAAGGAGGATCTGATTTTTTGACCTAGTTAGGTCATACTATTTATGTATAACATGAAGCAATGCAAAGGGACGAAATTGGCAGCCTCTAAGACCAGAATCAAACTTCAAAAATTCACCAAAAAACTCACATTCGGATTCTTGGATAGAGACAATTTCAAGGCGTTTCAAAGGTTGCAATACGTTTATAGGTGATCATTGAAGGATTCTGGATCATTTACAGCATCAAAAGCATTGCCATAAGCATAAACCGAATCAATGTTATCACACTTTTATGAATTTTTCGTTTTCTATTGTTTGTGCATTATAAATTATGTTTGATGATTGTTTTGTGTTTGTGATAAGCTCAGGAACGTTTCTGGACAATTTAATTAGAGTTTCATGGCCAACCCGTAAGAACACCATTGTTAGGGTTCTAAGCTTCGAATTAGGGTTTCACGTTTAACCAAATATAAATGGATTCAAAGGACATGGATAGATTGTATGAATCATGAGGAGTTCATTGGCATAGTTAATTTGATGAAATTGTATTGTTTGGTTGATGTTTGAAATTCGCAGATCATGAACATGAGAGAATTCGTAGGTAAAAGCGCAGCTGAATTCATATGAGTTTTCGCAGGAAAATTGGGGAAGATGAAGTTCAGATGGAGCCAAAGTTCAATTCAAATAGTTATTTTAAAATATAATGTTTGTTTATTGGTTGTATGTTGAATGCGTAGTAATAGCTCAGTTGGTTTGTGTGCGTGTATGTTATATTGGTGGTCCTGGGTTCGAATCCCCCAGGCCATTTTGTTTTGTTTTATTTTTCAGGATTTTTGCAGGTTAACAATAAAACAAATTGATCTCCTATGCTAGCACCAGCGCGTGCCTGGCCTGGTAGTGACGTTGTTGGTCTTGTGTTTGCAAAGCCAAGGGCCTGGGTTCGAATCCCAGCCCCAGGTATGTTTATTTTCTCATTTTTTTCATTATTTTTTGGTTTATATTATATTTATTTGATTTAATTAATTTCTAAAATAATAATTCTTAAAATAAAATGTTTATATTATTGTTATATAAAAAACTTATTTTCACAAATTATTTTCTCAAATTAAAATTATTCATATTTATTTCATCATATGTTTATATTATTGATATTATATATATTTTAAATAAATTGATTTATTTTATAAATTAATTAGTAAAACCCTAATTCTCATAATTATAACTCTAACCCTAATTTTTTCTAACCCTAATTCTAAAATTTTCTTAATTCTAGAATTTAAATTAATATTTTTGTAAATCATAATTAATTATTTATTATTTATTAAATATGTATATAATTTAATTATTATTATTAAAATACTATTTTCCTTATTAAAATATTTAAAATACTTCCTAATATTAATTTATTTTTGCTAATTTCTTACTTTTTTCCTATTCTTATTTTCTAACCATTTATCTTCATTTTTATTATTATTGTTTATTATTATTTATTATTATTTATCATTGTTTATATTTCTCGATTATATTGTAACTATCCCAAAGCTTTGTAATAGTTTAGGATTATGTTTTTGCTTTATATATTAACTGTGTGGTTAGTAACTATAGGGTGTGCAAAACATGTTCATGATTAAAATTGATTTAGAAAACTAATTAAATAAGATAAATACTTGAATATAAACACTCACACACGTAAGTCGATCTTTGATCGTCACCTTACACTTTCTAAGGTTACCTCTCATGTTGCCTATTTCTAAGGTCAAGTAAGGTGTCTTAAGCAAAGTCCCTTCATAAATATCATCAAGTCCCTTCAAATCTATAAGATCAAGTCCCTTCGAGGTTGCCTACGATAAATGATCTTGTCCCTTCGAATAAAAGATGATAAGTCCCTACGTATTGCTAAAGACACCTTGCAGTTGCCTAAATTCAGATGTCCCTTCACATGTCCCTTCTCACATCCAAGGTAATGACTACCTATTCCTTAATAATAGGGATAGTCTTACCATTGAAAGAACATAAGAACAGTAAAGACTTAATATAGGGTAGGTTCCTCTTAATTACTTGCTCACATATTTCAAAATACTTTTTACACTTCACATTTCAAACAAATTTTCAAAACAAAGTCTTTATATACATCCATACGAGGATCATTATAAAGTACTTAGCAAATTCTTAATCACACACTACACCTTTCTCAAAACAATTTAAAGTGAGCTAAGTAACTAAGAGCCCATGGATAACCATGGATATAAAGGGTGCTAACACCTTCCCTTTGTATAACCTACCCCCCGAACTCAAAATCTTTTTAAGGTCTTTCCTGTTCTTTTATGCCCTTTCCTTTTGGATAAAATAAAAGTCGGTGGCGACTCTTGCTATCCGCAACATTTAACTAAAGTCAGTTCTCTCACCGTGTTACAGGACTGGCGACTCTGCTAGGTATTTAATAAAAGAGGGGTACCCTTAGGAATTAGATCACTTTAATTTGTTTGCTTTGTTTGCTTTACTTTACTTGTTGGGTGCTCTTATGTGTGAAAGATCCTAACCCGAATCTAGTGTACCTTAGGTAAATGGCAATAGACCAAGGAAATTGTACGGCGTATACCGATATGGTTGATCTGGTGGCCATAGTTAGTGTGACTTCTTGGTTGGTGCTTATGTTCCTTAAGCAAGTTGAGGATAATATGAGGCTGCCATATGTTGTCTATACACTAACTAACTTTTAGAACCTTAGTCATCCCATCTTGGCCTTTAGAAAGTAGTGAGATAACCGGCTTTGGTGAAGACTGAAGTTGGTTGATACTCGATGCTACACTCATTGAGATTCCAAACTTGGAGGGTTTTGGTTGGCAAGTAAGTTGCCTACTGAACAACCACCCTTGTGAAGGATCAATGATATTGAGATCCCTTAGAACCCAGTTACTTTTTTAGGACAGGATGAACCAACTAAACCTCAGGGGAGGGTACTTACCTTTAAACCTCATGCAAGCCTTCAAACCTAGGGCTATTGTTTGACTTGTTTGTGTGTGCCACATGTTTGTGATTGAGCATAACATCACAGCATCATCATGCATCATAAGCATAGCATTTTCACTAACCATTTCAAGGACCAAAGGATTTATCTTTGTTCTTTGTTGCAGGTCATGGCTTCTGCTCGTAGGAATACTATCCGGATCAACTTTGTCGGAATACCTCCTAAGCTTAAGGAATTGGTCTCTCAAGTTTATGAAAACTCCCAGTTCATCAAGAAGCATGGTCACCTATTGGATCTAGTCACTTCAGGGTTCAATGAAGACATGATGAGTGTTCTGTTTCAGTTCTTTAACCCTAAACATCATTGTTTCACATTCCCCGACTATAAGTTGGTTTCTACAATGGAAGAGTTCTCCAAGCTTCTGGGTATACCTATCCTTGATCAGAAACCCTTCACAGGCTTAGAAAAAGAGCCTAAACCTGAGGTTATTGCTGCAGCCTTACATTTGAAGAAATCAGACATTGTCTTAGAAACAAGAAGTGGAGTTAAGGGTATCCTTGCTAAGGTATTGATGGAGAAAGCTCAAGTGTTCCTGAAGGCTATGATGCTTTTGAGGAGATCTTAGCCTTATTGATCTATGGCTTAATGTTGTTCCCCAATCCAGACCAGTTCATAGACATATACGCCATCAACATATTTCTGATTCATAATCCAGTGCCTACATTACTTGGAGACATCTTACACTCTCTTCATACCCGTACTACAAAGGCACGAGGGACTCTGATGTGCTGCATACCTTTATTTTTCTAGGTGGTTTATTTCTCACCTTCCTCGATCAGTGATGAAGAATGAACAAGGGTTAAGGTGGTCTAAGAGAATTATGTCACTTTCACATTCAGATATTCATTGGTGTTCTAGATCTATGGAGAATGTTACTATCATTGACCGTTGTGGGGAGTTCCCTAATGTGCCACTCCTTGGCATAAGAGGGGGCATTATCTACAACCCTTCTTTAGCTTTACGTCAGTTTGGTTATGCTTGGAGTAATGGTCCTCATGACATGCTTATTCAGGGTATTGTGTTCGACTACGACAATGATCTTCAAGGTTACCGTCAAAGGTTTGTACGAGCATGGGGTAAAGTGAACAAGGTTGACAGCAAGACTCTGGAACCCAAGTACACTATTCCTATGGAACCTTATCTCAGATGGGTGCGATCTCGTGTTCAGACTCTTATGATGCCATATCCTGCCGTCCTGCTAGTTACCATGGAGCCTGTTGCTGAAGGAGATACTTCTTATATCATTCTTCATCCAGACATGCCCACTGACATGGGGGAGTTACAAAAGTCCTGGATCCAGTTGAAGGAGTAAAGAGATACTTTTGAGACTCATTACAAAGCAAGTCAAGAAAGAATCCTGGAGCTAACAAGACAACTTCACGAGGAGCGAAATCTCAACTCATACCTCAACACAAAGAGGAAACGTCCATGGGAGACTTAAAACCCCATCTTTGTATTCATTTCATTTTTTATTGTAAGCCCAAAGGGCCAACAAGTTTATTGATTACTAATAAAAGTTTACTTTCTGGTTGTTTAAACAAATTTAAATCCTGCGGTCCTTGAAAACATTGCATATGCATTTACATACCATATCATTGTATCATAGGTTTCTTATGAACAAGTATCTTATCTTCTCGCTGTTTATTTCAGCAGAAATGGCTCTTAAACAGACTGTCAAAGATCTCCAGGCTCAGAATGCACAAGTCCAAGAGTTGATTCTGAATTTGTCCAAGGGATAGATGAGCTGAAGACACTGCTGGCTAAGAAGAATAAGAAGACTAGAAGATCAGGAGGCCTTATCAATCTGGGAAGAAGATTCAGAGGTCCTATCAAGACAAAAGAACAAATTGAGGATTCTGAGTCTGAGAATTCTGAGAAAGAGGGAGGTAGTCTCCATGATACTGTGGGAGATTCTGATTCTGAAGCAAATTATTATCATGATCCTGCTAGTGAAGATAAGTACAAAATGTTGGTAGACAGAATGAATGCCATGGAGTTACAAAAATCTTCTGGGTTTGATTTTGAAGATCCGAGTTTAGTTTCTGGAGTGGTTATACCTATTGGTTTCAAGGTTCCTGTTTTTGTGGTGTACGATGGTGTTTCATGTCCTAAGCTGCATCTAAGGTCCTATGTCCGGAGGATTCAACCACATACTGCTGATAAGAAGTTATGGATTCATTTCTTCCAATAGAGCTTGTCTGGAGCTCAATTGGAATGGTACTACCAACTGGAAAGTGTTAATATTCGTGATTGGAATGATCTTGCTGAGGCCTTCTATAGGCAATACCAATATAATATTCATTTAGCACCTACTCGCATGCAGCTCCAAAGCATGTCAATGGGTGCTAAGGAGAGTTTCAAGGAGTATGCCCAGAAATGGAGAGACCTGCCTGGCAGAGTTCAACCTCCTCTGACCGACAGGGAGCTAGTGGATATGTTTATGAGTACACTAAATGGTCCTTTCTATAGTCACCTCATTGGAAGCTCATCATCTGGTTTCACCGAGTTGATAATGACTGGAGAACGTGTGGAGAGTGGTATAAGAAGTGGTAAGATACAGGTGGGTGGCTCTTCATCAAGCACTACTAAGAAGCCCCCTAGCGAAAAGAAGGAGTCTAATGCTGTGTATGGTCAACATAGTCGTAACAGGAGTCACCAATCTGTAGGAGCAGTTCACATTTCCAATCCTGCCCCTGCAGCACCAGAGCTACCACAAAACAATCAACAGAAGCCTAGAAGACAATTCACCAAGATCAACATGTCACTGGCCCAAGCCTTGCAACACATGTTGAAAGGGGAACTCATTACTTTGAAGGACCCTCCTCAGAATCCTAATACTTCCTCTCCTCGATACAATCCTAATGCAAGATGTGCCTATCATTCTAACAGTCCGGGGTATGACACCAACAACTGCTGGGTGTTGAAAAACAAGATTCAAGATATGATTGAAGCTGGGGAAATTGAATTTGACCCTCCTGGGACTCCAAATGTGATCACTGCTCCCATGCCCAATCATGAGAAGACTGTTAATGTTGTTGATGAAGTTTTATATGTTTCCTCAGTAGCAGATGTGACTACTCCGTTATCCATTATCAAGAAAAAGTTGGTGAAGGCTGGAGTCTTTCCAGGTTGTAATGAAGACTGTTTTTATTATGCCTACAAACCCGATAGCTGCTGGAAGTTGAAAAATGGTATTCAACGCCTCATGGACAATTACACTATATTGTTTGAGAGGACACCTTCTATGGAAAGTATGTGTGAACATCTAACTCGAGGTACGAATCTTGAAGATGTGGCCATGGTTGATAAAGTGTCGGTGAAGATTACCTCCAAGGGTCTTGTCAAGATCACTCCTAAAGGACCTGTCAAGATTACTGCTGAGGGTCTGGTGAAGACTGTTGCTGAAGTTAGGGTGGCTCCCATGATCATTACCACTCCTGGCCCTGTTCCTTATACTTCTGATAAAGCTATACCCTGGAATTATGGTTCTGGTGTTTACATATATGGTTTCAAGCAAGAACCTCTGTCTGAGGCACCTATAACTGATGATAATCTTGATGTTGATAATATTGTTGGATCTAGTAAGATCACCAGAAGTGGAAGAATTTTCTCTCCCCAGGCTACTTCCAAAAGTGCAGTTACTCCAACTACTACCTCTAATCCTGAGCCAAGTATTGATACTCGGGGTAAGGGTCCTATGGTTGAACCTGTGCAAACTGAAGCACCGACTGCTGAAAATCTTTCTAAACAGATGGAAGAAGTGTTGAAGATCATTCGCAAGAGTGATTATGATATTGTTGACCAGTTGGGGCATACTCCCTCCAAAATCTCCATGTTATCTTTGCTGTTGTGTTCTGAGGCTCATGCTAAAGCCTTAATCAAGTTCTTGAAGACCGCTCACGTACCAAATGAAATTTCTGTGGATCAATTTGAGAATTGTGTTGCACATCTGACTTATGATAATGGGTTAGGCTTTTCTGATGCTGACTTGACTCCTGCCAAGAGAAACCATAACAGAGCTTTGCATATCTCCATTGAATGTAGGGGCATTACCTTATCTCATGTGCTGGTGGACAATGGTTCTTCATTAAATGTGCTCCCCAAAGAGGTTCTAGACAAGCTCAGTCCTGAAGATGTGGTGTTAAGACCAAGTAATGTAGTGGTGAGGGCCTTTGATGGCTCAAGAAGAGTGGTACATGGATAAGTAGATCTCCCGATCAAAGTAGGCTCTCAAATCTTCGACTCTACTTTCTATGTAATGGATATTCGTCCTGCGTACTCCTGTTTGCTTGGGCGCCCCTGGATCCATGGGGCAGGTGCTGTTGTAACACGGTGGGAGAACTGACTTTAGTTAAATGTTGCGGATAGCAAGAGTCGCCACCGACTTTTATTTTATCCAAAAGGAAAGGGCATAAAAGAACAGGAAAGACCTTAACAAGATTTTGAGTTCGGGGGGTAGGTTATACAAAGGGAAGGTGTTAGCACCCTTTATATCCATGGTTATCCATGAGCTCTTAGTTACTTAGCTCACTTTAAATTGTTTTGAGAAAGGTGTAGTGTGTGATTAAAAATTTTCTAAGTACTTTATAATGATCCTCGTATGGATGTATATAAAGACTTTGTTTTGAAAATTTGTTTGAAATGTGTGGTGTAAAGAGTATTTTGAAAAGGTGAGCAAGTAATTAAGAGGAACCTACCCTATATTAAGTCTTTACTGTTCTTATATGTTCTTTCAATGGTAAGACTATCCCTATTATTAAGGAATAGGTAGTCATTACCTTGGATGTTAGAAGGGACATGTGAAGGGACATCTGTATTTAGGCAACTATAAGGTGTCTTTTGCAATTCGTAGGGACTTATCATCTTTTATTCGAAGGGACAAGATCATTTACCGTAGGCAACATCAAAGGGACCTGATCTTATAATCTTAAAGGGACTTGATGATATTAATGAAGGGACTTTGCTTTAAGACACCTTACTTGACCTTAATTAGGCAACATGAGGAGTAACCTTAGAAAGTGTGAGATGGCGATCAAAGATCGACTTACGTGTGTGAGTGTTCATATTTATATATTTATCTTATTAAGTAAGTCATTCTAAATTAATTTTAAATCACAAACATGTTATCACTCCCTATAGTTACTAACCATGGCAAAAATAATATTCACAATGATAAAGTAAAGACAAGAATAAAACTACAACTATTACAAGGGTTTCACAATTACATTATAATAGAAATAATTAATAATAAAGATATAATAAATAAATTATAATTAAAATGGTTAGTAATAAAAATAATCATGAGAGGAAGAGGTTAGCACAAATAAACAAAAATATATAAGATTTAAGAGAACATTTTTAAGTTAAACAAATAATTTTTAAGGATTTTTAAGAAGAAAATAATAAAGTAATAATAATAAACAATTATAATAATAATTTACAACACAGGATTAACTATTTAATCTTATGTTAGAATAAAAAAAAATAATTAAATTAAGTATTAAAGTTAATGAAAATTAGGGTTTAGAATTTTATTTAAGAAGAATTAGGGTTTATAAAATAATTAGGTTTAATTTATAAAATAAATCAATTTATTTACAAATCATGTATATATATACATATATTTAATAATATGAATATACAATAAATAAATACAAATAATTAAATTTCTGAAAATAAAGTTTGAAAAAGAATTTTTAAAGACATGAATTTATGGTATAGGAAATAATATATATTTGTAAAAAAAAATTAATTGAATTAAAGTTAATAAAATAAAATAAAAACAAAACAAATAATAAAAAAAAGTGAGAAAAAATACATACCTGGGGCTGGGATTCGAACCCAGGCCCTAGGCTTTGTTTATCTTGGACCAGCATCACAACCACCAGGCCAGGCATCCGCAGGTGATAGAGTATGGACACCCATTCGTTTTCTCATTAACCTACAAAATATCAAAAAATAGAAACAAAACAAAATGGCCTGGGGGATTCGAACCCAGGACCATTCTTTCACATGCCAATACACAAACCAACTGAGCTAATTGCGCGCATCTGAAATTGAATCAACAACAAAACAATATATTTTAAAACAAATATTTGAATTTGATTTTCAGCGCCAAACTTCATCTCCTTCCTCTAGCACTGTGAATTCACCTAAGAAATTATCTACATGTTTTCCTGCGAATTTACCTGCACACGATTTTTTACAGAAAAACCTAGCTTTTTGAAACACCATTAAAACTGTAAAATTTCACCAAATTGATCATAGCATTGTGATCCCCATGTCTTAGACAGTTCATTAGTGTTATTAGAATTCATTTATATTTGTTTAATCGAAAAACCCTAAACGGAAAGCAAAACCCTAGCAATGGCAATTCCACGATTAGGCTATGATTCTTCAATCCAAATGTCCATAATCATTCTAGGCATCACAACAAACACATATCAATTACCAAAAACAGTTCATAATACATATGTTAGTGAAATCGAAAATTTGAAATTCAAGAAGAAAGTGAGTTCGGTATTCATGGTTTATGATGCTTTTGATGCATATGATCATTCAAACATGTTCAAGCCACCTCAAGGAAACTTTCTCAACCTTAAAAACCTCCTTTAAATGGCTGAAATTGCAAAACCGAATTTGAATTTTTGTGAGAAATTTGAAGTTTGAAGATGATGCTTGGCTGCTGCGAATTCCCCTTTCTTGTGTGCTTTATGTTGTTTATATATCATGTAATAAAATTAGGTCAAGAAACTAGTCCATCCTTTGGACTTTTTGATCCATAGAGATTGAAAAAGATATATCTTTAAAAATATTTAAAACTTGGATATCTCATTGCTATTTTTGAATGATCTGACTTTGTATGGTTTCAATCACCTCTAAATGAATATTAAGACTTTCTAAAACCAAAATCAAATCAAATATTCACACTTTTATATTTTATTTTGATTTAAAATGATTTTTAATGTAAAAAATCATAACAAATAAAATAAAATGAATAAAAATATGAATAAATAATTTTTAATTCGTGCATGATGTCATGAAAGTGTTTGGATCATAAAAAAGCAAGCCCATTTGGTGAATTTTGTTTTTAAGACCCCATTTACTTCATAAACCTCTCAAAAATTTCCCAACTTTGCAAGGGCACAAATCCCTCAATTTTAATGCTATGAAGGTGTTCTTGGACATTTTAGAAATCTTAGAGAGTCCTCTAACCAACCTCTTTGGTCTCATGTCCATATCTTTTACCATTCTCAAGTTATGCTCTTTGGAAGTTGTTGACTTTTTGTTGACTTTTAAAAGGACCTATAATGTCTTAGCTCATACCTTCCAAATGAAGCATTTTTGGGCTTGGCTTGTGAGACACAAAGTTGAAGAGAATTCAATTTCCTTAAAAATGAGCTTTGGATGGAAAAAAATTTATGAAGCATGTGAAAGTTATGGTTGGTCAAAGTTTAGTTGACTTTTCCTGTGAAAACCCTAATTTAGAAACTCCTGATTCTTGATGATCTGAAATCTCCTTGATGAATCATGATCAACCCTTGATCAAATGATGAATTTTACTTCATAAACTTGATGTTGGCAAAAAGCATGAATTTTGACTGTGGTTTGACCACAGTTGACCTCAGTTTGACTTTTTGACTGCTTTGACTAATTTTAGCCTATCTGATCATCTGACTGAGCAAACCTTTGGAAAAAGTCTTGAAACTTGACATGGGGATTCTTGCACACATATAGGATGCTATGAAGCTCACTTGAATTCTTGGAAGTCCATTTAGCCTGATGAAAGTCAAAACCCTAGTTTAGGATGCCTTGCTTAGGAGGATGCATTGTCTGAGGGAATTGCCAAACTTTCTGACTAATTGTGAACCTTGTGAACCTTGTGAAGCTTGTGAACCTCATGATATGTCTTGTGAACCTTGTGAAGCTTCTGAACCTCTTAGTACACAATGTCTTGTCTTGGTGAGGGCAAATTTTGGGGTGCAACAGCTGCCCCTGTTCAATTTTCTGAAACTTGAGGGGTTAGATTGGTATATGTGCCATTCGTGACCTGGAAGGTTGACGGGGATTGAACACAAAAGCCCAAAAATTTGCCCTCGCCGGTGCGTAAAGTAACACTAATTATTAGTTGTATATGCTTAAGTGGGCTTGAAGACGCCACTTGGAAAAACTGGAGATGGGCTTATAGATGCCATCCATAATATCAGGAGGTGATAATATCTTGATGTTGATACTGGATATCAGTACTAGGTCTTCGTATAGGCCGTCTCTGAATCGTTTATACAACATGGTTTGAGTTGAATGCTAGCACTAGATCTTCGTATATATTGTCTCTGCATTATCTCTGGGGAAAAAGAATATCCTTCATTAAGTGTCAAGGTTTAGATATTCGTATAGATCGTCTCTGAACCATATCTGAGAACATACTTTAATTTAAGTGTCAGAACCAAATCTTCGTGGCGATTTCTTTCTGAATTAAGATTCAGCACTGGACCTTCGTATAAATCGTCTCTGAACTATTTTGAGTTGTTGAATAAACCAATAGAAATAAATCTTCGTGACAATTATCTCTCCTGGAAATACCCTGGATTACAGAATAAATCTTCGTATAGACCGTTTGCCTACTATCCAAGGATAAAAGAATATCAAGATTAAATCTTCGTGACGATTATATCCCTTCAAAATATCCTGGATTAGGGAATAGATCTTCGTATAGACCGTTTGCCTACTATCCAAGGATAAAAGAATATCAGGATTAAATCTTCGTGACGATTATATCCCTTCAAAATATCCTGGATTAGGGAATAGATCTTCGTATAGACCGTTTGCCTACTATCCAAGGATAAAAGAATATCAGGATTAAATCTTCGTGACGATTATATCCCTTCAAAATATCCTGGATTAGGGAATAGATCTTCGTATAGACCGTTTGCCTACTATCCAAGGATAAAAGAATATCAGGATTAAATCTTCGTGACGATTATATCCCTTCAAAATATCCTGGATTAGGGAATAGATCTTCGTATAGACCGTTTTCCTACTATCCAAGGATAAAAGAATATCAGGATTAAATCTTCGTGACGATTATATCCCTTGAAATATCCTGGATTAGGGAATAGATCTTCGTATAGACCGTTTGCCTACTATCCAAGGATAAAAGAATATCAGGATTAAATCTTCGTGACGATTATATCCCTTGAAAATATCCTGGATTAGGGAATAGATCTTCGTATAGACCGTTTGCCTACTATCCAAGGACAACTTGAGTAATGAGTATTAGCAATGAATCTTTGTGGCGATCATCCCTGAATTAAGTATCAGCATTAGACCTTCGTATAGATCGTCTCTGACCTGTTGTGAATTGTTGATAGTATTTTATCTGTATATAACCATCCTGCAAGGAAAAAGTTAGTTTATGCAATATGTATGTATGCATGGCATGGTGCATCTAAGTAAATGTATTATGCATTTATGGATATGCTATGGTATGATGTAAATGATGTATGTATGAATCATGCATCCTGAAGCGTCTGGGTATCTCTGTATAACAACTGCTGGCTAGGGAAAATAAATCCCGATTCGTTACTGAAGAATATGAGGACCTCGTTCCCGTTTCGTTTGATAGTATCATATTTATAACCTCCCGTCTTCGTTCGTCGTACTTCTATTGAAGGAATAAGTTCCTGAGTATCCCGACTGAGGATAAAAGAGATGGACATAAATTCAAGGGGAGATATAACTTGAAGTATCTATAAAGATAGATTTGCCCTGCTGGGGATTTGTAGTTATCTTGTGGGGATGAACCAGCGAAGCTTCGTTGAATTTCTACCTTCGTTCGTCCTTAGTAAATATTATTACTGCATTTTATGCATTTCTGGTAAACATCAATCATATTCAAAAGCATACATACATTCAAACACAACCAATGGACGTTTTCGCTTAGGTAAATAGGGTAAAAGTAAATTTGGATTCAGAGGGAAAAGTAAAGTTGAACTTGAAAACAGAATCGTTTCAACTTCGAGAGTGTATAACCAATTGGATTTAGAGCTCCTGAGATTATTAACTTTCCTGAATACCTCCCCAGAAATCCTCATAGCTGGATCTGAAGACATGATACTGACACTATCTGATACTACTGGCGTAGACAATTAATTTCCACAATGGCTTCTGCTAAGAATCCAATATCAAGGTAATACAATGAGAGGAACGTGTCTTCAAATTGTGATGGACCATATACGCTCCGGGTATTAGATTTGAAAAGAAAGCATTGCCCCTTGGTTGAGGATGAATTGTCCCATAATGGAAGTATCTGAATGTAGTTACCTCAAGAGAAATAAGCAGAATGCCCCACAATAATATGCCCCTGACATCATGAACTTTATAATGTTACCCTTGGTAATTCAAATATATGAGGAGAGCTGCCCCTGGCTATTAAGCATTGTTGAATCTGGACCTGATTACCCTGAATGAATTGAACAGTAAGTTGGTATGCCCCTTGATTGGGAAACAGTGACTATGCCCCTGGCATTATGAACTCTGTAATGTTACCCTTGGTAATTTAGATAGATGAGGAAATCTGCCCCTGGCTACTTAAACATAATTGAATCCTGTCCTGATTTCCCCAAATGAGTTAGGAAGTATCATGGCCTGCCCCCTTGATTGGGAGATAATGACTATGCCCCTTTGTATACATGGACTTTGATCCAGGAAGCAACTTTGTTTATCGGAAGGACTTTGGTTTATTGAACATTCATCCTGTAAGTTTCTCTGTTTATCAAACACTCAGGTATATGCAAACAAATATATTCAAAAATGCAATGCTTATGTCTGTCTTGAAGTTTTGAAAAAAAGTTATTTTAGAAAAACAGTTTTTGTGAAAACTGTGATATTAACTCAAGTTTTATAATAAGCCCTAAAGGAGTCAGGATACCTTTTTGTAGTAGTACGCTTTCGAACTAACCATGCTTCAGTTAGGACTTTTAAAGGGTTGTAACGTGGCCTGGTTCACGGTTTAAGAAACAAAGGATAAAGGCTCAAATTTTATTTGTACCCAACCCAATCTCCATGATGTTCTTCAGTCATATGCTCAGTTAACTTATGCATTGAGGCTCAAAGGAGTTTGGAATTGTAACACTGACATTTGTGATGGTTCAGAAACCAAAAATTTATTTGAACATTCAGTCATCTTTCTTTATTTAGGATCTATAGTGACCTCCTTTTTTCTTTTGACTTTGTTATCCCTTCTTTTTGCCTGAACTGTTTATTTCAAGGTTACAGTCAGCGGGATGTCTTAATTTTTTACTAAGTCTCCTTCATAGGTTTTGACTTAGTGAGATTTTCTTTTGCTGGATATTGACTTGCAGACTTTATTGATTACAGGGAAACATCATTAGTTGTGTACAACACAAACAATTGGCATAGTTGCGTTAACCAAGTAACTACCCTGCCCCAGGTTATGAATAAGGATTTTAATTTGTACGAGAATGAAAAACTCCTACTTCATAGGCTCAAAAGGGTTGACTAGGGATTAACTTCCTTATATCTCCACTGTTTGGAAATTGAAACAATGCCTGTACATCGTCAGCATAGTCTGTTCAAAAGCATATTGCATAAGATTATGGTATTGTTTTCGTCATCCTCCCTCTACAGGCTTATAGCTTTATCAGGAGTTAAATATCACAAGATAGAAATAAGAAGCATAGTTTTTAATATAGTGAAACGAATGAATTAATTCAAGACAAACATATGCAATGCATTAATGAAAACAAAAGTTTGACATAATAGTAAGTGTTTAAACAAACAAAAGAAATTACAAATGAAAATTCAAATGTTCTCAAAGCCTCTTCCTCTAAACCCGTCACTCCAGTAATCTGGAAACTTTGATGCTTGATGGACGATAGAAGAACTCAACCTGGCCTTCTGGAGTAACCTCGAGTATTCCTTCGTCAATTAGGTCTTGAATCTTATTCTTCAATGCCCAGCAGTTATTAGTGTCATGTCTAGGATAGTCGGAGTGATACATACACCTTGCATTGGGATTATAGCGAGGAGAAGAGGTGTTAGGAATTTTAGGAGAATTTTCCAAGGAAATCAACTTCATCTCCAACAGGCATTGCAAGACTTGTGTCATTGGTGTGCTGAACCGGATGAACTGTCTTCTACATTCCTTGTATAGAAGTGGATTAACCTTACAAGGCCTTCTTTCTTCCATTGAAGAATGATCAGTAGTAGCCTGTCTCTTTCCTTCTCTTATCCTTACTTTCCTTTCAGCCAAGTCAGCTTGTTTCAACGAAGGTTGACTGATGATTAGATTCCCAACTCTGTTATGCCGAAGCTTATTGACAAAGCTTCTCAGCTCTTCTTTCCCCTGGGCCAAACTCTGGATAAGAGCCATTTGGCCATTCATCTGAATCATCATCTCTGCTATCTCAGCTTGTAGTTGTTTTAGTTGATCATCCTTGTTGTCCTCATGATTCTTCTTCTTCATGTCCTTAGAGAGGAGTGCTTTCAACTCTTCTTGCCCCTTGGACAAATTCAGAATCACTTCTTGAAACTGAGCATTCTGAGCTTGAAGATCTTTGACAGATTGTTCGAGAGCTTTTTCTGCTTAAATAAACAGCGAGAAGATAAGATACCTGTTCATAAGAAACCTGTGATGCAATGACATGGTATGTAAATGCATATGCAATGTTTTCAAGGAACGTAGGATTTAAATTTGTTTAAACAAATAGAAAGGTAAACTTTTATTAGTAAACAAATAAACTTGTTTGCCCCTTGGGCTTACAATAAAAATGAAATGAATACAAAAAATGGGGTTTAAGTCTCCCATGGACGTTTCCTCTTTGTGTTTAGGTATGAGTTGAGATTCCGCTCCTCGTGAAGTTGTTTTGTTAGCTCCAGGATTCTTTCTTGACTTGCTTTGTAATGAGTCTCAAAAGTATCTCTTTGCTCCTTCAACTGGATCTAGGACCTTTGTAACTCCTCCATGTCAGTGGGCATGTCTGGGTGAAGAATGATATAAGAAGTATCTCCTTCAGCAACAGGCTCCATGGTAACTGGCAGGATGGCAGGATATGGCATCATAAGAGTATGAGCACGAGATCGCACCCATCTGAGATAAGGTTCCATAGGAATGGTGTACTTGGGTTCCAGAGTCTTGCTGTCAACCTTGTTCACTTTACCCCATGCTCGTATGAACCTTTGATGGTAACCTTGAAGATCGTTGTTGTAATCGAACACAATACCCTGAATAAGCATGTCATGAGGACCATCACTCCGAGCATAACCAAACTGACGTAGAGCTAAGGAAGGATTGTAGGTAATGCCCCCTCTTATGCCAAGGGGTGGCACATTAGGGAACTCCCCACAACGGTCAATGATAGTAACATTCTCCATAGATCTAGAGCACCAATGAATATCTGAATGAGAAAGTGACATGATCCTCTTGGACCACCTGAACCCTTGTTCATTCTTCATCACTGATCGAGGAAGGTGAGAAATAAACCACCTAGATAGTAAAGGTATGCAACACATCAGAGTTCCTCGTGCCTTCGTAGTACGGGTATGAAGAGAGTGTAAGATGTCTCCAAGTAATGTAGGCACTGGATTGCGAGTCAGAAATATGTTGATGGCGTGTACGTCTATGAACTGATCTGGATTGGGGAACAACACTAAGTCATAGACCAATAGGGCTAAGATCTCCTCAAAAGCATCATAACTCATAGCCTTTAGGAACACTTGAGCTTTTCCTATCAATACCTTGGAAAGAATACCTTTTACTCCACTCCTTGTTTCTAGGACAATGTCTGATTTCTTCAAATGTAGGGCTGCAACAATGACTTCTGGTTTAGGCTCTTTTTCCAAGCCTGTGAAGGGTTTCTGATCAAGGATAGGTATACCCAGAAGCTTGGAGAACTCTTCCATTGTAGGAACCAGCTGATAATCGGGGAATGTGAAACAGTGATGTTTAGAGTCAAAGAACTGAAATAGGACACTCATCACGTCTTCATCAAATCCTGAGGTAACTAGATCCAGTAGGTGACCATGCCTCTTGATGAACTGGGAGTTTTCAGAAACTTGAGAGACCAATTCCTTAAGCTTATGAGGTATCCCTACAAAGTTGATCCGGATAGTATTCCTACGAGCAGAAGCCATGACCTGTAACAAAGAACAAAGATAAATCCTTTGGTCCTTGAAATGGTTAGTGAAAACGCTATGCTTATGATGCATGATGATGTTATGATGTTATGCTCAATCACAAACATGTGGCACACACAAACAAGTCACACAATAGCCCTAGGTTTGAAGGCTTGCCTGAGGTTTTAAGGTAAGTACCCTCCCCTGAAGTTCAGTTGGTTCATCCTGTCCTACAAAAGTAACCAGGTTCTAAGGGATCTCAATATCACTGATCCTTCCCCAGGGTGGTTGTTCAGTAGGCAACTTACTTTCCAACCAAAACCCTCCAAGTTTAAGATCTCAATGAGCGTAGTATCGAGTATCAACCAACTTCAGTCTTCACCAAAGCCGGTTATCTCACTACTTTCTAAAGGCCAAGATGGGATGACTAGGGTTCTAAAAGTCAGTTAGTGTATTGACAACATATGGCAGCCTCATATTATCCTCAACTTTACTTAAGGAACATAAGCACCAACCACGAAGTCACACTAACTATGGCCACCAGATCAACCATATCGGTATACGTCGTACAGTTTCCTTGGTCTATTGCCATTTACCTAAGGTACATTAGATCCGGGTTAGGATCTTTCACACATAAGAGCACCCAACAAGTAAAGTAAAGCAAACAAAGCAAACAAGTTAAAGTGATCTAATTCCTAAGGGTACCCCTCTTTTGTTCGTTCCCCAGCAGAGTCGCCAGTTCTGTAACACGGTGGGAGAACTGACTTTAGTTAAATGTTGCGGATAGCAAGAGTCGTCACCGACTTTTATTTTATCCAAAAGGAAAGGGCATAAAAGAACAGGAAAGACCTTAAAAAGATTTTGAGTTCGGGGGGTAGGTTATACAAAGGGAAGGTGTTAGCACCCTTTATATCCATGGTTATTTATGGGCTCTTAGTTACTTAGCTCACTTTAAATTGTTTTGAGAAAGGTGTAGTGTGTGATTAAAAATTTTCTAAGTACTTTATAATGATCCTCGTATGGATGTATATAAAGACTTTGTTTTGAAAATTTGTTTGAAATGTGTGGTGTAAAGAGTATTTTGAAAAGGTGAGCAAGTAATTAAGAGGAACCTACCCTATATTAAGTCTTTACTGTTCTTATATGTTCTTTCAATGGTAAGACTATCCCTATTATTAAGGCACTACGCCAAAAATGTTTTTTAACAACGCATCTTAGACAACGCTTTTAAAAGAAAGCGCTGTCTAAGGTTAAAATTAAAATAAAACACGAAAAATGTTCCAAAAAAATAATGAAAACGCTGTCTAAGGGGGGGTCTTAGACAGCGCTTTCTAAAAGCGCTGTCTAAGACCCCCCCCCCCCTTAGACAGCGCTTATAGAAAGCGCTTTTAAATATATACCTTAGTCAGCGCTTTTGATAAAGCGCTGTTTAAAGTTTTTAAATTAAAAAATAAATAAAACCAAAAGCGCTGTCTAAGGGGGGGGGGTTTAGAAAGCGCTTTTGGATAGCGCTGTCTAAGGCATACCTTAGAAAGCGCTTTTCCCAAAAGCGCTGTCTAAGGTCTTATTAAAATTAAATTTCAGACTTCTATTTTTGTTCTCTGTTCTTTTTGTTTTCCCTCCTGCGAACTCCAGCGAACCCTAACAGCGAAATCGAATACATTGTTTCAGTCATTTAAAGTGTTTGAATCGTTCGTTCTACTGTTCTTCATTGTGGTATGTTCTTCATTTCTTCACTTTTTCATTCATTCGGTTTCAGTTCTTCATTCATTCATTCATTCGGTTTCAGTTCTTCATTTCTTCACTTTTTCATTCATTCGGTTTCAGGCATTGCAAGTGTTTGAAGAATCGTTCATTTCTGAAAGTGTTTGAAGAATCGTTCATTGCGGTATGTGTTTCAGTTTTGATGTTTTTAGGGAAATATCAGTTTTGATGTTTTTAGGGAAATATCAGTATTTTTCATGCTATGTTTTTGGTTTAAGTTTTGATGTTTTTGGTTTACATAGTGGTTTTCTCATTATCAACATCACAGTTACCATTACCAAACATTTTTGTTTCTATGAGAGTTGTTGGTGTCTTGAGTCTTGTTTGATGTTCTTAGGAATGGAGTGAAGGTGGCATGATAAAGTGAACATGTAGATTAGTATTATTAAGACTAATTAAATTGAATTGTGTAGCTAGGTTCACGTGATGAGTTTGGTTTAAGATGTAATTTGTGTAATTAAATATATAATGGAATTGTGGAGTGGAATATTAAAAAAGAACATTCGAAATCCAAGAAAGGGACATAGAGGTAAAGTGGGATTAGGATGAATCTTGAGTGGTTCAAGAAAGGAAAAATAAAAGAAACAACACACACCCACATATATACTCTCCAACGTAGTAACATTCTTTTGTGCAGAGAGATAGAATACATAGAGGGGGAATCCCTAAGATATGCTCAACATTCAAGGCAAAATCCCACTTAAATTTGTTCTAATTGTTTACCACCATTTTAAAAAGAAAATTTGAAATTGAATTAACATAGACTCATCTCTAAATAAGATTAGGCCAATATGTGAAAGTAGGTTTTCGTGAGAAAATATGGATGATATATATATATATATATATATATATATATATATATATATATATATATATATATATATATATATATATATATATATATATATATATATATATATATATATATATATATATATATATATATATTTTAAAGTAGTTCCTCATGGATGGAAGGGAATGAGAAATGCTTCAATTTGGTGGAAAGACTTCATTAATTTAGTTTTTCTTTGAATTGATGAAAAGATTCGAGTGAGATAATATGAGATGGAAAATAGTGATATTTTATTGTTTACTTTAGTTATGAAAATGATACTACCTTAGTTATGTATTTTCGTCTGGATTGATTGTTTACTTTAATAAGTAGGAAAAGCATGGATAAAACATGGATCTGTGCCGATCGAATGACCAAAGAGTACGAGAGTGGGGTTGCGGAATTCGTTAAGTATGCTGTTCAACACGCTGAAAACCCCAGACGAATGCATTATCCTTGCTTGCGTTGTTGTTATATTGGTAAGGTTGACGCACATGGATTGAAATCGCATTTGCTGAGGCATGGAATTGATCAAAGTTATCAGTGTTGGATATTTCATGGTGAGAAAATTAACGAGAATGTTGAATCGAGTGGAAAAAGTAATACGACCTATGCTTCATACGACAAAGACACGGAAACATATGATTGTGATCGAGTTGAAGAGATTGTAGAAGCACTGGAAGAAGATCTTCATGATTGTCCTGAAATGTTTGAGAGGATGGTAAGCGATGCAGAGAAACCGTTGTACAAAGGTTGCACTAAATTCTCAAGACTTTCTGCGGTATTAAAGTTGTACAACTTAAAGGCGGGCAATGGATGGTTGGATAAAAGTTTCACAGAGTTGTTGGCCCTTATGAGAGAAATGCTACCGGATGATAATGTTCTTCCTAATCGAACCTATGAGGCAAAAAAAATGTTATTCTCTATTGGCATGAGCTATGATAAGATACATGCTTGTCCTAACGATTGCATTTTGTTTCGTAACGAATATGCAATGTTAACTGAGTGCCCTAAATGCGGTTTGTCTCGACATAAGAAAATATTATCTCCCGCAAAAGTCTTATGGTATTTTCCGATAATTCCGAGATTT
Organism: Lathyrus aphaca; assembly: GCA_963966055.1. NCBI lineage: Eukaryota > Viridiplantae > Streptophyta > Magnoliopsida > Fabales > Fabaceae > Lathyrus > Lathyrus aphaca. The sequence continues at coordinate 109,352,356 of OZ014524.1, read as the reverse complement.
AGGCGCATGTTTCGTAGTGAAACCGATGCAAGACATCTTACTTGGCATGCAGATGAAAGAATTATTGATGGAAAGTATCGGTATCCGACTGATTCACCATAGTGGTCGAAGATTGATAATGATTATCCTGAGTTTGGATCAGAAGCAAGAAACCTTCGATTGGAATTATCTACTGATGGAATGAACCCACATGGTCTTCAAAGTATCTCACATACCACATGGCCTGTGATTCTTATGATTTATAACCTACCTCCGTGGCTATGTATGAAGCGTAAGTACATGATGTTATCTATGTTAATCTCTGGGCCTAAACAACCAGGTAATGACATAGACGTATACTTGACACCTCTGATCGAAGATTTAAAGATTTTGTGGGAGAACGGTGTGGAGGTTTATGATGGATATAGGAAAGAAAGTTTCAATTTGAGGGCGATGTTTTTTGGCACAATTAATGATTTTCCAGCATACGGGAATCTATCTGGGTATAGCATTAAAGGTCAACGTGCGTGTCCTGTTTGTGAAGATGGAACCGATACGATTCGATTGGAACTTTGCCAGAAGAATGTGTTTCTCGGTCATCGTAGATTCTTACATTCTAAACATCACTACCGTGGGTGGAGAAAAGCATTCAATGGAGACACCGAACATCGTAGAGCTCCACCCGCATTGTCAGGTGAACAAGTTTTTGAAAAGGTGAAAGATGTGCGTACTGAGTTTGGCAAGCCTTTTGCACATAAGATTGTGAAAGGTGGGTGGAAGAAAAGGTCGATATTTTTTGAATTGCCATATTGGAAGTCTTTGTACGTGAGACATTTTCTCGATGTTATGCATATTGAAAAAAATGTATTTGAAAGTGTTATCGGTACATTACTCAATATAAAAGGCAAGTCTAAGGATGGCCTTAAAGCAAGGGAGGACATGTTAAAAATGGGAATGAGAACTGAATTAGCACCCGTGAAGAAAGGAAGACGAACATATCTACCACCTGCTGCTTTTACTTTATCTAGAAAGGAGAAAAAAAATTTGTGTAAGTCTCTGAGTGAAGTTAAGGTTCCAGAAGGATACTCATCTGATATCAGAAGACTTGTTTCTATGAAAGACCTCAAGTTGAAGAATTTGAAGACACATGATTGCCATGTTATAATGGAACATTTTCTACCGATAGGTATACGTTCTATTTTGCCAGAAAAAGTAAGAAGTTCCATAACTAAATTGTGTTTTTTCTTTAGGTCAATTTGTAGTAAGGTGATCGATCTCGAGATCTTACCAACACTACAAAAAGAGATTGTAATTACCTTGTGTGAGCTTGAAATGTATTTTCCTCCGTCTTTTTTTGACATAATGGTTCATTTAGTTGTTCATCTTGTGAAAGAGACACAGTTGTATGGACCAGCTTATATGAGATGGATGTACCCTGCTGAACGGTATATGAAAATATTAAAAGGGTATGTGAAATCCCGAAGTCGACCAGAGGGTTGTATTGTTGAACGATACATTGTTGAAGAAGCTGTTGAGTTTTGTACTGAATATTTGTCTAACGTTCAATCGATTGGACTCCCCAGAGCTCAGATTTTCGACAAAATGGAAGGTAAAAAATTAATTGGGAATAAAATTGTGACAATATCAAGGGATGAACGGGATCAAGTTCATTTGTATGTTCTGCATAATAATAATGAGGTTGAGCCATATGTTGAAATGCACAAGGATGTACTCCGAAGGTTAAATCCTAACAGAAATGAAAATTGGATAGTTATAGAGCACAATCAAAGTTTCATACAATGGTTGAAGGATCATATTTATTTGAAGCGCTCTTTAGATCCTTCTTCGGTAACAGAAAGGTTGAGATGTTTGGCATATGGTCCAAGTTTGCATGTGTTTTCTCATAGCGCATATTCAATTAATGGATACACATTTTATACCAAAGAACAAGATGATAAGAGTACTATGCAAAATAGTGGTGTCACCGTGCTAGCTGAAGCAATGCATATATCAAGTATGAAGGACTTAAACCCCAAATATGCAAATTTGTCATATTTTGGAGTTATTGAGCACATTTGGGTGTTTGATTACGAGAAGTTTCAGATTCCCATCTTTGGTTGCAAGTGGGTGAATAGTAGTGGCATACGAATGGATAAGTCTGGATTTTTGCAAGTTGATTTTACTAGGGTGGGGTACAAAGATGAACCTTTTATTCTAGCATCTCAAGCTAAACAAGTGTTCTATGTGAATGACCCGAAGAGTACAAAATGGTCTATAATGCTTTTCTCTAACAAAGTGACTGATGATAGCGGTGTCGATCAATGTGATATTGATGTTGAGAATGAGTCATGCATTAGACGGAATGAGTTGAATAGAAATGATGAAGTTGAGGATCTTATACCGGATGAGTCATATATAAGAAACGATCATAATGAGGGAATTTGGATCAATTCATCCGTACGCATTGCTAAGAAACAAGTGATTAATATTCCAACAAAGAAAAGAAAGAGATGTTAGTGACTTAGGTAAATTATCCATGGTTTCTTTATTTTTTTTTCCAATTGTTTTGATTATAAGTTATATGTGATAATGCATGATTTCATTATATTTTTGTTTTCAATTGCTTTGATTATAAGTTATATCTGATAATGCATGATTTCGTTATATTTTTGTTTTCAATTGCTTTGATTATAAGTTATATCTGATAATGCATGATTTCTTTATTTTTTTGTTTTCAATTGCTTTGATTATAAGTTATATCTGATAATGCATGATTTCGTTATATTTTTGTTTTCAATTGCTTTGATTATAAGTTATATCTGATAATGCATGATTTCTTTATTTTTTTGTTTTCAATTGCTTTGATTATAAGTTATATTTGATATTTGATGGTTTCCTTTGTTTATTACAGGTTAGACATGGCTGATGACCAACATGAGGAAGTTAGTAAAAAAGTATCCGCGGAAGAAGAAATTCGAAGAGGCATCACAGTAATGAGAAGGGTGGTCCAAGGAAGATCTCGAGGCATCATACTAGATGTCTATTGGAGCAACCAGGGACAGCTTATAGAACCTAATGGGCATACCTTAACTAGTTTTATTGGTGCACTAGTAAGGAATGAAATTCCCATTACATGTGATGATTGGAGAAACAAAGAGCTGAATGAGTCCAAAAAAAAATTTGGAGTGAGATAAAGGTACAATCATTTGGCCCTTAATTATACGGTATCAATTATGTTTTTTCAATTACCGATACTAACTATCAATCTGTATGTTTTTCTTAGCGATGTTTTAACATCGAAGAAGAAAGAAGATGTTTTTGTATGAAATTGGTCGGAAAGCTTCTAAGAGGGTTTCAGACATTTTTATCATCCAAGTTCCTTAAGGATGCGGATGGTAATTTTGTGGATGCGGAGCTTCCTAAAAAATATGAAAGTTTGATATCGGCTGAAGAATGGGAAGCTTTCAAATCCAAAAGACAAGACCCGGTTTTTCAAAGAATAAGTGCTACAAATCGGGAAAGAGCATCAAGTCCCGCATATCCGTACCGAAAAGGACGTGTCGGATATGGACGCTTAGAACAATCCATGGTAAGTATTTATAAATTGCGATAACAAATTTGTTCATCATATATTAGTTTTATCTGATCAAATTGTATGACTTAATGTGTAGCTGCAGAAGGAGGAAAGTTCAGAAACATCTCTTCCTGCACATGTTTTGTGGAAGGAAGCCCGTGTGGGCAAATCTGGAGTTCCTCAAGAAGAAGTTTTACACGTATACCAGAAATGTGTAAGTATAACATTTTTTCATTAATTGAATAACATTTTTATACACAAATATTTGACAAGTATACGGTATTCATCTGATTTTTCAGGAGGAGCTATCTCAGTCTTTATCTCCCGATGATACTAGGAGCATACTTAGTCGGGCATTAGATGTCCCTGAGTATTCTGGTCGGGTGAGGGGTAAGGGATTTGGAGTCACTCCGACCTCCCTGAGTATTAAAAATGGAAAGGCTCCTAGTAATCGGGAGCTTCATGCAAGAATGGAAGCCATGCAAGCTGAGCTTGATGCATTGAGGAGAGAAAGAGAGGCTAGCGCCTCAACAGTATACAGAGATGCTTCGGACAAAGACAGTATCAACTGTACCTTTCAGCCGAACATTCCAGAGGTAATTACATATAATTGTCTTAAATTGAACTATTTTCTTAAATTATGTATTTGACATATATACACATTAACGATTTCTTGTTATTATTGGTTTTAGGGCATTTCCCATTGTCAGCTGTATTTGTCGTCACCATACTATCGGATGGTTGGCAAGGGAAAAGTGCATAACGTTAGCGGAGTATTACTCCACACTAGAGAGCTCTCTGCTAGATGTTTGAAGGTATCAGTTGATATTGCAGTTGAGCCGAATGCAGCATTACCATATCCTAGCGATGATTCGGATGCAACAACGGTGCACGAAGCAGTAGGTTCGTTTGTTGCATGGCCGACAAACCTCATATGCGTAGGATATGAGGTATGCTTAAAACTTATGTTAACTTCCTTGGTATATTCAAAGTTTAAAATTTATGCTTAAAATTTTACTTACATATTTTCCTTGGTTATGTTAAATAGACTCCCACAAAATCCAAATCAAAAGATAATGCGATTCCACGGCATACCGAGTCCACGGTTTCAAGAAAAGAGGTAATATACAATTATATGACATATATTCATGGAAGTTGTTACATTCTTAATTTGATCTAACTATTTATATGACATGTAGCTTCAAGAAAATGAGGTTAGCAATGCCTCCGCACAACAAAAAAAGGAGGTTAGCAACGCCTCCACACGGGTAAAAAGTTCTGGTGCTAAGAAGACCGTAGCTCGGAAAAAACCTACCACCAAGTATAGGTCGTGCCTCAGGACATTTCTAGAGATGAACGATATACCGACCGGAGGTTTTCGGACTGTACATATGGAGGTAGGGATTTTCGGCTTTGATTACGACCAAATGATTGGTAATGAGGACTTCATGCAAGTTTTTGGTCGTGAAGAAATCGGCGTCACCGTTGTCAATACATATGTTAGGTAAATCCGGACTACTTTGTTTTATTAATTAAACAACTTATGTTAATGATGTTTACTTTATGTTAATGATGTTTTTATATTAGGTTTTTGTATGACAAATTGATGCGCCACAATGGTTTGGACGTGTCATTCGGATTCTTAGCACCCGCGACCGTCAACTTAGGTTTAATCTTAAGTAGACCGGATACCGTGACGGAGTACGTTCTTCGGATCCTCATGGACAATAAAGATGCGGAGAAGTTGGTTTTTATACCGTTTAATACCGGGTTAGAATTTCATTCTAAATTCATCTATTATAATTATTTTCCAAGTTACCATCTAACATTTGCCTAATCATTACAGTGGACATTTGTTGTTGCTCGCAATCAATCCTATCCGAGAAATTGTGTATTATCTTGACTCGTTAGGAAATGATTGGACAACATACCCGGATATGAAGGTCCTAATTGACACGTAAGTGAGAATGTTCAAAAAATTTCTTAGTTTATGTGAATTGTTCTAATTGCTTCATTTTTATTTTATTAGCGTCCTACAAGCTTTTCGGGCCCAACGAGATATCCAAACCTCAAGGAGGGGCGCCAACTCCATTACATGGATTAAAGTGGCGGTATATTTTTAATTACCACGTTTTTTATTATATTAGTGATGACACTTGATAAAACTTAAGATTTATAATCCATATTTTTTTTTTCATATGTAGTGTCCTCATCAACGTAATCAAATAGATTGCAGGTATTTCATGTTGAGGTTTATGCGAGATACTCTTGTTTTGGGCCGATTAGAGATTCCCACCGATGTATGTATTTCTAACTTATGAGTTATTTTTATATTTACACATATCTCATATAATTAAATAGTTGGAATTAATTCAAAATATGTTATATTATTATGTAGTACTTTGATGAATTCAAGTGTGCATTTTATACAAAGGATCAAGTGGACGAAATCAAAGAGGAGTGGTGTCAATTCATGATAGAGCTCAAAGTTTGTTCATAAATTTGTGTAATTAATGTGTACATTTGTAGTATATGTAATGACTTGTAAATGTGTACATAAATTTGTATATATTTTGATACATTTAAGGCAAAATTGGTTTGAATTCGTATATATATATATATATATATATATATATATATATATATATATATATATATATATATATATATATATATATATATATAATTGTTAGCCAAAAATTGGTAGAAAAAAGGCCAAAATGGCATATATAAAATGTGATAATTGTCTGCCAAAATCTAGTTGAAAACAGGTAGAAATTCTGGTTTATAAACCGGGAAAAAATGTGGTTTAAAACAAAACCTTCAAAAAATTTCGTATACCTTAGACAGCGCTTTTGTAAAAAGCGCTGTCTAAGGGGGGGATTAGAAAGCGCTTTAGGCAAAAGCGCTGTCTAAGGGGGGGGGGGCTTAGACAGCGCTTTTGAAAAGAGCTGTCTAAGGTATACCTAAAAAAATTAAAATAGGAGGGGCTTAGAAAGCGCTTTTGGCCAAAGCGCTGTCTAGGGGGGGGGCTTAGACAGCGCTTTTGAAAAGCGCTGTCTAAGGTTTACCTAAAAAATTTAAAATAAGAGGGTCTTATAAAGCGCTTTTGGCCAAAGCATTGTCTAAGGGGGGGGGGGGGCTTAGACAGCGCTTTTAAGATTTAAAAAAACGCTGTCTAAACCTTTAGCAACGGAGGTTTAGACAGCGCTTTAAAGCGTTGTCTAAGGCTAAAAAAAGCGTTGTCTAAGGTCTTGTTTGTTGTAGTGAGGAATAGGTAGTCATTACCTTGGATGTTAGAAGGGACATGTGAAGGGACATCTGTATTTAGGCAACTGTAAGGTGTCTTTAGCAATTCGTAGGGACTTATCATCTTTTATTCGAAGGGAGAAGATCATTTACCGTAGGCAACATCGAAGGGACCTGATCTTATAATCTTAAAGGGACTTGATGATATTAATGAAGGGACTTTGCTTTAAGACACCTTACTTGACCTTAATTAGGCAACATGAGGAGTAACCTTAGAAAGTGTGAGATGGCGATCAAAGATCGACTTACGTGTGTGAGTGTTCATATTTATATATTTATCTTATTAAGTAAGTCATTCTAAATTAATTTTAAATCACAAACATGTTATCACTCCCTATAGTTACTAACCATGGCAAAAATAATATTCACAATGATAAAGTAAAGACAAGAATAAAACTACAACTATTACAAGGCTTTCACAATTACATTATAATAGAAATAATTAATAATAAAGATATAATAAATAAATTATAATTAAAATGGTTAGTAATAAAAATAATCATGAGAGGAAGAGGTTAGCACAAATATACAAAAATATATAAGATTTAAGAGAACATTTTTAAGTTAAACAAATAATTTTTAAGGATTTTTAAGAAGAAAATAATAAAGTAATAATAATAAACAATTATAATAATAATTTACAACACATGATTAACTATTTAATCTTATGTTAGAATAAAAAAAATTAATTAAATGAAGTATTAAAGTTAATGAAAATTAGGATTTAGAATTTTATTTAAGAAGAATTAGGGTTTATAAAATAATTAGGTTTAATTTATAAAATAAATCAATTTATTTACAAATCATGTATATATATACATATATTTAATAATATGAATATACAATAAATAAATACAAATAATTAAATTTTTTAAAATAAAGTTTGAAAAAGAATTTTTAAAGACATGAATTAATGGTTTAGGAAATAATATATATTTGTAAAAAAAAATTAATTGAATTAAAGTTAATAAAATAAAATAAAATAAAATAAAAACAAATAATAATAAAAAGTGAGAAAAAATACATACCTGGGGCTGGGATTCGAACCCAGGCCCTAGGCTTTGTTTATCTTGGACCAGCATTACAACCACCAGGCCAGGCATGCACAGGTGATAAAGTATGGACACCCATTCGTTTTCTCATTAACCTACAAAATATCAAAAAATAGAAACAAAACAAAATGGCCTGGGGGATTCGACCCCAGGACCATTCGTTCACAGGCCAATACACAAACCAACTGAGCTAACTGCGCGCATCTGAAATTGAATCAACAACAAAACAATATATTTTAAAACAAATATTTGAATTTGATTTTCAGCGCCAAACTTCATCTCCTTCCTCTAGCACTGCGAATTCACCTGCGAAATTATCTACAAGTTTTCCTGCGAATTTACCTGCACACGATTTTTTACAGAAAAACCTAGCTTTTTGAAACACCATTAAAACTGTAAATTTCACCAAATTGATCATAGCATTGTGATCCCCATGTCTTAGACGGTTCATTAGTGTTATTAGAATTCATTTATATTTGTTTAATCGAAAAACCCTAAACGGCAAGCAAAACCCTAGCAATGGCAATTCCACAATTAGGCTATGATTCTTCAATCCAAATGTCCAAAATCATTCTAGGCATCACAACAAACACATATCAATTACCAAAAACAGTTCATAATACATATGTTAGTGAAATCGAAAATTTGAAATTCAAGATGAAAGTGAGTTTGGTATTCATGGTTTATGATGATTTTGATGCATATGATCATTCAAACATGTTCAAGCCACCTCAAGGAAACTTTCTCAACCTTAAAAACCTCCTTTAAATGGCTGAAATTGCAAAATCGAATTTGAATTTTTGTGAGAAATTTGAAGTTTGAAGATGATGCTTGGCTGCTGCGAATTCCCCTCTCTTGTGTGCTTTATGTTGTTTATATATCATGTAATAAAATTAGGTCAAGAAACTAGTCCATCCTTTGGAAATTTTGATCCATAGAGATTGAAAAAGATATGTCTTTAAAAATATTGAAAACTTGGATATCTCATTGCTATTTTTGAATGATCTGATTTTGTATGGTTTCAATCACCTCTAAATGAATATTAAGACTTTCTAAAACCAAACTCAAATCAAATATTCACACTTTTATATTTTATTTTGAATTAAAATGATTTTTAATGTAAAAAATCATAACAAATAAAATAAAATGAATAAAAATATGAATAAATAATTTTTAATTCGTGCATGATGTCATGAAAGTGTTTGGATCATAAAAAAGCAAGCCTATTTGGTGGATTTTGGTTTTAAGACCCCATTTACTTCATAAACCTCTCAAAAATTTCCCAACTTTGCAAGGGCACAAATCCCTCAATTTTAATGCTATGAAGGTGTTCTTGGACATTTTAGAAATCTTAGAGATTCCTCTAACCAACCTCTTTGGTCTCATGTCCATATCCTTTACCATTCTCAAGTTATGCTCTTTGGAAGTTGTTGACTTTTTGTTGACTTTTAAAAGGACCTATAATGTCTTAGCTCATACCTTCCAAATGAAGCATTTTTGGGCTTGGCTTGTGAGACACAAAGTTGTAGAGAATTAAATTTCCTTCAAAATGAGCTTTGGATGGAAAAATTTTGATGAAGCATGTGAAAGTTATGGCTGGTCAAAGTTCAGTTGACTTTTCCTGTGAAAACCCTAATTTAGAAACTCCTGATTCTTGATGATCTGAAATCTCCTTGATGAATCATGATCAACCCTTGATAAAATGATGAATTTTACTTCATAAACTTGATGTTGGCAAAAAATCATGAATTTTGACTTTGGTTTGACCACAGTTGACCTCAGTTTGACTTTTTGACTGCTTTAACTGATTTTAGCCTATCTGATCATCTGACTGAGCAAACCTTTGGAAAAAGCCTTAAAACTTGACATGGGGATTCTTGCACGCATATAGGATGCTATGAAGCTCACTTGAAGTCTTGTAAGTCCATTTAGCCTGATGAAAGTCAAAACCCTAGTTTAGGATGCCTTGCTTAGGAGGATGCATTGTCTGAGGGAATTGCCAAACTTTCTGACTAATTGTGAACCTTGTGAACCTCATGAGATGTCTTGTGAACCTTGTGAACCTCTTAGTACACAATGTCTTGTCTTGGTGAGGGAAAATTTTGGGGTGCAACAGCTGTGACTTCCACTTTACATCAAAAGTTGAAATATCCGGTGAAAGGAAAGATTGTCACTGTTTATGGTGAGGAAGAATACATGGTCAGTCACGTGAATACTTTTAAATATGTTGAGATGGAGGGTGAATTTGTTGAGACTCCTTACCAGACATTTGAGGTAGTTCCTTGTGTCGTTCCTGCTACTGAAGCTCCCCCTGTTGTTAAAAAAGTTCCTGTGGTTACCAAAGTTCCTGACATCCCTTATAAGTCTGACAAGTTTGGTTTGGGTTTCAATGCAGATTCCCAGAATGTTGTTCGTCGTACTCGTGTTGTTCGTATCACCAATCAAGGGGTCATGAGAGATCAAATTAATGCTATGGGTGACTATAGTGAAGACTACAACCTGGATGATTGGATCTTTCCTACCATGGGTGATGGGCTCAACAACTGGAGGACTGAAGACGTTATTCCAATCTCCTTTAGTCAGGAGTAAATACTATTACTGTGTTTTTATTTTAAGTTGGTAATTTCGAACAATTAAGCTTTTAAGCCTTGTGTCTTGCCTGGGGCACAATGTTATGCTTATTACGGGATGTCATTTCATTTGCATACTTCATTCAATAAAAATCAATGGACGTTTCGTTTTCATAAATATTGTGCTCCTTGTCTTTCTTTTATTTTTTGTTTTCGTTTTATCAGCTATGTGTTCTTACACACACCCACATCACTAAAATGCAGATCCTCATCCACTCTGGATGCTGTTGATAACAGTTATACTATTGCCAATTATGATTTCGAGAATTCGATCTATCAAGCTGAAGATGGAAAGGAGGAAGATTGTGAAGTACCTGTAGAGCTTGCTAGGTTATTACAACAAGAAGAGAAAGCTATACAGCCACATGAAGAGCCAATCGAAGTTTTGAATCTGGGAACTGAAGAAAACAGGAAAGAGGTCAAGATAGGGGCTGAACTAGAGGATAGTGTTAAGAGCAGATTAATTCAGATATTACGTGATTATGTGGAAATCTTTGCTTGGTCCTATGAAGATATGTCAGGGTTGGATACAAACATTGTGGTTCACCGTTTACCAGTAAAAGAAGACTGTCGTCCAAAGAAGCAGAAGGTTCGTCGCATGCGTCCTGAAATGTCAGAAAAGATTAAAGCAGAGGTGATGAAACAATTTGATGCAGGGTTCTTAGCTGTGACTTCTTATCCTCAATGGGTTGCAAATGTGGTACCGGTACCCAAGAAATATGGTAAGGTACGCATGTGTGTGGATTAAAGAGATTTGAATAAGACCAGCCCTAAAGATGACTTTCCACTTCCTCATATTGATGTTCTAGTAGACAACATTGCTCAACACAAGGTATTCTCTTTTATGGATGGTTTCTCTAGTTACAATCAAATCAATATGGCACCTGAAGATATGGAGAAGACTACGTTTGTTACACAATGGGGCACCTTTTGCTATAAAGTGATGCCATTTGGTTTGAAGAATGTCGGGGCAACATATCAGCGTGCTATGGTGGCTTTGTTTCACGACATGATTCATCATGAAATAGAGGTATATGTGGATGATATGATAGCCAGGTCCCAGAATGAAGAGCAACACCTTGATCATCTGCCTAAACTGTTTGAAAGGTTGAAGAAATACAAGTTGAGATTGAATCCAAACAAGTGTACTTTTGGAGTTAGGTCTGGTAAACTCCTAGGTTTCATTGTCAGTGGAAAAGGTATTGAAGTAGATCCTGCAAAAGTGAAAGCCATACAAGAGATGCCAGCTCCCCGTACTGAGAAGGAAGTTAGAGGTTTCTTGGGACGACTGAATTACATTGCAAGATTTATTTCCCAGTTAACTGCTACCTGTGAGCCACTCTTCAAGTTATTGAAGAAAGATCAGGTGATGGAATGGAATGACGAGTTCCAGACAGCCTTTGATGAAATCAAAAGATATCTCCTAGAATCTCCAATTTTGATGCCACCAGCTGATGGAAGACCCTTGATTATGTACTTAACAGTATTAGACAACTCAATGGGGTGTGTGTTGGGGCAACATAATGAGTCCGGTCGAAAAGAGCAGGCAATATACTACCTTAGAAAAAAGTTTACCGACTATGAAACAAGATACTCACTGCTCGAGAAAACTTGCTGCGCTTTGGAATGGGCTGCTCGCTGACTAAGACAGTATATGTTGACTCATACTACCTTGTTGATTTCGAAGATGGATCCAATCAAGTACATATTCGAGAAACCTGCTCTCTCCGGACGCATAGCAAGATGGCAAATGATCTTAACAGAATATGATATACAGTACACTACTCAGAAGGCCATTAAAGGAAGTATAGTAGCTGATCATTTGGCTCATCAAGCAGTGGATGATTATCAATCAATGAGTTTTGAGTTCCCTGATAAAGACATTATGATTATTACCAAAGAACCTGGACAATATGACGAACCTGAACAAGGATCCCGATAGACTATGGTTTTTGGTGGAGCTTCTAATGCACTTGGTAATGGTGTTGGTGCTGTGATCATTTCCCCTGAAGGTTGTCATACCCCGATTACTGCAAGACTTTGTTTTTTTGTACCAATAATATGGCTGAGTATGAGGCATGTATAATGGGTATATAATCTGCCATTGAGATGAAGATTCAGTTCCTGGACGTATATGGGGATTCAACCCTGGTAGTGAGTCAGATTAAAGGAGATTGGGATACCAAGCATGAAAATCTTATTCCTTACAGAGAGCATGTGTTGTCCTTGATCCCATATTTTGAAGAGATTACCTTAGGACATATTCCACAAGGAGAAAACCAGTTGGCAGATGCATTAGCCACCATGGCATCTATGTTTGAGATTAGCTGGGATGATGAAGCTCCCAAGATTACTATTGATAGATTTGAGAAGCCTGCATACTGTAATGACATTGACACTGAAGAAGCAGAGGGGAAGCCTTGGTTCTATGAAGTGAAAAGATATCTTGAAACTCAGGAGTTCCCTGAAGGGGCATCTGTCAAAGATAAGAAGTTTCTAAGGAGGTTTTCTGCTAAGTTCCTTTTGAGTAATGGAATTTTGTACAAACGCAATCATGATTCAACTTTGCTTTGTTGTGTGGATAAGAAAGAAGCAACAGAGATTATGGAAGACATGCATGATGGGATATTTGGCACTCATTCCAGTGGTCATACCATGGCAAAGAAGATATTGAGAGTAGGTTACTATTGGTCTACTATGGAAGCTGACTGCTATCAACATTCCAGAACATGTCACAAGTGTCAAATCTATGCTGATAAAGTGCATATACCTCCAGCTACATTGAATATGTTGACTGCTCCTTGGCCTTTTGCTATGTGGGGCATAGATATGATTGGTGAGATCAAGCCTACTGCTTCTAATGGGCATCGTTTCATCCTGGTTGCTATTGATTACTTTACAAAATGGGTGGAGGCAGCTTCATTTGCATCTGTTACTAAGAATGTGGTAGCTCGATTCATTAAGAATAATCTCATATGTAGGTATGGCATCCCTGAGAGAATTATCACAGACAATGGCTCTAATTTGAACAACACCATGATTACTGATCTCTGCACGCAGTTCAAGATTAAGCATCACAACTCTTCTCCGTATCGTCCGAAAATGAATGGGGCAGTAGAAGCTGCTAACACGAACATTAAGAAGATTCTACAGAAGATGACTGTTACTTACAAAGATTGGCACGAGATGTTATCATTTGCTCTTCATGGTTATCATACTACAATACGTACTTCAACAGGGGCAACCCCATTCTCCTTAGTCTATGGTATGGAAACAGTTCTACCCATTGAAGTTCAGATCCCCTCCTTAAGAATTATGAAGGATGCAGGCTTGGATGAAGATGAGTGGATTCAGACTCGACTTGACCAGACAAATTTGATTGATGAGAAAAGGATGGCGGCTGTTTGTCATGGCCAGATGTACCAGAAACGGATGATCAAAGCTTTTAATAAGAAGGTTAAGCAAAAGGTATATCAGGCTGGTGACTTGGTAATCAAGCGTATCATACTACCACAGGGTGATCCTAGGGGCAAGTGGACTCCTACATACGAAGGACCATTTGTAGTCAAAAGGGTATTTTCAGGAGGTGCCATGATGCTGACTACTATGGACGGTGAAGACTTCCCACAGCCCGTAAACGCAGACATAGTTAAAAAATACTACGCATAAAAAGAGACCCGCTAGGTTGACTGGCCTAGGCAAAAATAAGGGCATCCCGGCGAACCAAAAGGGTTCAGGCAAAAATTAGGGATATATATTAAAAAAAATGTACACTCGGCAAGTCGAAAACCTGAAAAGGCGGCTTGGGAAAAAAAGGGTATCCCGGTGGATTGAAAACCTGAAAGGGCAATCCAGGCAAAAGTTAGGGATTAAAGCATACAACTATGTCTCGTTTGGATAACTCATGTAGCCCCAACTAGTTATGCTACCTAACTCAAGCTCGAACAGATAAAGATCAATTCAATCGTTTCCGTCTCAACAGCAGAAGATGAGATACTTGAAGATAATGGCAATAGTAGAATTGAAACTCAATAGGATCATTCCTCACATAGTTGTCTTTCTTTGTTTTTGTAAAAAATTTACGACAAATTCCTCTTACTAGGATTTCTGTCTCCTTGTACAAACTTGCCTGTGTATAGGTCACTTTATATAAAATTTCGTCTTTGAATCCAGATTTACTTTTACCCTGTTTACCTAAACGAAAACGTCCATTGGTTGTGTTTGAATGTATGTATGCTTTTGAATATGATTGATGTTTACCAGAAATGCATAAAATGCAGTAATAGTATTTACTAAGGACGAACGAGGGTAGGAGTTCAACGAAGCTTCGTCAGTTCATCCCCACAAGACAACTACAAATCCCCAGCAAGCCAAATCTATCTTTATAGATACTTTGAGTTACATCTCCCCTTGAATTTATGTCCATCTCTTTTATCCTCAGTCAGGATACTCGGGAACTTATTCCTTCAAGTTCCTCATATTCTTCAGCAACGAAGCGGGATTTATTTTCCCTAGCCAGCAGTTGTTATACAAAGATATCCGGACACTTCAGGCTGCATAATTCATACATACATCATTTATATCATACCATAACATATCCATAAATGCATAATAAATTTACTTAGATGCACCATGCCATGCATGCATACCTATTGCATAAACTAACCTTTTCTTTGCAGGATGGTTATATACAGATAAAATACTATCAATAATTCACAACAGTTCAGTGACGATCTATACGAAGGTCTAGTGTTGATACTTAGTTCAGAGATAATCGCTACAAAGATTTATTTCTGATGATCAATACTCAAGTTGTCCTTGGAAGGGTACATAAATGATCTATATGAAGATCTGGTGCTAATACAGGATATTTTGCAAGGGATATAATCGTCACGAAGATTTAATCCTGATATTCTTTTATCCTTAGATGATAGGTAAACGGTCTATACGAAGATCTATTACCTAATCCAGGATATTTCCAGAAGAGATAATCGTTACGAAGATTTATTTCTACTGGTCTATTCAACAACTCAAAACAATTTAGAGACGATCTATACGAAGGTCTAGCGCTAATACTTAATTCAGAAAAAACCGCCACGAAGATTTGGTTCTGATACTTAAATTAAAGTATGTTCTTAGATATGGTTCAGAGATGATCTATACGAAGATCTAAGCTCTGACACTTAATGAAGGATATTCTTTTTCCACAGAGATAATGCAGAGACGATCTATACGAAGATCTAGTGCTAGCATTCAACTCAAACCATGTTGCATAAACGATTCAGAGACGGCCTATACGAAGACCTAGTACTGATATCCAGTATCAGCATAAAGATATTATCACCTTCTGATATGATGGATGGCATCTATAAGCCCATCTCTAGTTCCAAGTGGCATCTTCAAGCCCAATCAAGCATATACAACCAATCATCAGTGTTACTTTGCGCACCGGCGAGTGCAAAATTTTGGGCTTTTGTGTTCAATCCCCTTCAACCTTCCAGGTCACGAATGGCACATATGCCAATCTAACCCCCCAGGTTTCAGAAAATTGAACAAGGGCAGCTGTTGCACCCCAAAATTTGCCCTCACCTAGATAAGGCATTGTGTAATAAGGTGTCCCAAGAGGATCACAAGTTTCACAAGGTATCTCAAGAGGTTCACAAGGTTCACAATTAATCAGAAAGTTTGACAATTCCCTCAGACAATGCATCCTCCTAAGCAATGCATCTTAAACTAGGGTTTTGGATTTCATCAGGCTAAATGGACTTCAAAGGCTTCAAGTGAGCTTCATAACACCCTATATGTCTGCAAGAATCCCTATTTCAAGTTTCAAGGCTTTCCCAAAAGGTTTGCTCAGTCAGATGATCAGATAGGCTAAAATCAGTCAAAGCAATTAAAAAGTCAAACTGAGGTCAACTGTGGTCAAACCAAAGTCAAACTGCATGATTGTTTTGCCAACATCAAGTATATGAAGTAAAATTTATCATTTGATCAATGGTTGATCATGATTCATCAAGGAAATTTCAGATCATCAAGAATCAGGAGTTTCTAAATTAGGGTTTTCACAGGAAAAGTCAACTGAACTTTGACCAGCCATAACTTTCACATACTTCACCAAAAATTTCCCATCCAAAGATCATTTTGAAGGAAATTGAATTCTCTACAACTTTGTGTCTCACAAGCCAAGCCCAAAAATGCTTCATTTGGAAGGTATGAGCTAAGACATCATAGGTCATTTCAAAAGTCAACAAAAAGTCAACATCTTCCAAAGAGCATAACTTGAGAATGGTAAAAGATATGGACATGAGACCAAAGAGGTTGGTTAGAGGACTCTTTAAGCTTTCCAAAATGTCCAAGAACACCTTCATAGTATTAAAATTGAGGGATTTGTGCCTTTGCAAAGTTGGGAAATATTTGAGAGGTTTATGAAGCAAATGAGACCTTATAACCAAATTTCTCCAAATGGGCTTGCATTTTTATGACCCAAACATTACCATGACATCATGCACGAATTAAAAATCATTTATTCAAATTTTTATTGCTTTTATTTTATTTATTATGATTTTATACATTAAAAATCATTTTAAATCAAAATAAAATATAAAAGTTTCAACATTTGATAGGATTTTGGTTCTAGAAAGTCTTAAAGGTCAATTAAAAGTGATTGAGATAATGGAAAATCAGATCAACCAAAAGTAGTAAGGATATATCAAATTTTTTCAATATTTTGAAGCATATCTTTTTCAATCTCAAATGATCCAAAAATCCAAAGGAGGATCTGATTTTTTGACCTAGTTAGGTCATACTATATATGTATAACATGAAGCAATGCAAAGGGACGAAAATTATCAGCCAAGAACAAGAATCAAACTTCAAAAAAATCAAGAAAAAATTCAAATTTAGATTCTGTAAATTTGTTGTTTTTTAGGTGATTTAAGGATGGCAAATCATTCTTGAACAATCTCTGAACTTATTTGCATCATTATCAGCATCCAAACCATGCTTATATACTCAATCTGAACCTTGCTTGTTCTTATTTTATATTTTTTTCGATTTCATGTTTACAGTCGTTATTAACCAATTTTGTTCATGGATTCATGTTTAAATTAAGGTGTTGATGCTTTCTGGATATCTAGATCAAAGGTTCACGGCTTAAATCACCCATCACCATTGTTAGGGTTTCATCTTTGAATTTTGGGCTTTGAGATTCAGGCCATTTAAGAATATTTTAAGAACATGGCTGAGTAGTGTGGACTGTGGGGATTCTGTATATATAACTTTTGTGGATTAATTGTACGTATTTTGGAAGTTTGAGTTTTTGCCGGTTTTATACGCAGATATATTCGCAGGAAAAGTTGCAGAGAAATTCGTAGGAAAACCTGCGAATCCTGAGGTTGAAGAAGAAGACTGATGGCGCCAATTTTTCTAATTCCAAATTTGTTTTATTATTTTATTGATTAGTTTCTAATAAATATCAGAACATGTGTGTTAGCCTGGTGGATGGAGCGCTTGTGTGGGAAGCATGAGGCTTGGGTTCGATTCCCAGGTCTTGCATTATTTTTTTTTAATTTCATCATATTTTGCAGGTTGTGTATATTATATCTTCTAGTCATCACTTCTTCAAGCCGCGCGCTTAGCCCAGTGGTCTTGGCCCCTTGCTGGTAATGGGGAGGTCCTGGGTTCAAATCCAGGCCTCCCCCATCTTTTTAGAACTTGTTTTTTTTTCTTGTTATTTTTCTTAATTATTTAATTATATATTTATTAACTAATTAATTAATTTGTTTTATTTAAATTAAAAACTCAATTAAAATGTTAATCCAAAATTATACTTTCTAACAAATATCATAATATGTTTTTTTTTGTAAATAATTTTGTATATAATTTTATTGTTTATAATTTGTAAATAATTTATGTAAATTTATATTAATTGTTTAAAATATCTAAACCCTAATTTTTCTTAAATAAAAAAATCTAAATCCTAATTTTCTAAACCCTAATTTTCTTAATCCTAATTTTTCATAACCTTTAAAAGTTTAATCTAATATTCTTATAAATTCTTATAAATTATAATTAATTATTTTTTATTTGTTTAATATGTAAATAACTATTATTTGTTTATTGTTATTATAATTATTCTATTTTACTTCTAAAAATTTGCTCTAAATATTTATTTAACTTAAAAATAATATTTTCTTTTAAATTTTTATTTTCTTTATACTAACCCTTTCTTCTTATTATTATTATTATTATTATTTCATTATTACTAACCTTTTAAATTATTGCTTATTTATTATATTTATCATTAATTGTTTCTATTATTATGTAATTGCGAAAGCCATGTGATAGTCGTAGATTTATTTTTTGTTTCTATTTTATTTTTGTAAATATTTTTATTGCCATGGTTAGTAACTATAGGGTGTGTATAACTATGTGTAATTAAAATAACTTAGATAATTAATTTAAATAAGATAAATACTTGAACATGAGCACTCACACACGTAAGTCGATCTTTGATCGCCATCCTACACTTTCTAAGGTTACCTCTCATGTTGCCTATTTCTAAGGTCAAGTAAGGTGTCTTAAGCAAAGTCCCTCCATTAATATCATCAAGTCCCTTCAGTTTATAAGATCAAGTCCCTTCGAGGTTGCCTACGATAAATGATCTTGTCCATTCGAATAAAAGATGATAAGTCCCTACGAATTGCTAAAGACACCTTGCAGTTGCCTATATTCAGGTTGTCCCTATACATGTCCCTTATCACATCCAAGGTAATGACTACCTATTCCTTAATAATAGGGATAATCTTACCATTGAAAGAACATAAGAACAGTAAAGACTTAATATAGGGTAGGTTCCTCTTAATTACTTTCTCACATATTTCAAAATACTTTTTACACTTCACATTTCAAACAAATTTTCAAAACATAGTCTTTATATACATCCATACGAGGATCACTATAAAGTACTTATCAAATTCTTAATCACACACTACACCTTTCTCAAAACAATTTAAAGTGAGCTAAGTAACTAAGAGCCCATGGATAACCATGGATATAAAGGGTGCTAACACCTTCCCTTTGTATAACCTACCCCCCAAACTCAAAATCTTTTTAAGGTCTTTCCTGTTCTTTTATGCCCTTTCCTTTTGGATAAAATAAAAGTCGGTGGCGACTCTTGCTATCCGCAACATTTAACTAAAGTCAGTTCTCCCACCGTGTTACACCATCTGCCATGGGTAGCTATATCAGAAGTGAATGAAGAAAGCCTTCGATAAAAAAGTCAGACCTCGAGAATACCAAGTGGGAGAGCTTATTTTGAAAAGACTTCTTCCTCCTCATACAGACCACAGGGGCAAATGGACGCCAAATTACGAAGGTCCATTCATAGTAAAGAAAGTCTTCTCTGGTGGAGCACTGATGCTCACTACTATGGATGGCGAGGATTTCCTATCTCCTGTGAATTCAGATGCAGTTAAAAAATACTTTGCATAAAATGACCCGCTGGACACAAAAACAAAATGTAAGTCCTGGCAAAAATAGGGCATCCCGGCGAGTCAAAAACAGAATAAAAGACTCAGGCAAAAATAAGGAAAAAACTAAAGAAAAATGTACACCCGCTGAGTTGAAAAGCCACATCGGAAGGCTCAGGCAAAAATGGGTATCCCGGTGGATTGAAAACCCGAAAGGGCGATCCACACAAAATCAGGAAATAAGCGAACAACTGCATTCTGAATTTGTCAGTATCACTCACAACATGGCAAACTTCGAAAGGATAAAGCGTCGGTCAGAATCAACCTTCTTCAAAAAGCAAGATAAGAAGAACGTTGATAACGAGAAAAAGTATCGTTTTTATTGCTATGTTTCAATGCCGTTTTATCACACATTTGCCGTTTTAACACCCGATTCCTCGAGTTTTCTTTGTCATTTTGCAGGTATATCAATTACAGAGCTAAATCATGAGCCACAAGTGAAATGAGCAAAAACAACCATGAAAAGAAGAAGAAGAGAGGAATTCTGCATAATCTGCATTTTTTGTAACTGTCACGACCGTCACCTAGGAGTCACGACCGTGACACGCTAAAAGGAGCAGTCACGGTCGTCACCAGTCCCTCACGACCGTGACGTGCGTAATACAAGGGAGACGAGCTTGACACCCTTGTCACGAACGTGACAAGGGGAATTTAGGTTAACTTGCTGAGAATTGGTCATGTACGTGTGTGTTACGTGAAGTCAATTTTCCTATTCTCTCGCAGACCATGTAATGCAACTTTTCCCTGGATTTTCTCAGCATCTACGAAGCCCAAGGCATTATTCCAACTGCCAAGCCCAATTATGATCCTATAAATAGCTTAGTTTCAAAGAACAATTTACAGAGTTTTATTTTAATTTTTCCTGCGGAAGCTCTGCCGTATTTCCATTGCACCATGTTTCATTTATTTTTCCAGCATTTGTTTTGTTCTTGCTTTAATTTTTATATCCAAACCAAACCATATAACAATTTCCAACATTAGGAAATTGTTATAATTTAATTTCTTTCAAAGCCTTCAGTAATTCTTTTAGTAATTTTATTTCCGATTCCGGTTCGTACTCCGAGCTTGCCAGATTGTGGAAGAAGGAGTCTAACATTATAATTGTTATTCAGGTTTTTATTTAATTTACATTTATATTAATGTTAAGAATTTATTTTATTATGCCTATTTTATTTTGTATTACTCTGTTTCTGCATCTGTCTGGTACAACAATCATGAGTAGCTAAGCACTTTAGGGCGGTATGTAATTAAAATCAACTAAATCGGTAAAATCAATTCTAGGCTTAAAATAATTAAGAACTTAAAATTCTGGCTGTAACTTTTATAATAAAATCAATCTTTTTGTTACGAGAGTAAGGAAAGTGTAATAGGTTAGGTCGAGACCACGAGAGTGTGAGATTTTAACCAGATAGATAAAGTTAGGCATTTAATTTAAACACAGCGAGAGTGCTTTAAAATGAATTAGACTTATTAAGTTTCCAAAAATTATTTCTAAACACTTATGGGCTAGCGAGAGCAGGCATATGGCTTTAGGGGTAAGATCTGAGATAAGACCACGAGAGTGTGAGTTAAAGATATTTAAACTGATAACCTCTACAGAATAGATTAAGTGAACCATCTTTATAAGCCTAGGTTAGATTGACCCGCCTAAGTTAACATAATTACATATCGACCGCCTTATTATTATTATTAAACTTAAATTTAATTCCCGCCTTTAATCCTTAAAAACAACCAAAAATCGTGACAACCATTCACCTTAGCTAAACTAGTAAATCCTCTAGCACTAAGTAACCATAAAGTCCCTGTGGGATCAATAATCTTAAATATTACTTCGATAGGCTGTGCGCTTGCAGTTAAGATACCGCTAGACACATATTAGAGTACGTCTTTAGCCCATCAAGTTTTTGGCGCCGTTGCTGGGGACCTTAATTTAGTTACTAGTGCACTTTAGAGTAGCATTGTCTAGACTAAGGTAACAACTATTTATTTTCTAAATTCCCGAGTGTATGCCAAGTACTCGCTCTCAAGGCGAAGACTTGCAACCTCTAATCCCAGAGTCGGAACGCTTCTTACACGTAAGAAGACGGATATTCGATTACGAACAAAATTACAACATTCCAGATCTTCAAATAGATCCACCTAAACCAGTCGTAACATCAATGGACGCAGAGATGGCTGAAGAACCGAATCACCCACTCAAATATTACGCTAGTCCTTCGCAAGCTGAACCGCATTCCAGCATTGCCGCACCGGCTATCAATTGAAACGATTTCGAACTGAAACCTTCGCTGATATCTGTAATACCTCAAAATTTGCCCTCATTCTTTGTACCCTAACTGACTTTACGCTTTGCATTTCATCTGCATTTCTCACTAGGTCACAACATTCGCAATCATGCATTTCATTAAATTCCTCAGGCATGAGATCAATACCATTTGAAGAGCCAGGTTATTCCATTGGTTTGTGGTTTCTACGTCACCGGAGTTTGTTTCATGGATTATGGATTTAGGGCTTCGCACCTTATATATGGTTATCCGATAAATTCAAAATCTGGGTTATGTGGTCGTCAATAATTTCATCTTATTGTGCTCTTGCCACTTAATTAGGGTATATTTCCCTAATTCAGTTATCTGCGAGGATTTCATTCATGACGATTATTCAGCATCAAGGTTAGTGATCCAAGTTTATTTTGCGAAGGTATCCGTTCAAGCATGGTATTTTCAAGTGATTAAGAAAGGTATGATTCATGGATTATCGATTTCGGGTTCATCATGGCATCACAGTGTTGGAAAAGGGGTTTGCCCAGAGGTTCGATTTGAGCTAAAAGTGTGTGGTCATTGGAAAGAAGTTGTTCGAGCTTATATTCAACTCCATGGTTCGTCAGATTCAAACCCATCTCTTCTTTTTTTCTAAACCACTTCATTATTCTTTTTTTAATCCATGTTCAAATTAGTTGTCCAAAGCCACTATTCATTTATACAAAAGTTTTATTAGTACCAATGTTACTATCCAAAGTTGGGTTAACATTCAATTCCAATTCTTTTTCCATTATAGTCCAATATCTCACCCATAGTTCTTTTTGTCCCAAATTAAATAAATAAATAAAACCATTGTTCTTCTTTTTTGTGACTTTAATAGTGTTTACTAAAATTCATAAGAAAAGGTATGAATAGAGAAACAGGGAGGATAGTTCATGACATCTATTCAAATAGATACAACAGATATACAAAAAAAACTCAGGATTATTTTGACGGAATAATGAGAAATCAATTACAAGACCCAAAACCAAAAATTACACAGAAAATTCATAACCGAAAATTCATAAAATTTCAGTTACAAATGAAAGGAGAATAACAGAAAATCTTCTTCAATCCTTTCCAGAATCTTCTTCAAGGGGACCAACTTTCTTCAATTATTTTTTTTTCCTCTAAGTTAACAGAAAAGGGAGAACTCTCTTCGGCAGTTTTCGGAGATATTGATAGAACTCTCACCAATGATTTTCATCACTCTAGCCACTGAAACAATGGTATGAACCTGCAGTAGGAGAGACTTCATCAATAACAACACCAAAAATCCTACAACAACAAAACAAATTGAAAATTAGTGAATGTTCAAGAAAAGAGAAGAGCATGGATTCACGACTCGAAACAGAAATCAAAATAAATATCAATTCATAACAAACTTTATCAGTTCATAACAGAATTCCAACAGAAAATAACAGAACTAGAACAGAATCATAACAAGCTATTTACCAGAAAATTCTAGAACTTCACATTAGAACTTTCCAGAATCATCCTCCACCCTTCTATAAATCAGAATCGTTAGAACTTCATTGGGTTGGCTTGAATTTTGATCCTTTCCACCTCTCACACTTCACCAATCCAACCTCTTTTTCTTTCAATCCGAATCTTCTCAACCTCTTCTTCTTCATTTTCCCGAATTTCTCCTTCATCCTCAAACCAGCTTCAATCTTTACACTCCAGATCCGTGGAATCTTCATAACAACCTGCATCGCTCTTCATCAATATGGAGCCTTAACTCTCAGTTCAATCACTTCACATCTTGGATTTTCATCATCTTCACATGACTTAATCCACCTCCTTCTTAACCCTCACATGATTCAATATTTAGCATCGTATCTCCCTCATTCTCTGCAACAAACCGAAACTCAGATTCATTCATCTTCAACTGCAATTTCAATACAACAAGAATCAAATCGAACAACGATCTGCGATAAACCGTAACGCCTCAAGAACGATCCATCTGTAACATCAATAAATAACACTCAAAACGCATAGAAAAGAGGGAAAATCCACAAAGAGGAATGGTGATCGAAGAAGAAAAACAAACCAGTGAAGTTCCGGGATAAGGCTTCCATGGCGGCGGAAGTCCTACATCAGCGATTGAAGAAGAAGACGCATCAGGGCATAGCAGCGGAGTTCGTCGGAGTTTCGCGATTGAAAGAGAGAATAGAGAGGAGTTGCAGAAAGGAGAAATTTGATTTCGAACCTCACTTGAGCGAACCTCGATTTCACGGAATCCACTTTATAATGAGCATAATGCAAAGGGTGGCGAGGTGTCGCTACCAACGTCAGATTTGCTTCGCAGGTCGTTGACATGGCTCCGATTGAGGTGAGGCTGATGGAAAAAGGGGATGGCGAGGAGATTCGGAACAAGAATACGGTGCGATATTGATGACGGAGAAGGGGGAATGAAATGTACGGGAAGAGAACACCATTACCGGCGATGATGACGGCGATAATGAAAGAGGAAGAAGAGATTTTGGGATTTTTATGTGTTTAGGTCTTCTGATATTGTTACAGGTTAAGACTCAACGCGGATTAGGCTCACTCTTCCATCACTATGGATTTCTAATCACACCATTCCTTTCTCACATGCACCCCATGGCGTTAATGGTATAAGTTGGGCCTCAGCCCCATTAAAATCGTTTCGGCACCCCCAATTTCATCAAACACCACCTCCCGCTTGTACATTGGGCTTCTGAGCCCAAGAAGACTTCTTTTTGAACCTCTATGTTGGCTATGCATACCACCAGCGGTGGAGTTATGAGATTGGGCCAGTTGGGCCATGAATCTGCTATGTGCTACCTTTGAATTCAGCATGCACCTCCCTTGGTCTCTTGAGTTTTTTTAGAAATCTCTAATGATTTTCTTTTTTTTTTGTTGTTGGTAAAAACGTTTTTGTTGATTAATATTCTTGTAATTAATTTTTGTTAATCAACATCTTGATTAATTCCTTGACAATTTTAATTAGGACGTTAGTTATAATTTAAATTATTTGTCTAAGACCAATTTTGGATTAAATGGTTCGTAAGTGTTTTGGGATCGATTTCGATAATGGCAAAGCTTCACAAAATGATTATGGAAGATAAGCATTTATTTTGCTTATGGAGATTGCAAGACCTTGCTTAAGGTTTTTTTCGGATTTTCTTTTTGTGAGGATCGGCACTTCGACCAAGTAAGTAATTTCAAGCTTTTTCGACGATTACGCATCATTTTAGTCGTATGCGGCTTAGGACCATATAACTTAAGGTGCATATTGAGCCCTCCCACCTGAGGCATTGGATTTATTTGTGATATATGTTGGTTGGTGTCGATTTCGGGGCTTAGGGATTAGGTTGCGAACCATTAGGATCGATTCCTTTCACTTCCCCTTAAAATCCACTTTTTTGCCCGTTTCGTCGCAATTATTAAAAATAGCTTTAGGTGGGATAAAATTCTGAAAAAATTCATGAGTGATCCTCCTCCTCTTAATTAATTTGTCATAATTTTTGTTTCCAGATTTGGGTGGTTTTAATAATTAATTTGGGTTTTAGATCACAAGCTGTCCCAAAAAGAAGTGTTTTGACATAAGGGACCGAAAATGATTTTTCCCCATAGGTGTGAGACCTATTTTTTGTGTGTGGTTATTCACTGTAATTTGTGACATTTTGATGCTCATTAGACATCTTTTTTCATAATTTTAGATGCCCTTTTTGATCCACTTTGTGGAGTTGTTTTTCGGCGATCATGCCTTGCTACCTTGCTAATCAAGGAATTGTTTTGGCACTTTGGTGCATAATTTTGTGGAATCCTTTTAGACCATGTAAGATAATGACTATGTTATTCTAGGGATTTAATTTCATAATTTTTTAAGCCTTTTTGCTATTTTTCCATGTCACCTAGATCCTAGGTTGATTCATGTGTTTATGTGTCGCATAACCTAAATGTTAAGAAGGCATTCATGCCATTTTCTTGAGGGGATTTTTGGTAGATTTTAGGAGTTTATTATAAGTCATTTTTATGTCTTTAATTCCAGTCATAGGTCATTTTTTGAACCATGCTCATTTGGTTTGTTTTGGTGCTTTAAAGTGCATACTTATGTGAATTAACTTTAACCTAAAATAGATTCTCTTCTCCTCTAAATAATAACTTGAATTATGTGCAAATCATTAATGCCTATTCATGCATTCTCATTGCATTTCACATCTTGTATGATACTGACCCATAATCATTTCATTCATATTCACATGCTATTCTTCCTTAGTTTGCATCATTTGCGATCTTATGCGATGTTTGTTCCATTTCATCTCACATCTTCTTCTTATTGCTCCATATGCCTAATCCATTGCATCCATGATTGTATATTCATTCATCCATATTCATAAGCATTCACTACTGACTTTGATGTTCATTTCATGTATTAATTCATGTTTGTAAGCCATATGCATTCATACTTCATCCATGAGCCCTAATTTGCATTTATGTGAACTTAGGTGAATGTTTTGTACATAGTTTGATCTTGTGAGATATCCTAGCATACTTAGGGACCTATATCATGTAGCTACTGACTTTAGAAGTCATGTGACCTTTAGGTACCTTCACCTTTAGACTTAGGTCTTATTTTGAACCCTAGTTCCATTCTAGGATGTTTATGGTACTTAATCGCTTTCATGCTTCGATTTTACTTTCAATATGCATTGTCATGCTAATCTTTGTTTTGTAGGGGGGAAGATTGAGGTAAGCCTCACTTCATTCCTATATTTTATGCATTCTAAATGTGTTTTCCTTAGCACTTGGTGCTTGCTTATAGGTTTTCCCTTTCTTTAGAGACAACTTAACTTCCTTAGGAAGTAAGTTAGTTTCTAACTCTCTTTTCTTCCTTTCCTTTTCTTTCTTAGGATTAGAATACCTCATTAACCATAGGATCTCCCTTGTAAATAAATCAATAAAAATTAGGGTGTGTCTTAGTTCCCATTAGATTTTTCCTTTTCCAACTTGAGTCATTCTTTCTCATCTCATAAAGAAAAGCAATAAAACACTTAATAAAAACCGAACAATCTTGTACGACACGAGACTTTGTTGCGGAGTGTTTATACGCGTCCTGTTTCGGGGCGAGGTGTAAATACTCACCGCGATGGATAGGTCTTAGTACAAGACCTTCAACAAACAAATTCAAAATACTTCTTTTAAAAGACAAAAACAAATAACAAGCGACTATCCTGCGGGAACTTCTCTTCTCATCTCATTCACTCACAACGCGAACTTGCGACGACTTGTCTTTCATGCAAGACGGTAAACGCACTCGTACCAGACGAGCCTGCTACACCTGAGCATAGACATACGCAGTTCAAGCCATAAAAAACACAAACACATAGTTCCCGCCTTAGTTAGGCGAACTACGTCGACTCTGATCCTCATTATCCCGATGAGGTACGTAGGCAGCAGGGTAGGGCCTGTTCGAGCACATTCTTTATTTTTCCTACATTTCCCCCTTTCTTTCCATTCTCTTTTCAGTTCCTTTCTCATTTTCTCATTTCAATTTCCAGTCAGCGGTTTTTTTCAGCAGCAGTTATTCTTCTCACCCTTTGAAACAAAACAAGCAAGCGTGGATCCCGTCGGGTACGATGGACAGATTGGGGTGCTAATACCTTCTCAATTCGTAACCGACTCCCGAACTCAGATCTTTGGTTCACAGGACCTTGTCCTTTCCTTCTTCCTCAGGTTTGTGCAACATTACCTTTCCCATTCATTCGGGATAAAAATGACTGGCTGGCGACCCTACCTTTCCGCGCCACTTTCGCGTTTGTACTAGGATGAAAATCCCGGGAGCGACAATATCAGTCGTGCAACAAAATCAATTCGCCAGAAATCCTACCGATGATCCGAACCTTCACCTTTCGATATTTGTGCAGTACGCAGATACTGTAAAAGCTAATGGAGTTACCCAAGAAGCTATTAGACTACGTCTTTTTCCTTTTTCACTTCGAGACAGAGCGAGAGCCTGGCTTCAATCTCTATCTTCGAATTCAGTAACTGCGTGGGAGGAACTAAAAAGAGTTTTCTTGACCAAATATTTCCCACCTAGCAAGACAGCTATGCTAAGAGCTCAGATCAACAGATTTAAGCAAAAGGAAAACGAGTCACTTTTCGAAGCTTGGGAACGCTATAAAGATATGTTGAGACTTTGTCCATATCACGGATTAGTAGAATGGATGGTCATCCATACCTTCTACAATGGACTCTTGTACAATACAAGAATGACAATTGACGCTGCCGCAGGCGGTGCACTAATGGACAAAGAATATAACGATGCTTATGCACTTATCGAAAGTATGGCTCAAAACCATTACCAATGGGGAAGCGAGAGAGTCGCAACTGAGAAACCAACAAAAGGAGGGATGTACGAAGTGAGTAGTATGGACCAAGTCAATGCAAAGTTTGACCAACTAAACCAAAAGATCGACAACTTGGCCATAACACCAACAGCCACCGTGGCTGCAGTAACACCTAACTGTAAGTTATGTGGAGTTCCAGGACATGATGTTCCTGATTGTCAACTATTAACTGGAATTCCCACAGATCAAGTGAATTATGCTCAAGGAAACCCGTACTCAAACACATACAACCCAGGTTGGAAGAATCATCCGAACTTCTCCTATAAGAACAACAATGCTTTATATGCACCAGGTCAAGCACCAGCTGCACCACCAGGATATCAAAAGACTGCTCCTAATGTCCCTAGAAAATCGAACCTTGAGTTGATGATGGAGAACTTCATAGCTAACCAATCTCAAACAAACAAGGACTTCTTAAACCAAAACATACACACTAGTGAGCAGATTAAGCAATTAGTGAGCAAGGTAGATGCATTAGCTACACATAACAAAATGCTTGAAACTCAGATTTCACAAGTAGCTCAACAACAAGCACCTACCACTGAACCAGCTGGAGTATTTCCTGGACAACCTCAACCTAATCCGAAAGGACAGGCCAATGCTGTGATATTAAGAAGTGGCAAGGAACTTGACGGACCTACTGATCCAAGACTTGACAATCCAGCCATGTACCAAAAACCGGATAAACCGACTGAAATGGTGAATGAACCAGAAGAAAAGGAAGATGATAATCAAGAGGCAGTGGAGAAAGAAAAGCCTTATGTGCCTCCACCACCCTATAAACCACCAATTCCGTACCCTCAGAGATTAACCAATTCCAAGACGATGGGTCAGTTTAAGAAATTTGTTAAACTTCTGAAACAGTTGAATATTACTATCCATTTACAGAAGCTATCACTCAAATGCCCTCGTACGCTAAGTTTTTAAAGGAAATTTTGTCCAATAAGAAAAAGATAGAGGATAACGGAACCGTTACACTTACTGCTGAGTGTAGCACCATAATTCAGAATAATATGCCTCCTAAGCTAAAAGATCCAGGAAGTTTCTCTATACCCTGTGTAATAGGAAAATTCGTCATTGACAAAGCTCTATGCGATTTAGGAGCCAGTATCAGTGTTATGCCCTTAACGATTTGCAATAGGCTAGACATGGGAAACCTAAGACCAACTAAAATGTCCATTCAACTAGCCGATCGCTCTGTTAAATATCCTGTAGGCATACTAGAAAACGTCCCAGTACGTATAGGACAATTCTATATCCCTACTGATTTCATAATCATGGACATCTCTGAAGACTCCACTACACCTATCATATTAGGAAGACCATTCTTAGCTACCACCGGAGCTATAATAGACGTAAAGAAAGGAAAGCTAACCTTTGAAGTAGGTGAAGAGAAAGTTGAATTTATTTTAACACAATTCTTACAATCACCAGCTATAGAGGATACATGCTATTTATTGGACGTAATTGACGAATGTGTAAGAGAAATGGAAATGAAGGAAACTACCTATTCTGAAATTATGAAAATTCAAATCCCTCCGATTTTCGAAGATGATAATTGGCGTGAACCGTATCAGGATGATAGTCTAAGCGAAAGTTTAGCACTCACACCGGATCCCATGCCAAGTAAGAATAAACCTACATTAGGGTTAAAAACTTTACCTAAGAACCTAAGATACGAATTCTTAGACATTGAATGTACAAGACCAGTTATAATCAATTCCAGTTTAGGAACAATTGAAACAAAGAAACTTTTAGATGTCTTAAATAAATATCCAACTACATTAGGATATAACATATCTGATCTCAAAGGAATATGTCCTTCAATCTGTATGCATCGTATTCTGCTAGAAGAAGATTGCAAAACCTCCAGAGAATCTCAAAGAAGAATTAACCCAATCCTTAGCACTGTAGTAAAGGAAGAAGTTAAGAAACTACTAGATGCCGGAATAATATATCCAATCTCTGATAGTAAATGGATTAGTCCAGTACATGTAGTACCAAAGAAAGGAGGTATCACTATTGTGAAAAACGCTAAAGGCGAATCGATATCACAAAGAGTAGTGACAGGACATAGAGTGTGCATCGATTATCGTAAACTAAACAAAGCCACTCGAAAAGATCATTTCCCACTACCTTTTATAGATCAAATGTTAGAACGATTAGCCAAGCATTCATATTTCTGTTATCTTGATGGTTACTCAGGATTTTTCCAAATCCCTATCCACCCAGATGATCAAGAGAAGACTACATTCACATGCCCTTATGGAACGTTTGCTTATAGTCGAATGCCCTTTGGATTATGCAACGCTCCTGCAACCTTTCAAAGATGTATGATGTCAATCTTTGCAGATTTCATAGACAACATCATGGAAGTGTTCATGGACGACTTCTCTGTATGCGGGCAAAGTTTTGAAGGATGTCTATCAAATTTAGAAATGGTGTTAGAAAGATGTGTAAAATTAAACCTCGTGCTTAACTGGGAGAAATGTCATTTTATGGTCAGAGAAGGAATCGTACTAGGACACGTTATATCTGACAAGGGAATTGAAGTTGATAAAGCTAAGATAGAAGTCATAAAAGATCTTCAACCCCCTAAAACCGTTCGAGAAATACGAAGCTTTTTAGGACACGCCGGTTTCTACCGACGATTCATCAAAGATTTCTTGAAGATCACTAAACCTCTTACCGGTTTATTAATGAAAGACGCTGACTTCATATTCAATGAAGATTGTCTTAAAGCATTCGAAAATCTAAAAACAGCCATCATCACCGCACCAATCATGCAACCCCCTGACTGGAGATTACCTTTCGAAATCATGTGCGATACGAGTGACCATGCTGTAGGCGCAGTTCTAGGACAGAGGAAGGACAAGAAACTTCACGCAATTTACTATGCCAGTAGAACCTTAGATTCTGCTCAGATGAACTACGCCACTACTGAAAAAGAATTGTTAGCAGTTGTCTTTGCGCTTGACAAATTCCGTTCTTACCTAGTGGGAGCGAAAATAATCGTTTACACAGACCACGTTGCTATCAGATATCTATTAACTAAGAAAGATGCTAAACCAAGACTCTTGAGATGGATTTTACTCTTACAAGAGTTTGATCTTGAAATAAAAGATAAGAAAGGTACTGAAAACGTCGTAGCGGACCATTTATCTAGAATAGAAGGTATTAAACCCAAACAAGTACCGATTAACGATGATTTTCCGTATGAACAACTGATAGCACAAATAGGAAGCGACCCAGTTCAGTTAGACATAGATGAACCAGAACCCGTGGAAACAATCCAAACAACTGTAGGACTGCCATGGTATGCTGACATTGTCAACTACCTAGCTGCAGGAGCTTTTCCACCTGATTTAACCTATCAGCAGAAAAATAAATTCTTTCACAATCTCAAACATTACTATTGGGATGAACCATTATTGTTCAAAAGAGGACCCGACGGAATCTTTCGTCGATGTATTCCCGAAGAAGAAATAGAAGATGTCATTGCTCACTGCCATTCATCTCCTTATGGTGGACATGCAAGCACTTCCAAGACTTGTGCAAAAATCTTACAAGCCGGCCTATTCTGGCCTAATTTATGGAAAGATGTCCACATCGCTGTTATAAATTGCGATCGGTGTCAATGCACCGGTAATATTTAAAGAAGAGATGAAATGCCTCAAAAAGGAATATTAGAAGTAGAAGTCTTTGACGTCTGGGGAATAGATTTCATGGGACCATTCCCATCATCTTTCGGTAATAATTACATACTCGTAGCTGTTGATTACGTTTCAAAATGGATTGAGGCTATAGCTTCTCCTACAAATGACACACGAGTGGTAATAAAGCTTTTCAAAAATATAATCTTTCCCAGATTTGGTGTGCCTAGACTCGTCATAAGTGACGGTGGCTCACACTTCATTTCAAAAATCTTTGACAAATTACTATCTAAGTATGGAGTCAGACACCGTGTGGCAACACCATATCATCCACAAACAAGTGGACAAGTCGAAGTCTCAAACAGAGAAATTAAACAAATCTTAGAAAAGACTGTCGCCATATCTCGGAAAGATTGGTCATCTAAACTTAATGAAGCTTTATGGGCTTATAGGACAGCTTACAAGACACCCATAGGAACTACACCTTTCAAATTAGTATATGGAAAGTCTTGTCATCTCCCGGTAGAACTAGAAAACAAAGCATATTGGGCAATCAAAACTCTCAATATAAACTATAATGCTGCAGGAGAAAAGCGAATCCTCGATATTAACGAATTAGAAGAGTTAAGGTTAGATGCTTATGAGAATGCTAAGATATATAAAGAAAGAACTAAGCGATGGCACGATAAACGCCTATCTAGGAAAGAATTTAGTGTGGGAGACGTTGTACTCCTTTTTAATTCAAGACTTGGACTCTTTCCTGGAAAACTAAAATCTAGATGGTCAGGACCCTTTGAAATAACTAGAGTGTTCCCGAGCAGAGCAATAGAAATTAAGGGTAGGAATAGTGAACCGTTCACAGTAAACGGACAACGTTTAAAACATTACCATAAAGTTGAAAATAGAGATTATGCAAATAGTCTAAGGCTTTTAGAGTTGTCCACTAATTTCCCTGATTAATCTACACCTAAGCATTACGTCAGGCTTTTGACGATAAAAACAGCGCTTAGTGGGAGGCAACCCATTTAATCATTTAATCATTTTATCATTTAATCATTTTGTCATTTTATTATTCGTTTATTTGTTTTGTCATTTTATTGTTTTAGATTTTTATTTCATTATTACTATTATTGCTTTTATTTATGCGTTTATTTTCTTATTTTCCTTATTTTAATTTTTAAATCACTTTTACAGATTTTCTAAAGTCTTTTCCACTTTCCTTCTCCCCCTGATTTGTTTCCTCCGTATTTACACTAACTATGGCTAACCAACCGAGAAACATTATGGAAACCAAATTTAGAGGTAGGAACCAAAGAATGAAATTTGAAGAGTTATCACAGAGACCAATGGATTTGACTCTGTACCCGGATGATCTGACTATGGAAACCTTAGGTATACATGATAGCATCATATACTTGTTTAACCAACTTGGATGGGAGAATGCACTGATTAAACAAACGTTTGTGACTATTCCCGAGCTCACCCTTGAGTTCCTAAGCTCCTTGATTTACTTACCTGAGCGCGGTTTTGGATTCAGGAAAGGATTTATCAGTTTCCGCCTATTCGGAATAGAATATGACTTTAACCATAGAGAACTAGATGACTTATTAGGATTCCCTAGTGGACCCTTCTTTTGGGGAACCTTAACCGGAAATTACCATCCTGAACCAAATAACATGAACAATGATGAGATACATAACCCTGCTATCCGCTATTTCCATAAGATCCTTGCCCACACCTTCTTTGGAAAAGAAGAAAACCTTACTGGAGTATCTAAAGATGAGATATTCATTATGTCATGTCTGACTAATGGACAACCAGTTAATGGTGTACCTTTCATGATGCAAACCTTCACCCGAATCCAAGAAGAACCTGATCTACCCATATTAGTAGGAGGTCTTGTCACCATGATTGCTGATGCCTTAGGACTTAGATACCAATTACACAGGTGTAACCGTTTAGGTACCATCCGTCCTATGAATTTGAACTTTTTCTTTAACCGCCATATCATAAGAAATTTAGGACAACCACCCTTCGAGTACCTAATCAGGAATGAAGTAGTAACCTTGTTCACACTACCAAACCATGCTAGAGTCAGTGTTCACAATAAAGATAATTGGCTTTATGAGCTTACCCCTCCTGACTATCCATCCACTCCTGAAACACCTCAATCTTACAAGATAAGGGATGATATAATGACCGATGTAGAAAGTGACCCTGAGACACCTCCTGGTTACCATGACATTGCACACACTGATGAAGTGATTGAAACCCCTGAAGTGAATCAAGTAGAATATGCTGACAACTTAAAGAAAATCATGAATACTCTTGAAGTTTACCAAGCCGATATTAATACTGTTAAAGATGAGATTTAAAGCATGCGATTGGACGTTATAGGTTTAACTGACATAACGTGTGAGCAATTCTACCACCTGAACTCTGCAATTGAAGATTTGAAGAAGCACTTTTGAAAATGCTGTAGTGATTTAACTTATTGTTTGTTTCTAGTTAGTTTAACATTTCGCAAACATTTTCGTACCTTATTTTTATTAATGTAATTTTCCTTCAATTATATCAAAAGCAAAGCACTTCTAGTTTTACCATTTTTTCCAATTAAATCAATTTCTATGCTTTCAATTCATTACTGTTATATTTAAATTGATTAACATTTTTATTTCTCGTGTGATGAAATTTGCTCTAATTTATGTTGATATAATTTATATATATTGTTTGTGTTATCATCAATTGAGAGGTGATAATAAAAAGAAAAATTGTATTGATCGTGTGAGATAATGCACTCTGTGAAGAAAAAAATAAGAGTTTTTAATCCCTCACGGTCGTCATCGCCCTCTCACGATCGTGACAAGCTAATTAGCGCGTCACGACCGTCACTCACTCATCACAACCGTGACGACCCTGTTATACGAATTCTCAGAAACCAGAACTGTTCTTCTTCGCAAAAACCTTTCTTTTTCAACTTCCACAAAATTTAGAAACCCCCCATTATCTCCTCACTATCCCGTAACCTCCCATTACCCTAAATAAATTCCATTAACCTCTCCATTACTCCAAACCTCTCACATTCATTTTTACACTATAATCAAAACCAATTTCTTCACATTTTTCACAAAACTCAAAAAAAAAACCTCTCATCTCCCATTCCCGTACTTGCATGCAATGGAAGAAATTCAGTTTAGAGATGGTGAGCATGGAGAAAATCAGAGACAAAAGTTCATCAGGTTTCATAACCGTGGCGTTCAACCCACTCGGTATGTCGACACTGACTGCTTGAGGGAGTTGGGACTGCTCAACGGTGTGAAGCTCCTACTTAGGCATGTTGGCCTGTGGCACTTGTGCAGTCAACCACAGCCGACATTCGAACTCCTCACATTGGAATTTCTGAGTTCGTTTCAATATATCACTCCTCCCGGTTCATCAAGTCAACTCACCGGCATTGCTAAGTTCAGAATGCTCGGTCGGGAGTTCGAAGTTACACAAACAAGGATCGCCGAACTGCTAGGTTTCGATCACGGCGACGATGCTCATCTCCGCGTGCCAGACAACTTCAGTGAAACCGCTTTCACCTTATGGCACGACATCACCAACACCCGTGCTACTGCCTTTCAGAGCCTGAATGCTACGCATATCCATAACCCGGCGATCCGATACTTTCATCGCATCATCTGCAATACCATTTTTGCAAGAGAGAGCAATCACAAGCTCAACTCCAAGGAGCTCCTGTTCTTGCACTGCGCCTTAAATGACGAGCGCATCAATGCTGCCCCATTCATGTTGTCCCATATCCAGTCCGTAGCGCAAAGAGGCGCAACCCCTTTCTACATAGGCGGGATTGTCACCACCCTTGCCATTCAGTTGGAGCTTGGTGACTTGATTATCAATTTTCCTCGCAGAGCCGCAGAGTTGCTAACTAAGAACTATTGTAGGTCCGCCCACTTGATTTCTCAGAGAGAGGATGGCAGGTTCAGCCCTGTTATCCAAGGCACTGTTTATCACCACATCATCTTGTCGTGCCGTGACCGCATCGATCCGTCCAACCGAGCCAACTGGCTATTTGCTTTACCGGATGCTGCCGGACATGTCCCCATTATTGATAAACAGGCCGATCCACCAGTGGACGAGATGCAAGACACCATGGATGCAGCTGAGCCTGTACAGGACATTCCTGAGTCCTCCACCCGACAGCCACCTGCACAGGAATTCACACTTGAAGACGTCCTCCGTGCGATTCATCAGCAAAACCAGATGAATGTCACACTGGAGCGAAGGCAAAAAGAGCAACATGATGCATTACTTCTAGCTGTTGCCACCAACCAGAGGACGACTGATGAGAAGCTTGGGGAGATCTTTAGCGAGCTAGAGTCTTTGCGTATTGATATCACTGCTCTCACCGGCACCGGTTCTGATCCTGAAGCGACTCCGACCAAACGCTCTCGCACCAGAAGCCGAGGCCGTGGTCGTCAGCAGCCTTAGTTTTAGTTTTTGTTTATGTTTTTCCATTTCCGTTGTTTGTATTGTATTTTACCCGCTATTATATCACAACATTGAGGACAATGTCTGATATAGTGTGGGAGAGATACCTTTCCTTTTTCCGCATTTCCCATTCCGCACTTTCCATTCCGTTGTATTTCCTTTTCGTATTTTAATGAAACAAAGTAATATTTGTGCTATTTCTTTAGTTTCGAATTTTCCCCGTTTATTTAGCCATACCGGAAAAAAAATCTTTAATTTATTCTTCGCATTACCCGACTTACCTATGAAATCATAGCTAGGAAGCTGAGAACGATTCAACAAGATCAATACAGTCTTGACACC
The DNA here is from genome assembly GCA_963966055.1 of Lathyrus aphaca. Lineage (NCBI taxonomy): Eukaryota > Viridiplantae > Streptophyta > Magnoliopsida > Fabales > Fabaceae > Lathyrus > Lathyrus aphaca. The sequence goes on along the minus strand of OZ014524.1, from coordinate 109,315,119 downwards.
TTAGACTTCCTACTTAAGCTTTCCGTTCCGATAATTGTTACGACTACACCTTAAGTTTCAGTTCAAAAGTAACCCCTAGTAGTTTATACTAGCAGTCAGCACCGTCTGAACACAAACCACGTGGGGAGCCGATGAATATAAGTGTTTGATGCCTAATCTATAATGATTCTTCATATCTCGATGACAATGAAAAGAAATTTCATCAAAGTACACAGTCGCATATAAGAAACGAGAAATATGAGAAGGAGTCCATTGCGGGTTGGTTCAGAGGTACCTGGTTCTGAACTTGGTAGGGTGTGCTACGGCTCGATCCCCCACAACCTCCAAATCGGATAATATATGTAGGGTTACCACATTCGTGTACCAGACCCCGTGCTTATAAAGGATCAAAGTCACTAACCGGCTACTCCACTACGTGCGTGCTAAGGCAAAGGGCTTAATGTAATTGCGCTAGAATGAAACCGGGTGAAATAAGATCAAAAGACTCTAGGTGGAACCGTAACACAATTACCGAATGTTTCGTTTAACGGGAAGTCGACGACTTAGCTTTTTGCTTGTGTCATTAGTGTATCGTTAGTGTTTTATTCTAGTACCGGTTTATCTGGCAAAACGATTCTTCGTATGGTTTGTTATGTGTGTGCGTCGATGAAAACCTGTCCGATCATTTTTCAACCGACTATTTGCTTGAGGACAAGCAAAGGTTTAAGTTTGGGGAAGTTTGATAACGAGAAAAAGTATCGTTTTTATTGCTATGTTTCAATGCCGTTTTATCGCACATTTGCCATTTTAACACCCGATTCCTCGAGTTTTCTTTGTCATTTTGCAGGTATATCAATTACAGAGCTAAATCATGAGCCACAAGTGAAATGAGCAAAAACAACCATGAAAAGAAGAAGAAGAGAGGAATTCTGCATAATCTGCATTTTTTGTAACTGTCACGACCGTCACCTAGGAGTCACGACCGTGACACGCTAAAAGGAGCAGTCACGGTCGTCACGACCGTGACGCGCGTAATACAAGGGAGACGAGCGTGACACCCTTGTCACGAACGTGACAAGGGAAATTTAGGTTAACTTGCTGAGAATTGGTCATGTACGTGTGTGTTACGTGAAGTCAATTTTCCTATTCTCCCGCAGACCAAGTAATGCAACTTTTCCCTGGATTTTCTCAGCATCTACGAAGCCCAAGGCATTATTCCAACTGCCAAGCCCAATTATGATCCTATAAATAGCTTAGTTTCAAAGAACAATTTAAAGAGTTTTATTTTAATTTTTCCTGCGGAAGCTCTGCCGTATTTCCATTGCACCCTGTTTCATTTATTTTTCCAGCATTTGTTTTGTTCTTACTTTAATTTTTATATCCAAACCAAACCATATAACAATTTCCAACATTAGGAAATTGTTATAATTTAATTTCTTTCAAAGCCTTCAGCAATTCTTTTAGTAATTTTATTTCCGATTCTGGTTCGTACTCCGAGCTTGCCAGATTGTGGAAGAAGGAGTCTAACATTATAATTGTTATTCAGGTTTTTATTTAATTTGCATTTATATTAATGTTAAGAATTTATTTTATTATGCCTATTTTATTTTGTATTACTCTGTTTCTGCATCTGTCTGGTACAACAATCATGAGTAGCTAAGCACTTTAGGGCGGTATGTAATTAAAATCAACTAAATCGGTAAAATCAATTCTAGGCTTAAAATAATTAAGAACTTAAAATTCTGGCTGTAACTTTTTATAATAAAATCAATCTTTTTGTTACGAGAGTAAGGAAAGTGTAATAGGTTAGGTCGAGACCACGAGAGTGTGAGATTTTAACAAAATAGCTAAAGTTAGGCATTTAATTTAAACACAGCGAGAGCGCTTTAAAATGAATTAGACTTATTAAGTTTCCAAAAATTATTCTAAACACTTATGGGCTAGCGAGAGCAGGCATAGGGCTTTAGGGGTAAGATCTGAGATAAGACCACGAGAGTGTGAGTTAAAGATATTTAAACTGATAACCTCTACAGAATAGATTAAGTGAACCATCTTTATAAGCCTAGGTTAGATTGACCCGCCTAAGTTAACATAATTACATACCGACCACCTTATTATTATTATTAAACTTAAATTTAATTCCCGCCTTTAATCCTTAAAAACAACCAAAAATCGTGACAACCATTCACCTTAGCTAAACTAGTAAATCCTCTAGCACTAAGTAACCATAAAGTCTCTGTGGGATCAATAATCTTAAATATTACTTCGATAGGCTGTGCGCTTGCAGTTAAGATACCGCTAGACACATATTATAGTACGTCTTTAGCCCATCAAACGTCAAGGTCATACAGGTCATAACAAGGAAGCTCACTGGAGCGTCATCTTCAACATTGCCAACACTTTTATTTTCTCAATTTACAGCAATCTCTTCCTTTCTGGGGATTCACTTCTTTGACTGTACTTGCCCATTCAGGACGCACAAATCAATAAAATCAGAATATTCAGTCACACTTTGATTTGTACTTTTTTTTTGTTTTCAAAATGTCAAAAGTTCATGGTACAACACTTGCATAAAACATATGATCCATTTTAATAAATGACTGCAGGAAGTATGAATTCTTAAGCAAATTTGACTCCTATGACGGAATCTGGTTGAGGATACCGCGGGACACTTGTGCGTTTCCTTTGTCTTAACAGGTTGCAGGTACTCAAGGCAGACAATCGTTCACAGCATGGGGCATATCAAGTATTGTTCACCAGCCAAGCCGACAATCGCATCATCAGCAAGACTCTTTGAAAGAAGTATTTCCTCGCAAATTTTTTATCCCCCCAGGGATCCCTTGAGGAATTCATCAATCCCCAACGTATTACTTCCCAGAAGTTATCTCCTCCCCAAGCGGGATCTCCCGAGCAATGCCTGACGGCTTTTTCCCCCAGCAAAGTGGTCAGGAACTTTCTATTCCCCATAAGAGTTGCCAGGATTTTCTCATCCTCAGAAGAGTCGGTGGATTTGCTTCCCCACAGAGTTTCCATTCTCTACCCAGTAGAGCAATACATGAAATACTTCCCCAGCGGAGTTGCTGAAACTTCCTCGTCCCCAGCGGAGTTCTCCCTCCGGACAGATAAACCAGAGATCTTTATCCCCGCAGGATCCGAATTTCGGATCGGGTTTCTCATTTGCATAATCATAGCATTCGCATCATATTCACCAAAATAAGCGTAGCATTCCGTCTAAAATGGAGCATTACGGCAAAAATCAAACATTTGTATGATCATGAGCCAGGTTCGAGCCAGTCACCTACAAACACCATCGACACTTCATCAACAATATATATAAAACTCATATCCCCTGTGGGTAAAAGACAAGACATCCCCTTTGCACTCTCAAGTACAGATGCCTGTTCATATTTATATGTGCTCTTTTCGACACTCGTTTGTGTCATCTTTCCCCAGTAAAGTCGCCAGAATACCTTCTGCATTCTCAATACAGATATTTGTTCATACTTGTACATATTCTTTGTTGACACTCACCCATGTCATACTTCCCCAGCACGTTAAAACACTCGTCCATGTCCCTTGCTCAATCTTTTGACACTCGTTTGTGTCTTGCACATATCTCCTCAACAGATCAATACTTGTACATACTTATACAGAAGTCTTCGATACTCGTCTGTATCTTGTATATATCACCCCTCAGCAGATTCGACACTCGTCCGTGTTCCTTGCTTAACCGATTGATACTCGTCCATATCATCACCTTTAAACACGTGTCAGCATTTGCTTCTATCGATATTCGTCTGCATCCTTAGTTAATACACACTGTCAAACACTTATACCTTTTCTTTTAAAGCGTAAGCACTCGTCCGTGTTTACATCCCCACAGAAACAAAACAGCTTTTTCTATCCGTTATTCGTCTTATGTCGTGATATTTTTTGCAGTCGTCCCCTGCCAGGTGATCGTCCTTCACCTTTGGATGACCGTCCCTCATCCTTTCCCCAGTGGAATCCCCATTGTTGGAACTTTCTATTCGGCATTCGTCCTATGTCGTGATATTTTCAGCAGTCGTCCCCTGCTAGGTAATCGTCCTTCACCTTATGGTGATCGTCCCTCATCATTTATCCGATGGCCGTCCTGTCGCTCCCACCAAATGAAGCTGGGTCAAATGGGGTACAGACGCGAACGGTCGGCGAAAGGGGGATGCGAGGACACACAGGAGTGAACTCACAGGGAATGAATAGAATCTCCAGCTAGGCATTTTTATCCCGGAGGAAAGGCAATGCTGCATAGACCTAGAAAGAGATGGATAAGACGGTTGCGAACCAGAGAGACTGAGAAAGGGGGTTGGTTACAACCTGGGAAGGTATTAGCACCCAGATTGTCCGTCGTACTCGACGGGATCCACGCTTAAAAGATTTGTGTTTTAAAGGGGTAGTGTCAGTGCAATTTGTGTATAAAGAGAGCTGGAAGAAAATGTACAGGTGTCAGTGTATAAAAAGTGCAAAGTGTGATATATACAGTGTCAGTGTAAGGAGGAGAGTAAGCTCATGATAATGAGGCTAAAAGAATAAAGCTGAAAAGAGGGGGAATATACAGAGACTTTTGTTCGATAACTGTTAAGTTATGCCTACGTATCCTCTCGTGCAATGAGGAAGTCAGAACACCGTAGTTCGACCCAACGAGACTGAAAGATGGATTGACCTGATAAACTGCTTACTTATCTATGCTCAAGTGTATGACCTGTCTGGCTCAGGTGCAAACTGTCTTGCATTAGACGGAAGAAGCAAGTTCTCGTTTATGAGTGAAGGTGATGAGAAAAGAATCCCGAAGGAGACGATTATTGTTTGTTTTTGTGTTTTCAATCTTTTATTGCTTTTGAAAATTTGTCATAAGTTAATGAGCTTAAGTCTAAACCAATGGATTTAGTAAACTCATCACATCTTCCCTCTGATTAGGGGTAATGAGAATACCTTAAGTGTGAAGTCAGCTTCTCACACTTAAACACCTTTGATGTAGAATTAAGATCATTAACCTACTTGTGATTATTTAGATGTTTTTGTTGTTTTTGTTTAGTGTTAAGTAATGAGATTAAGCCATAATCAGGGATTAAACAGACTCATTACACCATCCTAATAGAAGGATAATAGATGAGAATGTTTAAGCTGAGGAAAGCTCCTCAACTTAATCCATGATTAGGGATTAGCCCCATGACAAAACAAACCTTTGGTAAGTGGATTTTATTTAATGATATGATGATGAAGTGATTTTTAGGGTTTGTAAGACAACTTGAGGGGGACTTGTCCATTAACACTAGGGTTAGTCCTTCTTAACCAATTAAGGAAGAATTAGAACCCTAATGCAAGGCCCAAGTTACAAGTGTGATGTCTTGATGATTATTAAGTGAATTGATTAAGGGATTTAAACACATTAAGGGTTTAGCACTTAGGATTAAAGTTATACACTCCATCCTAATAGAAGGATGCAGGCATAAGCTTAATCTCAAAGCCTTAAAGCCTTTAGGGTTTAATCCCTGATTATGAGATGAGAAAGAGGAGACTCAATGAGACACAAAGGTGAAACTAAGAGGGGAGACTGATCAAAACCCTAATCATTGTCATGCTTGGTTGTTCCTAAGGTTTGTGAGGTTTTCAAGAGATATCTTCAAAGGGAACCACCAGGAAGCAGATGAAAGGATCAAGAAGCAAAGAGAAGCAAAACAACTTGCTTCACTTAAGAAGGCAAGTTGTTTGAAGAAAGAAGGTAAAATAAACAGGGAGGAGCAAGCTCACTCCAATTCACATACAACAAATGTAACAATAATGCACAAAGGGGATGAAAAGGAAATGCGAGAAGTGAAGGCAAATTCACTTCTCGGAGCACTTACCACCTGAAAAGTTAGCACGAGAGAAAGAAATAAAGTGAAAATGAAATTGATATTAGGATGCAAACCGAAAATAGAAACATGTTTATGATACAAGGAGAGTTACAAGATGATATGAATGGTAGTGCAAGTAAAAATGAGCAAAAGATGACCAACTAAATTAAAATGAAATTATTTAAATGAAAAAAAAAAATTAACAAAACAATTTCACCTTATAACTACCTAAAACATGACACCTATTTTTTTTTTAATATGTTTTTTTTATAATTATTGCCCTAATTTAACTAACCAACTATTAAAACAACTTAACTAACCATGGATATTTTCTAAAATATTATTTTTGTTGAAAGAAAATAGAAATATTAAATGACCAAAAAGCTAAATAAATTGAAGTATGTTTTTTTTTGTTTTTTTTTTAAAAAAGAAGAAACTAATTATGTATGACTTGATAAACTAAAAAATACAGAAGTTGGGAGGGATCCAACCCAACAAGGAAAGCCCAACAGGGGCTGGGTGTTGGTTGGCGCCGGTCGGGTCAAAATGACCCAGACCCGGCCCGGTTGCGCTAAAAACAGGGGGAGAAATTTAGGGTTTGGGACGCCAGCCCCTCCCTTTGCTCATTCTTCCTTCAGCATCCGAACGAAAGGAAAGAAAAAAAGAACTCAGTGGCGAACGGCCACTCACGAATCACCTCTCATATCTCAATCTCTCAATCTCTGCTCTCCCTCAATCTCCAAAGATTTGAAACCCTACCGTACATAACAAACCGAAACAAACAAACCTACATCAAAATCAAACCTAAACAACACAGTCAAACGGTTTTCTTTCCCCCAAATCGCGAACCCTAACACTCTTGATTCGATATACTTCGCTTAACTTCAACATACAAGCAGAGCAAAAACGCAATAGAAACAGAGTTAAGAGATGTACCGCAATTAGATGTTACGAAGGGCTGAGTCAAAAAGGTATACAATTCCCCTCTTTGCTTGAAAAATCCTTCTTCTTGGTCACCTTCAATGTATTCTGAGGTTTTATTGTTGATTGATGTGTATTGCGATTAGGGTTCCTCTAGGGTTTTTTTTTGTAAACTCTACCTCTGAGTTCTTCAGTTGCGGCTATGTGTTGTGGATGTTGATTCACGAATTCATCTTGGCTTTTATATTGAGAATTAGGGTTTTCAAGAATTTTGATTTAAACTGAAACAAATTCAATCTGGCTATGTCTTTTTCTTCTTTTTCGTAACAGAAAACTGTTTTTTCTACTTTGTGAAACTTTGCCCTGCAATCCTGCTGACACTTCTGCTCTGGCTTTTTTGTTTGTTTATGCTTCTTGACTTTGAAAATGAACTGAGATAGTTGGCCTTGGATTGAATTAGTTTCTCTTTTTTACTGCCGTAAACTCATTTTCACTGCTTGTTATGTGTTAACCATTGTGGCAATTTCGTTTCAGGAGATTTTCATGAGGCTCATCATGTTTGGTTTCAAGAGAGTTCCTTCTGCCCCGTTGTTCAACTTTTTTTCTCTACTGCTGATAACTCCTTTGATACTTTGGCTCGAAAATTGTGAATTATTGACTATATTGAACATTTATGACAGGTTATCAATTGATAGCTAAACTTTTCACAACTTGAATGAAGGCTGGTATGTAGGTGAAAATAGGCTTCAATGTTTTATGATTGTATGATATTGTCAAGCTTGTGTTAACATTTCCTCAGTCACTGCAGGTCAAAGGCGCGGGGAGTACAGAAGAATGCAATTCACGGTGGGAGATTTCTTTTAGCTTTGATATTGATGTTGTGAAGTCTGAAATGTGACCAAGCCTTTGGAATTTTGATGTTCTTTTTGGAAGGATTAAATCTAAGTTTCACTATTTCTCTGTCACCTTCACTTACCATGTGATCTGGAGTTGTTTGCTATGATGTTTTGTTCAGACGAAATTATTCTGATACGGTGATTTCGCATTGCAGGTGTACACTCTGATCATATCCGTCAATTAAAAGTGATAGACTGCTAGTCTACCTCCTTCAACTCTTGCTGCCCATGAAGAAAATCCGCTTATGGCGTAACTACACGTGGAAATGGCGCGTTGATGGAGACTTAAGAGTTGGCATGGAGAAGATGAATCAAGCCATGGAGACTTGATTGTGTTGCCTTGATCGTAAGTTTTAGGAACACTGTTTGTATTATTTTGGCCCTGATCGTATTGTGACCCGCGACTCGCTTGCTTGTACTTGTTGCAACATTTCAGAATTGCCTTGAACTTTTGTGCATTGCCTACTCCATCATGATGACATGTTAATCATTGAGTACACCATTGTGAACTTTGAACCTCGAGTCTTGAGCTTGTGGCTGTTACATCAGAGGTAATAAGAAATTCAATCCTCTGCTTCACAATTTCTGTCATTTGTAACAAAATTATTGACATTGCTGCCAATCCATTTGCCTCATATTGTTCTATTCCTTGGCATTGTGATCATTCTGACTCCTGAATATTGCAGGGTAGCGGTCAACCCAAGACTTCCGCTAACCGTTTCCAGTTTTTGATGATCATTTGCGTGTCGAGGACAAGTGTTAGGATATTCCATGGAATCACAAATTAGAGGTAATGCACTAAGCTTATATTCTCTTTGTATTCATGCTGCATGATGAATATTGAAACCTGAAGTTCTTGGGGTCTATCATTTGCTCTTTTTTCATTGTATTTTTTTTTCAAACTTCGCCGTTCTTTTGTGATATGGATATCATTTGCTTCTGCCCTTGCTTTGCTTTGCTCGTGATAAGTCTGCCATATTTTCTTCATCTTCTTTTGCCTTTCTGTTGTTAATTTGTATCTCTTTCCAATGGTGCGGATTATTTTGTTATTTATGACATTGCAGCAAGAACTCCAAAAACATAACACTGAATCTTGGAGCATGAGGATGGATTCCATGCCTGCTGAAAACCGCAAAGAGGCAAATGTATACTGACAGTGGTACTTGCTGCAAATGCCGTCTCTCATTATTGTTTTTTTTTCCTGAATGTCTGTTTGTTGGAAGGTGCTTGTTCTTATGAGGATGTAACCTTGTCTATATTTTGCAGGTTGAAGAAAATAGTACAAAGTGTAACGCTTCTCATGATCCGTCACAACTCGGCATTTTAAACAGAATTTCCTGGCGGACTAACTTCCCTTGTATGGATCAGACCGCATTTGGTAAACATTTTAACAGTGAATCTGGATTCAACTTACGGTCATACAGATCACGCCTATGGTACGTGTAGTGCACTGAGGCTTAGCTCTAAATGGAAAAAGGTATGCAGAGGTTCCCTTATAACCAGATTTAGCTTTGTTTACTTTTGTGATTTCTTCCTGTTATTATCAATTCTCTTGATGTGATGTTAAATTCTCAGCTGTAGTCCTAAACGTTGTTTCCGAAGAACGTGGAGACCTGGGTGAAACGGGCAGAAGCTGCGCCAATTTGATGATGGAGGAATGATGCCTTAAGCTTAGGCATGTGTATTGGTAGGATTCATATATGGCCTTGTAACCATGTGGTAGTTTATAACTTTGTAATGCTTCTGCCTCGGTTTTGGGTTCAATTGTTTTTCTTCCTTGAACTTGCAACTTGTAATACCGAAGATTTCACTTGGGAATTGTAGCATCTTAGTCTTGCAATTGTTCCAATCAAGATCTCAATGTCTTGTAAAACTTGGAGAATATTAATGCTACCATGCTTTGAGAACGGTGCATCTTAACAGCAACATAAAATGAATCACGACTCCGAACAGACGCGTATCCAAATCATAATCCAAATCCAACATAATCCAGGCCCAACATAATACCACGAAATGCCCATGCAATGCCATTTGAATCCAAGTCCCTCATGATACCATGAATTTTCTTTTCTCCTTTCCCTTTTTTTTTCCGAAACCAATGAATCAAATCCAATAAGCCATCCTTCTTAAATTTCGAAACCAATGAACCAAAGAAGTCACACTTATTATTTTTCTTTACAAAAGTGCAATAAGTTTAAACCATAACTCATCAATTTATTGAAAATAAATTCGAAATATCTTAAAACCAACTTTGAAATTTTAGTGACGCTTAATCATCAATGAGACCCCAGTTGATTGAAATGATTTGCAGGAAACGTATTTGTAAGGTCTTTGATGGGTAAGGATAGCTGGTGTGGCACAAGCCCATGGATCAGATCTTGGGAATTACAACAAGTGGAGGCATAGTCACATGGGTCTTCGCAAATTGGTACAAGTCTGCCCCCTTTGTGATCCCTTGAGGTATAAGTCGTGAAACTTGGAGATTCTTTGGTGCATTCAGAATTTAAGGCCCTGATTCATGCTTGCGTGATGATTGGAAGTCGCACTGGAGTCACACAAAAGCTTACCATGAGAATTTGCAGGTTCTCCAATTCAAGGCAATTTTGCAAAGTGGCTCGAAATTCTTCAGTCTTGTGAACTTCTGGAATCCTCTATGATCAAATAAAGATCATACGCAATCAAAATGACGAAGAACACCCTTTGGTCGGGTCATCGGGAGCCTCAGATATCCTGATTCTGTAATGACTTGTTCCAGAAGTCATCCCTTGATTAGATACCCTCCCCATGGAATTTCTTCATGAAACTTGATATGCACGAACCTCATAACCTGGCTCCGTTTCCATGCCATTTTCAGTTCTTGTGATTCTTTGGCATTTTGACTTTGAGGGCATACAATATGATGCTTGAACATTGATGACCTTTGGAGTGGCTCTTGAAGCTTTTGGATTGCTCAGATCATAAACCCTAGATGCGGATGACTTTGAACCAATGCAATGAATCAAAAATGCGGTATGAGATGCTATGATTGGGTTTATGCATATGAAATGATCACAAGCCATGGTGTGAATGGGTGAGGGCAAATTTGGGGTGTTTACAGCTGCCCCTATTCAAACATGAGTTAGCTGTGCAGGATGTGAGCAACGGCTTATCAGGCAAACAAGATAACTTGTGGTTGAATACCAAAGACAGACCAAAATTTGCACTCACAGAACAAAGGAGAAAAGGGATATAGATTGTAAAGGAAAATAAAGTATATTGACAAAGTACGGGCGACGGAGGACGACCGTCGAGCAGAGGACGACTGCTGGGTAAAGAGCAATGACGGGTACGACCGACATGCTGGGAGAGTGTGTGAAGTAAAGCAATGACGGGGACGACCATCATGCTGGGGATAAAAGGAATTATGATGGAGACGGCCATCAAGCAAAGCTATAAGATTCTCTGGGGATTAATGAAAAATGATGGGGACGGCCATCAAGTTCATAAAGCAAAGTAACCAACGATGGGGACGGCCATCGGGCTAAAAAGAAAAGGGACCACGACGGGGACGGCCATCGGGTTAAAGAATAAATGAAATAAACAGATGATGAGGTACGGTCATCAAAGGTGAAGGACGATCACCTAGCAGGGGACGGCTGCTCTGTTGGGGATAAGATGAGGGTCAGTCATCTAAGGTGAAGGACGATCACCTGGCAGGGTACGGCTGCCGAAAATATCGCGACGTAGGACGAACGCCGGATAAAAGGTCAACGATGGGGACGGCCATCGGATGAGCATGATGGAGGACGACCATCAAGAGGTGGAGGACGACCACCTAGCAGGGGACGGCTGCTCTCAAGGTTTGTCATGACATAGGACGAATGTCAGATAACCAAAAATCAACAATGGGGACGGCCATTGGATAAAATGATGAAGGACGATCATCAAGAGGTGGAGGACGACCACCTAGCAGGGGACGGCTGCTAAATATCACGACATAGGACGAATGTCGGATAGAAAAATCAACGATGGGGACGGCCATCGGATGAGCATGATGGAGGACGACCATCAAGAAGTGGAGGACGACCACTTAGCAGGGTACAGCTGCTCTCAGGGTTTATCATGACACAGGACGAATGTCAGATAAAAGAAAAATTGTTTTGGTAGCGATCTACTGGGGAATAGTAAACACGGACGAGTGTTTATATCCAAGAAATAAAAGTATAAGTGTTTGGTATTGTGTATAGATTAAAGATGCGGACGAGCATCCTTAAGACTGCGATACGGACGGGTATCAGGTAGAAACAAACGCTTGACACATGTTCTGAGATGATGGTACGGACGAGTACCAACTAGCTAACAAAGAACAGAACGAGTGTCGAATCTGCGGGGATATAAATGGTGTATACAAGATACGGACAAGTATCTGAAAACAGGAGTAATAAGTATGATTGGTGTATAGGCGGGTATTTAACCTGCTGGAGAGAGTGACACGGACGAGTGTCAAAAGGAGAAGGGTATAGTATAAACAAGTATCTGATGTACAAAGTGTTTATGTTACTGTACTGGGGAAAATGACATGGACGGATGTCAAGGAAATTATAAGTATGTGTGAGTGAAAAGAGGATGCCTTTGGCTTTCTGCTGGGGATACGACACGAAGGGGTGCCACAAGGAGTATATACTGGTGTAAGGCAACTGCACTTGCTGGGGAATCCGGGGAGGGATTCTGCATATTGTTGATGAGTTGATAAGATTCACAAGTGTTTGATTCAGATCATGACTTATGATTATGCTATATGTTTGATTTCTGCCGTAATGCTCCATACTAGACGGAATGCTACGCTTTGTGGGTGAATATGATGCGAATGCCATGATTATGCAAAGATACCAAACCGGGATTTGGATCCCGTTGCTGTGAAGATCTCTGGTTGATCTGCTTGAAATGGACATCCCAGCTGGGGATAAGATCATTGGTAGATTTGATGAGATGATATCTGCTTGGGGGGGGGGGTAGGTCACTGATAGACCCATCCTGATAACGAGGGACCCAGCTGGGGTTTGTAGAAGCTTTCTTCACTCTGTTGTGATTCCTTCAAGCGCTGCTCTTCTAGATAGAGGCTGAAGCTCTGTGGGGAGACGGTTCCCTGACTTTCGTACTTAGCTGAGGAAGAATGATTGGCAACCCGGCTGGGAGAAACAATAAGTGGTAACTCAGCTGGGGAGAAAACACTTCGGGTGCTAAGACTGAGTGTTGATTTGTCAGCTTGCTGGGATGAAGCTTTCATGCCCCGAGTTGTGCTTTGAATACCTGCAATCCTACAAAGATAGAGACACACAAATATTCTCGGGGTATCCTTTACTGGACTCCGTCACAGGAGTTTAGACACTCCCGAGAGTAAACATATTTCCTGCAAGCACGTGTTTTATTTTTGAAGACAAACATCTGTATTTATGCAAACGGTTCTTTTAGAGACATCAGACATTTTGCAAATGAAAATAAAAATGTACAAAACGAAGTGTGGCTGAAAAATCCGATTTTATTAATTCATGTGCCCTGAATTGGCAAGATACAGTCAGAGAAACATATCTCCTGAAATGAGGAGATTGTTACAAATTGAGAAACAAAATGCTGGCAATGTTGACGATGCTTTCAAGGAGCTTCCTCTTCTGCCATGAATCGTATGACTTTTGACGTTCTTCTCGTCTTGCTTTCTGAAGAAGGCTGATTCTGATTGAGGCTTGATCCTTTCGAGGTTTACCAAGTTGGAAGTGATACAGACGAATTCAGAATGCAGTTGTTCGCTTATTCCCTTATTTTGCATGGATCGCCCTTTTGGGTTTTCAATCCATCGGGATGCCCATTTTTGCCTGAGTTGTCCAATGCGGCTTTTCAACTCAGCAGGTGTACATTTTTCTGTTTATTTTCCCTTATTTTTGCCCGAGTCTTTTATTCTGTTTTTGACTCGTCGGGATGCCCTATTTTTGCCTGGACTTACATTCTGTTTTTATGTCCAGCGGGTCATTTTTATGCGAAGTATTTTTTAACTGCATCTTAATTCACAGGGGACGGGAAGTCTTCGCCGTCCATGGTGCTGAGCATCAGTGCTCCACCAGAAAAAACTTTCTTTACCACGAATGGTCCTTCATAGTTTGGAGTCCACTTGCCCTTGTGGTCTGTATGAGGAGGGAGGATTCTTTTCAGCACAAGATCTCCTACTTGGTACTCTCGGTGTCTGACCTTCTGATTGAAGGCTCTTTTCATTCTTTTCTGATATAGCTGCCCATGACAGATTGCAGCCAATCTTTTCTCTTCAATCAGACTCAGCTGTTCGTATCGGGACCGGACCCACTCTGCTTCGTTTAGCTTAACATCCATCAGTACCCGTAAGGAGGGTAGTTCAACCTCAACAGGTAGGACTGCTTCCATACCATACACAAGCTGATACGGTGTTGCCCCGGTGGATGTTCTGATTGACGTGCGGTACCCATGCAAGGCAAATGGTAGCATCTCATGCCAGTCTTTATAGGTGACTACCATCTTCTGCACAATCTTCTTAATATTTTTATTAGCCGCCTCAACAGCGCCGTTCATCTTTGGCCTGTAAGGAGAAGAATTGTGGTGTTGAATCTTGAGGTCCCGGCATAACTCGGCCATCATCTTATTGTTTAAGTTGGAACCATTATCAGTAATGATTCGCTCGGGGACTCCGTATCGACAGATGATATCTCTCTTCAGAAATCTGGCTACCACTTGTCTTGTAACATTTGCATAAGAAACTGCTTCAACCCATTTGGTGAAATAGTCAATGGCAACCAAGATGAATCTGTGGCCATTCGAAGCAGTCGGTTCAATCTTGCCAATCATATCAATGCCCCACATAGCAAAGGGCCAGGGTGAAGACATCACATTCAAAGGATTGGGAGGTACATGCACCTTGTCCGCATAAATCTGGCATTTATGGCATTTTCTGGCGTAGGCACAACAGTCGGCATCCATTGCGATCCAATAATATCCTGATCTTAGCAATTTCTTGGCCATTGCGTGTCCTCCAGCATGGGTACCAAAGGATCCTTCGTGCACTTCGTGCATTAACAAGTCTGCTTCTGTTCTATCAACGCATCTGAGGAGTATCATATCAAAGTTTCTTTTGTACAGGGAACCATCAGTATTCAGGAAGAAACTGCCAGCAAGCCTTCTCAATGTCTTCTTATCATTGGAAGATGCCCCGGGTGGGTATGTTTGATCCTCCAAGAAGCACTTAATGTCGTGGAACCAAGGCTTATCATCTTTAACAACATCTGCTGCAAACACATACGCTGGTCTGTCAAGTCTGGATACTGAAATTTGAGGTACGAAGTTGGCAGCTTGGACTTTGATCATGGATGAAATGGTAGCCAGGGCATCTGCAAACTGATTCTCGTCTCGAGGGATATACTCAAGCTTGACTGTTGTAAAGAAAGTCAATAACCTCCTTGTATAATCCCTGTAAGGTACCAGATGATCCTGGTGGGTGTACCATTTGCCGTTGGTTTGATTGATTACCAGAGCTGAATCTCCGAATACGGTCAATGTCTTGATCCTGAGGTCAATGGCTTCCTCAAGACCCATAATGCAAGCTTCGTATTCAGCTTCGTTGTTAGTGCAGTTAAAGGTGAGTTTTGCCGAGAAAGGCATGTGAACTCCCTTGGGTGTAATGAGTACTGCACCAACACCACGTCCATTCATATTAACAGCCCCATCAAACATCATAGTCCATTCTTCTTCCGGGTCGGGCCCTTCAGTGTGAACAGGCTCTTCATAATCTTTTGCTTTCAGGAACATGATGTCTTCATCAGGGAAGTCAAATCTCATAGGCTGGTAATCATCAATAGGTTGCTCAGCAAGATATTCAGACAATACACTGCCCTTGATGGCTTTCTGAGAGGTGTATTGGATGTCATATTCTGTGAGGATCATTTGCCATCTTGCAACCCGTCCGGTAAGCGCTGGCTTCTCAAATATGTACTTGACTGGGTCCATCTTTGAGATCAATAAGGTAGTGTGGGTCAACATATACTGTCTCAGTCGGCGAGCAGCCCACGCTAAAGCACAACAAGTTTTCTCGAGCAGTGAATAACGTTGTTCACAGTCGGTAAACTTTTTGCTCAGGTAGTATATTGCATACTCTTTTCGACCAGACTCGTCATGCTGGCCCAGCACACACCCAATTGACTCTTCTAATACTGTCAAGTACATTATCAGAGGTCTTCCTTCAACTGGAGGCATAAGGATGGGAGGCTCTTGTAAGTACTCCTTGATCTTGTCAAAAGCCCTCTGACAGTCTTCGTTCCACCTGACCGTTTGTTCCTTTCTCAACAGTTTGAACAAAGGCTCACAGGTTGCTGTAAGGTGAGATATGAACCGTGAAATGTAGTTCAATCTACCTAGAAACCCCCGAACTTCTTTCTCAGTTTTCGGTGCAGGCATTTCCTGAATGGCTTTGACTTTATCAGGGTCAACTTCAATTCCTTTCTCGCTCACAATAAAGCCCAGCAGCTTACCAGATCGCACCCCAAATGTGCATTTGTTGGGGTTTAACTTCAGTTGGTACTTCCTTAGGCGCTTGAATAGCTTCAGCAGATTCACCAGGTGGTCTTCTTCGGTGAGGGACTTGGCAATCATGTCATCCACATAACATTCTATTTCGTTATGAATCATATCGTGGAATAATGTCACCATAGCCCGTTGATATGTTGCACCAGCATTCTTCAGTCCGAATGGCATCACTTTGTAACAGAACGTGCCCCAAGGTGTGATGAAGGTTGTCTTCTCCATGTCTTCAGGTGACATTTTAATCTGATTGTATCCTGAAAATCCGTCCATGAAGGAGAATATCGAGAACTGAGTCGTGTTATCCACCAATACGTCAATGTGAGGTAATGGGAAATCGTCTTTCGGACTGGCTCTGTTCAGATCCCGGTAGTCAACACACATCCTTACTTTGCCGTCTTTCTTAGGCACAGGCACAATATTAGCAACCCACGGTGGATAGCTAGTTACAGCCAGGAACCCGGCGTCCCACTGCTTTTGCACCTCTTCTTTGATCTTCATTGCCATGTCTGGGCGAGTACGGCGCAGTTTTTGTTTAACCGGTGGGCAATCTTCTCTTAAAGGCAGCTTGTGCATAACGATGTCGGTATCCAACCCTGGCATGTCTTGATAAGACCAAGCAAACACGTCCACATATTCTTGAAGCAGGTCAATCAGTTGTTTCTTCACTGAGTCTTGTAAGCAGGCCCGATTTTAACTTCTTTCACCTCTTCATCTGTACCAAGATTGATCGTTTCTACCTCCTCCTGATGAGGAGTAATGACCTTTTCCTCTTGTCTCAACAACCTAGATAGCTCTTCTGGAAGCTCGTAATCTTCTTCAACCCCTTCGTCAGCTTGATTGATCGGATTGTCAAAGTCATACGAAGTCATAGCCGTGTCATTGTCGGTGCGGTCTGGAAGGCACTCTCTGCAAGGGTTCAGTTCGTTCATTTTAGTGATTGATTTTAATCTTGTTTAGAAAAGTGAAATAAAGTTGTCATTTTGAAAACATTGCCATTTATTTTTTTGTACAAAAAGAAAAATGGAAAAACAGTGAGTGGAAAAGAAAAAAAAAGAGACTCATTTGCAAAAGATGTCTGATATTTCATTGATTAATCTTGTTGCACAAAAATTACAGATGGCCCGATTACAAAATGAGTCTTGTCATCTTGGGCAAGATACAAGACTTGATGCATGCTATAAAAATACAGGAAATAACAATTACTCTGCATGAGTAACTCTTATAACTTCCTGGGAAGACCAGTTTGAGATACTGCTCCCCGGGATCTTTGGACGGATCCAACTTTCCAGGTTGCGGTCGCTTTCATCCTCGTCTTCCAAGTTGTTGACAGCATCGGGGGTGAGCATCCCCCCACTAACAAAATTGGGCTCCTTAGCAGCCTCTGCTTGATCTCGTTGAGTTGGTTTGTAACCCAACCCAAATTTGTCTTTCTTCTTCTCCATAGATAAAACCTTGCCCCAGCCTTGGGCAGTTCCTTCTTCAACAACCTTCCGGGCTTGTTGATAAGATGCCATGGAGATTCCAGGTACAGCGGATGCTTCATTTACGTTCAAGGCCTCAAACCCTTGACTCATTGTTTCATGGATCTCCCCATCCATCTCAATATACTTGTAGGTAGCCAGATGGCTGACAAAAATATCCTCCTCTCCACAGATAGTAACGACTTGACCCTCCCACTCGAATTTTAACTTCTGGTGAAGGGTCGAGGTCACGGCGCCAGCGGTGTGAATCCATGGCCTACCCAATAGACAGCTGTAGGCAGGCTGTATATCCATCACGTAGAAGGTCGTTTTGAAAGTTTGTGGGCCAATCGTTATGGGCAACTCAATTTCTCCCAGAACTGATCTCTTAGAACCGTCAAAGGCTCTCACTACTAAGTTACTGGGGCGTAATGCCAATCCGTCATACTCTAGCTTCACAAGGGCTTTTTTAGGTAAGACATTGAGGGATGATCCTGTGTCTACCAGCACATGGGAAAGAACTGCACCTTTGCATTCCATGGTAATGTGCAAAGCCTTGTTATGATTGCGGCCTTCCGTAGTCAAATCAGTGTTGGTAAACCCTAGCCCATTGCTAGCAGTAACATTTCCAACCACAGCTTCCAACTGATTGACGGTGATCTCTTCTGGCACATAAGCTGCGTGCAGGACTTTTAATAATGCGTTCCGATGAGCTTCGGAGCACATAAGCAATGATAGAATAGAGATCTTGGAAGGCGTCTGGTGAAGCTGGTCCACTATCTTGTAATCACTCTTCTTGATTATTCTCATGAATTCATCAACTTCTTGATCAAAGGGTGTTTTCAAAGCTTCCTTAACAGCTTGATCTTCCTGCACCAGGCTCTTCCCTTTTGCCTTGGCAGCAGCTTCTGCTTCGGCAGCGGGTCTTTGAATTTGTGGAGCAAAGAGACGTCCGCTTCGGGTGAAGCCTCCGCCTCCTCCCACATTGTCTATTTGTGGTGCAGGGGTTGATGATTCAAGAGTGATTCTCCGTCCCTCGCAGTATAGATCGGAGCCGTAATGCCAGGGGATGGCATTACTGCTTTCGTAAGGTATTGGCCCAGGCACTGTGATAGTGACTGGACTGATGGCAGCTGCAGAAGGGACCATGATAGTCTGTGGATCGTAATATATTGTGACTGGTGCTCTGGTAGGAGTGGCATTTTGTGAGTTGTAGGCAGAGTCATTTTCAGGATCATAATAAATTGTAACTGTTGAGACACTTTCGTTGTTGGTTGTTGATGTTGTAGGAGACATTGTTGGAAGGATGGGTGTTGTTGTTGTAGGAGACTCTGAATGAAGGGGTGCTGAAGTTGTAGAAGGAATGTTTGTTGATATCTGGTCAGTTGAAACGACAGATGAAGCATTTGTTGATGAAGCTGAAGAGTTGTCCGGAACAATGGTTGTTGCAGTTGTAGGAGATATTGGAATTGTTGCTGATGAGATTGCTGGATTTGTTGGAATTGATGTTGTAATTTGAAGCAGGCCACTCTGGATGAGACCATCTATGCCATCTCTCAAGTTATCACAACCATTCACTGAAATGTTGCAATAAGCACACCCTAACTCACATCCCGGGAACATTTGACATTCGAGGAGTTGAGCCTTAATCTCTACCAATGGTGTCCGAATCTGACCCACACTGGTTATCAAGTAAGACGGCTTGTCTTCTTCAATAGCATTGATTCTGGGACCTCCGTGGTGTGGCATAAGGTTTTTGTTAACATTTGGTGGTGGTGCAAAGTTTAGAGCCTTAGAGTCTACCAGGTCTTGTACCTTCATGTGCAAGGCTCTGCACTTCTCTGTACTATGGCCAGGTGCATTTGAATGGGAAGCACATCTGGCGTTGGAGTCGTAGTTTCTGGGTAGACTGGTAGGATCTGGAGGTGCCAACGTCCTTAGCTCAACCAGGTTGAGTTTCAGGAGTTGTGGCAGTAATGTGGCATAGGGCATAGGGATCGGATCAATCACCCTATTGGCCTGAGATGGTCTCTGTTGATATGGTCTCTGCTGATTGTTGTTGTTGGTGTTGTTGTAGTTTCTCTGAGGAGGATACTGAGTTTGTTGCTGATAATTTTGCTGTGGTGGTTGATAAGCTGGTTGTGGATGAGCTGGAGCGGGAATGGTGACTGCTGTCACAGACCTATGATCATACTGGGGTCTGCCCCTGTTGGTATGGATAGCATTAGTCTCGCCAGTCCTTCTAGGTCCCACAAAAGGCTTTCTTGGGTTGCTGGACGAGCTAGCACCGTTGTCAGAAATTTTGCCCATCTTTAACAGGCTCTCAATTCTCTCTCTGGCTATAACCACATCAGCGAAGCTGGTAGAAGAAAAGGCAGCCAGCCTGTCAATGTATGTTCCTTGGAGGGTGTTCATAAACATGTCGGCCATCTCCCTCTCCGACATGGGTGGTTGGACAGCAGCAGCCAGCTGTCTCCACCTCTGGGCGTACTCCCGGAAGCTTTCTTTGGATGATTGTGATATTCCCATCAGGAGGGTCCTGTTGGGAGCCATATCCAAGTTGTACTGGTATTGTCTAATGAAGGCCTCAGCCAGGTCCTTCCAGCACCTGATAGTTGCTCTAGTCAAATGAGAGTACCATTCCCTTGAAGCTCCTGTTAAGCTATCCTCAAAATAAAACATCCATAGCTTTTCGTCCATGGTATACGCCTTTAGCCTCCCCAGAAAAGATTGCAAGTGGGTCCGTGGACAGGAGGTTCCGTTGTACTTCTCAAAGCACGGAGGTTTAAACTTGTGGGGAATCCTGACCCCGTCCACTAAGCCCATGTCCATGACATCAAAACCCAAGGAGTTTTGAGACTCCAAGGATCTTAATTTCTCGGCAATTTCATCTAGCCTTCTGTCATAGGCCTCATCCCCAGCTCCCATCACCGTGAACTGATCTTCTTGGGCGTCTTCTTGGAGTACCCTTCCTGTAGCAGCATTCCCTTGTACATTAGCAGGGATATTGATCTCTGGATGAAGGTGAGGTCCAAATACAGGGGGGTTGACATGAGGTTGGACCCTCTCATTGTTGCTTGTCCCAGCAGTCCCTAGATGGGGGTCTTCCTGATTCTGCCTTTCTACCATTGCTCTTAATCTCTCTTGGCTCTGAGCCATATTGTTCATCACCTCCATATATTGTGTCATCTGAGCCCTCATTTCCAATCTTTCATTGGCCATTTGGTTCCTGACCTCTGTCAGGTCCTGCTGTACCTGGTCCATTTGTATGCCCGGAAGATTGTTGCGGGTTGGATATCTATGTGGACGGTTGAGTGGGAACACACGTCGTCGAGCAATAGTTCCTGAACCACAACAGAGTTAATAACAATAAAACAAAAACCTACAAAACAAAACAGAAGGTTAGCATGCAATGCAGCATGCTTATTTGTATCTAGGGTATCCGGCTTGGCACTTGGTTTTGACCTTTCCAGACCCCTAAGGAAGATGCCTTCGATGTTGCTTGAAAGAACTCGGATAAAACAAACCAATACATATATTACAAAAAGTGAATGACACATAGTTTGTTTTTTACAATTCACGCCCTCTAAGGGGTCAAAACACAACATAAAAAGGAAAAGTACAATGAAATAAAAAGCAACAACAAGCAAAAGTCAGACACTAAGACCAAACTCATCCTCCTGAACTTCCTTCAGAAGTGCTTCAGTCACAGGGTCAACTGGACGCTCTGTGAGATTCCTGATAAGAAGATTCCTGATGGTGACAGCAGCAGTTAGCTTCTTGTGTCGACTCTGGTCTTTTGACTTCTTCACTCCAGCTCTAATCTTCAACTCTGAGATCTCTCTCTGGGCTTCTAGCAAAGCTTCTTGTTGCTCTTTTGCACTAGCTTCCAACTGTTCAATCTTGTCCTGAGTCCTTTTATCTTCCTGAGTACGAGCCTCGGTGATCCTGACCCACCTCGCTTGACTCTCTTTCAGATACAAATCAGTCCTGGCCTTCTGGAATTGAGCCTCCTTGCAGGCATTCTTCAAGATCTGCTCTCCAGCCCTAGACTTCCTAATGTAATCCTCTGACTTCTCAATCTTGGCTAGATGCTCCACCCTTAGCTTTTCTAACCTCTTAATGTCCAGCCGACCATCACTCCTCTCCCAGAGGGTCTTCTGTAGAGCCTGAGTCAACTTCTCATTTCTTTCTTTCAATTTCTCAAACTCCTCTAAGCTGACAGTTGCTGGAGGTGGTGTTGTGGAGGGCCCAGGCACATCTTCAATAGTGAAGGGAATCCCCGAAATTTGAGCCCTGGTATGATACCACTCATAGTACTGAGCTGAAGCCACGTTGTTGCATTTCCCAAGAATGGTTACTCCTTTAGTCTGAACATTGTCCCAAGCCCAGGATGCTTGCCGGACAATGGCCAGATTAGGCTTGATCTCACAATAAAGGGTCTCAGCTAGATCCTGTGCTTTAGGAGGGTGGACTAATGCATAGCCCAGTTGTCTTTTGAATAACAGAGGGTTGTAGTTGATGCAACCCTTCACTCCTATTAGAGGCACATTGGGAAATTGCCCACAACTAGTAATGATGTCTCTGCCCTTGGTGCTCTGAGTGCACCACCTGATGTCATCTGAGGTTAGAGCAACAAGCCTTCTAGCCCAGTTCTTCTGCTGGTGGGGATTCAAGAATGCATCAGTCTTTGGCAAATGCCTGAGCAACCAAGTATGGAACAAAGGAGCACAACATCTCACTAATCTTCCCCTTTGTTTTTCATTCCTTTGGTGAACAGAGTAGTAGAGATCTCCCAGTAAGGTGGGCACTGGGTTCCTCAGGACGAAAAGATGGATTGCATTCTTGCTAACAAACTTAGGCTCGTCCGCAAATAATATGACCCCATATATGCTAAGGGCCAATAAAGCACAGACTGCCTTCCAATCTCTCAAAGAAGCCTTCAGGGTAGCTTGAGAGGTCAAGAAATCCAGATGTAAACCAGAGATTCCAGCCTTGGTAGTCATATTCTGCCCAATCAGAACTGGTTCCAGATGCAATGCCTTTGCCACTTCTTCATTATTTGGAAAAGCCATCTCAGGGTTGAAGGGGACTCCACCCCTGATAGGTATACCAACCAATGATGAGTACTCCTCCAATAAAGGCCCCAACTGAAAATCCTGAAAAGTGAAACACCTTAGGGGGGGATCATAGAACTGCAGGCAAGTATGAATCAAGCTCCTCTGTGAAGGGTCCAAATCCATAACCACATCAAGTATGCCTCCATAGTGTTCTCTGAAAAGTGGTATATGGTCTGGAGTAATCAGGGTCTGAATCTTCCTGATGCTGGCCAACTCAGGCTCAAAGAAATGATAGGAGATGTTGCTCTTCTTAGGTGCCATGTTGTTGAAGAAGAACTGAGACAGATGCTGAAGATGGGCCACTGACAGGCTGAGACAAGTGATGCAGGTGACTGAAGCAGGTAGCTGATAACTGAAGCAATCACTGATGAAGATAGGCCTATGCGGAAGAAGGGGTCAAAACCAAGCCAAAATGTAGGATGGATACCCTGAAAAACAAATAAACACATGTTAAAATGATGCAATGAGGATGTATGCAAATGATATGCAAAGGGTTTGTGACTGAGCCGGATCTGATTAACTGCTTTGATATAGGTCCATGTATGTCTAAGAAGTCCAGATGGAGGTCTATAAGTCCAGTAACCAAGGTGGGGGACTCAAATAAAGAGTCACATGTCCAGGGTTTAGAATCACAAGAACTGTTCCAAGATGGAGTACTCTTAATCAAAACAAAGTAACAGGGTATACTGAGGTCAAGGGTTCCTGCAAACCTGTAAACAGCCCAACCCCCTCACTGGTGGTGTTCTAAAACAAGGATCCTCAGACTTGGATCAGTTATGAGAAGTGTAAACACTTCTACCCGGAGGTTCAGTGTTTACAATAACCATAAAAGTTCCTCCTCTAATTCACCTCAGTTTCTGAAGGTCAATACTAAAGGTCATCCAGACTTAGCAGGCTTCCCAGATAGCCCTAGTACTGCAGGAAATCTGCAACACAGAGTTCTCAAGAAGAAACCCATATCTGAACCGTGTTTCATATTCCCGCACCAGACCGAGATGGAATGGGAAAGAATATGAACCACTCTAGCCTAGGTGTCACTCAGGTCCCAGGTATAGGACCTTAACTCTCAATAGAACCCCACCCACCAAAACAACCAAACAATCCAGCCAGCACAGTATGACAATATGATGTATATAAAGTTATAAGGAAAGCAATAAAACAACTGCACATAAAGCAAAAATAAATACAAAACAAGCACAAATTGCACATATCACCCCGGTAAACACAAATCAAACAAGCGCTAGGAGGAACCCACAAAAAGAACCAGAAGCCCTGGTTACAGTATAAGGGTCCCCAGCAGAGTCGCCAAGCTGTCGCTCCCACCAAATGAAGCTGGGTCAAATGGGGTACAGACGCGAACGGTCGGCGAAAGGGGGATGCGAGGACACACAAGAGTGAACTCACAGGGAATGAATAGAGTCGCCAGCTAGGCATTTTTATCCCGGAGGAAAGGCAATGCTGCATAGACCTAGAAAGAGATGGATAAGACGGTTGCGAACCAGAGAGACTGAGAAAGGGGGTTGGTTACAACCTGGGAAGGTATTAGCACCCAGATTGTCCGTCGTACTCGACGGGATCCACGCTTAAAAGATTTGTGTTTTAAAGGGGTAGTGTCAGTGCAATTTGTGTATAAAGAGAGCTGGAAGAAAATGTACAGGTGTCAGTGTATAAAAAATGCAAAGTGTGATATATACAGTGTCAGTGTAAGGAGGAGAGTAAGCTCATGATAATGAGGCTAAAAGAATAAAGCTGAAAAGAGGGGGAATATACAGAGACTTTTGTTCGATAACTGTTAAGTTATGCCTACGTATCCTCTCGTGCAATGAGGAAGTCAGAACACCGTAGTTCGACCCAACGAGACTGAAAGATGGATTGACCTGATGAACTGCTTACTTATCTATGCTCAAGTGTATGACCTGTCTGGCTCAGGTGCAAACTGTCTTGCATTAGACGGAAGAAGCAAGTTCTCGTTTATGAGTGAAGGTGATGAGAAAAGAATCCCGAAGGAGACGATTATTGTTTGTTTTTGTGTTTTCAATCTTTTATTGCTTTTGAAAATTTGTCATAAGTTAATGAGCTTAAGTCTAAACCAATGGATTTAGTAAACTCATCACATCTTCCCTCTGATTAGGGGTAATGAGAATACCTTAAGTGTGAAGTCAGCTTCTCACACTTAAACACCTTTGATGTAGAATTAAGATCATTAACCTACTTGTGATTATTTAGATGTTTTTGTTGTTTTTGTTTAGTGTTAAGTAATGAGATTAAGCCATAATCAGGGATTAAACAGACTCATTACACCATCCTAATAGAAGGATAATAGATGAGAATGTTTAAGCTGAGGAAAGCTCCTCAACTTAATCCATGATTAGGGATTAGCCCCATGACAAAACAAACCTTTGGTTAAGTGGATTTTATTTAATGATATGATGATGAAGTGATTTTTAGGGTTTGTAAGACAACTTGAGGGGGACTTGTCCATTAACACTAGGGTTAGTCCTTCTTAACCAATTAAGGAAGAATTAGAACCCTAATGCAAGGCCCAAGTTACAAGTGTGATGTCTTGATGATTATTAAGTGAATTGATTAAGGGATTTAAACACATTAAGGGTTTAGCACTTAGGATTAAAGTTATACACTCCATCCTAATAGAAGGATGCAGGCATAAGCTTAATCTCAAAGCCTTAAAGCCTTTAGGGTTTAATCCCTGATTATGAGATGAGAAAGAGGAGACTCAATGAGACACAAAGGTGAAACTAAGAGGGGAGACTGATCAAAACCCTAATCATTGTCATGCTTGGTTGTTCCTAAGGTTTGTGAGGTTTTCAAGAGATATCTTCAAAGGGAACCACCAGGAAGCAGATGAAAGGATCAAGAAGCAAAGAGAAGCAAAACAACTTGCTTCACTTAAGAAGGCAAGTTGTTTGAAGAAAGAAGGTAAAATAAACAGGGAGGAGCAAGCTCACTCCAATTCACATACAACAAATGTAACAATAATGCACAAAGGGGATGAAAAGGAAATGCGAGAAGTGAAGGCAAATTCACTTCTCGGAGCACTTACCACCTGAAAAGTTAGCACGAGAGAAAGAAATAAAGTGAAAATGAAATTGATATTAGGATGCAAACCGAAAATAGAAACATGTTTATGATACAAGGAGAGTTACAAGATGATATGAATGGTAGTGCAAGTAAAAATGAGCAAAAGATGACCAACTAAATTAAAATGAAATTATTTAAATGAAAAAAAAAAAATTTAACAAAACAATTTCACCTTATAACTACCTAAAACATGACACCTCTTTTTTTTTAATATGTTTTTTTTATAATTATTGCCCTAATTTAACTAACCAACTATTAAAACAACTTAACTAACCATGGATATTTTCTAAAATATTATTTTTGTTGAAAGAAAATAGAAATATTAAATGACCAAAAAGCTAAATAAATTGAAGTATGTTTTTTTTGTTTTTTTTAAAAAAAAGAAGAAACTAATTATGTATGACTTGATAAACTAAAAAAAACAGAAGTTGGGAGGGATCCAACCCAACAAGGAAAGCCCAACAGGGGCTGGGTGTTGGTTGGCGCCGGTCGGGTCAAAATGACCCAGACCCGGCCCGGTTGCGCTAAAAACAAGGGGAGAAATTTAGGGTTTGGGACGCCAGCCCCTCCCTTTGCTCATTCTTCCTTCAGCATCCGAACGAAAGGAAAGAAAAAAAGAACTCAGTGGCGAACGGCCACTCACGAATCACCTCTCATCTCTCAATCTCTCAATCTCTGCTCTCCCTCAATCTCCAAAGATTTGAAACCCTACCGTACATAACAAACCGAAACAAACAAACCTACATCAAAATCAAACCTAAACAACACAGTCAAACGGTTTTCTTTCCCCCAAATCGCGAACCCTAACACTCTTGATTCGATATACTTCGCTTAACTTCAACATACAAGCAGAGCAAAAACGCAATAGAAACAGAGCTAAGAGATGTACCGCAATTAGATGTTACGAAGGGCTGAGTCAAAAAGGTATACAATTCCCCTCTTTGCTTGAAAAATCCTTCTTCTTGGTCACCTTCAATGTATTCTGGGGTTTTATTGTTGATTGATGTGTATTGCGATTAGGGTTCCTCTAGGTTTTTTTTTTGTAAACTCTGCCTCTGAGTTCTTCAGTTGCGGCTATGTGTTGTGGATGTTGATTCACGAATTCATCTTGGCTTTTATATTGAGAATTAAGGTTTTCAAGAATTTTGATTTAAACTGAAACAAATTCAATCTGGCTATGTCTTTTTCTTCTTTTTCGTAACAGAAAACTGTTTTTTCTACTTTGTGAAACTTTGCCTTGCAATCCTGCTGACACTTCTGCTCTGGCTTTTTTGTTTGTTTATGCTTTTTGACTTTGAAAATGAACTGAGATAGTTGGCCTTGGATTGAATTAGTTTCTCTTTTTTACTGCCGTAAACTCATTTTCACTGCTTGTTATGTGTTAACCATTGTGGCAATTTCGTTTCAGGAGATTTTCATGAGGCTCATCATGTTTGGTTTCAAGAGAGTTCCTTCTGCCCCGTTGTTCAACTTTTTTTCTCTACTGCTGATAACTCCTTTGATACTTTGGCTCGAAAATTGTGAATTATTGACTATATTGAACATTTATGACAGGTTATCAATTGATAGCTAAACTTTTCACAACTTGAATGAAGGCTGGTATGAAGGTGAAAATAGGCTTCAATGTTTTATGATTGTATGATATTGTCAAGCTTGTGTTAACATTTCCTCAGTCACTGCAGGTCAAAGGCGCGGGGAGTACAGAAGAATGCAATTCACGGTGGGAGATTTCTTTTAGCTTTGATATTGATGTTGTGAAGTCTGAAATGTGACCAAGCCTTTGGAATTTTGATGTTCTTTTTGGAAGGATTAAATCTAAGTTTCACTATTTCTCTGTCACCTTCACTTACCATGTGATCTGGAGTTGTTTGCTATGATGTTTTGTTCAGACGAAATTATTCTGATACGGTGATTTTGCATTGCAGGTGTACACTCTGATCATATCCGTCAATTAAAAGTGATAGACTGCTAGTCTACCTCCTTCAACTCTTGCTGCCCATGAAGAAAATCCGCTTATGGCGTAACTACACGTGGAAATGGCGCGTTGATGGAAACTTAAGAGTTGGCATGGAGAAGATGAATCAAGCCATGGAGACTTGATTGTGTTGCCTTGATCGTAAGTTTTAGGAACATTGTTTGTATTATTTTGGCCCTGATCGTATTGTGACCCGCGACTCGCTTGCTTGTACTTGTTGCAACATTTCAGAATTGCCTTGAACTTTTGTGCATTGCCTACTCCATCATGATGACATGTTAATCATTGAGTACACCATTGTGAACTTTGAACCTCGAGTCTTGAGCTTGTGGCTGTTACATCAGAGGTAATAAAAAATTCAATCCTCTGCTTCACAATTTCTGTCATTTGTAACAAAATTATTGACATTGCTGCCAATCCATTTGCCTCATATTGTTCTATTCCTTGGCATTGTGATCATTCTGACTCCTGAATATTGCAGGGTAGCGGTCAACCCAAGACTTCCGCTAACCGTTTCCAGTTTTTGATGATCATTTGCGTGTCGAGGACAAGTGTTAGGATATTCCATGGAATCACAAATTAGAGGTAATGCACTAAGCTTATATTCTCTTTGTATTCATGCTGCATGATGAATATTGAAACCTGAAGTTCTTGGGGTCTATCATTTGCTCTTTTTTCATTGTATTTTTTTTCCAGACTTCGCCGTTCTTTTGTGATATGGATATCATTTGCTTCTGCCCTTGCTTTGCTTTGCTCGTGATAAGTCTGCCATATTTTCTTCATCTTCTTTTGCCTTTCTGTTGTTAATTTGTATCTCTTTCCAATGGTGCGGATTATTTTGTTATTTATGACATTGCAGCAAGAACTCCAAAAACATAACACTGAATCTTGGAGCATGGGGATGGATTCCATGCCTGCTGAAAACCGCAAAGAGGCAAATGTATACTGACAGTGGTACTTGCTGCAAATGCCGTCTCTCATTATTGTTTTTTTTTTTCTGAATGTCTGTTTGTTGGAAGGTGCTTGTTCTTATGAGGATGTAACCTTGTCTATATTTTGCAGGTTGAAGAAAATAGTACAAAGTGTAACGCTTCTCATGATCCGTCACAACTCGGCATTTTAAACAGAATTTCCTGGCGGACTAACTTCCCTTGTATGGATCAGACCGCATTTGGTAAACATTTTAACAGTGAATCTGGATTCAACTTACGGTCATACAGATCACGCCTATGGTACGTGTAGTGCACTGAGGCTTAGCTCTAAATGGAAAAAGGTATGCAGAGGTTCCCTTATAACCAGATTTAGCTTTGTTTTCTTTTGTGATTTCTTCCTGTTATTATCAATTCTCTTGATGTGATGTTAAATTCTCAGCTGTAGTCCTGAACGTTGTTTCCGGAGGACGTGGAGACCTGGGTGAAACGGGCGGAAGCTGCGCCAATTTGATGATGGAGGAATGATGCCTTAAGCTTAGGCATGTGTATTGGTAGGATTCATATATGGCCTTGTAACCATGTGGTAGTTTATAACTTTGTAATGCTTCTGCCTCGGTTTTGGGTTCAATTGTTTTTCTTCCTTGAACTTGCAACTTGTAATACCGAAGATTTCACTTGGGAATTGTAGCATCTTAGTCTTGCAATTGTTCCAATCAAGATCTCAATGTCTTGTAAAACTTGGAGAATATTAATGCTACCATGCTTTGAGAACGGTGCATCTTAACAGCAACATAAAATGAATCACGACTCCGAACAGACGCGTATCCAAATCATAATCCAAATCCAACATAATCCAGGCCCAACATAATACCACGAAATGCCCATGCAATGCCATTTGAATCCAAGTCCCTCATGATACCATGAATTTTCTTTTCTCCTTTCCCTTTTTTTTTCCGAAACCAATGAATCAAATCCAATAAGCCATCCTTCTTAAATTTCGAAACCAATGAACCAAAGAAGTCACACTTATTATTTTTCTTTACAAAAGTGCAATAAGTTTAAACCATAACTCATCAATTTATTGAAAATAAATTCGAAATATCTTAAAACCAACTTTGAAATTTTAGTGACGCTTAATCATCAATGAGACCCCAGTTGATTGAAATGATTTGCAGGAAACGTATTTGTAAGGTCTTTGATGGGTAAGGATAGCTGGTGTGGCACAGGCCCATGGATCAGATCTTGGGAATTACAACAAGTGGAGGCATAGTCACATGGGTCTTCGCAAATTGGTACAAGTCTGCCCCCTTTGTGATCCCTTGAGGTATAAGTCGTGAAACTTGGAGATTCTTTGGTGCATTCAGAATTTAAGGCCCTGATTCATGCTTGCGTGATGATTGGAAGTCGCACTGGAGTCACACAAAAGCTTACCATGAGAATTTGCAGGTTCTCCAATTCAAGGCAATTTTGCAAAGTGGCTCGAAATTCTTCAGTCTCGTGAACTTCTGGCATCCTCTATGATCAAATAAAGATCATACGCAATCAAAATGACGAAGAACACCCTTTGGTCGGGTCATCGGGAGCCTCAGATATCCTGATTCTGTACTGACTTGTTCCAGAAGTCATCCCTTGATTAGATACCCTCCCCATGGAATTTCTTCATGAAACTTGATATGCACGAACCTCATAACCTGGCTCCGTTTCCATGCCATTTTCAGTTCTTGTGATTCTTTGGCATTTTGACTTTGAGGGCATACAATATGATGCTTGAACATTGATGACCTTTGGAGTGGCTCTTGAAGCTTTTGGATTGCTCAGATCACAAACCCTAGATGCGGATGACTTTGAACCAATGCAATGAATCAAAAATGCGGTATGAGATGCTATGATTGGGTTTATGCATATGAAATGATCACAAGCCATGGTGTGAATGGGTGAGGGCAAATTTGGGGTGTTTACACGTCCCTATCGTTGATCTTGTTATCCGGCATTCGTCCTATGTCGAGATAATCCCCAAGAGCAGTCGTACCCTGCTAGGTGATCGTCCTTCACCTCTTGATGATCGTCCCTCATCATGCTTATCAGATGGCCGTCCCATTTGTTGATCTTCTCTATCCGGCATTCGTCCTATGTCGTGATATTTTCAGCAGCCGTCCCCTGTTAGGTGATCGTCCTTCACCTTTTGATGACCGTCCCTCATCATTATTTCATTTATTCTTTAACCCGATGATCGTCCCCGTCGTGGTCCCTTTTCCTTTTCCTGATGATCGTCCTTCATCAGTTTTACCCGATGGTCGTCCCCATCGTTGATCTTTTCCATTCAACCTGATGGTCGTCCCCGTCAGTGCTTCCCTCATTCCTTCGATCCCCAGAGAATTTTATTTCCTTACCCGATGGTCGTCCCCGTCGCGGTTTCTTTATTTCCCAGCATGATGGTCGTCCCCGTCATTGCTTTACTTACCATTTACCCTCAGCAGTCGTCCTCTGCTCGATGGTCGTCCTCCATCGATTTCATTTGATAAGCATATTATACTATCTTTTACAATTTATATCCCTTGTCTTCTTCTCCCCAGCGAATGCAAATTTCGGATTGTCTTTGGTATTCAACCACAAGTTATCTTGTTTGTCTGTTAAGCCAGGCGCTTACACCCTGCACAACTAACTCATGCTTTAATAGGGGTAGCTGTAAACACCCCAAATTTTCCCTCACTTTTTCTCACACCATGGCTTGTGATCTTTCATTTTTGCATTAGCATAAGCATATCATATCCCACTGCATAGTTCATTTCATCTGCATCTAGGGTTTGTGATCTAAGCAATCCAAGATGTTATCTGAGCAATCCAAGATGTTATCTGAGCCATCCCAAGGGTCTTGAATCTTTCCAAGAGGTTCCATGTGTGTTCCATGGTCATAATATGCTCTCCAGGGTTCTTAAAAGTCAAGGGGTCACAAAGCATGGCAAAGGCATAGAGGCAGACTGAATATTTCCTTCACAGATGACCTAAAATTAGGGTTTTTATTTCATAGGCCTTAATCCCAAAGTTTTTGGTCATTCTTGTTTCTAATGGTCTTAATATGTTATAAGGATCATGTGTACCAAGTTTGATGAAGAAATTCACTGTGGAAGTCATCTGATCATTGGGTAACTTCTTGAGCAAGTAAAGTCAAAATTAGGGCATCTGAGGCCTCTATCAAGGGTACCAAAGGGTCATTATCATCATTTTGAGTCTCTATGATCTTTATTTGATCATTGAAGTGGTTGGAAGTTCACAAAGTTGAATAATTTTGAGCCAAATGCAAACTTGCTATTTTTGGAAATGACTTGTAATGGAAACTTTCCATTTTGGGAAAGATATTCAACCTATTCTTTCATGACCAAAAATGCTTCAAATGAAAAATCCTTGGGCATGAAAGTTGTAGATTATGTATTCCCATTTTCAAAAAGTACAAGAACATGTCTTGATTCATCCTAGAACTCAAGATATGGCCTTTCAAAGTTGGCAAAAATCCTATAATTTTCAAGTGTGCACCAAAGAGGGAATTTTGCAAAATCACTTGCCAAGCCATTTCATGACCTCTAATTGACCTCTAAACATCATACTAACATAGTACAACACATTTGGATCAGAATCATGCCTTGCATCACAAGTTTTCATGGCCAATTTCTCAAGAAATTTCAAAGTTGTCAAAATACAAGCTTGCAAACACTTGATCAAGGCCATCCAGCTGCACTCTAATGATCCAAAGGCTCTCCATAAACCATGCTGAGGCTAGACACCCCTTAAAGCCAGCTATGAACCATGCCCATACCTCAAGTACACAATGTTGACATTTTTGCAACTTGGCCCATACCAATCACACTATGCCACCACCCACTTTCTGATCACTCCCATTGGCCTATACTAACCTTATGCAACTCATTTCATAAAACACACAAGCCTGAATCATCCCACAACTCAGTTTTCACAAAAATCCCCAAAATCTTCATTCCTTCAAAACTCACTCCTCATCCACTCAAACTCAAAACTTTCACCGCCAATCATCTCCACACATCATAAGGATCATTTCCCACCCCTTTCCATGGCCTGAAATCTCACAAAACAAGAACACGATTTCTGGTGCAGCAGAACAAAACCTTCAAAACCAAGCCACACAAACTTCATTCAAGCATTTCAGAAGCACAAGGGGATCAAGTGGAGTGGATTAACATCAAAGGAAAGGCCAGAAAGCTCAGATTGACAAAGCTTCATCTCAGGTAGTCATCTCAAAACATTTTTTCCAGAAACTCCATTTTAAGTTATAATATGATTTTGTATGTTCCCTTGATCATGGTGATATGATTTGTTTTGAAAATGGTTGAGAAACCAGGATGTATGCTTGCTTTGAAACTTTTGACCTAAAAACGTTTTTCTTTGATTCTCCACTTTGATGCAATATAAATGATTTTCATGGCCTGATTCTTGTTTAGGATGGTTTGGGGGTTGATTCTGGAGAGTTTGGGAGTTTAGGGTAGCCTAGGGAAGAAGTTGGGGTGAGGTGCTGGCCATAGAAGATGACCGGAGCCTGCTCCGGTCACCTGAGAATGATTAGGGTTCGTAATTAGGGTTTAGTGCCAATTTGAATGTCAGCCCTAGGATCCTTGCTTAGAGCGTTTATGGATGGCTCAGATTGCTTCATTAAAACTTAATTCTGATTAATTAGTTTAATTAGGTTTAATTAATTAAAGGCTAAATACCCAAATTGGTCCCTTAACTCCATCATTGGGTCCAATATGGTCCCTTATCTCTATAAAGTGACAAAAAGGTCCTTTAATTTGTTAAATTGTACCACGTTTGTCCTTCCGTCACCAACCGTTAGTTAAAGTCAAGTTATCATACACATGTGGAACTTAGCTTGGGTGACTCATCTGCCATGTAGGATGTGTTTACCTAAAGTGTATACCAACTAGTTTCATAACCATTTGTACGGAACTTGGTGAAAATAGAAAGGAGGAACCCTAGCGCAGCTACCATTGAAGCTTGAAGCATCATAACCAACTACCGTTGAAGCTTGAAGCATCATATCCATTTATGAAGCATAATCCACCAGGTATTCGATTTTACAATTTGAAATGTTCATCGATTGCAGTTACTTTAATGATTTGGGGTTTGTATGTTTTAAGGTTTTTCGGAAAAGTTACTGATTTAGGGTGATTTTATTTTGATTAGGGATTTGTGTCAGTAGAGATGAATGAGTACCTGAATCTTAAAATTCACCATAGTGGTGCATTTGTCGATAACGAGCTGAGTGTATATGAAGGGGGAGAGATTGCAGAATTGAAAATAGATGTTGATAGATGGAGCTATTTTGAACTGCTAGGTTGTTTTAAGGATTTAGGTTACACCTGTATTGGGAAAATTTACTATAAGGATCCACAATTTGGGATGAGCACCTTGGTTGATGACAAAGGAGCCCTAGAGATTGCTGATTTGTTTAGGTTTCACCTTAGGGTTGACATATACATCACAAACATATTGTCACAACCTGATTTCTATGATGGTCCAATTGATGAAGTAGAAGCAGATGTGATGGAAGAGGATGACACTGAAAAAGTTCTTGCTGCAATGCTTGAGGAAGTTAATGCTGAGGTGAATAATACTGAGCCCTTGAATGAGAAAACTCCAAGGATGGAAGAGGAAGTTTTTAATCAGAATGAAGGGAATAATATTGTTCCTGTGAATCTGAATGCTGAGGTGGATAATTTTGATCCTGTGAATCTAAATGCTGAGGTGAATAATTCTGATCCTGTGAATATGAATGCTGAGAATGAAGGGGATAATACTAATATTAGTGAGGATGATAGTGATGATGAAAACTTCAATTATGACAGTGCAATGGAAGTTGGTTTTGATGATGAATCAGATGAGTTTGATGATGAGGAGGGTGATGTGATGGAATATGTGAATGATCAAGAGGGGAAGATGAATAAGGGTAAAGAAAAGTGTGAAGATAAAGTTAGTGATAATGAAAGTGATGATTTACAAAGTGGGTGTGAAATTAGTGATGATACTAGTGATGTTGTTAGGAAAAAGTACCCTATTTTTAAATTACAGAAAGACATGACAAAATTCAAATGGGAGGTTGGGGTGTATTTCACAACCAAGGCTGATTTCAAAGAATCTATAGCATCATATGTTGTGCAATCTGGCAGGGGTCTTAGGTACATTAAAAATGACAAGGTAAGGGTGAGGGTTAGATGCAAGGAAGGATGTGATTGGGAAGCCTACTGTGCAAAGTTACCTAATGAGGATTCTTGGCAACTAAGGAAGATCATAGACAACCATAGTTGTAGTAGAGAGTACAATGTAAAGCTGATGAGTACAAAATGGTTAAGTAAGAGGCTACAGAATTCACTGAAATCCAATCCAAGATTGAAGCTTAGGGACATAAAGGAAAAGGCATAAAAAAAGGAATGTAGGTGTTAGCAAGCAAAAGGCCATAAGAGCGAGATTTGCTGCTAGAGACATGGTAGATGGTTCTTTTCTTAGGGACTATACAAGGATCTATGACTATTGCCATGAACTTTTGAGATCTAACCCAGGTTCTACTGTGAAATTCAATGTTATTCCTGTACCAGAGGGTTCTACAGATCAAAGACCATATTTTAAGAGGCTGTACATTTTCTTGGCTGCTTGTAAGGAGAGTTTTAAATTATGTAGACATTTCATTGGGCTAGATGGTTGTTTTTTGAAAGGGTTGTGTGGAGGGCAAATCTTGGCAGCAATTGGTAGAGATCCAAATGATCAAATGCTACCAATAGCATTTGCTGTGGTTGAAAGTGAAAATAAAGATAGTTGGACTTGGTTCTTGGAGCTTCTTATTGATGATCTAGGTGGGAGAGAAAAGTGTCTCACATACACCTATATATCTGATCAACAAAAGGTAAATATGGTCTAAGTTATATTTTCTAAGTTATGTTCACTTATAGGTACTTATGTTATTTGTACTAACTTATGTTATTTTTGTTGCACTAAGGGTTTATTACCTGTCATGGATGAGTTGCTACCTGGAGTTGAGCAAAGATTTTGTGTCAGACATCTTGATAATAATTTCAGAAAAAGATATCCAGGCAAGAAACTCAAGGAAATTATCTGGAAAGCTGCAAAGTCCATATATTACCAAGCTTGGGAAAGAGAGATGAAAGGGATGAAGGAAATCAATGTGGAAGCATACAAGCACATGATCAGCACTCCACCAAGATATTGGAGAAGATCATATTTCAAGACTCATAACAAATGTGATGATGTCCTCAACAATATGTCTGAGGCATTCAATAGTGTTATTATGAATTCAAGAGCTAAACCACTAATTACTATGGTGGAAGAAATAAGGATATAAATGATGGAGAGATGGGCAACAAATAGGATGAGGTTTCAGAATCTGGCTGATGGGGAATTCCTATCAAACATAAGAAAGAAAGTTGAAAAAATAAGCTCTTACACCAACCTTTGGATTGTCAGGTATATGAATTGTTATATATGTATTGTTCTGTGCTTATAGTGGATTAATAGTAATTGATATATGAACATATTAGTGAATTCAATTATGTTTTGTGCTTATAGGATGGACTATGAACATATTTTTGAGGTGAGGCATCTAGAAAACCAAGCAGATAAATTCACTATAGACCTTAAAGAGAAAAGTTGTTCATGTAGAAGATGGGAGCTGACAGGGCTACCTTGTGTGCATGCCTTGTCAGCTATGAAGAGTGGAAACTACAACATTGCTGACTACATTCCAGAATATTATAGAAAGGAGAGATACATGGAGGTCTATCACTTTGTGATTTTTCCAGTTAATGGTTCTAATTTGTGGGCCAGAACTGAATATCCAGATGTGCAGCCTCCTAAGTATATGAAGATGCCTGGAAGGCCAAAGAAAAGAAGAAATTTAGAGCAAGGTGAGATTGATGGTTCAGACAAAAAGATGAGAAGGACTGGGTTTAATGTTAGGTGTAGCAGGTGCAAAAAAGCATGTCATAATAAACTGACCTGCAAGGACCACACCAGTCAGCAGGTATCACAAGGCCAGCCATCTGAAGCATCTGTTCAGCAACCATCACATGTGCAATCTCAGCAGGCTGCACAATCTCAGCATGCTTCACAATCTCAGCATGCTTCACAATCTCAACAGACTTCACAATCTCAGCATGCTTCACAATCTCAGCATGCTGCACAATCTCAGCAACCATCACAATCTCAGCAGCCATCACAAGTCCAACCTCAGCAGAATTCAAAGAAAACCAAGCAAGGTCAAGGAAGGCCAAACAAGTTATCTTTCAGAAGGCCAACTAAGCCTTTCATGCCCCCAGGCCCAACCACCAGGATTAGTGCAGCCAAGACTGCTGTATGCCCAACAACAAGGAGAAGTACACCAACAAAGAGATCAACCAAGACTTGGAAAGTTTAGGAAGATGCGTTTTGTTTAGACTATTGTATTTTGTTTAGTTGTATTAGACTATGTCAATGTTAAGACAATTCTGTCAATGTTATGTGTTTTGTTGTATTAGACTATGTTATGTGTTAAGACATATGGTACTGCTAACATTATAGTTTTGTCAATGTAAGAATTTTGTTTTGTCAATTATGATAAGCAATTATGTCAATTATGTTTGGTTTTGTCAATGTAACAATTCTGTTTTGTCAATTCTGATAAGCAATTATTTCAATTATGTTTAGCAATTATGTCAATTATGTTTAGCTAATAACAAATGCTAACATTATGGTACTGTCAACATAGCAATAGCAAGTACCATTGATCACAAATAATCCATTACAAATGTCAAATTGGTATTGTCAACTACATTGACAACAAATTGATTCAACAACAACAACATCCTAAAGCATTCTAAAAATAGTGAGAACAAATTGATTCAACAACATCCTAAAGCATTCTAAAAACAACTACAACAAGGCCTATGAACAAAATCAATTTCCAGAATTTTATCAACTTCATGAGCTTCTTCATGTCATTTTCCATTTTGCTTATATGTTTCCCATATTCTTCAATAGTCACTTGAGCCTTTGCCACTGACTTTGAGAGCTTCTCAATTCTATCCATCAAATATTGCTCCTTCTCATCTCCAACCTCTTCAAAATACCATCCAAAGTACCCACAACCAGCATTGCTTGATCCCTGCAAAATACCATCTTCAACATCAACCATTTTAAAACACAAATACAGCTACAGATTTTAAACAAACATACATATGACATACCTTAAAATTAGGACATCCCCAAAAATGTTTCCCATAGTTCTTGAATGTTGTGGCCATACGAAGAACAACTAAATCCCCACAGTGACATATAGGTTTCCAAGTTGTACTTGTGTTGACATTCAATCCTTCCTTCGAAGAACACCCACCATAACCGTGTTTTGCTTTCATCACTGGCGTTGACGTCGACCCACTGTATTTCATCTTTGTGACTCTATGATTTTACTATTTCTTGAATCAATTTGGGGATGGATGAAGAGAAATTTTCGCAGAACCCTAGAAAATCATGAAACTATTTGGGGATGAAGAATCTCAGTTTAAAGGAGGAAGATAAAGCCATGTCAGCTGCCACATATATAAAAGTTAACGTCTGTTTGGGGGTGGTGGACGAAAAGGATCTATTTGGTACAATTTAACAAATTAAAGGACCTTTTTGTCACTTTTTAGAGATAAGGGACCATATTGGACCCAGTGATGGAGTTAAAGGACTATTTTGGGTATTTTGCCTTAATTAAATCAGCTCAGATTAGATCCTGGCCCTTTATTAACGTGCGCAGTCAACCCAGCCTTTCCCAGTTCAAATCTCAACCACTGGATCATTTGACTTTCCATTATATTCATTTTTATTCCATTTTCTTTCCATAATTATTTAAAATAGCAAAAATCATCAAAAAAATCTCAAACTTTGCATTTCTGTTTCAAATATTTTTCTTAACCTAAAAATAATTTTAATTTTAATTTTTGCATTTAAAAAGTATTTTTAAAACATTTAAATGTTATTTTTAATTAATTAATGGATTTTAATTAATTAAAAATACATTTAAGTTTCTAAAAATCACAAAAAAAATTTATGAAGCATTTAAATACATTTAGAAACATTTTCAAACTCACCATACAAACTTCTTTTTAGGTTTGATCACATTTTCACAATTTTCTTTGAATTAGGGTTCTTAAATTTCACATTTTTTTAACCCTAACTTTAAAAATTCATTTCTGCCTAACCATGATGAGTTTGAACTTGGTTCTTCTTGAATTGTTTCACATATTGCATATAGTTTCTAGGTTATTTATATCATAATTTTATCTTTCATTTTCAATTTGATTTGTATTTTCCCTTTAGAAGCACCCAAAAACCCTAGTTAACTTAGAAATTTCATAACTTTCACTAGGATTGGCTTCTGACTTTCTCCTTTGGGGTGTGATCTTGTATAGTTTTAGGGTTTGTTTGAGCTCAATTTAAATTTTTTATCATGGTGAATGCTTCTGTTTTGGTCATATGCATCTCATGTTGCCTTAAAACCCTAATTTTGCATCTTCATTTGCATTCTTCTTTGCATATCATGAACTTATGAACTTGCCATGCCATTCCATTCTTTTGTATGTCATCTTAGACATCTTAGGACATGTTTGAAACATTGAAGATCATTGTTGCATCATTTTGGCATGCTTTGCATTCATTTTGTTTCATGAACATCCATGTGTTTCATGCTTCTAAACATGCTTCCATTGCATCTCATCCTTGTATGATCATTCATATGCATCTTGTATGAATTTGCATCATCTCATAAGACATTTGCATTGCATAATCACTTCTGGTTTTGGTCTTTGCATCTCATTTCCTTTTGCTTTATGTCTTATGCATTCATACTAACATTTCAGGAACCTTTGGTAAGTTATCTGGGAGATGGATTTGCCTTCACCTCCCACCTTTTCTTTCCTCTCATTTGCATATTTATTTGTATTTGAAGTGAAATTGCTTCACTTGTCTTGCTCTTGCTCCTTTCTTCTCTCCTAAGTTACTTATCTTCTTCAGGAAGTAAGTAACTTATTCTTCTTCCTCATTCTCTTTTCATCTGCTTCTTCCATGGTGGCCTTCTTGAAGATCCTTTCTCTTAAGCCTCACAAACCATAGGATATCCAAGCATGATAACTTTTAGGGTTGTATATAG
Source organism: Lathyrus aphaca (assembly GCA_963966055.1). Taxonomy (NCBI): domain Eukaryota; kingdom Viridiplantae; phylum Streptophyta; class Magnoliopsida; order Fabales; family Fabaceae; genus Lathyrus; species Lathyrus aphaca. The sequence continues at coordinate 109,275,087 of OZ014524.1, read as the reverse complement.
TCCCCCTAGCTTTATACCATTGAGTCTCCTTGAGTCTCTCTTCTCATCTCTTAATCAGAGGCTAAACTCTTAAAGCTTTAGGACTTTGAATTAGGGTTATGCCTCCATCCTTATCTTAGGATAGAGTGTATAACTTTAATCCTTAGTGTTAAACCTTTAATTTGTTTACACCTCTTAATCAAATCACATTAATAATCACTAAGACTTTATCTTGTAACTTGGGCATTACATTAGGGTTTTATCTTTTCCTTATGGTTAAGAGGGACTAACCCTAGTGTTTAATGGACAATCCCCCTCAAGTTGTCTTACAAACTTAAAATCCACTTCTTAATCTCATCCCTTAATTAAACTCCATTTAATAAAGGCTTGTTATATAATGAATTTAATCTCTAACCATGGATTAAGTTGAGGTATCTTCCTCAGCTTAGGTGTTCTCATCTATCATCCTTCTATTAGGATGGTGTAATGAGTTCACTAATCTGTGATTAAAGATTAAACTCATTACTTAACACTAAATAAAAACCCAAAAACATCTAAATAATCACAAGTAGGTTAATGATCTTAATCCTACATCATCATGGTAATTAAGTTGAGATGCTTATCTTATACTTAAGTAGGCTCATTATCCCTAATCAGGGAGGATATAATGAGTTTATAACCCTTGATTTAGGCTTAAGCTCATAAACTTATGCAAAACACCAAAAACAATAAAAAACTGAAAACACAAAAAACAAACAATAATCGTCTCCTCCAAGATTATTTTCTCATCACACTTATTCACAAACGAGAACTTGCTTCTTCCGTCTAATGCAAGACAATTAGCACTCGAGCCAGACGAGTCATACACTTGAGCATAGGCAAGCATGCAATTCACAATCAATATTTTTTCAGTCTCTTTGAGTCGAACTACGGTGTTCTAACTTCCTCATTGCACGAGAGGATACGTAGGCATAACATAACAATTATCGAACAAAAGTCTCTGTGTCTTCCCCCTCTTTCAGTATTCTTTTTTTAGCCTCAGTTCCTGAGCAATTCACACCTTTTGCACTGACACCTGTACTTTCTTTCCCTAGCTTTTGCACACAGATAGCACATACACTTACCCCTTTTAAACATAATCTTGTAAGCGTGGATCCCGTCGAGTACGACGGACGACCTGGGTGATAATACCTTCCCAGGTCGTAACCAACCTCATTTCTCAGTTTCTCTGGTTCGCAACCGTCTTATCCATCTCTTTCCAGGTTTATGCAGCATTACCTTTCCTTCTGGATAAAAATGCTTAGCTGGCGACTCTATTCAACCCTTTCTCCATCGCCGACCGTTCGCGTTTGCACTGTGGGACTTAATATCTTTTCCGGGAGCGACAATAAGCTATAAGATCTACATAACCAAGTCTCTGAGGTGGCTTGATGACTCTTCTCGACCTGTCTCTCTCTAGTAGGTAGTCATTATCGGTCTCCTCATCTTCGATAGCAGTTTCAGCTTCTTCTTCAACTTCATCTTGGTCATGCAATTTAGCATCACTTTGCTCCACCTCAACATGAATATCTCCCTGTTCCAACTCTTTGTTAACATCATCCGTTTTCTTGAAATCCATCTCAACTTCATTGAAAACTATATCTCGACTAGTGATACACCTCATATGACCTGGCTCTGGGAACCATAGCGTATAAGCTTTGACTCCTTCAGGATATCCCATGACCATGCATTTCAGAGCTCTAGGTACGACCTTGTCTTGCCTAGTGTGAGCATATGCCACACAACCAAATACTCTTAGTTTGTCGAGATCTGGTGGATATTCTGACCAAAATTCTTCAGGTGTCTTAATATCTAACATAGTCGAAGGACATCTATTTATCAGATATGTTGTTATCGAAATAGCCTCGGCCCAAAACACCTTTTTCAATCCAATACTAACCAACATACATCTAACCCTTTAGAGGATTGTTCGATTGAATCTCTCAGCTAGACCATTTTGTTGAGGAGTACTTGCTACAGGCTTATGCCTTGAAATCCTAGACTCGACACAGTAACTATCGAAAGCTTCATTGCTGAATTCAAGGCCATTATCTATTCTCAATCTCTTTACCTTTCTGCCAGTTTGAGTTTCGAACAGAACCTTCCAACTCTTGAAATTCTCAAAAGTTTTATCCTTAGTCTTCTGAATGAATACCCATAAATTTATGGAATAATCATCAACTATGGATAAAAAATACCTTGCATTTGAATGTGAAGGATTCCTTTCAGGCCCTCAAAGATTAGCATGGATGTAATCAAGGGGTCCATGTGTTCTATGTTCACATTTGTTAAACTTCACCCTACATGATTTACCAAATACATAAGGTTCACAAAACTCCAATTTCTCGACTTTGTCACCACCTAGCAGGTTCTGTTTCCCCAGTTCGACCAGGCCTATCTCGCTTACATAGCCCAATCTCATGTGCCATAATTTTTTCTTCGACAATAATTGCGTGGATGCAACATTTCTCTAACCACTTACAACTTCAGCCTCAAGGTTATACAAGCCTTGTTTCTTCACGCCTATCAAGACTTCCTTCGACCCCTTCATGACTCTTAGGATACTTTTCTCTCCTTGAAAAACATATCCCTTGTTGAATTCACCAAGAGAAATCAGATTTCTCTTCAAGTCAGGTACATACCTAACTTTAGTCAATAGCCTTATTGACTCATCATGGTGCTTGAATCTCACAGATTCAATACATGCAATTTTGCAAGCTTTATTGTTTCCCAGTAGCAGTGATCCACCATCTTGATCACATAATTCCTTGAACAAATCTTTATTTGGAGTCATGTGCCAAGTGCAACCTGAATCCATAATCCACACTTTTCTTGAGTCGTTGCTTGAAACCACAAGAATATCAGATGAGTCGAAATCATCTTGAACAATGGCAGCATTTCCATTATCTTTACCTCCATTATCTTTCAGGAATTCAGGGTACACCTTTCGAATATGACCCTTCTTCTTACAATGATATCTTCGAACACCAGATGCTTCACCACCATAAGACTTCTGCTGACTTTTACCCTTCTTCTTGTCAAACTTGTCATCCTTTCGTAAGAATTTTTCCTTAATGGCCAAACCTTCACCAACCATCGAAGGTTTATGCTTCTTTCGTTCGTTCAAGTCCTTTGAGTACTAGGCAGATTGAACATCTTCAAAGGTCAAGGTCTCTCTTCCATACAAGAGAGTTTCTTTGAAGTGAGCATGTGTTTTGGGCAAATCGCATAACAACAACAACGTTTGATCGTCATCATCGATCTTCACATCAATATTTTCATGATCAAGAATCAGCTTGTTGAACATATTCAACTGCTTAGCCAATATTATATCTTTGCTCATCTTGAATGAATACAAAGCTTAGTTTAGATAGAGTTGATTCACCAGTGATTTGGTCATGTACAAACCTTCAAGTTTCAACCATAACCCCGACGTCGTCATCTCCTTTTATACCTGTCGGAGAACCTTATCACCAAGGCTCAACAATATTGCATTGTGTTCTTTCTCAATCATGGTTGTCTTTTCAACTGTCGTTAACACAACATTCATGGATGTCTCTCCTTTCAACGCTTCCAAGCAACCATGCTGAACAATTAGGGCTTTCATCTTCAAGCACCACAGACCAAAGTCGTTCACACCGGTGAATTTTTCAATCTCATACTTTGTTGAAGGCATCTTATCCACGCTCACCGCACCAATTTGTTTTGAATCGGATACCTTAGAAACAAAGTATAATAGTTTTCTTTGTGATCAAGAAACCCACAAGGGTTAGGGTTTAGGGTAACCAAGGATAACAACATGGATTAATTATAAACTGCTATTATTTCTTTTCTCTTGATACAAGATTACAAATATATAAGAATAACAAATAACTTCTCTCACTTTTTAATTAGGATTTTATCTTCCTATTTTCCCTTATATAAAAGATGAGAGACTAGTATGTTATTTATAAGAAAACTAACATACTAATCTAATGGGTTTTTTAATAATTATCCATTACAAACTAACTTTGGGTATAAACTAACTTAAACAATTGGATCCATAACACAATGCCCAATTTGAAAACAACATGTGAGCGAACTTCGACGACATGTTAAACCTAGAATTCGTTTTAATATCTCACATAATGAAATAAGTGTGTGGCACTAGCATCTTCTAAATGATATCTCTACATGCATACAAAATCCTGCATCTATGTTAGTTTCTTGGACTATCTTTTTCCCAATATTGGACTCACTCCTTCCTTCTCATAATTGGGCCCTTTCTCTAATGGTATTGGGTCTTCCAATGATGGGCCCATATCATATTTTTATATAAAAACTATATAATTTATTCTTTTATTAAAGTGACATTTTCTTAATCAAATAAAATATTTTTTACAAGACATAATTATCATATGAAAAATCGTTAACTTGTACCTTTAAAATGCAAGTTTATAAAATTGTTTTTTCAATAATAAAATCTGTGTTTAAAATAAAACAAAAATGATTAATCCAAAAATAAAGAGTAGAAAATAATGATCATTTTCATGATGGTGATTATTATGAAGTGGAGGGACCAGAAACTGCAACAACACGTGCTCTTGTCAAGTGCAAGTCATTACGTTACCAAGTACTGTACATTGCTTTGACTGCTCAGTCACCACCATAACCTTGTTTATTTTCTCAAATGTATTTCATACATCAATTAAGAAAGATAATTATACAATGATTGTCTTAAATCATCTTAATTAGTAGTACTAATTATTTGTTAACAGACAAAGCCAAATTTAAGAGGAAAAGAAAAAAAGAGAGCAATGATGAATGTATGAGAAAGATAGATAGAGATAGAGAGGACACCACACGTGCACAAGCACGCGCATAAAATAATTGAAGAGTTAAATGGGTCCCACTTGAAAAGACTAGGTGGGGTCATGTTCATTCTGTCACTAGAAGTTAAGTGTATCGAGTTAGCTAGAAGAAAAGTGAGGGTGCAAAAAGCATTGGAAAATAAAAGGAGGAGGTTGTGTGTGTGAACCAAAAGTTTAAGAGCGTGCACATTGGGTCAAAAATACAAAATCTTGATAAATTAAAAGTGTGTTAATGAATGTTCCATGATTATAAATTTATAGTAATTATAATCAAGTGTTTTTATCATTGGTGTCTTTTTGATATTTCATCAAATACTATAATGTATTGCAAGTACAAAAGAAAGAGAGAGATGAGAATGAAAACTCAATGCCACACGAGAGTTTATCAAAACTTTATTTGAGTTTGACCCTACCTAATTATTTTGGCAATCAACGTGTAAATGCAAGAGAGAATAGTTTTTTTAGTTAAATTTGATTTTTGTATTAGGTGAGTTGAATTTTGAAAATCACGGTTTAAATAGCGCAGATTTAAACTTGTGTTATATTGTTTGATATCTTTACATATCTACTATCTGAATTGAGTTGAATTGACTTTACATATGAATATAACCAAAATCTCATTAAGGGTGATAAACGGGCAAGTCTGTACCGTTTAAGTTCATCCTGTAAAATTTTGTAAAGGAAACAGAGTGGAACAAACATAATTGAGAATGCGAGATTAAAATTTAAAATCTAAAAAAGGATAAAAGTGGAATGGAAAAAGTCATGCATCTAATAAGTTTAAAAACACAAGTTTAGGTAAACATTCATAGCTGCAAAAATACATTAGAAGATAGAGATCTAAATCCTTAATTTCACCGTATTAAAGTGAGGAAAAAATAGAGATGTCCAACGGGATAAACTCATTTTATAGTGTAAAGTTGGAAAGTGATAGTATGTGAGAAAAATAGATACATGAACACAAATGGCAAACATATATAAATACAAAGTACAATTACAAGAGCATATAATAATTTTCAAATTCCCACCGAATTGTTAGGCAATATATCTAAAGATAAATTCAACAATGGGACCCTTAGTAGCTGTATCAGAACCTAAAATTTGACAAATTATGACTAAAATTCTTTTTTTTTTCTGTTGAATTGCTAAATAAATAGTGTTGAGAAAAATCAGTCAAGTCATGAAGTAGTTGATAGATGGAATGAATCAGGAATCAAGCCACCTGGTCTTTGTTAAAAATTCTAACTACATCATAATTACTTTTCTTAATAATTCAGAAAACGTTTTTGCAGTTCTTGTATTTTAACGGTGATAATAAAAATCACTACTAAGAGGATAAGAAATAGACCCATTGCTTTTAAAGTGAATTTTTTTTTAATATAACATAGTTTCATAATTTAATTTCCAATATAACATTGTTTTCAAAAAAAATACCAAACTAATATAGTTTCACCACACATTCGCCACATCAAATGATGAAGATGTGTAATGTTAGTGTGATTCGCCAAATGGTTTGGCTAAGAATGCATGCATTCGCCATTCCATTTGGCGAATGTGTTGTAAATCAAACATGCATTCGCCAAATGGA